>VDFB02193867.1:31997115-32733759 GCA_007258455.2 Sequoia sempervirens
GTCTCCATAAAAGGTGGCGAGTGAGAGAAGTCGGCCTCAAATAATTGAACAATAATTAAATATTAAATATTCCCAAGTGAAGCGCCCTTTCACATACATATTGATCTCATGAGAAATCGTGTCTCTTCATTAAATAAATATTAATCACCATTAATAAATGACGTAACCATCCATGAAGATCAAACTTAACAATTAAATAGCCGAAAGGCTACAATTTAATTGTTCACTTTATTCGATCTGGGCTGGAAGGATTGAGCCTGAAGCTGCTAAACATCAACACTCCCTCTCAGCTAGGGAGAAATGCTTCCAACTGCATAAGACACATCACCTCATCGTGATGCCAACCACAATGGCTACAACCATATGTGGAAAGGAGGAATATCACCTCATCGTGATATCAGATATCACCTCAACGTGATATCAACCATAATGGCTACAACCATGTGTGGCATGTACAAGTGTTCATCACTTACGTGATGTTGTCACCTCAACATGACTTTCACCATGGCTCTCCCAGAGGGTGAAACACAAGTACAAGAAAATCATGGACTCTCTCACGTGATGCTGTCATGGAGTCACACACATGACATCCACCATGGCTCTCCCAGAGGGTGGAAACAAGGGCTTTCACCTCAAATCTCAAAGAGAAATGCATTAACAAGGGCTTGCACCTCAAATCTCTCTCAAAGAGAAATGCATTAACAAGGGGTTTCACCTCGAACTTCTCTCACAGAGAAGAACTCATTATAGAGGATCAGCGATCTTGAGTCTTTTCGGTTAAGGCTAGATTCTCCACCATACCAAGCTTATCTCAAAAGTACACAAACTTGAATCACGGAGAGGCTTGGTGAGAATATAAATAGATACGCTCATGGAGTCTTTGATATGCTTAAGCTGTATGGCAACCATAGCGGCACCATATCTCTGATATAATCGTATTTGATCTCAACATGCTTGGTTCTGTCATGAAACACAGGATTGACAGAAAGCTTCACACAGCTTTGGTTATCACAATGAATGATAGTAGGCTCCATTGATTGTTCAAACAATCCTGCAAGGAGCTTATGAAGCCACATTGCTTCCCGAGCTGCCATACAAGCTGCAATATACTCTGCATCTGTTGTACTCAATGCCACAAATGGCCTTCCAGCACGGGATATCATAAAGAACCCAAAGTGAAGTAACATCAGTGCTCTTCGTCGATTGACACACTTAATGTCGAATTAGTATAGCCATGCAACTCCAGATCCACGTCTGCAGAATATCTCAACCCATATCCAACTGTGCCACACAAGTATTTCAGGATATGCTTCGCTGCAACTAGAAGTATTTGCCTTGGTTCACACATGATCTTGACAAAATGCACTTACTGCAATCTGGTCTAGTATAGATACATCAACAATCCAATCAACTGGCTGTACATAGAGGATTCACTAGATCTGAACTAGCTGCAGCCTCCTTAAGCTTCTAAAAATTGGTTTCCATAAATCAACATAAAGAACCAAGATCAACTAGATTACCATCTTCTTAAGGTTCAGTAGGCTCCCTCTGAATCTTAAAGCACTTGCATCAACCTTCTAACCTCTTTGTCCAAGATTTCCTGCAACACTTGCCTCAGTGCACACCTCTGGTATAGTAGAGAGTTTAGGGTAGACCTCCTCAACCTCATAGTAGATTACTCTATTCTGAATAGGTTTGTGGAGCTACCAATATCAAATCCAAACGACTGTCTTGTGCAATTCTAATCTCAATAGTTGAAGAGGTCTTTCAAGGATTTAACACTTGGCTTTGCAACACTGCAACCTTCACTTCTTCTCAGTGAGTCACAAAACTCCTTCTTGATCCCTGCTTCAGAGATTGCAAAGAAGACTTCTGGAAGTGGACTCCCTCTAGCCACCAACTCAGTCTCATGGCTATAAGTTGTGACTTCACGCTTGATCATTTCTTTGGTTGGCATGACTTCCTCACAAGATGCCTCAAACTTTTCATCACTAAGCAATCTCTCATCACCTTCTTGCTCCTAGAAATGTCCTGAAAGCATTTTAGAAAGAGATTACTAACAGTTTATAATTATCCAAAGAAATATCAAGGCTAGAATCATACAAGGTTTACTATCTCAGGTTATAGCATAAATACATAATAATTTATGAGCAATATTAAAACATAAATGAATCAACCTATAAGAGAAATATATCAAAAGATCAATGAAGGGATAAAGAAACTTATCTTTATTTAATTTTGATATAACTCTTTCTTCCATCTTTTACTCCTTCGAGAGTGCCAAACTCAGCACAACAAAAGAACAATCTGCACAACTACAGATTTCTTGAATGCAATATGAGTTAGCATGTAGAACCAACTCTCTCCAAGAGTTCAAGGCTCTATCACAGTTCATGCATTAGAGAATGATACCATCGAAATTACAATTCTCTTTTCATTTCAGAGTCACACTAAGAAATCTTCACAACCGGCATACAATAAATGAAATCTTAAAAAAATCTTATGCTAGTGAACATAATTCAAGAGAAACCACTAAATGATATAACTCAGCAAACAAAGAATACTTATCTCTTTAAATATTCTGATGGATGCAAATACTTGGACACAGTAAATATGCTACTCTTACGATCAGATCAGCACACAACCTTCGCGGCTTGAACCACGGCCCATGACTTAGAATAGAAATTCCTAAGATCCTTCTAAGGAAAGATCTCATCATCCAAATGAAGCATGCTGATTAGGCCTAGTTGGGCAATCAGCACATAGTGACCGAACTTGTCACAACGAAAGCATTGGACTTGGGAGAGGTCCCACTTCTTCTTGAATGCGGGAGCACCATCTGACCCTTTATCTCTATTCCTCTTGAAGTATCCTTTCTTTCCTCTTTTTCCTTTCTTCTCCGATGATTGAAGAACATGAATATCTTCATTTGTAGAGCTTCGACCAATACCTCTCGCAACCAACTTAGACTCTTCTTGAATATTGTCCGCCTCTCAAACGATCAAACTTGGGAAGTTTCGATCTCGCGCTTATTCCTTGAATGTAAGACTCCCAAGATGAAGGAAGACCATTAAGGCAAGCATGGTCAAATCCTTGACATCAACAAAATGACCAATAGAAGAGAGTTGATCTCTCAATTCAGAAATCTTCATGAAGTGGCGATGATGATTCTCCTTCCGCCATCTTCACATGATGAAGTTGTTGCTTCAATGCAAGTGCACAGCTTGTGTTGTTGATTTCGTACATCTCCTCCAAAGTTTTGAACATCTCTCTTGCCGTCTTCAACTTGGAGACAATAGGAACAATATGATCCTTAACGGAATCAACTAACATCTTCTTCACCTTGATGTCTTTCTTTCTCCACTGCACTTTCTCTTCTTCCTCCGTTGGTTCGGGAACTTTGGTTTCCACAAACTCAGCCAAGTCATTCTCTTCCAAGGTGAGCATGATTCTGAACCTCCATGATGTGTAGTTAGATGCTCCCTCGAGTCTATCTTCAATCTTAAGACCGTTCACCATCTTGACTAAAATAGAAATAGACAAAAAAATGATAAAGAGAATAAAGAGTATCGCTGTGAGAACAAATCTGATCACGATCTTCTCAAACCCGCTCTGATACCATGTTAGTTTTATGATCAGATTAGAGCACAGAAAATTAATTCAAAAAACAACACAAGAACACAGCAGATACCCTGGGAAAACCCTCCTCTTGAGGGAGAAAAACCCAGCAACAATATATCACTTATATATTGAATCACAACAAGAATGTCTCCTTTACAATAGGCCAATAAGAAAGCCAATAACAAGCACCTCAATCAGATGCAAGTACAGTAACAAGATGATGTGATCTGATGATGATAATCACAGCCTTCTACAGAAACTCGATCTGCACTTCTCTAGGGAATAATACAACTCTTTAATGATGATATATCAGCCTTCTATAAGCTTCGATCTTCTCTTTGACCAATCGCACCTTTCTTGAGAACTCGCACTTATGAATGAATGAAGGAATGTGCTGAATACCAAATGAACAAAACTCATCTCTATTATATACATGATGAAGAGAGAGGACGCGTCTCTTCAAGATAAGATGTCGGCTTCAATGAAATGGTGTGTCTCCATAAAAGGTGGCGAGTGAGAGAAGTCGGCCTCAAATAATTGAACAATAATTAAATATTAAATATTCCCAAGTGAAGTGCCCTTTCACATACATATTGATCTCATGAGAAATCGTGTCTCTTCATTAAATAAATATTAATCACCATTAATAAATGCCGTAACCATCCATGAAGATCAAACTTAACAATTAAATAGCCGAAAGGCTACAATTTAATTATTCACTTTTTTTGATCTGGGCTGGAAGGATTGAGCCCGAAGCTGCTAAACATCAACAATATAAATACCTCAAGATTTGTGTTCTTGTAGTTTAAATGTTCGCACAATTGACATGGCACCTTGATTGGATGCTTTCTGCCTTTGCAATCATCTTATCTGACTTCAGCTAGAGTTGGGGCAAATTTAATTCAAAAATTCATTGGTAGTGGAAATAATTTTGTCCATGGTATTGGGCTTGAACAAGTTTAGAAATAGCACTTAAAAAGGACTTACACACTATCATAAGCAATGCATAGGTGTCAAGCATATGGATTGTATTTTAATAGTATTGAAATTTCCCAGTTATAGGATGCACATCTAATGATTTGATAATCAATGGTTTATTGAAATATCAGCTACATTTACATTGCTAATATCTGTCTTTGATTGAAGCAACTAGTGTTCTCATTGAAACTGAGATTTACTTGAATAAAAAATTGGCATGCTAATTGACAATCGTTAATTTTAGAAAGCCTTAACATAGAAATTGTTGATGTGGCTTGTAGTTGCTAAATACTAGATATTGGACATGCTGATAGCAATGTTCTGTTCAGTCTGGACAAAATTTAGAGTGCTATAAGTGTGTTGTCTATATCACAAGCTATTGGTAAGGTGACATTAGTGTTTCATCCTTAGATTGTAGACTTAAAATCAAAGCCAATGACATGCCTTTTTTTTATTATTTTGTGTTTTTATTATAAAATTTTGCTTTTTATTGGGCCATGGGGGACGGCTAGGAGATGCCCTAGTTGTTCTGGAGACGATGAGTACTGCTAGCCATCCCCAAGATGGCTAGGACAACCATTTCCTGAACAAAAAAGACATCTCAGAGACGTTACCTAAATTTTTTGTAAATCAAGAATGACTGGAAGATCTTTCTGACTTGTCCTCACATCCCCAAAACATCACCTATAAAAGACAGCTGTCTAAAAATATAGGTGACATGTCCCCAAGGGTACATAAAAATCTCATTTTTCTTTTATGGAAACTTCGCCATATATGATGTTTCTTGTATTGCTAAACATGCATCTAAAACTTGTGCTTAATTAGAGGGTCAAACTTGTAGATAAAAATTCATGTTTATAAAAACATAAATAATTAAAATAAGTTTCACACTTTCACACCAATAAAAGTGCTCAATGGTAAAAGCGGAGTTTTTAACCTAATGTTTGCAAACCACTATGCATAACCAAATTCGGGATACCAACTTTACAGATCCATTTTGTTCAAGATTCAAGAGCTTTTACTGGAAAGTATTTTTTTCTTTGCTGCTCTTCAGGTCGAGCAAACTCTTCATGTTTCTTTGTAGTCGTTTGGAGAAATAATAGTGGATGATAATGTAAGTCACAACGGAAAATATATTTTCCTAGCAGGGTTACTCTGCTATTTAAGAATTGTTTCTTATTGCAGTGACATGAAAATTATTAGTTTCACTAATTGGATATTCTTTTATGATTATAGAGTACTCGCTCAAGGTTTCAGCCAGAAAACCTGAAGAAGAATGAAATTTTATTTGAACGTGTCTCAAATATTGCAAAGAAGCACAATTGCACACCAGCTCAGCTAGCTTTGGCATGGGTTCTCCATCAAGGAGATGATGTTGTACCCATTCCAGGTAAATGAACTCATCGATACAGACCACAAGAAATAGGTTACTATAATTGGGGTACCACCCTACGGTAAACTCACAAGCATTGTATTTGTACAGGAACAACTAAAACGAAAAATTTGGATGATAATATTGCATCTTTGAGTATAAAATTTTCAAAGTGGGATCTAGATGAAATTTCGAATGCAGTCCCTGAAGATCAAATTGCAGGTTTAAAAAGTAGCGAGGAGGAGAGAATCTCATGGAAATATGCTTTTACACCTCCATGTGCATGAACATGCTTCAAGTTTATCGCCTATTACAAGTATATTTGTTATATACATTTATTGTATGACTGACATAAAGATCTTGACATGTTTGACTTTGAGGCATCAACATTCGTTGATCACTGGACTCAACATGTTGGTTTCAAATATTTGTCAAAGTGTATCTTGACAGTTCTACTAGTTATCTTCCTGACTTTGTAGACGATGGATAGGAGGTGATTGTTCCAGCCCTTGAAATATGAACACTCATTTATAAGATTATATGTTTTTGAACTGGATGAATGAACAGATATGAGTAATACTGAAAATCGAATGATATGGCTTAAGTTCAAAGATTTAGAATGCTTATCATAACAAAACTTTGATTTAAAATTGGTTTTATCTCAGGCTGTAGAACTTTGGGTTCCTGTACGTAATTAAATGAAGTCAAATGTCTGGTTCTAAGATATGTTTAGACTTTAATATGAGATTATAGTGTTGAGCTACAACTCAAATGGACCCACTAGAACTTGAACCTATTTCTGGTTCTAAGATATGTTTAGACTTTAATATGAGATTATAGTGTTGAACTACAACTCATATGGACCCACTAGAACTCAAACCTAGGACCTTCCATTTACTGTTGGACTGCTCTACCAACTGAGCTACTTTGACCAGCCCATCATTGGTTTGGGTGTGATTTGTTTCCAACACCCTTCTTTAAGCCACACTGCAGGTGCGTGGGGCTCCTAGCCTGGCTCTAATACCAAATGTTGAGCTACAACTCATATGGACCAACTAAGATTCAAACCTAGGACCTTCCATTCGCTGCTGGAGTGCTCTACCAACTGAACTACTGACCCCAATTTGGTCAGCCCATTATTGACACAGGTGTGACTTATTTCCAACATATAATGCAGAAATTGCAACATGATAGAACCAGTGTTACTTGGGGACTCATTCCCGGGTCTAAATCTCCCCATCCCTGTCCTGGAAACGTCCCGAGGACAGGGGACGGCAGCAGTGTACTATGTTTAATATCACAGAATGAATTCTGAATTCTGAATGCATATTGAGTATTGACAATGAATTCTTAACACAAATATTATATGCTAAGTTTCTATGATGTATATATGCATGCTTTATCCATGTTTTCATATGAATATTTAAAGTTTCCCTATATATATTAAATTTTTCTATATTTTATATAACCGTGCCCCCGCCGTCCCCTGCCGTCCCCGTCCCGGAAATTTAGGGTAACACTGGATAGAACCAAAGTTTTAAAGCTCAGTGAATACTCACCTAACTAGCCAGCCAAGTTTTTGGCAAGTACTACTTGTATTTAGCCAGATAACAGTTTGAAAAGAATTCAATTTTATTTTTTTCAAATTTTCCTTCCTTCCCATGGATTTAAACAATTTTCATGGGCTGCCAGGTTTTAAGACTATTGTTGGAACAATATAAAGAAATGGTGAAATGAGAACTTGTGTACTATTTGAAAAACTACGTAGAGTTTCAAAATGTTACGGTGATTTGCATGTTACTTTTCACCAAAACCTGTCAGCGAGTGGAATCAGTACCTGATGAATATTTCAAATGGATCTAATAATAAATAACTTAAGCCTAACGTTACTAATGTTGCACTGACTATCTGTAACTTACGTTGAATAGAAAGAAATTATATTAATTCTCATCGATGATCAGAATACATCACTGGGACTTCAATACATAACCAGTAAAGTAGTGAACTAAGTTGAGATTGAGAAGACAAGATTTGAAAAGAGTTGTGCTTTTGCCAAGGTGTATGGGGCTATGACCTTGTTCATGGCAACAATCGCTGTAATATTGGCATTTTATAACTTAAAGAGCTAATGGAAAATAAATATTTGGCCATTAATTCAATTCAAGGTCAATGCACAAGCATCCACACAGTTTCTTTTAAAGTCATTAAATTTGTGTAAGAAAGATACGAGAATCAGAAAGTATTGAGATTTCAATCTGATTCTAAATGAGAGAAACACCAGCTTATGGCTAGTTTCTGATGATGTTTTTTGCGAGATTTCAATCTGATTCTAAATAAGAGAAATACCAGCTAGTGTCTGATGATGTTTTTTCGTAGATATTGATAGCCTTTAGTTAGTAACTCTATGAATGGAATGCAAATATGGATATGCACAACATAGAAACTCCACGTAAATTTTTTTTGGAGTTGAAAGCAGCACATCTTGAACTCAACAAGCTATTTCATTAAATAAACTCGGCGGAAGAACCCATCCATTCAAACATATAACCCACCCCTCAAAATCACTCCATATGATCATTAAACCAAGCACAAGGAACCCAAAAAGAAATTAAAAAATGAGAGGAAATCTTTTACTATAGAAAAAAAATTTGCCGAAGGGATCACATGTTCAAAGAAACGAAATCTTTATTACAGAAAAAAAAAAGAGTTTGCCCAAGGGTTTATATGATTAAAAAAAACCTTACTACAGAAAAAATGTTTGCCCACAGGATTACATGGTTTTAAAAATGAGGAGAGATCTTTCCTAATAGAAAAAAAAATTGCTCAAAGGCATAACATGGTATAACTTCAGTGAGAGACAATCGTAAGAGTTTGATTAAGGTTCAAAATACCTACACATTGAGAGTAGCCCATGCGTACAAATCCTAGGAATCTGGTCCAATCTTTTTTTCACAATATTTTTTCTTTAATTTAAAAAAATGTAAATGCAGATTTTCAAGTGTCTTACAAAGGCATTTATAGTTTTATTTTCTTATAGTTTTATCTTGTAAGTGAATTGTCTTGCAACACCTCTTTTCAAATGGATTGTATTTGTATATGAATTATGTGCATTTTGATTATATCATGCTAATACATAAGAGGTACAGTGAGCATCATTTAGATGCAATGAATGTTAAGTGGTTTATTCATTCTCAAGAGTGATGAATTTTTGTGAACTACTACTCATGTAATATAACTCAAAGAGTTTGACTAAAAATCTATGGAGTCAAATCTTTATAATTACAAAGAGAGGCGTTCTACAATCGCGTAAGAGTTTAAGGACCTGAGTACATAAAAAAGAAATGGTGTCAGTTACAAATGCATTATCTTCCAATGAAACGTCTCACGGAATTGGAGAATATCAAACGTTTCAGTTACAAATGCATGTGACAGATGCATTCCAATTTAAAACACCACTTCCCGTGCTTCTTTACATGAGAGGTAGGCGCAAGTATGGTCTGAGATTCAAGGCCTTCAGCTCATTGTTACACCCCACAAACTCTCCCCGCCATCAACATCGACTCTTAGCCCTATGGACGAATTGGGAGCCGCTTCAGGGGATCATAGCAGGGACAATCCGAACAATAGCAAGGTGCTACAGATGTAAGCAAGCATATTGAAGCAAATGTCTGTCTTTTGTATTATTTTCTCAGGCTTTGCTCCCATTTGTGTGTTTTGCAGGTTGTTGAAAAAACATAGGGCTCGGCTGTTCGAAGCAGAGGGAGATCTGATCCCTTTGTGTATATGGTACGTCATTTTTTTGTGTTTGTTTTTTCCCTTGATTTCCATGTTGTTTAATATGCATATCTTGTGCAGTAACGGTTCGTAGTGGAAGCAGTGTTGATGGCTACACATGGTTTGCATAAATAGGATCCGATGCTCTCATGTCCGCACTCACCCGGTTCTTCTACCTCCTCTCCTCGCACCTGCAGGTCGATGCTCTAAAGCCTTTCATAGGAGAAGGTCTAAGAAAATAATGGGTAAAAGAAATCTGGTGAATTTTCCTATCTTTTTTGGTCATTTAGTTGGTCCAATTAGGAGATGTACGCTGCCCCAAATACACCTCATTTGTGGAATTCCTGGAGAGGATCTCAATCAGGGCTATTCCCAGCATCATCTGAAATTGGTTCGACAGGTCAGATAATTATTACATATTTGTTTTCGAGCAGCTGATGGCGATAGTTTTTAGTGGGTCATTATTTTTTATCAATATTTTTTTGGCATCTAATGAATCTTTTTTTCTCATTGTAGAACAAAGGAATGAAGAGCACATGGAGTGCATATCTGATGGACAAATAATGCTCTGTTATTGTCTTTCATTGATGGACAAACACTTCTGTTTGATTGTATGGCTTTTGTATTTTGAAGCGATTTATGCAATTGAAAGATTCACATTATTTTTGTTTTCACATCAAATTGAAATTATGTTAGATGTATTAAATTCAAAAAATGCTTTCCGATTTTTGATGGTAATGGACAACTCATGCAGGAGGATTCCAACTTACTATAGTGGATTCTTTCAAATATCAGGGTTTTACTTTTTAATAGAAAATTGATATTATTTGCAGGAGATTATGGGGATCCTTTTGTTGCCATAGATGACTTTACATGCGAAAGGGAGGTGACACAAAGATGGTTCGTTGTACAAAAAGATACATCATCCATTGCAAACAATTTGAGAAGAGAATCTCATTGCTATTTTCTCCTCAATCAAGAAAGATTGAATATTGTTTCTAATTTTCTATTGATTAAATATTGTTGTTATAAAGAAAGATTGATTATTGTTTCTATTTTGCTATTAATTTTAAATGTTGCTATAAAGAAAGATTGAATATTGTTTATGTTATTTACTAGGTATTTTGTTAAATGTTGTTATAAGGAAAGATGAGTGAAAAGTAACATTTTAATTAATGTGAATTAACAATTATAAAATTCTAAATTTTAGAAAATTAAGTGAAAAAAAATAAAAAAATTACTATTTCTCATATGTAGTTTTTAATTTAAATATAAAAAGAAGTTTATAAATTTTAGAAGAGTAAATGCAAAAGAAATACTTTAAATATATGTAATTTTTATTTAATTTTCTAAATTAATATAAGATAGAGTTACCTAATTTTAAAAATTAAATATTCTAAATTTACTATTTAATATAAAAGTAAGTTTCTAAATTAACATACTTAAAATAAAAAGTTGAAAAAATTTTAAAAAATAAAAGTATCTTTGATGTCATTGTAAAATATTTTTTTAATAATAGAATAGAAATAAAATCATAAAAAGATGAAAAACAATTTTCTTTTTTCAAATTCTAAATTAATGTGTTTAAAATTGAAAAAATAGAAAATTAAATAAAAAGGAAAGATTGTAAATTTATTATTACACATAATCTTTTAAAAAGGAAAAAGTATCTTTGATGTCATAGAATAGAAATAAAATCATAAAAAGATGAAAAACAATTTTTTTTAAAAAAATTTCTCAATTAATGTGTTTAAAAAAGAAAAGTATCTTTGATGTCATTGTAAAATATTTTTTAATAATAGAATAGAAATAAAATCATAAAAGGATGAAAAACAATTTTCTTTTTTAAAAATTCTAAATTAATGTGTTTAAAATTGAAAGAATAGAAAATTAAATAAAAAAAGTAATCTAAATTTACTATTACACATAATCTTTAAAAAAGAAAAGTATCTTTGATTTGTAAAATATTTTTAAATAATAGAATAAAATAAAATCATAAAAAGATGAAAAACAATTATCTTTTTAATTGAGTTTAATTACAATTCTAAAATAAATCTTTAGTTACACTTAGGGTTAGGGTTAGGGTTAGGTTAGTGTTAGGGTTGGGGTTATCATTTACAAAATAGGTTTTATCATCAGATAGGGATTGAGGTAAGTTAAAAGGTTAGGGTTAGGGTTAGGGTTAGGGTTAGAGTTTAAGGTTATGGATTAGGGATAGGTTTATAAATGATAAAATATAATAATTTTGTTAGATTTAGAGTTAAGGGTGTGGGGTTGGGGTTATCATCACAAATAGGGATTTAGGTTAGGGTTAGGGTTATAGGGTTAGGGTTATCATCACAAATAGGATTATCATTATGAATAGGATTATCATCACTGAATAGGATTAGGGTTGAATTAGGGTTAGGGTTAGTGTTAGGTTGGTTTATCATCACAATAGGTTTATCATCCTAGGGTTAGGATTATTTAATTTAGGAGAGAAAAAGCAAATAAATAATTAAATAATTAAAAATAATTATTTAAATATAGTGGAAAGTGGATGAAAATTAAATAAATAAGAATTTGTTTAATTTTAGAAAGAAAGGGACCTAATTAGTGACGTAATTAAATAATAAAAATTTATTTGATTAATTAAGGATGAATAAAGGTAGAAACGAATTAATTAAATAATTTAAAATTATTTAATTAATAGAAGACATATGACCTTAGAAAATAATTAAAATGATTTAATTATGAAGAATAAAAGAATGAAAGGGGAAATGATGGAGAAAATAAGAGTCACAGACTTAAACAATTTTTAGTGTCTACATTTTGCCCCTCTTTGATATAATGCACTTTATCGTGTTGTGTCAAAGCAACTTAGTAAAAAATATGCCCCAATGTGAAAGCAGAGTGACGAAGCATGACAAGGAGGGTTGTGGTATGCCCCCTCGAGAGGACAGGTGGGTTCAAAGAACATGAGTGTGCTCTTGAAATGGATGAGAAGCCTAGAGGATGAAGGGTAGAAGAAATGTTAGCATGAAGGATATGGATGATAGTATTATAATGACTTCAATATTTTTCCAAAACATAATAGACCTTGTATGAATCATCATTGGGCATTAAAAATGACACAAATGGAGAACGAACACCTTGATATAAAATAGACCAAGGAGTGCAAGGTCATCCACTTGAAAAATAGACAGTCGCAGACAAGGAATGTCCTAGCTCATACTAAGGGAAAAGTTGCCCCAGTCTTTTTGCCAAGACAATCCGCAAACAACAATCAAAGAAAAAAATTCATGAGACGTCATTACTCCTCTAAATCCTTTATGGGATATCCTCGAAGAACTAGTAACCTGACTTACAAACAAATGCCAAAAGAAAGATAAGACAAGACAAGCCACAATGTCAACAACTAGTTAGAGTGTTTGCCAAAATTTGATTTGTTTAACAGTTATTTGACTAAGTGATTGACGGATTGATTGTTTGACAAGCCTGGTTTCAAGAAAGACACATGTCGTATAAGACATCGAGTCTAGTTTTGATCATGTGACCACTTGTATAAGGCAAATGACGATGTTTGACTAAATGACAACGCTTGGTTTCAGGAAGGACACATCTTGTATAAGACATAAGTTTGACTGGTTTGACGGTTTGATTGTTTTGACTGTTTTGACAATTTGTTTGGTTTGATTGAGTGATGTTCTTGACTTGTTTGTCTTGTTGATGTGTGACTTGTCGGATGTTTTAATGACTGTTTGTGTCTATGTTGACAATGTCTGACTTATTTGATTGATATGACGAACCCTAAAGGACTGACCTAGGTAGCCTCGGGGGCTCATTGACAGATGGCCTTGCCTATGTTAAGTCACAGAGGCAACGTAGTTCGATTGGATATGACTGTTTTATTGACCAAGGACTAGGTCATGATTTTATTCAACAAACCTAAAAGGACTGACCTAATGCCTCGGGGGCGCATCAGTAGATGACCTTGCCTACGTTAAGTCGTAGAGGAACGTAGTTCGACAATAATGTGGACTTACTGACATGACTGACTTTGACTCTGTTTTTGGGATTTTGAAGGTTATTTGGATGTTTTTATGTTTTTACATGTTTTGATTTTTAATTTTGAGGGTTTTATGATTTTTTGTCTTTTTAGGAATATTTGATTTTGTCTTTTTGTCGTTTTATGATTTTTTTAGATTTTTTAGGACATTTTATGATTTTTTTGTCTTTTTGGGATAAAGCAACCTTTGCTAGCATATGTACAATCCAATGACATGGGTCAAGTATTTTCCTCCAATCAGGCATAAGACCAATTTATTAGGAGTGGAATGGGGTAAGTTATGAAGAGAGCGAAGGGATGTCTGATGTCAATCGTTCCAAATTATGGAGAGGAAGACCAATCGTTATTATGGGTGATATGGAAAATGTGGGTGAAGCAAATGACATGGAAAAGTCAGGTTGGAATGATGGTAGACAATAGAGCAAGGTCAACTACACATGGTGCCTGTTTGCCAGGTTTTCACCATGGTACTTATCCAGAGCGCCACCGAAGTGGTCTTGGCGAAAATAAATATCAATGGGGGAGGTCACCGGCAAGGAGTTGTGACTTCACTAAGAGTCTCAGCGACCAAGAAGGGTCTCTGAAATTTGAAACTAGAAAGGGGCTCAATGGAAGCTCTTTGCCGGAAACAAGATGGTTTGGCATGATGTCTTGCCGACTAGATGAGATCCTAGCGAATGAAGTGAACTTCGGGGAGGAAGAAAGGGGCTAGCTATGAGGTCTGCTAAAAATTGTGTCTCACCCGATAGGGAGGTAGGTAATGGTAGGACTCATCCCCAAGCCCGAAGGAGTTAGAAGTGAGGTCTTCCCGACTTGCTAATTGTCTCACTAAAGAAATGTTTGAGTTAGGAAAGTGGTTTGTGTGTTAAGCTAAAGGTCTCCCCAACCGCGATTAATCTCACTAAAGGATGAAGAATACCGATGAAAACTCTCAGCAGCGGTTATGGCTATCGATGCTATAGTAGAGTGTAGTCGCATCGGAGACATCAGTAAGTGTCTCACCAATATGCGATTGATCCCGAGCGACAGCCTGACCATTTAGCGATCCCCATGAAGCATAGGTTTAACCAATCGGGAGGAAGCTAAAGGAGAGTAGAGTGGTAGTTTGAACCACGTGAGATAGAGATCAATGGTATAATGATATTGGATCTACTCGAGGAGAATAAAGCGATGAATCAAATCAATTTGAGGGAGGTGTCGTCAGTAAACAGAAGGGCGGAAACCATAGGGACGACTGGGATGTCAACTAACAGAGGTCGATAGACATTAATTATAATGCTTTAGAGCATTCAAAGTGGCTCTGAGGGAGGTTCGAGAGTGGACACGGAGGCCATGAAGTTAATACTATGGTTGCAAAAGATCTGAAGGCTTCTCCTGAGGGTGATCTTTCACACCGACATGGACAACAAGGATACACTTACATGCGGCATTAACTTCATTTGAAAAGATCTAGGGATAGATCTTTCTAAAGGAAGACCTTTTTGTAAGCCTTAAGGGAAGGGGCTGACACTTTTGTATATATGGCATTTTTGCCTCTTTTTGTAGTTAGTTCTTACTTGCATATTTTCGCTGCCTTGACTTACGAGAGTCAGAGTAGAAGAGAATCTTTGAGTTTTGTAGCTCATTCTGATTTGTTGTATGTACAATTTTCACCTTTGGAGATCAATAAAGAAATCAACTTCTGCCTTCTCAGTTATCTGTTTCATTGAGTGTGTTGAATGATTGATAAATTTACATGTGAGTTTCTCTTATTCCTTGTTAATTGTCTCATTAATAGCACTCTTAAGCAGAGGAGATGTGTATATTGTAGGTTATAGGTCATGTTAGTGTGCAAATAGTTTTTAGGTGTGGAGAATTTATCATCCTTCTAGGACTGTATGTATCATAGCTTTCTTATGAAACATTTATGCAATATCATATGAGTATTGAGTTGTGCATATCAGCTTTTACTAGTTGATTGAAATTGTGTGTTAAGCAGTTGTTCATGTTTGAACAAATTTGGTGTATCACCATAGGAGTAGTTTCCAATTTATGTATTCCTTCTCCCTTTACCTAACAAAGATTAGTAGTTTAGGTGATAACACAAAGGAAGCCCGGCCTTCTCTAGAGGTTCATTTCAACTTTAGGTAACCCACAGCCATGAAATGATCCCATGTTTCTCTAGAAGCTCGACTTTCATAACTGCATAGGGTGCATTTCTAGGAGATAACAGGTACTCCAAACCTTTTTGTGTAACTTGTCTGAAATGTTTTGAAACTTCTCACCATACACTCTAACATGGTTTTTGTATGTTTGGTATAAGCAAAAAACTCTTTGTTTGTAGAGTCAAAGTCAATGCAATGGATACAACATCACCTTGGTCATCAATACCCTGGTGCATCATGTCTATTAGCTACATCAATAAGGATTGCTAAAACTATGAAGTCTCTATGAAAGAAAAAGCAACTCATCAATGAACAACATCAATTTTCTTCTAAAAGTCCAATTAACACTTCTTCTAACTAACAACTCCATCCTGCATCACAATATCATTAGTACCACATGCATCCTACATCCACGAACTCGTCAGTGCATATCATGACCATCATAAATAAAAAAAATAATGCATCATATATCATCATCCATTGCATATATAAATCATTTATCCATCCATATCATTGGATAAAAAATAGTACAAAAACATGAGCCTCTAATCATAAATCATCTATCATATACATATAAACATCTTATAACACACATATGACACATCAAAACAGTATATATCATATTTATCATAAAAATGGGAATGCCATATACATCATCAAACATTACGTGTGATATCAAAATATAAAAAATATATAAATGAGGCCTCAAATGGGCCAATGAATGTATATACCAAAAACATGTCTACAAAGAGTCTCTGATACAATAAATAAGATCATGAAAATATTAGCCCTACTGATCCTACCTTAGAGGGGGTTGCTTGACTCTCTAAAATGACGGTGTCTCTATGACCTTGGTACAAATGTCTCATATAGAGTTTGATAGTAGGTGATCCCTCTCATGAGTTGATCCCACTCCTATCTCAATTTATCTCTCTCGGTCTTGAGTGCATCCCTCTCTGCAGTCAAAATGACAACCTGTGCCTCTGTAACTAATCACCAAACTATCTCGACATCTTTGACCATGTAATCCCTTAGGAAATTTTTTTTTTCTAATACCTTGGCTAGGTTAGCTAGATGATCTTTTCTTTTGATTGATTTTGCTAATATTTTGTCCACATAGTCCTCCATGGTGATGTGCAACATATCATGGAACATAGTGGTCATTTCTCTTTGGTATGTTGCTCCTACATTCTTCAAACAAAATGGCATGATAATATAGCAAAAAGTTCCCCATGCATAGGTGAAAGTTGTTTTGTGTTGATCTTTGGGGGCTATCTTTATTTGATTGTACCTAGAGAAACCATCCATCAGTGAGAGAATTTCATTTCCCGTAGTTAGGTCCACAATCATGTCAATGCTTGGGTAGGGAAATTCATCCTTAGGCATGCCTTGTTGAGATCCCTAAAGTTTGTGCAAATCTGTATTGCCTGCAATGGGTTTTGACACTATTACAAGGTTAGTTACCTACTCAGGATAGTCGATGGGTCTGATGAATCCCGCGTCTAGTAGTTTTTGAAACTCTACTTTGACCAAGAGTGTTATTTGTGGATGCATCTTGTGTAGCTTTTGTTTGACGGGTTTAACTCTAGGGAACATAGCTAGGTGGTGTACTACTAAAGCTAGATCCAGCCCCAACATGTCTGCATATGTCTGGGAAAGTTGATTTTGTGTTCATTTATGAATGCCAAGAAATTTACCTTTTCAGGTTATGATATAAGGAAGTTGTGTGATATGTTATTTTTGGTGTCTCTTTTGTGCCCACATTGATAGGCTCAGAACCTTCAACCAAGAGTGTTGATTTTTCTTGATTTTCTATAATGGGGAGATTGAATCCTCCATCTTCGAGTGCCTCAGAGAGGTTTTCACTCTCAAATATGTCCTTTTTTTCTTTTTTCTTGATCCGATAGAGCCACATTGTGGTTTTCGCTAGGGGATCTCTTTTTTATTTTTAAAATTTTTTAGTTTATTTTTGTGTCTGGAGGATGCAATCTCCCCTACAAAGTATGCTCCTTGTTTGATATCCATTACAAAACCCACCCTATGATCTCCTCATGGTATATCAGTTCAAAGTCCCATGATCTCCACAATAGCTTCATCATTCTAGAATGAGTCCACAACATGTGTGTGATGATGTTGAACCCAGTCTACTAACTTTGGGTAAAGCGAAGGGATTTTATCATTGGTATCAACAGAGCTTATGGATGTCATAGATAGGGTAGAGGTATCATTATTACCAAGGTTCCATAGGGTATCTAGGTTATAATCACTAGAGGCACAAGAATCCCATTCATACTCATTGGAATTTGTTTCAGTGTGGTAATATTTAGATGTAGGTTTAGTAGTGATGGTATTTATGTTAAGGTTTCCAAATAGATTTTAGATATACAAGTCATTGTTTGTAAGGTCGTAATGATGTAATGTCTCAATAGTGGTAGAAGGAGCTCTTTCCTTATAAGAGGTGCTTTCAGTGCTTGGGTTAATCATTTCTAATGAACTCTAACCTATTCAAAGATTCTTCTTACACTTTTCTATGCTAATTGGTTCTCTTATACCTTGTTCATGTGGGCCAAGACCACCTTTTCTAGTGAACCCCGTGCTTTTTTCTATCTGATATCCTTTATTTTTTGATCAATAGGGAGGGGAGGTAAATTTTTTTCCCCACTTGGTGAATATGGTGGGTTCGACTTCCATTATAACAACTTAAACATGCTTGATCTCTCTTGGTCCTCTGTAAGTCTTTGGTGTTGCGGGAAGCATTCCAATGCAAAATTATTGGTTGAAATGGTATTCTCCATATCCCTTGTCAATTACTTGGATCTTAAGATCGGATTTTGGTGGCTAAATTGATCGAGGTGTAGTGGAGGATGAATCTAGTGATGATGGGTCAACATATGAAAAAGAGTGGAAAGATATTTCTTTCTAGGTATTTGAAGAATCTTTTCATACTTCTCCTCTAAGTTTGCATAGTAATGAAAAGGCTCAAGGTCAGAATATATTGCAACTTCCTTACCATTGTGAGGAAATTTTAAGCATTGATGGAATGTTGAAGGAACTACTTTTAAGGCATGGATCCATGGTCATCCCAAGAGAAGGTTGTAGGTTAGCTCAAGATCCAATACTTGACATGTTGTCTCTGCTATCATTGGTCCTATTTGAATGGGAAGTTGTATTGTTCCTTCTGAGTTTCTCTCCATATGATCATAAGCTCTTATGTTGATACTTTTGTTTTTTTCTATTATGTCATCAGAATATCCAAATTGCTTTACTAATTTTAGGGTAAAAATGCTTAACCATGCACCATTATCTATCAATAATCTCTTGACCTTTTGTATGGATAGAAACTTCTAGATAGAGAGCTTGATTATGGAAATATATTTGTGGAAGTTATTTCTTAGAAAATACCAAGTGATGGGTGGAGGTTATGTTACCAACCATGGCTTGAAACTGATCAACGTTAAGGTCATTAGGGATTGATGTTTCAATAAGAGTTTTCTCCAAGATTTCTTTATGTTCTTGTGACAACTTCAAAAGCTCAAGGATGGGGATTAATGAAAGAGTTTTCTTTAATTGTTCCACAATTTTGTAGTCATTTGATAGCTTTACTATAGTGTTTTCTTGGGGTGGGGCTCCTTGGATTGTAACTCTTCCTCTTCGTGTAGTTACATTACACTTAGAATATTTTCCTAGTATGATTATAATATTCATGGTATGATCGGCTTGAGAGATGGTTCCTACGACTTCGTTGTAGGTGAAGTTGGCTTTACAGTAATCTTTCCCTTTACCCTTATCATTTCCCCTAGAATGGTTAGGGATTGGATCATTGCAGATTTTTAAGTCTTTATTTCCAAGATGATGTTCTATGTTGACTTCTCCTTTTTCTATTAAGTCTTGCACGATGTTTTTGATCCTCATGCAATTGCTTGTGGTATGACCCTTGATCTTATGAAATTCACATTTTTTATTCTCATTATACCAAGGGGGTTTGAATTTTGGCTCATCATAGCTCATTTCTTCATTAAGCTTGATAAGGTTTGTTTGGACTAATTTACACATAATTACCTCAAGGGGTTCTCCCAATGGAGTGAATTTTCTTCTAGGTTGGTTATATTTCCTTGGTGACCTCCTTTGGTTATCCTATCCTTGATTTGGTTGTTGGTTATTTGGTTAGTTGTTTTGAGGATAATTGAGTTGGTTGTTTGGCACATTGTTTGGACTATAGCTTTGTTGTGTTGTTTGAATATTGTTTTGTGATACGTTAAGAGTTTGTATGTTTCGTACAACATTAGCATCAACCACTCCATCATTGGTTATGTTTTTGTTCTTTTTCCATATTTTTGGTTTATCGTTTGAGCTAGAAGCTCAAACGATAGGGTTGCAGAGTTTAACTACTCCCCTTGTGATGAGAGCTCTTTCAATGAGAAAAAAAATTTCAATAGTCTGCTTAAAGTTACTAGTGCATAATACAATGAGTTGGTAGTTAATGTCCACGTGTATGTTAGAGAAAACAATGTCTACGAGTTGTTTCTTGAGAACAAGACATTTACATTTGTTGGCTTTGTTTCTCCATCTATGTAGATACAAACCAAATGAATCCCCTTGGCTTTGTTTAATTTTGTAGAGATTGAGGATAATTATATCATGCTCTATGTTGTATAAGAAATGATTGGAAAATTTGTCTGGAAACTCATTAAATGTTTTGATACCAAGCAGTAGGCAAGAGAACCACTTGATAGCGGCCCTATTGATACTTCATGGAAAAAGCCTCATTAAATAGGTATCAGTGCATTGTAGATCCATGCAAGCTACTGAGAATTCTCACACATGCTCTATTGGATCCTCTCTTCCCCTATATTTGTCAAATTTTGGTATTTCAAAGCACTTGGGGAAAGGTATCATAGATAAGTTTTGATCAAAGGGATATGGACATATATCTTGTAGAGTATAGCTCTTCTTTGGCTTTCCAATTTTGATGTCTGATATTATTTGGTTGAGGGTTTGTATTTGTATGCTTATGTTGCTAGTTGGTGCACTTGATTGAGGATTTTGTGTCTTGTAGCCTTGTTATCTATGACATTTTTTTGGTCATAAATGGAATGTGTGTAGGTATGGGACCTTAATGACCATGTTGTGTGTAAGGAAGATTGAGTCCTTGTTGTGTTGTATAGGTATGTTGAGTTTGTGGTACACCTTGATATTGATTTTGAGGTACTCCTTGGTATTGATTGCATGGAACTCCTTGGTATTGATTTTGAGGGATACCATGGTATTGCATTTAAGGTACCCCTTGTTGTTGTAGAATAGGAGTCTGATTTTGGGTTTGTGGAATACTATGATGTTGTGGATTATGAGGAGTACCTTGGTAGTGCATTTGGGGTACACCTTGGTGTTGTGGAATTTGAGGAGTACCTTGATAGTGTGTTTGGGGTATAGCTTGTTGTTGTGGAATTTGAGGAGTACCTTGGTAGGGTACACCATGATGTTGATCTTGAGGAATACCTTGATGATGTGTTTGGGGTATACCTTGATGTTTTTTATTTTGAGGAGTACCTTGGTAGTGCATTTGGGGTACACTAATGTTGATATTCAGTAGTAGACCTTGATATTGTTAATTTTGAGGAATACCTTGGTAGTGTGTTTTGGGTACACCTTAACGTTGTGGATTTTTTTGTGATTTCCCTTGTTGATATTTTGCATTATTTTAAGGTTCATAATATGATGTTTGTTGTGACATGTATTATACTTGTGATGGGATGTTACCTTGTTGGTCCACTACATGTGGTAGTCTTGTTGGAAGGCTTCCCATGTTCTGTATACTATTGTGGGTTGATATGTTTTGAGTTAAGTTTTCTTGATATTTGAATAATAGGAAAATGGGTGCTTTATAACCTAGGTCATAGAACGCCGCTTTTCTCCTATTATCATTCAATAATGTCCTAGGAGTCCCAATTGGATTGAATATCAACCTCACAAGGTGAGTCAATTCTCAATGAGGAGGACCTAGGAGGGGGTTCTTTAAGCTTTTAGGGGTTCACCACCAAGAAATTTTTTGGAAAAGATAAATTAACTTTCAAACTCACAAAACCTAGTAATGTAAGCCAAATAATGAGTGCAAATGATGAAATTAAACTACACCAAGTTAGGGTATGTGTACTTGGGAAGTCTAGAAAGTAACGAGGATTCCAGAAATGTAAAAATGTTTTCAAAAAGTGTTATGGAGGACTAAGATGCCCTTATTGTTGTCTTAGTCTTGCTGCTATTTTTCGGAGCAAATGCAAAATCTTTGAATGCTGAAATAGGATCTGTAAGAATCTCAAAAAAATACCCCTAGGAGGACTAAGATTCCCAAGGTGGCGTATTAGTCCCATTTTGAATTTCAAAAAACTCTGAATGCGGTCTTGAGCTCCAAGGTCTGCAATTTCTTCTTCTCAAATCTTAGGTTCTAAAACTTCTGAATTCATCCTGTAGGTGAGTTTCCATGAAGATGACAAATTTGCAATGCAACTTTGCACTCCAAATGATCTTCAAGTCTAAAACCTAAATCTATGATCACAAATATGCAAGAAGGGAAAAACTTGTTGATTTTTAGTGAATGGGGGTTTTCCTTGGTCAAACCCCTTGTAGGTAATTAAACCAAATGATGAAATAAAGTATGAAATATGAAATATATAAATGATATCACCTTGTATGATGTCTTGTGAAGAAAATATGCAATCTACCATGTAGTGGTCATGAAGAATGTAAATCTTGGATCCTTGGATATGATGTGAACTATGGTTGCAAATAGATCTTCAATGCTACATCCACAATGTTGGCTCAACAACATGAATGGATGCACTAAACCCTTGACATGATGCTTGAATCTTGATGATGGCTCCAAATGCTTGATAGAATTCTCTTGAATGCACAAAATTTTCTTGGGAATGAATAATTGAATGCTTGTCTTTAAAATGAGTGGAGGAACCTTGTATTTATACGTATTCATCCTTAATATCTTGAAATTACACCACACCAAGTTGACATATGAATTCATTAATTAAAGGAGGATAAATCCTGCCAAGATTTGAAATTGAATCCTGAAAATAAGCCAAGAAGGACTAAGATTCCCTAGGTGGCTTCTTAGTCCCAAGGATCAAATCCTAGGGCACAAACACCAAAAAGGGGCCCATTTAAGATGCATTTGGAATCTGGGTCCCAAGACCTTTGGGGGATAAAGATTCCCTAGGTGGCATTTTAGTCCTGACCCAAAAATTAGGGACACACAACTAGAAACATTAAATTATCATTTATCATTTAAAATTTGTTGGGATTTTCCATAAAAATATATAATTTATTAGGCTTGTGGATGCAAAATAGGACCATTTAAGCCATAAAGAAGCATAAATAAAGCTAGGAAGGCCTAAACAAGTGTGAAAATGCAAGGGTGTGTATTTTACTACACTTAATTTAGCCCCCACTTTAGTGAGAGGATGAACTTGCTTCAAACTCACACTAAAGTAGCCAACCACACAATCAAGAGGGGTTCCAATGTACGAATGCTAGTAAGATAGGATGACAACAATCAAGAGGGATGATCAAGCCCCCAAGATCAAGATCCTATGAAAAACCAACATAGGGACAAAGGAGCACGCATGCAAATGATTTATGAAGCCATAATAGGATTTCCAACATACACCATCAAGAATAGAAAAAGGAAAATAGAAAATGCCATGGATCAAGCTTCAACTGGTCATCCAACATGGTGGGTTGAGTCTAGGCTATTTGTTCAAAAAGGTTTACAAGTTGAATGCATTGTCCACTATGCAAACAAAATGTGCGCTCACAAGGGCTAGTGAAGCTAGGTGTTCACTAGGTGAGCCCCATGAAGTTCATACCAATGTCATACCTCCATGACTATGATAAGGACAAAATAAAAATCACACTCACAAGGGCTAGTGAAGCTAGGTGTTCGCTAGGTGAGCCCCAAGGAGTCCATATCAAAACCATACCCCCATGACTATGATAAGGACAAAATGAAAATGCACACTCACGAGGGTTAGTGAAGCTAGGTGTTCACTAGGTGAGCCCCAAGAAGTCCATATCAAAGCCATACCCCCATGACTATGATAAGGAAAAAAGGAAAATGAAACAAGAAAGAGAGATGTTCAAAGGTATTTTTTTTAGTTCATCAAAGGTCTCATCTTAGGGAACATTGTGCCTAATGTCTCCAAGAGAGGACAAGTCAAAGAAATATCACACTCTTGGAGGAAATTGGGCCCAATGACACCACCAAGAAAAAGACACATTGAAAGAAGAAAGAAAATCACACAAGGAACATGAAAACAAATGAAAATGAAATCATGCAAAAATAATGTCAATGTATGCCCCTACTTTAAAGAAATTGCTAACACCTTGTTGTGAGCAATTACTTTAAAGTGGCCGAAATATGAAAAAGCAAAAGAGGTTTGCCCCAAAAATGTATAGCTCGGTACATCACATGCCGGCCAACTTAAGGTGTGTCGTCCAAATCCCATGCTTACTCTTACATATACATGAAAGGTGATCAACTAGAAAATAGAGACAAGTGACATACGAGGACAAGGTTGCCTAATTCCTTGCCCCCACTTAGTGCAGGACAAGGATGAGCCAAAATCATTGATGAGAAACATGCTAGAGTGAAAATTAGTATCAATTAGAGGAATGAGGTGCCCCCACATAAAAAGAGCACCAAACTCCCTAAGATGTTGATTTTTTCTACTCAAAGCTTTACATTTGTTAGTAGAATGACCATGAATTCTATGATATGTAGAAAATTAAGTCTTGTAATAAAATGTCTTTCATGTTATTGTCGGGAGGGATATCAAACGATCTTGGAGGAATCTCAACAAGATACTTTCTTGATAAAAAGTAGGAGATGTTTTGTTATTTTGTGACAAAGATATCTCTTGTTTAGTACAAGATATCATACTTACACAAGACTCTTTAGGTTGCGAGATTTTGTACTCTTCTTTAAAGGAAGGTGTAAAATCTAAAAAATTCAAATCATTCATTTTTTGTGTGATGAAATTGAAATTAAGGGAATATTTATTTGTTTCTTGCAAATGATAACAATCAAGGCCACTAGTGTTGCTATAAAGTGAAGGCATGTTTATTTCTATCAAAGGAAAATAACCAAGACCATTATTTGTTTCTTGTGTGTTAGGTTTGATAAAGACACATATACCTTGTTCTCTAGCACCACATCCTTTTCCATAAAGATTTTTCATTTCTTTAGGATCCAAAGGTTGTTGATAGTTATTTTCATCAAAGTTTTTTGTGTATGTTGTCTTTTCTTCTAAAGTGGTTGGGGTGGATGCTTTCAAGGGATCTTCTTATTCCTTTCCCTTTTTAGAGTCTTTTGTTGCAATCTTGTATTCTCCCATGAATGTAGGTTTGAAATCTAAGCAACCCCAATCATCTTCTAAAAATTTCATGACTTATTCAATGTTTTTTTATTTGTCTTTCTATTGCACAAGTTCCACTTGTGTAGTTGGTGTTAATGTTTTCAAAGGAGTTTCTTTACCTTTCTCAATGTTCAAACAACTATATGGTTTAGGATTGGCTTTGATTGTATAAAATTTTTTGTTATAGACATATCTCATGATATGATGTTTGGGTAGAGGGAACAAAATGCATCTCATGAATCCATGGTTTTCCTAAAACAATATTATATGAAAGATTGTGATGCATAACATGAATAGGGGTTTGCAAGGCAGTCTTTCCAACTGTAATAGGTAAAGTTATCACTCCAAGCAATTTCTTTCCCACATTATCAAATCCCTTGATAGATAAATTATCAAGTTGAATTTTTTATTTATCAACACCAATTTTATCCAAAAGGTTTGCACTACACACATTTAAGGTTCAGCCATTGTCAACAATGGTTCGCTTTATCCCTGTGGTATTTTATTGAGCTATGATCATGAAAGCACCATATTGTTTTTGCACTTCCAAAGCAGGGAGCTCATTTTGGTGGAAAACAATGTCAACATTTAGTCTTTGAATCATGGCAGCTATATCATCTAGTTGCATATTAGAAAGGATAGGAACTTGTTGTAAGGAATTTTGAAGCATAATGTGATAGGTAGGTGAATTCTAAACCAGGTCCTAGAGGGATATCTTTGCAGGCGTATTCTTAAATTGTTTAGCAAGATCATACTCCTTTCCACTTTGTGAAGGCAAACAAGGGGCACTAGGCAAGATAGGATTAGGCAATGGTAGGGATGTTGAAGGTGTTTTTCTTGGCCGTGGATTGTTCCTAGTGTTGTATGTATGAACAACGATATTGTAACTCAGTTCCTATGAAACATTGTTCTTAGGTGGTTCGAGGATAAGGACATGTTTGTTTTGAACTTGTGGTTTATGAGAGGGTGGATAAAGGATAAGTTTAGGCTCAGGACCAAGGGATATCTAATGTGCATAACCTCAAAAGACTTATCATTATTTTCATGATCTCTTGGTGAAGGAGAGTCTAATGTTATTTCATCATCTTCATCTAAGGAATTACTATTGTCAATTTTCTCATTTTCTTCCACTATTATGTCTTCCCTAGTAGGAGAGTTTCTAGGAGAACTACAAATCAAATGTTCTTGAAATTCAAGGATTGGTTCTTCTAAAATGACTTCATCACAATTAGGGGAATTATCAATGGTTGGATTTTTTTGTTCATCAATAGTGTGGATATTAGGAGAAGGCTCTATTTTATTGTTATGATTGTTCATGACTTTATCCTTTTTTCTCTAAGGCCTCGTTCTCTTTTGCTATACCATCTACCCTAGTAGGAGAGATTGTAGGAGAGAGGCAAACAAAATTTTGATCACTCTCCATTATTATGTTGTGTAAAGTAACTTCATCACTAATAAGGGGTATCAAGAGAAGGATTACTAGGATTTTTATGATTAGGAATGGTTAAATGATTTTGTTCAAATAGGTTTTTCCAAATGTTAGGGACATTAGGAAGGAGAGAGATAAGGTTATCACTTTCAATCCACATGTCCTCCTGACAAATGTGATTTTCATGATCGTTCATGATTCTATCCTCTTTTACTAAAGCCTTCTTGAAATTAGGGGGGGTGTTGAGAGATGGATTTGGGGTAAGAAAAGTTGTGACAATGATCTCATCTTCTTGTTTTCTAATGTCTTCCAAACACAGAGAAGGAGAGGGACAAACAAGACTCTCAATGCTTGTATCTTCTTTCACCAAGATACCTTCATCACTAAGAGGAGAGGTATCGAGAGAAGAACAAGTATGATTATTATGATTGTCTACACTAACATCCTCACCAATGGGCAGTGTAATATTAAGGATTGTGTCAATGGTTTGATCCACTTTCTCTAGGATATTCTCATAATTATGAAAGATAGTAGAAGGATAACTAACATGTTTCTTAATGACCTCATAGTTGTAATCTAAATTTAACTCATAAGAGGGGATTTTGTACTTATGAAATCCATTTTTAACCATTTCAAAGCCACATCTCTTGAAAGAAAACATGATATTATGGAAGAGTAAAGAAAGTTCAATGCAGTGACTTAAAGTGAAATGTTTAAATGCAATTTTCAGATTGGAAACAAGGTAACTTGTTGATTACACTATGCAATGATCTAAAAGATGAAATGTTGTAAATGAAAATTTGGAATTGAGTAATGCATGAAATGAAGCACTTTAAACTATATTTAGTAAAATGCATGGAACAAAAAGTCAACCCACTGAAACAGATAACCAATAATAGCAAACAAAGGTGTAGAAAAGAAAATTTAAACCCTAGAAACTATAGCTTCAAACTCAACAGGGACTAAGATGCCAGCAAGGGTGTCTTGGTCCTACTAAAGGAATTTGGAGGGTCCAGAAAATGGAATAGAAAGCACACAACTCAGATAGGATTTTGAGCCAAAAACCTTGAGAGGGACTAAGATGCAATTAAGGGCGTATTTGTCCCAATAGAGGTTTTTTTTTAGAAAAACAACAAATTTTGAGTTGTTTACAGTGTTCCCAGGTTGCCTACCCAGGGACCTGATGTTTGGAAACAAAAAATTGTGCAAATGAATGCAATAAAAAGTAACTAGTGACAAGCAATTGGATACAAAAGTGAATGCAATTTTTTTTTTAGTTTTGAATGCAAAATCAATGTTCCTAAATGCAATTAGGATGATGAACAATGCACTTTTTAGTTTTTCAATGAGAGAAAATGATGCAAGAAAGTAAAAATGCAACCTTTATGCACTTTCACTAATGCAAATGCAAGAAACCCTAAATGCACTTTCACTAAGTATAAGAAACCCTAGATGCAATTTCACTAATGCAAGATGCAATGCAAGAATGAATGCAATCTAGATCTAGGACTTTAAAGGAATCCAAATCAGAAAATGAATACTCTAAAAAGAAGAAGTCGGGTTCACCAAAATGAATAATAGGAAAGTGGGTGCTTTATAACCTAGGTCATAGAACACCACTTTTCTCCTATTATCATTTAATAATGTCCTAGGAGTCCTAATTGGATTGACTATCAACCTCACAAGGTGAGTCAATTCTCAATGAGCAGGACCTAGCAGGGGGTTCTTTGAGCTTTTAGGGGTTCACCAAGAAAATGCTTGGAAAATACAAATTAACTTTCAACTCACAAAACCTAGTAATGTAAGCCAAATAATGAGTGCAAATGATGAAATTAAACTACACCAAGTTAGGGCATGTGTACTTGGGAATCCTAGAAATGTAATGAGGATTCTAAAAATGTAAAAATGTTGTCAAAAAGTGTTATGGAGGACTAAGATTCCCTTACTGTTGTCTTAGTCCCATTGTTGTTTTTTAGGGTAGATGCAAAATCTTCTAGTACCAGAGCAAGATATGTAAGAATCTCAGAAAAATACCCCTAGGAGGACTAAGATGCACAAGGTGGCGTATTAGTCCCATTCTGGATTTTTGAAAACTCTGAATGTGGTCCTGAGCTCTAAGGTTTTTTTTTTTGCTTCTTCTCTGATCCTAGGTTTTGAAACTTCTGGATTTGGCCTGTAGGTGAGTTTCCGTGAAGATGACAACTTTGCACTCCAAATGATCTTCAAGTCTTCAACCTAAATATACAATCACAAATATGCAGGAAAGGAAAAACTTGTTGATTGTTAGTGAATAGGGGTTTTCCTTGTTCAAGCCCCTTGTAGGTAATTAAACCAAATGATGAAATGAAGTATGAAATATATAAATGATATCACCTTGTATAATGTCTTGTGAAGTACATCTGCGATCTACCATGTAGTGGCCATGAAGAATGTAGATCCTAGATCCTTGGATATGATGTGAAATATGGTTACAAATAGATCTTCAATGCTACATTCACAATCTTGGCTCAACAACATGAATGGATGCACTAAACCCTTGACATGATTCTTGAATCTTGATGATGGCTCCAAATGCTTGATAGAATGCTCTTGAATGCACAAACTTTCCTTAGGAATGAATACTTGAATGCTTGTCTTTAAAATGTGTGGAGGAACCTTGTATTTATACTTATTCATGCTTAATATCTTGAAATTACACCACACCAAGCTAACATATGAATTCATTAATTAAAGGAGGCTAAATCCCACAAAGATTTGAAATTGAATCCCAAAAATAAGCCAAGCAGGACTAAGATTCCCTAGGTGGTATCTTACTCCCAAGGCTCAAATCTCGGGGCATAGACACCAAAAAGGGGCCCATTTAAGATACATTTGAAATACAAGTCCCAAGACCTTTGGGGGACAAAGACTCCGTAGGTGGCATTTTAGTCTCGACCCAAAAATCAAGGACACACAACCAAAAACATTAAATTATCATTTATCATTTGATATTTGTTGGGATTTTCCATAAAAATATATAGTTTATTAGGCTTGTAGATGAAAATAGGACCAATTAAACCATAAAGAAACATAAATAAATCAAGGTGGGCCCCAAAAAGTGTGAAAATTGAAGGGTATGCATTTTACTACACTATAATATTGTTGAACTACCATTGCTTGCTCAATTTGTGATGGTTGCCTATACAATGAGTTATCTATAGGTTGTGGTTTAGATTGATTGTTGTTTTGTGAGAACAAAGGTGGTATCTTGGGATTCATCATTAGTTTTGGTATCTATCTAACCATTGTTTGATCTCCTAATGGAATGAGATTAGGATTCTTAAGAATGTCCACATTGAAGTCTATGGGTAGTTTGGCACCACTTTGTGCTATTATAAGGAAATAAGAGTTTGTGTGAACTTCTTAAGCATTTTTTCCATAATTTTATGCATCTTAGGATCTTGGGAGTACTCTAAGAGATTTTTTTCAATAAATTCCTCATCACTATCATATTCTTCTATGGTGACTTTTTGAGTACTAGGAGGTTGGTGTTGATGGCACCAAGTTGACCCACAACATGTAGGTAAGATAAAAGTGGAATATCTCACCTCTCCTAAAAAAGAAAATCAACAATAAAACTGATCACCTTCCAAGGTCTTTGATAGTGATTCACAACGTTGTTGTTTCACAAAGTGGTCAATATGGCTGTAATGTTCAAGGGGCCTGTTGGTTTTGAGCTTCTAGATGGTTATAAGATCAAACATATATTTAAACCTACTCTAACTGGTGGTTTTTAAAGAAACATAAAAAGATAGATTAAAACTTTAAAACTAAAGAGAATGTTGATTCATCCAACTAATCAGACTTGTTACCTTCCGAGGAATTCCTAAACTGAAACTGTAGAATAAAGTTAATTTGTAATCAATACAAAGTTTCATTCATTCATAGTGCAAAATTTAACAGTAGATTGCAAATCATCATTTAAACAAAACATAAGATAAAATTCCATTCCTTGAAAGCTTTCCAAATCAAATAATTAACCCAAGATAAATACCATTTTGGAGCACAATATGAAGTAGATTTAAATTTGGCTGCTTCTACTGTTGGTGAAACAGATAAACAACATTTACAAATCTAGCAAGATCACCAGTGTATAGAAAATATATGTCTTCGAATTATCTCCATCTATACTAAGAAAAACTGGAAGATACATCACTTCCTTCTACTGAACTTAACTCCTACTCTACTTTTTCTCTAGAGTTTATCTACCTTCTAACCCTAACTTGCTAATTCTTAACAAAAAAAGAAGATGAAAAAGAAGATCCTATTTATCTATCTTAAGAAAAATCTCTCTAAGTGTGTCTCCTTTTTTTTTTTCCTTGAAAGCTTTCCAAATCAAATAATTAACATAAGATAAATACCATTCGGGAGCACAATATGAAGTAGATTTAAATTTGGTTGCTTCTACTATTGGTGAATCAGATAAACAACATTTACAAATCTGGAAAGATCGCCAATGTACATAAAATCTATGTCTTTGAATTATCTCCATTTATACTAAGAAAAACTAGAAGATACATCACTTCCTTCTGCTGAACTTAACTCCTACTCTACTTTTGCTCTGCAGTTTATCTACCTTCTAACCCTAAATGTTAATTCTTAACAAAAAAAAAGATGAAAAAGAAGATGTTATTTATCTATCTTAAGAAAAATCTCTCTATGTGTGTGTCTCTTTTTTTTTTACAAAGAGGCAAAAGTGCCATATATACAAAAAAATGCCAAAGAAAATGTGTCAGCCCCTATTTTTAGGGTTTACAAAATGAGTCGGTTACAGAAGGGTCGGCCCTAGAAGAGTTTTAGAATAAAGTCAATGATGCATTAAATGTGCATACCCTCTTCATGTCGGCGAAAGATATCCCTTAGGCATGGCCTTCAGATCTTTTACAACCACCACATAAACTCGCAACCCTCGTGTCCAACCTCAAGACTTCTTTGTAGAGCTGCTTTAAATGTTATGAAGCACTGTCATTAATGTTGATCTACTTTTTCCAGTAGACATCCCTGTGTGAACCCTTTTCCTAGTACCTGCAAAACAACATGAATAAACGAGTTAGACAAGGAATTACAAGTTAAAAGAAGGATTCCCCATTAAATTCATTTGCAAATCAAACTAGGAGTGAAAATATTGAAGAACACAATGTAAATGATAAAAATAAGATGAAATCCTAATCAGATATGCAAACTCTCAATCCCATGGGGGAATTGGTGCCAATTTGATGTGGAAATTTGGCCCTTTCCCAATCCCTAAGATGCAAGATTCGAATGTTGAAGAGATTGATGATCCACTTTTGATGAAATGGTAAGAGCTCCAAACAAAATCTGCAATAACCTAGCTAAGAACTCAAAATTGATAAATGGAAATGGCTAAGTATTTTAGCATGGTAACTTTGCTTGGATTGTGGATGATAAAATGAGGAGAGGAGCCTTCATTTATAGGATTTCTAGATGGATGAATGCCCAAATTTGGGCAATGTGGGACTAACATTCATCCAATGATATGGTGCCACTTGTCAAGCTATGAATGGATGATGGTTGTGCAAGATTTGGGGTTTGTGCCAATAAATGACAATATTTGAAATTCAAATTTGTTGAAATGACATGTAAGGGGGGAAGGGAAAATGCAATAAATGCCACTTGGCTCAAGGCAAAGGACATGTAAGAGATTTTAAATGCCTTGTTGGATGTACATGTTGACTTGGAATTTTTGAATTCAAATTGAGAGAATATTCCAAAGAGATTCCTTGTGAGGAAAATAAGGATTTAATAAATGAATTAAATCTATTTTCATGTGCAACTTGCATTATCTAGAGGATGTGACATGAGATTAAATTAAATTAATCAAGGTTTTAATTAATTTAACAGGAGATTAGCTGATGTGACTTATTTGACTTAGATTTATGGATTTATTTAAATCAGATAAGAGAGGAATATGATAAAAGGCTAATTAAATAAAGATATTGATTTATTTAATTAAAAGAGATGATGTTAGATTAAATCAAATAAGGTTTTAATTTATTTAATTTAATGGACAGACTTTAGGGATTTAATCAAATAAATTGATTATTTAATTAAATAGGGATAATTAGATCAGATAAATTGATTTAATTAATAGGAGAAAGTGACTTAATTAGACAAGATGATTTATTTAATTAAGAGAAGAATATTGATGAATTTAATCAGATAGGGGAATTTGATTAAACGGTTAGACCGAGGGATGATTTAGGAAGAAACGATGTTAGTAAGTCAGGATCAAATGCACGATGTCAATTAGTATAATTTCGATGTCTACATTTTGCCCCTCTTTGAAGCAATGCACTCGTTGCATTGGTTCAAAGAATACACGATCTCGATCAAAGCCAAAAAATTTCGATATTAAAAACTTGCCCCACTGCTGCATGGTGAGAGAAAACATGCCATTATAATGCCCCCTCGAGAGATCGGACGAAAATTTCCATTTTTTGGGTGATCTAGAGAAAAAAAGGACAAAGTGCCCGATAGGTCCGAAAGGGGTCCGGGAGGCTAAAAACGTGTCTAAACGCAATAAAATGATGAAAAACAAGTCTCGAACGGACAATAACAAGTTCAAGAGTCCTAAACTCTAGCAAGACGGCCCTAGAGGGTCAAAAAACCCTAATTTTTAGGCTTAAAAGGGGCTCGAGGGGTCACTTTCAAGTCATTTTCACACACCTCCGCTAGCGAACCTTGAGAATCAAGCTCTGACCTCCTGATGATATGGCACAATGAAAACTTCCTCTACATATTTCGAATCGAGTTTGGACCTACCAGTGGCCACCTGGCATCGGTGCCCCGATATGTGGCCCTAACTGAAGGCTCATTTTTTCGTTTCAATGCATTTATTACTTTTTTAATGATGAGCTCACCTCCAGTGGTGCTATTATAGCACTGCTTGGTTTTTAAAGTGCACCGCTAATTTCCTTTTTGTGCCGCAACGGTGCAGTTTGGAATTTAAAAATTCCACCACTGCGCTTGAGCTCGGCTTGGACTTGCGGGCCAGTTTGAGAAAAGTGTGCCACAGTGGCACCCTTTTCAAGCAAACTACGACACTTGGGGTTAAAGTGCGTCGTAGCAGCGCTATTTGGTGAAATTTTGAGTCCAGCGTCAGAGTTAGAGAAAACTCAAACTGTGACGCCTTCACAAACTGCACTGCTGAGAGCCAGTTTGAGGCGTTAGGTCAGGAATTTTCCAAAAAATTTAACATGCCGACTTTGCTGATGCAGGACGGGCCTAGGGAGCTCTATTCCCGAGAGCAGCGGTCGCGGGATTTGGTGAGTGTTCTTCAGGACCTTAGCGACAAAGACCAAGATCGGCTGGGAGTTGTAGGACTATGGCACATTTCCTATGCGGCGCCCATGCATACACACCTCAGGATGTTGTCAGCGCTGGTGGAGCGGTGGCACAATGAGATGTCGTCATTTCATCTTCCCACTAGTGAGGCGACTGTCACATTGGAGGATGTCTGGCAGATTTTACGATTGCCCATTCATGGCCACTGGGTGATCTATGACATGGAGGAGGGACGCACTTGTTGCACCCGAGTCCTCACTACTCAAGACATCATTTATTGCGAGGGGCAAATCGATTTGGAGAGGTACAGAGTTATAGCACCTCCCTTCCGTTGGGCGATTGCGGCGATCATTTCAGGTTTGGTTGCCCTAGACAGACAAGGGTGATACTTCAGTCCTGGATGGGGATATTGCTGGGAGAGGATGGTCCGAGATAGACCAGTTCGATTCAAGTGGGGGCCTATCCTTTTGGCCTCACTCTACAGGGATTTGCACGAGTACGTGTATGCGGATGGCAGAGAGCTGGGAGCTGGAGTTACCTTGCTGCATGTCTGGGCGTGGGAGCACATTTTTGTGCTACGTCCATGAGTGGTTCCAGTTCTGATGGGGGCAGAGGATGCCCTTGTGGCACGATATAGAGGGGGTGTGTCATTTATACACACTAGCGAGCATGGGATCCCCTACTGGAGGCAGGTCATAGATGAGATGCTCGTTTTCACTTGGAGACTGTACCTCGGTCAGTTTGGATGGGCTAACGATGCAGACTAGCTCTTCTATTATCGCCAGGATAGATACATGCAAGGCCCAGAGCACACTATGATAGAGAGATACCTACCTGGGCGTGTACAGCGTCAGTTTGGACAGCCGCAGGATCGACCGAATGATGGCTACATAGCCGTGTTTACATGTAGCACGACACAGGTGTCATGGGGGCCTGACATTCCTACTGCAGAGGCGGTTGATAGTTTTCAACACTTGGTGGTCCGACCTTGGGCCTACGATCAGGGATTGGCAGATCTAGGCACGACACAAGCGTACAGGGATTAGTTCAGACCTCCCCTCCGGTTGACTATTCCAGGTGAGGACCCAGAGGCACACAGGGTCAGAGGCAGGGGTAGAGGACGAGCGCGAGGGCGAGGTCCGAGGATGGAGATTCGTCAAGACCCACCAGAGGTGCCCCTAGTTCCACCAGGTCAGGGAGATGTCCCTATGTAGGACCAGCTGTAGGATCCACCTGTCCCACCACCACGAGCTGAGGGTGAGGGTCAGGTTCATGCACAGCCATGGGCATAGCTAGCAGGGTAGGCAGACGCGCGAGATGCCTTGATTTTGGAGTTACAGGCACAGGTGCAGGCATTGACGGCCGAGAGAGACCAGGCACGAGCCGAGAGGGAGTAGCTGAGAGCAGAGAGGGACCAGACTATGTAGCAGAGACAGGTTGCAGAGCTACAGGCAGTGACAGAGTTAGGCCATAGGCAGCAGATTGAGAGTATGACAGCCTCCTCATCTCAGGGTACAGTGTCGGTCCAATCTTATAGAGAGGCTATGCAAGAGATAGAGTATTACTGTTGGGCCTACCACGATCATGTACCTAGTGCAGACTGGATTCTCGAGTACTCAGAGAGGGCCAGTTAGAGACCACTAGAGGGTCACGGTGACAGGGGCGAGGGCAGCATCCACATAGATCGGGCTTGATCAAGATTTTATGATGTACCTTTTGTACTTTATGGGCTCATTTTTGATAGCCCGATGGGCATTTTTGTACTGATTGACATATATGTACAATGATTCGATTATTCTTTTGTATTATGACAGTTGATATATGATATGAGCCAATTTTGATGTGATGCAATGTGTTATTTATGAATGTATGATTTATTTTTATATGCTTTGCAGTGATGCTTTATGGATGAATTTATTTCTAATGATGTTAATGCAATGCTTATGACTAACAGATCTATATTATGCTAACCTCTAACATGATGTGCAATAATGTTATCTATATGATGATTTATTTTATGTCAATGCAATATGTGATATGGATTTGATCTATGGTATACACAATGATATGAAAAAATGCTTATAGATGATTTGATTTATGGATGAATATGATATGATGCGATGGTCGTGGTATGATGCAAATGAAATGATGGTATGAGATGCAAATGTTATTATCCTAAATGATGATGTATGTGATGCAATGATATGTTAATGCGATGATATGTATGTCTAATGAATTAAATGCTTATATTCCTATTGTTTATTATTATGAGATGCTTTTGTTCATGTTATGTGATGATTTATGTAATGGTAATATGAAATGTTTATGAAATGCAAATGAATGTTTATGCAATGATCAATGTAATGCCATGAGATGCGATGTAATGGATGGAATGCGATGTTTATGAATGCACTTATTTTAAAATGCAATGTGTATGTTTCCTATATGATATGCTTTACTCAATGTGCTAATGATTTCTACATGATATGCTTATGCAATGTGTTAATGATTTCTATATGATATGCTTATGCAATGTGCTAATGATTTGTGGATGCAGGATCGATGATGCTGATGATGATGGTGATCAACTGTCATAGTACTTTGTTAGTGTGATTAGTAAGAAAGGAAGAAGTCATTTCAACAAGATGCATGATAATGCAAATGTAGATGATGATGATGATGATAATGATGATGATGATTTCTTGCCGAGGAATTGGGATTTTCAAAGGGCCAAATTTTCTTATGTTTGATAACACATGTCGTACGATGCATCAAGGTATAGCAAACCAGGATGGCGTGGTACCTAGTGTGATGGACTTTGACTCGACAATTAGATAGGAGTATCCTTGTTCACACTTGACATACAGAAACCTTGCTAGGACATACTTCAGAAGTTTCAGACATCTCAGACCAAAACACAAAAAGGTAAACCTATCCCTGCAATAGTCAACAAGTTGCCCTAAACTTCTTTCGCATATACCTAACAAAGCAAGTATTTGTCGAGGTTATATTACAAGAACGTCCAACAAGCACATCAGACAGAAGATAATGATCATTGGCCCATTCCTATTTCTCTAAATCCTCTATTTTGGGATATCATCGAGACGTCCTTGGAATGAGCGCAAATAAGATAAGTCAAAAGATAAAGACCAAGTAAACAAACAAATTGATGCTCTTCAATACCGCTAACGGAAAAAAGGATATGTTTTCTAAGGATGATGAATGAAACTTATTGCCAAAAGATAATGCCCATTGTAGGAAGGATTCATCCTAGGACATGTTAGTGGATGGTGGCATGCCATTTCATTTATACAGGATGATTGATATGGGACCGATTCAGATGATGAGCTACCGATACAAAGAGATAACCAACTTGCTTATGTACTAACTTAGACTTTAGACTTGACGTTTTGAGTTCTACCTTTAGACTGCTAGGCTTGTTTCCAACTGTTTTACAAAAGGTTGATGATGATGATCAGTTTATTATGAATGATGCTTATTGCGGGTGCATGCGAGATGAGGTGGATGGATTTTTTCAAATATTTGGATGTTTTGCAATGTTTTGAGGCTGTTTTTGGTATTTTTCAAGGTTTTACAAATGTTTTGCTTTTTTTCAAATTTTTCAAATGTTTTTGGCATTTTCTGAGATTTTGACCGAGAGACTAACCTAAAGACCTATCCTAGGGGTCTCGGGGGCTAATCAACAGCTTAGTCTTGCCTACATTATAAACGCAGAGACCACGCAGTTCAACAGACGACTTGACCTATTTACAAATGAAGATATACATAATGAGATGTCAGTTTATTATGACAGACTCCTATAGGACTGACCTAAAATGTCTTGGGGGATGATCAAAGATCAACCTTGCCTACGTTCAAGCTCAGAGACGACGTAGTTTGACAAGACGACCTTGTTTTTGGCTTTTTGAATAACTTTTTGACCTGTTTTTGGATTTTTGATTTTCTGATGTTTTTGGATTTTCTGATTTTCTGATGTTTTTGGATTTTCTGATTTTGAGGACTTTAAGACCATACACGAATCCGATTTGATGAGAACATGCACCTAGCATAATGCAATAGACTACTCTGATAAAGGTAGGACAAACTGACCTTGAGGATGGCCCGAGTAGTACAAGGAGGAATCATGATACGAACACAAGACCAAGCTATGGTGCGAATGCGAATGGATGAGTGATGGATGGAGACTTGAATGTGACGGATGATGGAAGTGAAATAGAGGGATGATGCCGAACAAGCCGTAAAGATCCTGGTGGATGGAAAGTGCTTATTTACACAAGGTGCCTGTTTTCCAGGTTTTCACCAAGGTACTTGCCCAAAGTGCCACCAAAGTGGTTTTCACTATAGGATGATTTTTTATCCTTTTCTAAATTTTTTTGGATGTTTTGCTTTTTTTTATTTTTTTGTTGTCACCAAGACGCCTGTTTGCCAGGTTTTCACCAAAGTAACCATTTTTTTAGGAATTTTTCATGGGCTCCTGCAGGGGTTCTCCTTTGGGTGTTGATAGCTGATATGCCCCTGATTTATAACTTGTTGTTATGACAAACGGTCCTAGCCAATTAGGTTCGAACTTGCCTTTGCCACTGGGATTTGGGACATTCTTCTGATTTTCTTTTAAGACCAATTCTCTGACTTGGAAAGTCCTACTTCTGATCTTCTTGTTGTAGCTTCATTTAAGTCTATTCTGATAGAATTGTAAGTGATTCAAAGCATCGATCCTTCTCTCATCCAGTAACTCCAGCTGATTTAGTCTTGATACTCGATATTCCTCATATGTGATGAGGTTTTGCAGTGATATTCTGAGGGATGGGAGCTCGATCTCAATGGAGAGTATGGCTTCTGATCCGTAGACCAAGTAGAATGAGGTGGCGCCAGTGGGTGTGTGGATGCTAGTTCGATAAGCCCAGAGGGCAGGATTAAGTTGCAAGTACCAGTCACGACCTGCGTCATTAACTGTTTTCTTAAGGATTTTGAGGATGGTTTTGTTCGCGGCTTCTGCTTGGCCATTGCCTTGGGGATAATACGGGGTGGAGAAGCGATGCTGGATTTTGAATTTCTCGCACAAGTCGCGAACTTCCTGGTTCTTGAATGGTGTCCCATTATCTGAGATAATGGCTTGTGGGACACCGTAATGATAGATGAGATAGTTTAGGATAAATTTTGAGATTTGCTTCCTAGTGATATACGTCATGGGTATGGCTTCCACCCACTTTTTGAAGTACTCAGTTGCAATTATGATGAACTTATGGCCATTGGATGAGGTGGGTGTGATTTTTCCAATGAGATCAAGTCCCCACTATGAGAAGGTCCATGGTGTGATGATCGGGTGAAGCTCTTGAGTTGGAGCATGGATGAGATCCCCATGCTGCTGACATTGTAAACACTTTTTAGCATGATCATGTGCTTCTCTTTCCATTGTGGGCCAGTAATACCCCATCCTCAGCAGTTTTTTGGCTATGGTTATTCTGCTCGAGTGTGAGCCACAAATACCATTATGAACCTCGGTTAGAGCGGTTAATTCCTCCTCAGCATTTAAACAATGCAACAAGGTACCTTCTATGCTTCTACGGTATAAGGTATCACCTGGGATGACAAATTTGGATGCCTTTTTGATAAAGGTTCATTTTAGGCTTGATGGTAGGTCAGCGGGTATGATTCCTATGTGAAGATATGTATAGATGTCATGATACCAAGGATCACCAGGACCAACAATTTCACACACATATTCTGATTCCAATACCTCGAATGTGGGGATGAGAAGCTGCTAAATCAAGAATTCATATTTTGGCACATTACGGGGGATGTCTAATAGTGACCCTATTGTAGCCATGGCATTAGCTGCTTTGTTGTTGGTTCTTGGAATTTTCTCGAATGTTATGTCAATGACAGATTCCTTTAGAGTCCACCAGTTTCTTGTATGGAGTTAGCTTATCATCCTTGGTCTGATATTTTTTATTGACTTGATTTATGACCAACTATGAGTCTCCATAGACCTTGAGAGCTATGTTATTCCATTGTACTACTATCCTGAGACCTATAGTCAAAGCCTCGTATTCTGCGATGTTGTTAGTGCACGAAAATGCTAGTTTGTATGACCATGGTATGCAGTCCCCCTGTGGGGTGATGAAGAAGACACCAGCTCCTGATCCATGTTGAGTATATGAGTCGTCAAAGTATAGTTTCCAGTGATCAAAAATGTTGAGGTTAAAAATAGACTCATCTGGAAATTCTGAGACAAGAAGGTTCTCAGAATATATGGGTGCTTCTGTTAGTTGGTCTGCAATAACTTGACCTTTAATGGCTTTCCGCTCAACATACTCAATGTCGTACTCTGACAATATCAGAACCCATTTTTCCATTCTGCCAGTTAGCATTGCCTTTGATAGTAGATACTTGAGGGGATCAATTTTGGCGATGAGCTTGATCTTGTGTGCCAACATGTAATGTCTAAATTTTTGGGATGCAAACACTACTACGAGGCAAGCTTTCTCAATGAATGAGTAATTTAGCTCATGACCGACCATTGTCCTGTTGATATAGTATATAGCCCTCTCTGTTCCGTTTTCATCATGCTGAGCTAGGAGAGCTCCAAGGGCTGCTGCTGTTGCTGATACATATAGGATTAATGGCTTCTTTGGGATAGGTGGCATTAAGACTAGTGGTGTCAGTAGATATTCCTTGATTTTGTTGAATGCTTCTTCACATTTTGTATTCCATTTGTATGCTACCCCCTTGTGGAGTAGGTGAGAATATGGATTCTACTTATCTGCCAGTTGTGCTATGAATCGTTGGATGGATTGAAGTCTGCCTTGGAGACCTCTCAGTTGTTTTAATGTCTTTAGTGCTTCCATCTCAAGGATTTCCCTCACCTTTGTTGGATCCACCTTGATACCCCTCATGGAGACTATGTATCCTAGAAATTTACCTAATTGTATGCTGAAAACACACTTTTTGGGATTTAGTCTGACTTTGTATTCCTCCAATCTGTCAAAGATAGCACTTAGGGTTGCTATATGATCTTGTCTTTTTCTTGATTTAGCTAGGATGTCATCCACATAGTCTTCGACTATTTTATGAATCATGTCATGGAATATTAGTGTCATGGCCCTTTGATAGGTTGCTCCTACATTCTTTAAGCCAAATGACATCATGTTCCAATAGTAGGTCCCCCATGGACAAGTGAAAGCAGTTTTGTGTTGATCTTCTTTGCTATCATGATCTAGTTATATCCTGAAAATTCATCCATTAGTGATAGCATCTCGTGTCCTGTTGTCATGTCAATGTTAGGGAGCAGAAAATCATCCTTTGGACATGCTTTGTTCAAATCTCTAAAATCTGTACAGATTCTGATAGCTCCATCAAGTTTTGAAATAGGTACCAAGTTTGATACCCATTCTGGATAATCAATTGGTCAGATGAATCCTGCGTCTAGCAACTTTTTGAGCTCCATTTTGACCAATAAGGCTATTTGAGGATGCATTTTCCTAAGCTTCTATTTGACTGGCTTTGCTTTTGGATACACTGCCAAATGATGAACCACTGTCTTTGGATCTAGCCCTGGCATATCAGCATAACTCCATGCAAATTTTATTTGCCTTTCCCTTAGGAATGCTGCTAGGAGTTCTTGTTCTTCTGATAATAGTGATTCCACATAGAATGTGATATGAGAAGCCTCCTCGGTTCCTATGTTGACTAGATTACACTTTTCGGCCAAGACTATTGACTTCTCTTGATGAATGGCTCTTAGAGGAAGATTGAATCCTTCATCCTCGGGCGCCTCAGAGAGGTTTTCACCATTGGATGCGTCCTTTCTTTTTACTATTTTCTTGTCAGAGAGTGCCACAATGTGGTTTTCACTCGAGGACTTGGATATGATTATTAGTTTCTCACTTTTGTAACTAAAGGATCCAATCGTTTCCCCGTAATAGGCATGTGTGTCCAACTCCATTATAAACCCTGCCTTGTGATCTCCATCTGGAATGTTATCCCTCAATCCCATGAATTTTGAGAGTGCCTCATCATTTTTGAATTTATCGAGAACTGGTGGTCCTCGTTGGTCATAGTCGATCAGTTGGGGGTAGACTAAACGAATCTCATGATTTTGACTATCTGGTTCAAAGGATATGGTACTAATCATACACAAGGTGGTATCTTCGAATAGCCTAGGTAGGTTGGATAAGGTATCTTCGTCATCGCTACTAATGTAGGGCTCAGTTATAAAATTATGTGTGTCTCTACCTGTGACTATTGGTGAGTGTACTTGTACTAGCATTGGCTGAGGAGAGATATTAACCATTCTAATTGGAGGACTTTGGCCACGTATGGTTATTCTTGGAGTTGCACATCCAATACCAAGATTTGTTATGGGTCGTGTCTCTAGCATGATAGGTATTATGAGGCCATTGTCATTTTGTCCTAGTCTTTGATTTCGGTCATAGCCCATTGCAAGCATCATGTGTAGGCCCTTGCTTCTTTCATCCATTGGTAAATTAGCTGCCGGTCTTTCATCTTGATATAACATGTGGGATGGATCTGCTTCAATAACCTCATGGCCAAGGTCTCCCCATCTTGTGAATTCAGGATAATTTTGAGGATAGGTTTGCGATGTGGAAGCTTGATGTTCTTGTGGGCATCCCCGTGATCTAGGAGATTGTGGTAACTCTCCTATCACAAAAGCATTGTTTGGGAGTTTGTAGCTTCCACAACCATCCTCCTAAATGATGAGCTTGATATCAAATATGGTGGGGATAGTGGGGATGGCAGGTGTCTCTATCACAGAAGTGGACGTGAGAGTGGTCGGGTCGATGTATGATGTGAATGGGCCTTCATCATTCTTTGGAACTTGGGGGATTTTGTAATACTTGGCCTCAAGATTTTTGAAATATGAAAATGGTTCGGGATCTTCGTGGAAAGTGACCTCTTGTCCATTATGTGTAAATTTCACACATTGGTGGAAGGTTGATGCTACAGCTTTCATTGCGTGGATCCATGGGCGTCCCAAGAGGATATTGTATGGTAATTTGAGATCCAAGACCTAACATGTAGTTTCCATGAGTGTTGGCCCTACTTAGATAGGGAGCTTAATCATGCCTTGAGACACTCTTTCTTGGTCATCATATGCTTTGATTGTGATGCCCTTTCCTTTGTCGATGGAATCTTCTGATATTTTTAATTGCTTGACGAGGCTTAGGGAACAGATGTTCAATCCTGCACCTCCATCCACCAAGACCCTTTTGATTTTTCTCTTGTTGACAATGGCTTCTAAGTGAAGGGCACGGTTGTGAGATGGTTGGGCGGGGAAATCTTGGTCAGAGAATGTAAGGAGATTAGGTGTTATGATATTTCCGACCATAGCTTGGAATTGTTCCGCATCAAGATCTGCAGGGACAGTGGATGAGGCTAATGCTTCCTCAAGGATCTTTTTATGCGTTGATGAGATTCTTAACAACTCCATGATGGAGATGTGTGCTGGCGTTCTTTTGAGTTTCTCTACAACATTGTAAGTATGCGGAACGGCTCTAGATGAAGGGACTCTGTTAGGTTGGGATGATCCTGCAATGGTGACTTTGCCACCTCCTGTGGTGACTCCACAATCTTCGGCATGGGCACCCTTGATAGTGATGACCATGTAGTCTTCATTTAGTGAGGAAACGACGGATTCGTACACATGATTTACACTGCCTTTCCCTTTATCATTTTTTTTCCCTTTGTTGCCATGATTTGGCATCAGATTCGTGTAGATTTTAAGATCCTGATTTCCTATGGGTTGTTCCACATTTATGATTCTCTTGTCGATAAGGTCTTGAATGATATTTTTGAGCCTCATGCAGTTGTTTGTGGTGTGACCTTTAATTTTGTGAAATTCGCAGAGATGGTTCTTGTTGTACCAAGGAGGTTTGACATCGGGTTCTTGGTAATTCTCAAATGTGGGAGGTTTGATAAGTTTTTCGTCAATCAACTTTTTCATTATATCCTCCAATGGTTCCCCCAAAATAGCGTATTTGCATTTTGGATAAGTTTTGCATTGTGGCGGTCCCCTTTGGTCAGTGAGATTGTTGATGGTGGGATTATTGGGTTGGTATGTTGTGTGATGAGTGTTTTGATGTTGTGTTTGGATTTGCGGTGTGGGTGCAGGTTGGCGTGGACCACTAATGACCACCTTGGCATCGACGACACCATCATTAGTGATGTTCTTGTTTCTTGCCCATGTACGAGGTTTATCATTGTAGTTTGATGGTGGGGGATTGTTTTGTGGCTCATGATATGACATTGATTCGGTAGGTTGGGTCACAAGGGCTCTTTCGATGCTGAGCGCCTTGGAGATCAATTGCTCATATGTAGTGATACCCTAAACCTTGAGGTGAAATGATAGGTGGCTTTCAAGGTTGGCTATGATTGTGCAGACTTGTTCCTCTGGCATGGTCCACTTGCTTCGATTGGCCTTGGATTGCCATCGTTGAAGGAATGAAGTGAAAGATTCATTCTTTCCTTGCTTGAGAGCTGATAATTCTTCAAGACTAACATCCATTGTAATGTTACATGCGTAATTCCTAATGAATGTGTCTCTAATTTCTTCAAATGTTCTAATGCCTGGAGATAAGTGAGAGAACCATTCTATAGCGAGACCTACCAAGCTCCTAGGGAATAGCCGCATCAGATACGTATCGTCATATGCAACTTCCATACAATGAACCTGGAATTCCCTGATGTGATCTTCAGGGTTTCCCATCCCTCGATATTTGTCAAATTTGGGGATTTCAAATCCCTTGGGGAATGGTTTCATATCTAGGCTCCTATCAAATGGATAGGGACACAAGTTGCTTGGCACTTTGGTTGTTTGCCCTGATTGAAGGTCGAGCACTTGTTGCAAGAGCAACCTGAGTTGTGTCATCACATCATTATGGGGATCAGGGGGTGGGATGAAAGTGTTTTGGTTTGTGGTTTGGGTCATGGGTTGGATGGATGGGTTGTTTGGTGTGTTATTTGATGGTATCTACATGTTCTGGCGAGCGAAGTAGGCTTCTACTTGTTTTTGTATGAATGATGCCTATTGTTGATCTTGTTGTTGCACTTGTTGCTGCTCCAACAACACTTGTTGTTGTTCCCACAACACTTGTTGTTGGGCTGCCAATTCTACTGCTTCTTGTTGCTTTTGGTATTGCTTCAATGCTTGCTGGTATGCTTGCAATTGCGCTGCTTGTGCAAGAATTTGTGCTTGTGCTTGCGCTTGTTGTGCTTGATATTGAGCTTGTGCTTGTGCAGCTTGTGCTTTTGCGGCTTGTTGCTGTAATAAGAGTTGTGCTTGCGCAACTCTTTGTGCTTGTAATGCTTGTGCAGCTTGGGCAACCTGTTGTTGTTGCTATTGCAATAAAGCTTGAGCTTGCGCGGCTTGTTGCGCTTGTATTGCGGTTTGCGCAGCTTTGGCTGCTTGTGCAGCTTGAGCAGCTTGTTGCACAACTTTTTGTTTCTAGACTTGTTGGTATCCTCTTTGGAAAGTAGCCTACAATGCTGCATCATATTGATTTGATGTGGTGAAAGTTGGAGGTGGTGGAGGTGGTGGTGGATTTGGAATGGTGATAGATGATGATGTTGTGTTGATGTTTTGCATGTTGGATAATGGTATTGATGTGATTGGTCCTTGTGAGACCATAATTTGTGATGTTAAGGGTGTGTTTGATGATGTTTCCATTGCTTGTGTGTTTATCGTTTGTTGTTGTGATATCAACGATAAATTTTGAGTGTTTGGCAAAATGTTTTGATTGATGGTTGAGATGTTGTTTTGATTGATACTTGGTAGAGGGGGAAGCCCTAAACCAAGGAGTGGTGTAGATCTGACAATGGTGATGGTGGGAGAGGTGGAAATGTAAGGGGGGTGAATCCTTGCGAGAGTGTTGTGGTGTCGAAAATGCCCCCTGGTCCGAACATGTCTCCCTCCTCTTATGAATTTGTGAGGAGGGGGATTTGAGGTGCTCCGTGAAAAAAAGTTGATGATGGATCATGATGTAAAGTGAGAGGAATGTTCTTGTGTAATGGATTTTGTGGTACACTTTGTTCCAAGGTGGCATTTGCATCCATGTTTTGGTTATTAACAAGGGGATGTGATTGAAGAGCATTGAGGAATGTGTTTCCCTTGTTGACATTTGGTTGGGTTGGAGCAAACGATGTTGTGATTTGCGGAATGTTTTATGTGATGTTTTGAGATGGGGGTGTAGATGAAATGGGGATGGTGGATGAAATTGGAGGAAATGATGTGTCCATGATAGTACTCACATCAAAGTCCGAAGGCAACTTGGCCCCTTGTTTTGCTAGTTCAAGCATGTACAACGAAGGGTTAAGTCTCGTCATAATGTTGATGATTCTATGGTTGTCTGGATTTTGGAGCATTTCTGCCATTTCCTCGCGAGACATTCCGAAAGTGAGGTCTTCTCCTTGATTTTCTTCTTGGGGATGTTGCAATGATGAAAGGGTCAACATATTGCTTGATTCTATTGGATTCATTTCTGCGTTGGTTTGGCTAAGATCACTTGAAGCGGGTGTTTCTTTGTTGGCTTCCATACTCTTCTTGTATTGAGATCTTGTTTGGACCATAAAATAAGGATCAAGAATATGGAAGATGAAATCTCTTGATTCTTTGGGTTGATCTCTATTTTATGTCCCAAAGTGAAAGTTTTAGGATGCTTTTGAGGATCAAGGTGATGATATGATGATGTTAGGGATGAATGATATGGATGCTTTTTGACTTTTGATCAATCTTGAAAGAGACACTAGGATTTTTAGGACTTTGGATTTTGATTATGGATTTTGGATTTTGAGATTTTGTCCTTGACTTTTGATTTATGCTTTTGATTTGGATTTTGAACAAAAAGAACCTAAGATATTGGATGATGATCTAAGGGATAGCTTTATACAAAGGATGATAATTTGAATATGTGTGAGAAGAAGGACGCATCTACCCACACCTATTCAAACAAGATGTTTGTTTTTTTGCTAAGCATATGGAGAAGGATTCATCTACATACACTAAGCTAGACAAGATGATTTTGATAATTTTGACTAAGTATATGCAAAATGATGCATCTACACATACTTAGCCAAAGGTGTTTTTGATAATATTCTCAAGGATTTTGTCTCAATGATTTTGATGATGGTTTGGATTTTTCCATAAAGCCTAGTATCAAGGATGATTTCAAGATTTATCAAAAGGTGATGATGGGGTGGATTTTTCTTTGATGTTTTGGAGGATGGATGAAAGATTTTGATAATGTTTTGATCCTAAGATGAACCTAAAAGGACACTTTGTTTTCCTAGATCTAGGTATTGAAGAGTATGCAAATGCTTCCTAATGACCTTTGTAACCAAGAAATGATTTTATTTGAACATTCATTTTTTTGGATTTTCAAACAATGATTTGTGCTTTGCGATTGTAAAGTTTTCAACACACATGAAAGTTCATTTTGCTTAGCTTTGCTTAGTGTCTTTATTTTACCAAAAACACTTTCTTCAATTAGGTTTTCAAACTAAGATGTCCAATGTCTTAATTTCTTCAAACCCCACAAGATATGTTATGTGGAAATTTAATGAACTTAAGGCAAGGGCTTTTCCTAATGTTTACTTAAGAAGACAAATTGAGATATAATCCAATGCTTAGAAACTTCTAAGGATGTGAATCCCAAGGGAAAGCAATAACATATGGATTGAGTCAATTGTATTTGTCCTCAAAAGGGTTTGAAATTTGGATGATGTCAAGTGTTTGTTTCCATGATGTTTTCGAGCAAGCAATGCATTTTGTAACCCAAGAACATGTACAATCCTATGGATGTGTAAGAAAATATTTGTTGGATTCCCACTTGGACAAGTCCAGCTACGCCTATCTCTAGTGAATGGTTAGATGCTTGACCCCATTATCTCCCCTCCACGACACTCACTTATACGAGGCAGCCAAGCATCAACACCCATGAAACTCCCATGGCATGCTTTCCATCTCTACTAGAAGACCATAAAAGTGTGGGGTGGCTTCAGAATGACCGTTCTTGCACCAACAAATAGATAAAAAGATTTTGGAAAATTCTAGCACATGGGTTTTAGTAAGGACTTTCCGTTCGTAGAAGTTGACCCAACGTGGCAAGAGTCCCCTTTCGGATCCATCTTGTCAGAGTCAACCGCGTGATATTGGCGTTTCATCCAATATCCACATTTATATCCTAGTTGGAAATACTCTTGGCTTTAGAGTGTTATTGGTTGAGTCATTCCCTTGGGTGAGTACTTTTTCCCCAAGGCAGGCCCTCTAGGATAAACAAAAGTGAATGAAGAACAATATTCGTAACCCAATCAATCCTTGTAGGCAATAAGGAGAGAATATACGCAACAAAGCCCCCACTCACACTCGCACAATAGTTTGTTCAATTTTAAGCCCAAATCAAAGAGTGAAGGTGATTGCTTTATCTCAACCCAAAGTCATGGAAAAGATCTTTTGATTCTCAAGATCGCTATAAAGCACAAGAGAAGCGCATATGTCCTTTTCCAATGGCTTTAGTCTAAGTAAGCCCTCACGAAAAACACAACTACACTTGTTCTTTTTAAACCCTCAAAGCAATGTGTGAGTTCATTTTAGAGCACCAAATCACAAATGAAAAGACATTTATTCAATTGTTTAATCCATAAACGAAATCTAGTAAGTTGTGGATCCTAAGGTTCTTTTTAATCCTTTTACAAGAAATAAACAAAAAGAAACCCTTTTTTTTAAACCCAAATGAAAGCTAGTATTCTAAAGAAAGAAAAGGATGACAAATTACTTAAAGAAGTGTTAAACAAACACTTAAGTGTTAAAGAACACTTTGATTAGACAAAATATCATCACCATGCTCTTTCTTCCTTTGTTTTTGGCTTCCAACCTACAAAATAGAAAACACTCAGATTCTGAAAAAAATACATAAGTTAAAAAACCAGAAAACAGTAGATAAATAAATCATGAATCAAAAGCACGTGCTAAAAATTAAGTTCTCCCTTTTTTCTGTTTTTCAGCGTCGCAACTCGTGAAGGCATCGCTATTTTTTCCTTCCAGTGGTGGTCTTACAGCGCCGCTTACCAGTTATTGGTGCTCTGTGTCGGGACAGAGAGCACGATTGTGTCGCTCTTTTCTCCCAACGTCGCAGTTCTTGAAAGCGTCGGAGTTTTAAAATTTTTGAAACTGGTAGAGATCGGCGAGTCCAGCGACGTAGTTTAGAATTTGAATTTTTTGGTGGGATGATCCCAGCGGTGCTAAAACGGCGACTCTGACAATCCTGCAGTGCTGAAACAATGACGTTGACGAGCTCGCAGTGCCAAAACAGCGACACTGATGAGCCCGCGTTAGAATTTCCTGTGTGTTAAGAAAAACATAGAATTTTCACAAAAATGTTAGAATTAATGAAATAAAGCCCTCCTTCTAGCGCCAAATGTGCGAACCCTTTTCCTAGTACCTATAAAACAACATGAATAAATGAGTTAGACAAGGAATTACAAGCTAAAAGAAGGATTCCCCATGAAATTCATTTGTAAATCAAACTAGGAGTGAAAATATTGAAGAACACAATGTAAATGATAAAAACAAGATGAAATCCTAATTAGATATGCAAACTCTCAATCCCATGGGGGAATTGGTGCCAATTTGATGTGAAAATTTGGCCCTTTCCCAATCCCTAAGATGCAAGATTCGAATGTTGAAGAGATTGATGATCCACTTTTGATGAAATGATGAGAGCTCCAAACAAAATCTGCAATAACCTAGCTAAGAACTCAAGATTGATAAATGGAAATGGCTAAGTATTTTAGCATGGTAACTTTGCTTGGATTTTGGATGATAAAATGAGGAGAGGAGCTCTTCATTTATAGGATTTCTAGATGGATGAATGCCCAAATTTGAGCAATGTGGGACTAACATTCATCCAATAATATGGTGCCACTTGTCAAGCTATGAATGGATGATGGTTGTGCAAGATTTGGGGTTTGTGCCAATAAATGACAATATTTGAACTTCAAATTTGTTGAAATGACATGTAAGGGGGGAAGGGAAAATGCAATAAATGCCACTTGGCTCAAGGCAAAGGACATGTAAGAGATTTTAAATGCCTTGGTTGATGTACATGTTGACTTGGAATTTTTGAATTCAAATTGAGAGAATATTCCAAAGAGATTCCTTGTGAGGAAAATAAGGATTTAATAAATGAATTAAATCTATTTTCATGTGCAACTTGCATTATCTAGAGGATATGACATGAGATTAGATTAAATTAATCAAGGTTTTAATTAATTTAACAGGAGATTAGCTGATGTGACTTATTTGACTTAGATTTATGGATTTATTTAAATCAGATAAGAGAGGAATATGATAAAAGGCTAATTAAATAAAGATATTGATTTATTTAATTAAAAGAGATGTTAGATTAAATCAAATAAGGTTTTAATTTATTTAATTTAATGGACAGACTTTAGGGATTTAATCAAATAAATTGATTATTTAATTAAATAGGGATAATTAGATCAGATAAATTGATTTAATTAACAGGAGAAAGTGACTTAATTAGACAAGATGATTTATTTAATTAAGAGACGAATATTGATGAATTTAATCAGATAGGGGAATTTGATTAAACGGTTAGACCAAGGGATGATTTAGGAAGAAACGATGTTAGTAAGTCAGGATCGAATGCACAATGTCAATCAATATATTTTCAATGTCTACAATCCCAGCTATCATTGAGACTCGCGGCTTCTTCCTTTCTGCTTTCCTCTCATTCTAGATCTTTCTGCAAGTTGACCCCCTTGAGAAGCAGCATCCAAATTTCCTATCTAGATCTTTATAGACAAACACCACTATTTACTGAAATGATTCATCACCTTTGATCATAGAGTAGATCCATACTGCTCACAGTCTGTTGATCTTCTTCACAGGAACAGTTACAACAGTCCAACTGCCAACGGTTCGCCTTCAGCTTCCTCTGATTGGTTGAACACATACCATGTAGGATCTTCATTCGGTCAAAAGTTATTTAAATAGAATCACATGTTGGTGAGACACTAGTCGTGTCTCCTCGATGCTACAATGCTCCACTGGTGCTATCGACATAACTTACAACCATTGGCAAGAGTTCATAGCGAGCTACAAGAGTCATACCGATATCCAAGACCATCACCCAGACAATTGCTATCAGCAAGATCAGCGAGACCTTTCACCGAAGTCCATAGTAAACTCATTGGCAAGATTATCAATTTTGCTATGAGTCATATAGAGCCCTTAAGTCTTACCGATGTCAAAACACCTATCGACGAGACCAACAGTCATCAACAAGAGATCATACCGAAAGCCCCTGACAACAGACATCACTCTGACCAGACCATCGACAAGAGTCTCGACAATGCTCAACATGAACACATACATCTGCAAGACCAACAAGTCAGAACAAGGTCTCAACGAGCCTCTATGTCACACCGATATATCCTTCTGTCGGCAAGAATTCATCAGTCGGCAAGACTCTTTGAAGGCCACACCTCTCCCCAATGCTAGCTGTCACCAGGAGTCTTACCGAAGCCATATACCCATCAGCGAGACCACAACCATTGGGAAGACATCATACCAAGTGTAAACCATTTGGCCAAGAGTCTCCCCGATGACAACTTTGTGAACAACTCTCAGTGAGAGTTCTCCTCGAGCAGAGAGAGATAGAAAACTCACAGCGATCGAAATGTCTTAGCGACCTGAGCATTTCAAATTAATAGAACACAATTGCCAGTCAGCAAGATATCCAGAGGGTCTCATCGACCTTATTCTTTTAGGAGTTTTATGCCAGATATGATTGAGGCATGCTTTCCAATAGACTTCCTTGAGAAATAGCATCAGATGTTCTCGACATGCTTTAATCCTGCAAAACAATGCCTTCATTAGTCCTCTAAAGAATAAATAGATCATTCTTCATCCTACCTTTCATATATCCTTAGCAAAAAGAAACCCAACTCTGGCGGAGGTGGAACCAAACCCAAACCAGAAACACTCTTTCCCTTTAATACCGGCGAGGGTGGAGCCAAGATGAAACCGAAACCGGGACCAGAGTCGGAATGGGAACTGAACATGGAAATAACCATCATTTCCAAGTCCAACCCACATTCTGGCTCTGCATCTGCAAAAGGTAATGTAACCCAGGAACAAACAAAAGCAAGATTAGAGCAAAAACTGATCCTAGGTGAATGACAAAGGGGGGGGAATAGAACCAAATCTGACACTGAAACCCTTTCAAAGTTTCAGGTTCGAATTCCATCTCGATCCCACCTCTGACAACATACAAAGAGATGACAAAAAAGGACGAAAAAAGAAAAAGGGAAGGGAAGAAAAACATCCCATAACCAAATGATCAGAACAAAAAGGAAAAACAAATAAGAAAGCTCAGCGGAACTAGGATCGAAATGGAACCAGAACCTGAAACTTTAGAAAAGTTGCAGAGTTTAGTTTCGTTTTGCGTCCCGCGTCTGCCAGAACAAAAGGAACGAACGCAAAGGGAATCAGAGGAACCAGAACCGGATCAGAACTAGAAACTAGAACTTAGAAAAGTTCTAGAGTTCGGTTTCGGTCTTCCGCGTCCACCAGAACAACACCAAAAATTCCCAGGCAAAAACAAAAGAGGCGGAACCAGAATCGGGAATGGAACGGAAACCAAAACTTGGAAGGAATTCCAAGTTTGGTTTTAGTCCCAGTTCTGCATTCGCCAGAACAAAAAAGAAAAGGCCCAAAGAAACCAAAGGAAAACGACCAACAAATAGGAGAAAATGACCAACCCAAATGTTAGTCGAAAACAACCAATGAAGAAGAAACAAAAAGAAAAGGCGGAGTCGGAGTTGGGATAGAAACCAGAACTAGAAACCTTGGAAGAGTTCAATGTTCAGATTTAGCTCTGGACCCGGCTCTGATAGAACAAAAGATAGACTTAGGAGGAAAACAAAAGAACTCCTAAGACCCAACCAAACAACCAAAGGCGATGAAAACAAAAGAAAAGGTGGACCCATTTTGCTCCAAAATAAAATAAAATGGGGTGGTTATGCAAGGCATAACAAATGGCGACTTGGATGGGAAAATTGTTTAACCATTTTCAAGAAACTGAAGGATTCAGCTACCCATAACTCTTGGTTTATGGATATCACAACTCCAGTTGGGTCAGTTTTAACAACCAAGGTTGAGCTAGAATCTCAAAAGTAAATCAACACTGGCTACCCCTGAATCTATGTGTGTGCTTGATGGTGCATCAACCTTTTACAAAGTTTTCCTCATCTTTTGAACAATAATGTGCAAGATTTGAATTACATGAGTTGATTCCCTTTAGCTATTGTGCAATGATATCCTGGGCATAGCTCCATTGCTAGTGAAGCATTTATAGCTCTGACAAAGATACCTCTAGTTTTCTCACAACATTGCTCTACTGTCAGTTAAGCGTCCATAGCCCTGGTAGAGATACTGGAATCACCCATTCATATTGAATTTTCTTTTCTTAGATAGGTTTTTTTTTTTTTTTTTGGAGTTTCAAATATTTCATTCAATTCTTTCTCAATATGTTAGATGTTTGACATTTGTTATGGGTTGAAAACTACCATGGAGCTCATAACAGTATCCGGGGAATCAAATTTTTCACTCAAATCTTACAACACCATCATTCTAAGACAAATATACCTTCATAAAAGGAGATGTTTCTATTGATTTGTGATAGATTCAGCTATAGCTAATGAAGATTGTTTACTTTGCACCTTGTTTTTAAGAATTTCCACAACTCTTATTGATAATGGGCATAAAACAATGAATTTAGGACAAAATCATCCAATCAGAAAACCTGAAAATATATAAACTAGCTTCTCTCCTAGTAACCAAAGTATACTTTAGATAACAACCCCCTTACAACTGCATAAAATGAAGGTCCCCGCAAATAAAAACAAAGGAACAAGTAGCAAAGGAACAAAAGAAAAAGACAAACAAGGAAAACAACAAAACTATTTACAAGCAGAACAACAAATTATTTACATATATACAACCCAACAAAATACAAGATCTTTCACGACCCTAAATAATGTTTAAGAAACTATCCATTGATAGGCAATGAAATAGGTTCTCCTATTAAACTACTCGGTCGAAAAACATTTTCTTCTAGGATTTCAACAATTTGATAGGGACCCAACCAGAACTTATCAAATTTCTAGTGATTTCCCTTCTTTTCATTAGCCTTATCTCATAGCAGCACAAGGTTTGATATTCTAAAAGCCTTGATTTTGGCTCTTTTCTCAAACCAATATTTGACAACAGCCTGGTGTCTAAAGAATTGCTGCAAGGCGTCATCTCTCTGCTCTTCTAATTTCAATAAGCTAGCTAATCTTACTTCAATCCTATCATCACTAGAGTAAAATTTATGCATAAACTTAAGAATATGTATTTTCAAGTGAATAGGGAACACAAGCTCTTGGCCATACACTAGCTTAAATGGTGAAGTCTTTAAAGCAGCCTTGATCCTAGTCCTATCTTCCCATAATGCAAATCTTAGCTGTGTATGCCAATCCCTAGGATTGTTCTCTAACAGTTTTCTAATTACCCCTAAGAGATTCTTATTAGTTGATTCTGCAACTCCATTTCCTTGTGGGTAATAGTTTGAAGAATACTTTAAAATGATTTAATGATCATAATCCCATGAAATGAACTTGGCAGAAGAAAATGAAGAGCCATTGTCACATACCAATGCGAAGGGTACTCCAAACCTAGTTGTGATGCATTCGATGAGGAACTTGATTACTACCTCTGTTGTGTTATTCTTGCAAGGTATAGCCTCTGTCCATCTCATGCAGTAATCCATGGCAGTCAAAATAAATTTGTGTCCTATAGAAGAATTTGGGTTAATTACCCCAATAAAATCCAATACCCATTAGGCAAATGGCCTTACCTCATAAACAAGTTACAATGGCATGGCTGAATGGCATTCTTTTGATGCAGAAATTTGACATATGTGACATGTTCTTACATATTGGTGGACATCCTTGAACACACATGACCAATAATAACCATATTTGAGGATCTGGTGTGCTAATGAATCTGTAGAACCATGACCTATGCCATGTTTCCCATGAAATTCAATAATTGCATGCTTAGCCTCTTGCTGACCAAGGCATCGTAAGTAAACTCCCTCAAAATTCTTCCTATATAACAATCCTCCTTTGAGCATATAATGGGAGCTTTTCATTCCTAGTGCTCTCCTTTGAGTTGTATTCATTTCCTCTAGGCACCAATTATTGAGCATGAAATAGATAATATCGACATAGCAAGGGTCATTGGAAAAAGACTGTGTTGTGTATTGCTAACAAATAATGCTCTCACTAGCATCTGCCATTGATTTAGATAGGCCTTGACCTCAGACAAGTTTCATAGAGAGAATCTCCAGATCGAGCTCCTGTAGAATAGCCATCCATTTCCCCCTTCGTTCTCCCAACTCGCTTTGCATAAGTAGAGACTTCACAACAACATCAGGAACTACAACAATAATTTGACTTCGGAGGATGTAATGCCTGAACTTCCTGACATCTCTAACCAACGCAAAAGCTTGTTTTTCAAGAGGTGGGTACTTGACTTCAGCATTCTTAAATGGAGAAATCATGAAGGAAATTGGCCTCTCATGCCCCTCCTCTTTTCGTTGAGTTAGGACAGCTGCACACGAGTGTTCAAAAGAAAAAGAATAAATATAAAATGGCTTCAAGTAGTCAGGGCTAGTGAGGACTGGTGCTTCCAAAATGGATTGCTTGACTTGAGAAAAAGCAACCTTTGCCTCGTTACTCCATTCTATTCTAGCATCTTTCTTCATCATTTCATTCAATGCCTTAACAATTTCTGCAAAACCTGTGATAAACTTTCTCACAAAGTTGATCTTTCCAAAGAAAGATCTCATCTCCTTCTTACTTCCTGGCATGGTTATCTTCAGAATGGACTCAACTCGGTCTAGATCTATCGATATCCCTCTTTCTGAGATTGTGTCCTAAAAGTTTCCCTTCAGAAACCCTGAACACACACTTTTTAGGATTCAGGGAGACACCATACCAGATACATCTTTCAAGAACTTTAGCCAAGTCTACAACATGGTTTAGTCTATCTTTAGAGAATACTGCAAGGTCATCCATATAAATGATGATGCATTTACCAATCAAATCTTTGAACGTTAAGTCCATGGCATGCTAAAAGGTTGCTCCAGCGTTTATCAGACCAAATGGCATCCTCCTATCAGCAAATGTTCCCCACTTAGTAGTGAAGGTTGTCTTCATTCTGTCTTCATAATTAACGATCACTTGATTGTACCTAGAATAGCCATCCAAAAATGACATCATCTGAGACCCATTAATAGTTTGCAAGACTTTGTCCAAAGAAAGGAGTGGGTAGTTGTCTTTTTTTGAAGCTCTATTCAGATTCCTGAAATCTACACATAGCATGATCTCTCCATTCTTCTTACGAACTAGAACCAAGTTAGCCACCCATGTTGAATGTCCTACAGGGAAGATTATTCTTGCAGAAAGCAATTTCTGAACTTCTTTAAAGATCAGTGGTTCAATCAGGGTGTTGACAGGACGTCGTTTCTATCGAAATGGTTTAGCTTAAGGCTTCAAAGGAATAGTATGAGTCATTACAAAAGCATCAAATGTTTTTAGATCTTCATACCCCCAAGCTATTGTAGCAATATCCTTCTTCAGTGCCCTTAGTATATCTTTTCTAATTGCTTCAGGGCAGGCTTTCCTACGTAAACATTTCTTTCAGGGCCAGAATTAGCTAAGTTGATAGTTTCATATTCACCTCCTTTATCTTCAGTTGATACCTTTTCCCAAGCCCTCGGGTCTGAATCAAAATTTCTTTCTAAGGCCACCATTCCCTTGGGAATGCTATTAAATTTTAGATTGAGGACACCTTCTTTATCGTAGTCTTCAGGGTTCCAATCTCCCTAGTCCCTTTTGGATTCATCGATGATCTATCCTTCAAAAACATCTGAGCTTGCTAAAAAAGCAAGAATATGTCGATCATCATCGAAAACTTGAAAGTTCTTTATGTTATCAGGAACAGCCGGGGTGGATATCAACTTTACTGAGAATCTCTTAAGCTTAGAGTCTTGCATGGGTTCCAAAGTGCTTGCAACAACAACTAATGAATCAACTATTTGATTTTCTTCTCTAGGAATTAAACTAATCCCAAAAGCATCAAAGTCTTCAATTAGGTTCCATACCCGATTTCTATAAGCTACTGACCTTTTATTGTGGCACATATACTGGCTACGCACTTGCTTGATAATTACTTTTGAATCTCCTTTAACTATCAAGGAAGTGACTTTCTTCTGATGTGTGAACATCAGTCCCTGAGCTAAATCTTCATATTCTACTATGTTGTTAGTGCATCTAAACTGCAACCTGTAAGAAGCAAAAATTGTTTTCCCTTTCGGGTTGGTTAATTCAATTTCAACACCACACCCTGTTTTGGACTTGGATCCATCAAATGCGAGGGTCCATAGCTGATCATGAGCTGGGGTTGATTCCTTCGAGGTTGTTGTGGGCATTTGGATAAGATGAACCATAGGTGGGGCCACTTGATTTTTTGCATCAAATATTGGGAATGGGTGTTCAATAGGCTCCTTAGGTGCAATTTTGAGTTTCTACTCAGATATATCATGTAATCCTAGGATATCTCTCCGACAGTCACTTGTATATTTGATTAGTCCCTTGGGTTTTGGTATACTTGTGAGTGCAAAGGTATCAAACAAACCTTGGGGTTGTTCATCGTAACTACGTTGGTTCGGTATTATAGCCGGGGTAGGTTCAATTTGAGGAGGGACTTCCTCTGAAGGTATATTATCCCTAGTTAATATTATTGCATTTTTGGCTTCGAATGAGAACTGATTTGAAATGGTCTCAAGGTGACTTGGGTTAGTCTCGTCGGTTTGAGAAACATGATTTAAAATACTGATGCAGGGTTGGCAAGTCAGTATCGAACGATCTTGGTAGTGTACCCTACACCAATTAGGGAGTAGAAGACTCTGCAAATCGATATCTTCCCCTAAGACCAGATGATCTTGTTGCAGCGTCCTGATCAATACCTGTTGGTTTCATTAATCATGGGATCAAGGGATTTTTGCATTGACAAATCTTTAGAATCAAGAACCGAAAAGGTCAGAATTTCTTCTCTTTTATAAACCCCTATCTCAATTTCAAAATAAGCTACCTCATTGGGATAGTCATACTCAGTGATGATATGTTTGAGGCGAGGTTCAATCTCAATCCTAATCTGGGTAGGTATTCCCCTCCATGGCAACCACATGTGTGAAAATTCGAGGGAGAGGTATCCCCCTATACTCTTCATTAAATCTCCGCTCAACAGCATACCATAAGTTTTAGGAATGTCTGCTACTTGAATATCCATATTGGTTAAAATCCTAGGGTTAGAACCTACTTTCACATGTATATTTCTCAATTCTCCAACTATATTAACCTCTATTTTATCAAGTTGGATGACCTTCTTGATTGTTTGGACAAGGTTCAATCCCAATTTCTTGCATATAGAGAATGGCATCACATTTCCAGAAGCCCTTAAATCTAGCAGACAATTATGTAGGTTCTTCCCACATATTCACAAACTTAAAAGAAATGGTGGGGTACCTACCTTGCTTCTGAACAAAGTTGTGTTCATGTCTACAGTGGGTGCCACCTTGGTTTTCCCTTTTGATTTATCAGCTTCTTCCAAAGCTTTCAACACTATCTCTCATTGGGCAGGGCACCACTTTAGGATGTCAAAATATGATAAAGAGGTCTTCTATTTTTGCATCTCATAAACAATATCAAATTCTATGTTATAGCTTGCATTACATTTGAAAACACCAAATGAATTACCTTTTTTGTGGGAGTCAAGTGGACCTTTCAGTGGAGGAGGGTTGTTATCAACACTTTGATTCAGAAGCACCATATGGTTAGGGGGTGCTGATGTAGTGAACAGACCCTTATTATGATTCCTTAGGAAGTGTCCTCCCTTTGTCTGAAAGGCTTGGGCATCATACACATCTTCCTCTGATTCATTCTCATTTTGCATTGGGAATGAAGGTTCTTCTTCAAAGAGATCATAAGTCATAGTTGTATCCACTGAGTCACCTCTTTTATCTAAATTCCCTTGGAATGTTTGGGCATCTGCCTATGCCATCTTTATGACCTTCTCCATTTTAGGGCAGCTTACCTCGGAATGAGTTGCAGTATCATGCAACCTACACCAGTTAGTCATAAAATTGAGGTCAGCCACATTCACAACATGTGCCTTGTCCTCATTAGCTTGATAATTGTGAGGAATGCCACTGTTATTTGGCCTTGTATTCCATTGTCGGTTGTTATTTTTCCTTTGGTTATTTCCTCTATTTTTATTTTGATAGCCTTGGTTAGGGAAGTTTTGGCCTTGGTAATTTCTCTGGCTGTGATTGTAATTGTTCAGATAATTACCCTGATTGTTATTACTCTAATTAAGATAATTACCTTGGTTCTGAGAGGGGTTCAGTTTAAGCTGAGCCATATCATTTGTGACTTGAGACAAAGTTTTCTTTAAGGTTTCCACCTCGTTTGTGAGTTGGATTGTCTTTTCACTTTCAACACTCTTAGCAACAAGTGGCTAATCGACAAGATTTGGTATTCCAGCTTGGTTATGATGACCATGTGGACTATAATGAGCCTGTGATTGTTGAAAGAAGTCAGGAGCTTTGTTGGCAAAGAATGGAGCAAGAGATTGAGTCTACAACTCAGATATAGGTCCATAATGGGAAGGGGACCTCCTTGTGACAGTATTGAATAAAGGGGTTGGATTAGGCATCTGATACCCCATTGAAGGAAAACCTCCTCCCAAGTTTCCTTGTTGAGAGCTAGTTTGTTGTTGCAGCTTGATGGCTAGATGATAAACTTTAGATAGGGAATCAATATTTGTCATTTGATAAGTCCTTTGTAGGAACAGGCCAAGCAAAGGGTCTATTACTCTAAAATATGCTTGAATGGCACTATTCTCAACAACTAGATAGGGGTCTTGTAGTCTCCTATACATTCGTTGAAACCTGGTATTAAACAAGGGCAGGGGTTCACATGGCTCCTTCCTAATGGTAGCAAATTGGTGGAATAAAATGGCTAGATCCACATAAACTCTGAACTGATTGATGAAAGCATTCTCTAGGTCTGTCCAGCTCAGAATAGAACCTTGTGGAAGATTTAGGTACCAGTAGGTACCAGTTGTACGCCATATCCCCTAAGGAATAAGGGAACAACCTACAAACTACATCATGGTGAGCTATTTGGGCTCTGGTACAAGCGTCCTTAAAAGCTTGTATGTGCTCTTCAACACTCCTTGCTTTGCCATGAATGTATTTGGGAAAAAAATTCTCAAGATTCTTAGGAATATCATGAAAACCTCCAGGAATAGTCCATAATGAAGAGGGATTATTCATAAAAAATGTCATTGGTAGCGGTGGTGGGGGTTGAGCCAGTTATTGGATGGGTTGAACCAGCTGTAATGATACTTGAGATAGATTCGGTGGTGGATTGACAGGTATCCACCAGGGTATTGGTGAAAAGCCTGGTGGAGTGAGTGGAGTTGACAAGGGTGGTATAATGGTTGCCCCAGTCTTTTGAATCTTGTGTCTTGTTGGGGTCTTGAGTTCTATCAAAGGTGGTGGGTTTTCAGCTGATCGAAGAACTCTATGGGACTTTCTGGCGAGAAAAACTCAATATTATCCAGTTTTCTCTTCTAGGCCCTCCCTCTAGCGCTAGATTTGTTGATGGCGCCAAGTTGACCCACATGTAGGTAAGATAAAAGTGGAATATGTCACCTCTCCTGAAAAAGACAATCAACAATAAAACTAATCACCTTGCAAGGTCTTTGATGTTGGTTCACAATATTGTTGTTTCACAAAGTGGTCAATATGACTGTAATGTTCAAGGGGCCTGTTGGTGTTGAGCTTTTAGATGGTTATAAGATCAAACATATATTTAAACCTACTCTAACCGGTGGTTTTTAAAGAAACAGAAAAAGATAGATTAAAGCTTTAAAACTAAAGAGAATGCTGATTCATCCAACTAATCAAACTTGTTACCTTCCGAGGAATTCCTAAACTGAAACTATAGAATAAAGTTAACTTGTAATCAATATAAAGTTTCATTCATTCACAGTGCAAACTTTAACAGTAGATTGCAAATCATCATTTAAAAGAAACATAAGATAAAATTCCATTCCTTGAAAGCTTTCCAAATCAAATAATTAACCCAAGATAAATACCATTCTGAAGCACAATATGAAGTAGATTTAAATATGGCTACTTCTACTATTGGTGAAATAGATAAACAACATTTACAAATATGGCAAGATCACTAGTGTATAGAAAATATATGTCTTCGAATTATCTTCGTCTATACTAAGAAAAACTGGAAGATACATCGCTTCCTTCTGGTGAACTTAACTCCTACTCTACTTTTGCTCTGGAGTTTATCTACCTTCTAACCCTAACTTGCTAATTCTTAACAAAAAAAGAAGATGAAAAAGAAGATCCTATTTATCTATCTTAAGAAAAATCTCTCTGTGTATGTCTCCTTTTTTCTTTTCTTTTTTCCTTGAAAGCTTTCCAAATCAAATAATTAACCCAAGATAAATACCATTCTGGAGCACAGTATGAAGTGGATTTAAATTTGGTTGCTTCTACTGTTGGTGAAATAGATAAACAACATTTACAAATATGGCAAGATCACCAGTGTACAAAAAATATATGTCTTCAAATTATCTCCGTCTATACTAAGAAAAACCGGAAGATACATCTCTTCCTTCTATTGAACTTAACTCCCACTCTACTTTTGCTCTAGAGTTTATCTACCTTCTAACCCTAACTTGCTAATTCTTAACAAAAAAAGAAGATCCTATTTATTTATCTTAAGAAAAATCTCTCTATGTGTATGTCTCCTTTTTTCTTTTCTTTTTTCCTTGAAAGCTTTCCAAATCAAATAATTAACCCAAGATAAATACCATTCTGGAGCACAATATGAAGTAGATTTAAATATGGCTGCTTCTACTATTGGTGAAACAAATAAACAACATTTACAAATATGGCAAGATCACCAATGTGCAGAAAGTCTATGTCTTCAAATTATCTCCATCTATACTAAGAAAAACTAGAATATACATCACTTCCTTCTGTTGAACTTAACTCCTACTCTACTTTTTCTCTAGAGTTTATCTACCTTCTAACCCTAACTTGCTAATTCTTAACAAAAAAAGAAGATGAAAAAGAAGATCCTATTTATCTATCTTAAAATAAATCTCTCTATGTGTGTGTCTCCTTTTTTTTCCTTGAAAGCTTTTCAAATCAAATAATTAACCCAAGATAAATACCATTCTAGAGCACAATATGAAGTAGATTTAAATCTGGCTGCTTCTACTGTTAGTGAAATGGATAACAACATTTACAAATCTAGCAAGATCACTAGTGTACAAAAAATTTGTCTTTGAATTATCTCCATCTATACTAAGAAAAAATAGAAGATACATCACTTCCTTCTGCTGAACTTAACTCCTACTCTACTTTTGCTTTGGAGTTTATCTACCTTCTAACCCTAACTTGCTAATTCTTAACAAAAAAAGGAGATGAAAAAGAAGATCGTATTTATCTATCTTAAGAAGAATCTCTCTATGTGTGTGTCTCCTTTTTTTTACAAAGAGGCAAAAGTGCCATATATACGAAAAATGCCAAATGTGTCGGCCCTTGTTTATAGGGTTTACAAAATGAGTCGGTTATAGAAGGGTCGACCCTAGAAGAGTTTTGGAATAAAGTCAATGATGCATTAAATGTGCATACCCTATTCATGTTGGTGAAAGATCTCCCTTAGGCATGGCCTTCAGATCTTTTACAACCACCACATTAACTCACAACCCTCATGTCCAACCTCGAGACTTCTTTGCAGAGCTGCTTTGAATGTTCTGAAGTATTGTCATTAATGTTGATCTAGTTTTTCCAGTAGACATCCCAGCTGTCATTGAGACTCGTGGCTTCTTCCTTTCTACTTTCCTCTCGTTCTAGATCTTTCTGCAAGTTGACCCCCTTGAGAAGCAACATCTGAATTTCCTGTCTAGATCTTTACAGACGAACACCACTATTTACCGAACTGATTCATCACCTTCGATCACAAAGTAGATCCATACCGTTCACAGTCTGTTGATCTTCTTCACAGGAACAGTCACAACAGTCCGACTACGAACAGTTCGCCTTCAACTTCCTCTGATTGGTTGAACACATACCACATAGGATCTTCAGTTAGTCAAAAGTTATTCAAACAAAATCGCATGTCAGTGAGACACTATCCGTGTCTCCCCGATGCTACAATGCTCCACTGGCACTATTGACATAACTTATAACCATCGGCAAGAGTTCATAGCGAGCTACAAGAGTCATATCGATATCCAAGACCATCGCCCAGACAATCGCTATCGGCAAGATCGACAAGACCTTTCACCGAAGTCCACAGTAAACTCATCGACAAGACTATCACTTTCGTTATGAGTCGTATAGAGCCCGTAAGTCTTATCGATGTCAAAACACCTGTTGGCGAGACCAACAGTCATCGGCAAGAGATCATATCAAAAGAACCCGACAACAGACATCACTCCGACTAGACCATCAGCAAGAGTCTCAACGATGCTCATCACGAACACATCCATCGGCAAGACCAACAAGTCAGAACAAGGTCTCAGCGAGCCTCTATGTCACACCGAAGTATCCTTCTGTTGGCGAGACTTCATCAGTCGACAAGAATCTCCAAAGATCACACCTCTCCCCGACACTAGTTGTCGCCAGGAGTCTTACTGAAGCCATATACCCATCGGCGAGACCACAACCGTTGGTAAGACATCATACCAAGCGTAAACCATTAGGCCAAGAGTCTCCCTGATGACATCTTTGTGAACAACTATAGGCGAGAGTTCTCCCCGAGCGGAGAGAGATAGAAAACTCACAACGATCAAAATGTCTTAGTGACCTAAGCATTTCAAATGAATAGAACACAACTGCCAGTCAGCAAGACATCTAGAGGGTCTCACAGACCTTATTCTTTCAGGAATTTTATGCCATATCTAATTGAGGCACGCTTTCCAACATAATTCCTTAAGAAACAACATCATATGTTCTCAACATGCTTTAATCCTGCAAAAAAATGCCTTCAGTAGTCCTCTAAAGCATAGAAAATACATCATTCTTCGTCCTGCCTTTCATATTTCCTTAGCAAAAAGAAATTCGACTCTGGCAGAGGCGGAACCAAATCCAAACCAGAAACACACTTTCCCTTTAATACCAGCGGGGGCGAAGCCAAGATGAAACCGAAACCGGGACTAGAGTCGGAATGAGAACCGAACATGGAAATAACCATCATTTCCAAGTCCAGCCCACATTCTGGTTCCGCATCCGCAAAAGGTAACATAACTCGGGAACAAACACAAGTGGGATCAGAGCAAAAATTGATCCCGGGCGAACCACAACGGGGGCAGGAACGGAACCAAATCTGACACTGAAACCCTTTCAAAGTTTTAGGTTCGAATTCCATCCCGATCCCGCCTCCGACAACATACAAAGAGACGATAAAAAAGGATGAAAAAAGAAAAAGGGAAGGGAAGAAAAACATCCCACAACCAAACGATTGGAACAAAAAGGAAAAACAAACAAGAAAGTTCGGTGGAATTGAGATCAGAACGAAACCAAAACTTGGAACTTTAGAAAAATTGCAAAGTTCAGTTTTGTTCCTATCCTGCGTCTGCCAGAACAAAAGGAACAAACGCAAAGGGAACCAACGAAACCTGAACTGGATCAGAACCGAAACCTGGTACTTAGAAAATTTCCAGAGTTCGGTTTCGGTCCCGGTTCCGCGTCCGCCAGAACAACACCGAAAACGCCCAAGGCAAAAACAAAAGAGGCAAAACCAGAACCAGGAACAGAATGAAAACCAGAACTTGGAAGGAATTCTAAGTTTGGTTTCAGTCCCGGTTCCGTGTCCGCCAGAACAAAAAAGAAAAGGCCCAAAGAAGAAAGGAAAACTCCTAAGGCACAAAAGACAAAACCAAAGGAAAATGACCAACAAACAGGAGAAATGGACCAACCCAAATGTTAGTCAAAAACAACCAACAAAGAAGAAACAAAAAGAAAAAGCGGAGTCGGAGTCGAGATGGAAACTAGAACTAGAAACCTTGAAAGAGTTCAATGTTCAGATTTAGCTCTGGACCCGGCTCCGATAGAACAAAAGACAAACTTAGGAGGAAAACAAGAGAACTCCTAAGACCCAACCAAAGAACCAAAGGTGATGAAAACAAAAGAAAAGAGGGACCCATTTTGTTCCAAAATGAAATAAAGTGGGGTGGTTATGTAAGGCATGACAGTTGGTTTTGTGTATAAATCATGTTTTGGTATTCAAGCAATGTTTCCTCTGTACTAGATGGTTGATTTTGTTTACCTTTAAATGTGTGTTGTCCTTGAGGAGTTGAAAGTTTATTTGGATCACAACCCCATGATTGAGGTTCTTAGTAGTGGTGTTTGTCATGGGTGCACTAGAACTACTCTTGTTGGCTTCCATTCTTTTTTATGTATTGAGATCTCATTGTAGTCTTAAACAACTTCAAGACCTTGGTGAATTTTGGGCTAACTAATTATGAAATGGGATGGTGTTTTATTTTTGAGATTTTTTGTTAAAATGATGTACATGAAGATGATGTGTGAAAACCTTTTGGTCAAAGGTTGTTTATGGTTTTCTATGGATTGTATGTTTGATGCTCAAGATCCTAGGATAAGAGTATGAGTGATTTATTGGATGTTTTGATATGACACTAATCTTAGGACAAGAGGTGTACAAGACTTGGACTAATATTTTGTTGTATTTTAGAGGATATATTGATACTCTACTTGAACTAGCTTTGAGGTTGCAAGCAAAGGATGATGTTAATATCCTAGAAAATGATATAAAGATGATAATCCAAGTTTTGTGGTTGATTTTTTTTCTGAAAAGCTAGGTTGATGTTTTGATTTATTGATGGCTATGAAAAGATGTTGATATGATTTGTTGCTAGACTGATTATTTTCTTTTCAAAGGATGATGGATTTAACCAATTTTGGACCACTTTTGATATGTAGTAGAATGCTAGACAATAGTGGTTTATGTTTAGGATAGTAGTGGCAATTTTTTGAATAATAGTGGTTCCTTTTACAAAATGACTGCAACAATTTTGAGCAAAAGTGATCTCTATTTAAATCTATGACTGGTAAAACAGAGAGGACAATAGTGGTTCTTTTCATGAAAATGGTGAAAAGATAGGATGAATGCTGAAATTATTTGGAATAAAAGTGGTAGAAATGACAGTAGCGGCTTTGTTTCCAATTTTTTCATTTTCTTGATAGCAATTTGTTGGATAAGTTTGCAAGTTTGAGTTGCTTATTTGATATGATTTTTTGATGGAAAGCAATGCATACAATAGACAATTTTAGCTCCAGTGATATAACTTGTAGATTATCAGTCAACACATCCTAAGAAATAAAAGGTACACTCTTCTCAATAGGCTTACCGCACCCCTGAAGGAATGATTGAATCAAATCTATAGAGGGAACAAATAGGATATATCAAGGAAATGTACCATCTTGATACTCCAAGAAAAAAGAGTCCCTTCCCTTAATGCTTTATGCATCAACTATAGATTTTATGGGGTAAGTAACTTCTGGGAATGGTGCTATTCCCATACACTACTTTGAAGGATGTTTCGGGAAACTGGATAGGCTTCTAAAATAAGGTTGTTAATGACAACTGTGAACATTGCGATGTATAGATCAAATGTAAGCCACTTAAGGCTTTAGTCATTCCTGCCCAACTCATTATGTTCAAACGAGGATGAGGCATGGTATGCTATTCTCGCCGAGATATAAGTTACTTTCTTTCAATTTCATAAAATTTATATAACCCATCGATAAACATGGTTTTAGAGTCACTTATATGAGTTCTCCATTGTAGGATGTATCTCATTAGCAGTTCCTTATCCTAAAAATTGGGTGACCACAAAAAAGTGCAAAAATCCCAAAGTATTTCTCATTACCCAGGATCTTCAAAAGACATAGGGAGAAAGGATACACACTTGGATTTCAAAGTATGGTGAACACAGTAGACTATTCAAAGCAATTTGATTTTAAGCCCAAAAATGAAGTGTGTAAAGATAACAATTCATTTTTTAGATGCACCAAGTTCAAAACATTTGAGACTTCAAGAAAGAAATGGCATTTGCAATTAGAAAAGATGATTTGTTCAATTTTATGCACCAAATTGAAACATGAAGATTGTAACCAAGTTTTAATGCACCAAAGTAAATGTTTCAAGTTGTGTTGTTCATTTTTATTGCACCAATAGAAAATGGGTTCGTTTTAATAGCACCAACTAAATTTTTTTAAGAGCACCAAAATGAAAATAATCAATTTTTCTTTGTTCATTTTTATTGAACCAAAACAAAATGTGAGATTTGTAGGTTCTTTTTAGGAGCACCAAATGAAATTGTGAAATCAATTTTAAGTAAACCAAAATGAAGTGTGCAAAGTTGATTTGTTTAATTTTAAATGCACCAAAATGAAGTGTGAGATTTGTAGGTTTTTTTTAGGTACACCAAAATGAAATGTGAAATTGATTTTAATTACACTAAAATAAAGTATGAAAGTTGATTGTTCAATTTTAAATGCACCAAAACAAAGTGTGATATTTGTAGGTTCTTTTTAGGTACACCAAAATGAAATGTTTTAACTAAAAATTCTTTGAAAATTAAAAAGGCCTTGGACCATTCACCAACCTTGCAAGCAAACAGTTAGTTGTTCACACAAAAACATGCCATAATCCTATAAGGGTTGCACCAACAATGTTAGAAAATCTCACAAGCACAACAAAAAACCAGTGGTTAGGGTTAGGTAGATCAAAAATTCAAAAAACTTTATAGATTGAAGTAGAAATAGAAAGTAGAATAGTAGCAGACCTATTACCTACAATAGTGACCTTTTCACTGGAACGATTGTGGCTCTTTCAAACGATAGTGGACTAAAAAAATTATAGTAGCAGTTTTGTTTAGGATAAAAGTGGTTATGTAAATGTTAGCTCCCTTAGTAACCCACAACACAAAACAAACAATGGTGGCCTTTCTAACAATAGTAGTCAGGTTTAAGACAATAGTGGTTGGATTTAGTACAACCACAGTAAAACTTTAATGACAACTATGTTTAGATTCTTGAACTTCCCTAACCCAAATAGCAACATCGGTTCCTACAAAAGATGTTAGCATTCTGAAACCTGTAACTCCTCACAAAACCTTAAGAAATAATTAGTGTTAATGACCCGATTCCCACCGGGGATGCCAATTAATGTAAGGGGGAAAATAAGCATAAGGAAACAACAATGAAATCAAATGAAAGAGATCAAAGCAAAGACAAATCCCAACCTAATCATGAAATTACATCATAAAGAAATGAATCAAGCAATGCAAATCATAAGAGAGAACATAAACTGAATTCACGAATTATGATATTACCATCCCATGTCGAAGTGTATTTGTATTGGTGTTGGATCACTTGGATCAATATGAAGCCTCGATTGTTGTGCAAAAGATTCAAAAGGTATGTTAATGGTGATCAAAGATGTATGCATTTTCTCTTAAGAAATTGATAGTTAATTTAGCATGACCTCTTTACACAAATTCTCTAGATTCTCTGATAGTTTTTGAGAAGGAAGAAATTTATTTTATAGATTTTTAGGTTCCAGATGAATGATCGAGATTCAATAATGAAATATCATGATCAACAATTGAGAAGCATTGAGAGGGAATAGATTGGTCAATTAACACCTTCGATTGATCCAATTAAGGATTTTGATTGGATAATCAGTGGGATTAGATTGGAATGATTGGTGGGATTGAGAAAGTTAGGTTGAGTTAGGAAATAGATGGGTTAGTTAACTAATTCGAGTGAGAAATCAATGTTCATGATTTACTCAATCAGATATGGGTGAGGATAATTAATTAATATTGGAGATGAATGTGCAATTTTTTTTTTACTTTAAAAAATAAAGATATATTTACTTGTTGACCATGTTGAGTGATTTTGAATAATTGATTTAATTATTCAAATTTAGAGAAGGGGAAGTGGTTTAATTAAATTATTCATGATAACAATTTAATTGATTTAGATGAATAAGGTATATAAGTGGCAATTAAATAACATGTTTATTAATTAATCAAGAGGAATATAGTTAGATTAACGATGAAATAGTGAATTAATTGAATAATTAAAGATTATTCAATTAATAGAGGAAAATAGGGTTAATGATGTTAATGATATTTTTGATTAGGGGTAAAACAGGTTTTGATGGGGCCTCAAAACCCATTACATATGGTTTTCAAGTGATTCAAAATGTATCCAAAGAAAGAAAGCTGCTAATAGAGAAAAATCGACAAATCAATAGTAGTAAAACAACATTAGACATCAAAGATAAGCAAGACAACTCAGGCTACAAACAACATACAAGCTTTGTAGGGACTTAAAACCCAAACAACCAAGAATTAATGGATACCTAAAACCCCACTAACTGATCAAAATAACCATTTGTATTAGCTAGGCTACAACAAACCAGATGCTAAGAACAATCCACCTGAATAGCCATCCCATAATCCACCTCTAAATGAGTGGGCTCCCCTCTATAAGAGAGGATGATAGGAAAACCCTTTCCACCAAAGACAGAAATCCCCATCCCACACAAGTTCCACCTTAATAGAAACCTATAAGAGAGAGGAAATATTCCCACTAAATCTACAACTCCCAAATCCACCTCAATAGGAAAGAGCTCCCCCTCAAAAGGAGCAGTCTCCACCTCAATAGGAGATCCCATCTAAAGAATCCAAAAAGAAGAAGTCCCATTAGTGGAAAGAGTAAATGCATCATCCTTTGGCAACACGAGCTCAAGATCCATAAGATAAGAAAGCAACTCAACCAATAGAGAGAAAAGCGAACACACTTGGGACTTCATGATAAATAATAGAATCAACCCAACCATTAGAAAAGACACGAAATCATATGTGGAAAATGCTCCCACAAATACTTTCAAGGAGGAAAACAAAACATCCTCACCAAGGATTAAAAACCCCTTCATAAACAAAAGATTCTCAGACCAAAAGGAGAACCAACCACCACTAAATTTGCACTTCCGGGTCAAGAAGAAATAAATAAAGAACCACCCAGACCAACAAGGAGAAACATAAATAGAGGCAACAAAGCCTCCTAAAGCCATCCTTCACACGAACATCTAAAATTTCTTAGACCAAAAGAATATCTCCAACCACCAAGACTTGACAGTTCTTCTACCATCCAAACCCAAACTCCCCAACAGTAGGGAGTTTGTACCCCTCGAAAGATAGAAAAAATTAACCCAAAGAGATAGCAGTAGGTCATAGCCAAACCAAAAACCATCTTACACTGAGAAGAAAAGAGCCTCCAACAAAAAAAAAACCTCAAAGACCAAAGGAGGATAAAAACCCAAAACCAAACCTAGAGAGAATCACTAGCCAATCAACCCAATTCAGCTACAAGAAACAACACAAGCCAAGAAAAAATGGCTCCACAAGATAAGCCTTCAAAAAGGCAGTTTGAAAAGTAGTAAAAAACTAGAGGATCAACAATAGCCTCCACCCTATCTTGATGAAGAAGCAAAACTGTTGCATCCCAACTAGATGACAATAGCTTGCTCTGCAACACCTCAACCTGACTAGAAGACTGTAATAACTAGCATGGAGCCGTCGCTTCGCAACAACACAACATCAATTACCTACCCAACCACAAGTCACCTCCCACCTATAAACCATCTACATCCTTTGAATCATCTCCTTCTCTGCTTGCATCATCTCTAGAATTCAAAATTTCTCCTCTACTCATCTTCCTACTCCCTCTCCTCTCCATTCTCTTAACAACCATGCAATGATATAAATGATGTTAAAAAGGGGATTAATGATGTTAATGAGATGAAATGCAATAGGGATAATGCAAGTGATTCGATAAAGGAAAAATGTAGTTTAGGATGTGTGATATGCGCTAGGTCATTTTACATGTCTACAAAAAGTACAACTAGAAATCTAAGTCTAAAATTGTAGTGCAAAAGGGACTTAGGGAAATTTGGACTAAGGTAGCAAGCCATGATGGAATGCAGAGTTTAGAAACTCTAATGAGTGATAGAAACTTAGAATAATTGGCACACCTGAACACATAAAGACTTTGAAATCCCAAGACATAAGGGGTAAAAAAGAAGATCAACATGGACACAAAATTTAGGTGAGTAAAGATGAAGGACTATAAAATAGGAATTTTGATACATAACATCATTATTATAAAAAAGTGGGACATGACATTTTGCCCCAAATTTCCTAGAAAACTAGTTGCTCACCTATGACCATGTTGAAACCTTCTGTTGTAAGTTCTTGAACTCTAATTTTGGTGAAATAAAAACCAAATATGACTTTCTAATGCACTCATACTAATGTGTTCATTCTCTACATTCATATTCACACCTCCATGTCCTAGATAAGTCTCGTAGTGTGTGGGATCACTCCTACACCATGTAGAATTTACTACTAAAATCCAAAATTTCAAACTAATTTCATGTTCACTCCTACCTATTTCACTATTTGTTAAAAGCCAAATTGGTATAGGTTTTAGTGATTAATTACTATATAATAGTACATATAAAGGCATTTAACGTGCATTAATTCATAAGTTATTGTGAATGAAAGATCCTATGCATTACAAGGAGAAAATTTGAGAAACATTTTTTTGAGGAGGGGTGTCTAAACCATGTAGATCATAATGTTAAGAATAAAAAAATGTAATTTTCATGATATAGAATAAAAAACTCAAATTTTGGGCTATAGAGGTAGTTTTTTACCTTGATTTTTTTAGTGGACCATAACCAATTCCCTTCAAGCTCTGCAATTAAAAAATAGAGAGTCTCAATCATCTTATTGGATAAAAATTTATGGCTTTTGAAAGTTGAACTCCCACATTGAAAATGTAAGAGCATCTATGACATGTAACAAAACTATAAGAGGGAGTTACACTTGTTTGCTAGCTTGTTATGTGTGTTATGATATTCCATAAGGCATATTGAATTGAGATAATGGATTCAAAATGGAGTGCCCAAGTTGGAAAGTGGGTTATGATGACCTTTTGGTAGGTGGAGGAATATGCTATTTTTTAACTTGTGGATTCATCTTAGAATTTGACCATTAGTTTTTTAACTAGGGATTTACACACCATTTTTTTTGGTGTTTTTAGCTCATGGTTTCCAATACCATTTGATGGTTTCATGTATGGCCTTCTTATTTATTAGGTGTTTAAGATGGATGTTAAATAGTGAGTTTTGTAGTTACTGTTATGTTGTTAAAATTGTTCTGGATTTTTTGTTAGTGATACTTCAATAAAGATATGTCCCTATGATTGCATTGTAACCTTTATTTTTTATAATATAATTGGTTCAAACTTTAGAGTATGGGGTTTTTCTCTTGAAAGAGTTCCCCCCACATAAATCTATTTTATGACATAAAATTAATGTGTAGCCTTTATTTTTTATAATACAATTGGTTTAAACTTTAGAGTGTGGGTTTTTTTCTTGAAAGAGTTTTCCCCATGTAAATCTATTTTATGACATAAAATTGTTGTGTATTTTTCCTTGGAACTTCAAAGATTTAATCTATTTGCACATGCCTCTCCTCAAAGATTAGATTAGGAATTATTTATGCACTGTTGCTTCCATTCAAAAATAAAAATTATTACACTATTTAAATAAATTTGAATCTATATCTAATTCGCATAGGACACCTACATGCCCAAGACCATTATCTTTGGTATTCTTCCATGACAAATCTACATAACAATCACATACAAATGAAAAATAACATTTTAAAAAATACTCCCTTGTCAACATATGACAACTTTTCCAAAAGTTGAAAGTAGCCTTACAAATTATAAGGGGAAGTTTGACTCTAATTAGATGAAAGAAGCTATCAATGGATTTGATAGGAGAAGGGTACCCAAGGATGGGGAACTTTGACATTTTCATAGAAATGGAAGGAAAAGTATAGCTGAAAATCTAAGTCTAAAATTCTAGTGCAAAAGGGACTTAGGAAAATTCAGACTAAGGTAGCAAGGCATGATGGAATGAGGAGTTTAGAAACTCTGATGAGTGATAGACATTTAGAAGAATTGGCACACCCAAACACATAAAGACTTTGAAATCCCAACAAAGACACAAGGGGAGAAAAGAAGATGAGCATGGACACAAAATTTTATGTGAGTAAAGATGAAGGACTATGAAATAGGCATTTTGATATATAATATCATTATTATAAAAAGGGGGGACATGACATTTGGCCCCAAATTTCCTAGAAAACTAGTTGCTCACCTATGACCATGTTGAAACCTATATTGCAAGTTGGCTTCCTGAACTCTAATTTTGGTGAAATAAAAACCAAATATGACTCTCTAATTCACTCATACTACTATGTTCATTCTCTACATTCATATTCACACCTCCATATCCTAGATAAATCTCACAGTGTGTGGGATCACTCCTACACCATGTAGAATTTACTACTAAAATCCAAAATTTCAAACTAATTTCATGTTCACTCCTACCTATTTCACTATTTGCTATAAGCCAATTTGATACATGTTTTAGTGATTAATTACTATATAATAGTACATATAAAGGCATTTAATGTGCATTAATTCATAATTTATTGTGAATGGAAAATCCTATGCATTACAAGGAGAACATTCTAGAAACATTTTTGTGAGGAAAAGTTTCTAAACCTTGTAGATCATAATGTTAAGAATATAAAAAATGTAATTTTCATGATATAGAACAAAAAACACAGATTTTGGGCTATAGAGGTAGTTTTTACCTTTATTTTTTAGTGGACCATAACCAATTCCCTTCAAGCTCTACAATTAAAAAAATGGAGAGTCTCGATCATCTTATTGGATCAAAATTTATGACTTTTGAAAGTTGAACTCCCACATTGAAAATGTAAGAGCACCAATGACACATAAGAGAACTATAAGAGGGAGTTACACTTGTTCGGTAGCTTGTTATGTGTGTTATGATATGTCATAAGGCATCTTGAATTGAGATAATGGATTCAAAATGGAGTGCCCAATTTGGTGAGTTCCTTGTGGTAGGTGGAAGGAATATGCTATTATTTAACTTGTGGATTCATCTTGGCATTTGACCATTAGATTTTTAACTAGGGAATTAGACACCATCTTTTTGGTGTTTTTAGCTCATAGTTTACAAAATACCATTTGATGGTTTCATGTATGCCCCTTCTTATTTATTAGGTATTTAAGATGGATGTTACATAGTGAGTTTTGTAGGTACTATTATATTGCTAAAATTGTTTTGGATTTTTTGTTAGTGATACTTCAATAAAGATATGTCCTTATAATTGTATTGTAACCTTTATTTTTTATTGGTATTTTTCTCTTGAAAGAATTTCCCCCTCTAACATTTCTTTTTTTATGACAATTGTTTCAAGCATTGATTATTTGCAGCTGTGACAACACAAAAACAAAAAATTAAAAAAAGAAAAAAAGCAAGAAAATATTCTTTCAGTGAGAGGTACACTTTAGCAACATCGTAATTGTTTCCTTTGCCCTACCATTTTTATCGCATTGCAATATAAAATTATGGTACTACACTGCAAATGATTGCCTGGTCATGCCATTTTGTCCGCATTGCAATGCCTATAATATTTAAAAATAACAATTATATTTGTCATCCAAATTTTGTTTTTAGCCCTTCTTATCTATAAATATGCACATTTGGTTTGATGAGGACATATTTGTTCAATTCAAGCAATTGGTTTTATTCAGCAGTTTCTAGTTGAGATATCAGTTTTTGGCTATATATATTTTTGTTTGACGAAGAGCAAATCTGTTCCTTATTCAATTGGGGCATATGCTGGTTATACTTGACCAGGTGTTTCAATTTACAGATCAATTTTTATCTATAAATCTGTTAAAACTTCATTCATTGGGTTTATCAATGGGGAAATGGATGGATTTGTTTGAGACATCAAAACCATATATAGGGCTACAGTTTGGGTATGCTGGAATGGGCGTAATCACAACGGTTCCTCTAAACCAAGAAATGAGTCACTTTGTTCTATTCGTGTACAGGCTACTGTTGTGCTCGCTCTTTTTGCCTTCTTTCTTGATCCTTTTGCCTTCTTGCTCCTTTTGCCTTCTTTCTTGAGAGGTATTCAAGATTTATTCCATGGAAACATACCTTTTAGCATTGCAGGAATGTGATTGCGCAGAATCACGTTTGCCATCAAATTTTTGCTGGTTTGCTGGGGTAAGTATATTGTTTTCATTGCTTTTGCTGTTTTTTATTTTTCTCTGTTTATTGTTTCTTTTCTCCATTGAATTTAAAAGCATGTATAGGTCAAAACTTCTATTACTTGGGGTTGCAAGGAGCAAGTTAGTCATAGCACTGGCAAAAGTGGGAGAAATATATTGCAACCCCAAGTAATAGAAGTTTTGACCCATGACAGGCCTACCCATGACAGGCCTGCCAATATTCATAAACATTACATGCTTTTAAATTCAATGGAGAAAAGAAATAGAGAAAAATAAAAAACAGCAAAAGCAATGAAAACAATATACTTACCCCAGCAAAACCAGTGCAAAAATCTGACGAAAACATGGCAAACATGATTCTGGGCATCACATTCCTGCAACGCTAAGATGAGTAGATAGTTGCATGCAAGAAGAAACAACTTTAAGTATTAATGTGATGCCCAGAATCACGTTTGCCATGTTTTGTCAGATTTTTCAACTGGTTTGCTGGGGTAAGTATATTGTTTTCATTGCTTTTGTTTTTCTCTGTTTCTTTTCTACATTGAATTTAGAAGCATGTAATGTTTATGAATATTGGCAGGCCTGTCCTGGGTCAAAACTTCTATTACTTGGGGTTCCACTATACTTCTCCCACTTTTGCCAGTGCTATGACTAACTTGCTCACTGCAATAACTTTTGTTATGGCTCTTTTATTCAGGCAACTGTACTATCCCATCCCAAGCATTTAAGTAAACCATTTGTAGTCACAGGAATTAATTTTGGTGAAGGAGAATATAAATATATATCAGTTTATTAGAATTGATTTCTTGTAAGATTATATTTTAGGTAATGTTTATATAAATGAAACATAAAAGTTTATGTAAATCAATGTTATAAGATACATAGATCAATGTAAATTATCTCAAAACTATATGTTGAATTCCATAAAATCATGGCATGAATTACATTGAAACACCAGTTTTGTTAAAAATACAACATAATGTTGTGTTGTACCGTAAAAATTCAATATATATTTTAATATTTGCATGCATTGTGTAGAATGGAGAAGGTGAAGATTGGAGAACTGCGTAGTCAAGCAAAGATGATGGGAACAATAGTATGCGTAGGAGGAGCAATGGTAATGACATTGTACAAAGGTCCTATTGTGCCCATTTTTTGGTCTTCTCAGCAGAACTTATCAAATGCTGTCTCCTCCTCGTCCACTCATGATAGTTGCTGGATCGAGGGTTCCCTGTTTTTAGTTGCTTCAACACTTTCATGTGCTGGCTTCTTTGTTCTTCAAGTTATAATCCTTTAACCTTCAAATCTCTAATATATGCTGTGTTATAAAAGACATCTACAATTGACCTGATGGTTTGATTTTGGATGTGCAGGCCTATGATGTTAAGAAGTTCTCTGCTCAGCTTTCATTGACAAACCTAATATGCTTCACGGGGACATTACAGTCAGCTGCAGTCACTTTAGCGTTTGAATGATGTCCTTCTGCATGGGCAATTGGATTGGATATGAAGCTGGTTGCAGCAGTCTACTCTGTATGTCATTGATATCAGATATGGCAAAGAATGATTCTTTAAGTGAATAGTAATATGATTATTGATTGTTTGATCAGATGAGCACCCCTTTTCATTATTTTCATTAAAATATAATATTATTTATGCAGGGAATAGTGGGTTCAAGAATTATTATGTGCGAGGACTGTGCATGAGAATAAAGGGGCCTGTATTTGCCACAGCATTCAGTCCATTGGAGATGATCCAATCATGGACTCCATAATTTTTGCTCGGAGAATCTTCTTGGGAATGTTTGTTTCTTATCAACTCTAATCAATGTTTAATTGATATATAGAAGAATGTATCTGGGTTGGGTGGATAGCTTCAGTGCTGGCAAAGAGTCGCTTATCCTTCCCTGCTTTTCCCCACAGAACTCCATACAATCCAAGTACTATCAGCACTCCTCCTATAACACTGCACTCACAATAGTAATCTGTTAGAATTTGCATATCTAGTTGTTAAGCTTGGCAAGTGCAAATTCTAACAGATTCCTATTATGAGTGCAGTGTTAGGAGTGCTGATAGTACTTGGATTGTATGGAGTTCTGTGGGGAAAAGGATATCTGGTTGTTAAGCTTGGCAAGTGCAAATTCTAACAGATTCCTATAATGAGTGCAGTGTTATAGGAGGAGTGCTGATAGTACTTGGATTGTATGGTGTTCTGTGGGGAAAAGCAGGGAAGGATATAAGCGACTCTTCCACTTCTTCAGAAATGCTCCCCATTTTTCAAACCTAGCATTTGCCAGCAGATATATCAAAAATCATGGATTAGAAAAGTAAGGAAAAAATAGTTTATAGTGTGTAAGGCGGAAACTAATGTAATCGGTGGGCAGTTTTTCTAATTAATGCTTTCTCAGGATGGCGAAAGACTGTTTAAGCTATGGTCTAAAAGAATTTTCTTATTAAACTGTATTTTCAGCTATTTATTGCAAATTTACTGATTGGTGGATGTTTATTTTGTCAAGGGATTTCTGATTTTATGATTAAAAATAGAGAAAAAATAATCTTCTGGCCAATGAGCAACTAGGGCAGGAAAAATTTGAGACATACTCTAATGTTTCATTTTAAGCAGATTTTTCTGGGCTGCTAGGGCTGTGGTGGGCATGTGGCATTCAATACAGCGATTCACGTGCCTTGTCTGTTCTATCACATTTTGCATTCATGCGTAAAGGGGAGCCGTTTATTGTAAATAGATTGAAGCAGCAGCTGTGGAGAGATTGGTTTTGGTTCATCCCATTTTTGAAAAGAATTCTGATGCATTAGGGTTATGCAATATTTTTCCTCCAAACTCTATCCTTTTTTTCATCAACACGATGCTTCCATGACACAGTCTATGCAGAATCTTGAGGTATGTCATTTGCCATGGTTTCAAGGTGTTTTATTTTTAAGAATCTGTACACAGCCAGATCATTTTTTATTGTGTTTTGTTTCATTCTCAAACAATTCTGTTGTTATCTGCTAAATGAAGATGGTCTGACTGTGTGTGTGAACATATTGCTTTTACAGTATCAGCCATAGCCGATATCCATTAAATACTGGTGGGTGCTATATATTAAAAAAATTATTTGCTATTGTTTTTACAAATTTATAGGGCTTAAAAATTTTCCACTAGAATTTGACACATTTTTTCCAAACATTTTACTGCCTTGTCTATGCTATTGCTTACTATTTTTCTTAGATAGATTTCTTTCAAGCATCCAGAGCTTGTTCAAAAGAATCTGTTTTAGGCTTTTAGCCATGGCAGCAAGGCGCTGAACTGTTTGGGAAAATATCTCAAGTAAATGTGGTATAGGTGGAGACTAATGTAATCGGTGGGCAGTTTTCTGAATTAATGCTTTCTCGGGAATGATGAAAGACTGTTTAAGCTATGGTCTAAAGGAATTTTCTTATTAAACTGTAATTTTGGCTATTTATTGGAAATTTCCTGATTGGCGAGTGTTTATTTTGTAAGAGATTTCTGATTTTACTAATAAAAATGGCTGAAAAAAATCTTCTGGCCAATGAGCAACTAGGGCAGGAAAAATTCAAGACATTCTCTAATGTTTTGTTTTAAGCAGATTTTTCTGGGCTGCGAGAGCTGTGGCGGGCACGTAGCATTCTATAAAGCAATTCACGTACCTTGTCTGTGCTCACATTTTGCATTCATGCGTAAAGGGGAGCTCAAGAATTAGTAGTTCTAAAACCCCAATATTTTTAGATCTACTTTTTGTTTATTGTGAATAGATTGAAGCAGCAGCTGTGGAGAGATTGGTTTTGGTTCGTCCCATTTTTGAAAATTTTTCTGATGCATGAGGATTATGCAATATTTTTCCTGCAAACTCTATCCTTTTGTTTTCATTGACACAATGATTGCATGAAACAATCTATGGAAAATCTTGAGGTATGTCATTTGCCATGGTTTCAAGGTGTTTTACTTTAATGAATCTGTACACAGCCAGATCATTTTTTATTGTGTTTTGTTTCATTCTAAAACAATTATGTTGTTATCTGCTAAATGAAGATGGTCTGACTTTGTGTGAACATATTGCTTTTACAGCATCAGCCGCAGCCGGTATCCATTAAATACTGGTGGGTGCTATATATTAAAAAAAATTATTTGCTATTTGCTTTTACAAATTTATAGGGCTTAGAAATTTTCCACTAGAATTTCTTTGACGCATTTTTCCAAACATCTTACTGCCTTGTCTATGTTATTGCTCACTATTTTGCTTAGATAGATTTCTTTCAAGCATCCATAGCTTGTTCGAAAGCAAACATCATCTATATTGGAGGGTATTATGGCTATGATGAAAGGTTATTGTAGTAGGGGTGATGAAGTGTCTGTTTGAGCCACTTTAAATGTCATGTTGTGTACAGTAGAAATTCCTCTGTTTTGAAATTTGTTGGGAGAGGAAGTGCACCTTGAACGATTCTTTAATAACTAATAACTAGAAACTCTTTCCCTGTGTCCTGCACTGCAAACATGACATACTACCTTTAGCCAGCTTTTGGACTTCTTAGAGTTAGGCTTCTTCAGTCAGCCCTCCGAGAGTTATACTAGCCAGCTAAGTTACTGGAATCGGCCATTGACCCTGCCAATTCCAGGTACGGGTACGTGTGCAAACTGATACGCCCAAAAACCCTGCGGATTCGGACAGGACACGGCGAAATTTTGTTGGAAACGTTTTTAAATTTTTACGCCGACTCCCGACGTTTTTCGGGTTGATGTGGCAAATCGACGCGTTTTCCACAAATCTTGTCAAGTTTTTCACAGGGAAAAAGGCTAAAACCTAAAAGATTAAACTGATTTCGCATTACTTTCACACAGCTGCTGACGCGGGTTTTTGAAGACACCATTTTCTGAAGAGAAAAGCACGCACGGGTTTTTGCAGTTGTGCCTTCGCGCCTTGTTTTTTGTAGTCGCGTCATTTTTTGAAGACAAAAGCGCCTTCAAAACCACAAAACTCCGATAGTAAGATTAATCCCCACAAAGTCGTGTTTTTTCTGAAGAAAAAGCCTTTGTTTTTTTGCACGCGGGATGCAGGTTGAGGTCACAGGCTGAGAATTTCCTTTTATTCTTCACATGCAGGGCGGCCAGGTAGGTTTTGCGATTAAATTTTTTGTACAGATTTTTATAAAAGTTAAAACTTGACATTTAAATTTTAAACCCTTAGATTTTAAAACATTAAGAATATAAAGTTTGCATATAGTTTTTTTATTAATTTGTAAAGAATTATTTATTATTAATTTATTATTAAGATATTAATAACTTAATAAGTAATATAATTTAGATTTATTATTAATTTATTAATATTTAATAATTTAAATATTAAATAAGTAATACTAATAACATAATATAATTTAATAGTTTATTAAACAACATAATGATAATTTACACAATTTTAAGTCTTTTATTTATGGTAGTTCTAAGTTTTGTTTAGCATATGCATGATATGTGGTATTCTAATTTTAATTCTTGTTTTTACTTTTTAGGCTGCAAATATGTCTATATCTATGATTTTTTTATGTTTTATGTACGGACGTACCCAAACGTACCCAGTGCCCCCCCAAAAAAAATTCCGTACCAGTGTATCATACCCATACCCGATTCGGCAACTTAGCTAGCCAGTAATGGTTACGATTTATCTATATCAAGGACTGCAATGATTGTTTTAGCTGCTGTAAATGTTTTGTTTATAACTTTATTTTTATAATGGGAATAGGGGAAAGTGTAAGACCAACAGAAAGATATCAATGTTCAAATTAGAGGCCTCCATCTAGTCATCTTTCCCATATGCAATCAAAATATGTGTCTTAAAATGGATATTTGAAAAAAAATAGAATTTGATTTAAGAAACAGGAGTATCACCTATATCTGTTGGTTGGAAAAGTTTAGACTTCTTATCTTCTGAGTTCATATAGGAAGGCAAAAATAGATTTGAATCCTTGACCTTCCTTGGTGGTGATGCCAATACCTTTGTTAGCCAAATTATCTGCAACTAAAATGACCTAAAGATCAAGTTAATAATTGATATAGTAAAATCGAGACTATAAATTAATCATTCATATAAAGGGATAGACCCATAGAAAAAGGTTAATAAGAACTTACTCTGCGTGCAGGCAGAACTTGGAGCAAATCCAGCTCTGAAATGACAGACTGCACTGCTCTCTCCTCATTCAGTGGCGATGATTCAAGATAAACTACTACTTGGTTAGCTAAATCCATAACTGGAGGATCTGGGACTGGCAGATTTAAAATGGGCAATCGATATGCCACCGGTTATACTATTGTGTCTACTGTTGCTGATGTTGCTGGGACAATGAAATATAATTATTATGAAATATAATTATTTCTTATTTTATTACTAATGCAGCATATTAATTTCTTGGAAGCCTGGTTGTTTTTAATCTTTCTATTTAGAATATGCTTAATTTATCAATGAAATTTCTTACAAGTAGAATAAAAATATGGTGGCATGGTAGCACATCCTAGATCATGCTGGCTGATCATTTTCTAAATGGAATGTTGCAAAGAATTTATTCAAAAATGAAATTTTGCAATCATAATAAAAAAGAATTTTAAATCACCTGAGCTGGCATGACCATGAGTAGTTGCACAAGTAGGGAAAGAGTGTCTACTACATTTCATCATTCACCTTCTCTAAATCTACTAATGGGAAGTAGTTTCTATGTTTATCTTGTCAAGACCCTTGGGTAGATTGGCTATGGTATGAGGTCTATTGCTATGCGTCTAGAGAAGCAAATAAATTGGGACTTTGGAAACATTTCAGATCCGATCATTCCACCACATCTTAGTTAGCCAAAAAGTGATCATGACCTTATACAAAGGCTCTGCAGTTGGAGTGATGCTTCATGTACTAAAACTGAGTACATGGTTACTGGGCGCACTTTTGTTGTTTGCAAGCACTATTTCTTGGTCTGCATGGCTTACTTTCAGGTGTGTAGTTTCCTGCAATGCATGCGCACATTAAAATAAATTACAATGATTATATGTATATAAACATAGAGAATCGATCCATGTTTCCATGACAGGCTCCAATTTTGAAGAAGTATCCAGCTCAAAAATCATGAACATCATTGATATTGCTATCAGGGACAGTCCAGAGCTTTGTAATGGCCTTATTTTTTGAGCCAAAGGTCTCTGCCTGGAAACTGAAGTGGGACATGGAGCTTTTGAGCATTGTATGCTCGGTTAGTACATCAAGCATTCTATGCCAAAGTTTAGGAACAATGCTAATATTAAGAGTGTTTTGTTGGAAGTGTACTAAATTGCAATGTTTGCCGAGGATCAGCTGCTTAGTTTGATTATATTAAGATGTATGAAATTTATCTATTGGATCCATCATCAGAGACAGTATGAAAGCCATTTCCTTAAAAATGGGTTCAGTAGACAGACAAAAAGTTAATTCCTTGATGATGGGTCTGGTTGAGAGACTGGAAGATAAGCAGAAGGTCCAAGCTTATCCAATTAGGAAGCTGATCTTAGAAGAACATTGCAATTTTAATCTTAGTTTTATGTCTTTCCATTCCATTGCTATAAGTAATAAATGGATAAACAACAAACTTACATTTTAATTGATATTGAATCAGGGAGTATTGTGTTCAGCGTTTGCATTCTTTGTGCAAAACTATTGCATCCATGAAAGAGGACCCGTCTTTGCAACAATGTTCAATCAATTATCTACAATTTTAGTTGCAACCTTGAACCTGTTGATCCTTCATGTGAAGCTCCATGTGTGAAGGTTAGATAATTTCTTGTACATAAGATTTCCAGTTCTAAAGAGAGGTCGCCCTGCCTAATCAATATTTTTATAGTCTATCTCTATACATGCCATAAATTATAGCATAGGAGGATCTATTACAGTTATCTTGACAACTTGTATTTGTTTTTACAGTGTGGTACGAGGAATTTTGATAGTTGTAGGACTTTACACTGTACTGTGGGGCAAAGCAAAGGAGAAAAAAGACATAGACCCAATAGAATATGGGCTGAAAACTGGATCAACCAACAACATTGAAGATTGTACTGTTGATATTAAGTGGCGTCTCTTAGCAAATGAAGCAAATCATCAACACCAATCTGACTCAGATACAGAAATTTCTCATTGACTGTAAACACAGTTTTGCTCACCACTTCAATTCAACATATTCTCAACTATTTCTCTGCTTTGTTTATTTGTAATCTGAGCTTGTTCTTTTCTCCTAGCTTTCCAATTTGAAGGACTACCAACCCCTTCGTTGAGAAACTGAAAAAGACAAAAATAAGCTTGGCACCACAAATGGATTTATATATATCTTTAAAGGAAAATAAAATTTCCCTATACTAGGTGTTTTATTTAGATTAATCAATTCATAGAAGCAATAAAAGCATAGATTAATCTAAATAACAGAATCGTAGGCAATGAATATGAGAAAATTTGGACATTAAATGTCAACCAACCCCTTAGTTAAAAAACAAAAAAAAGAAGAGAAAAATCAAGCTGGGCACCACAAATGGATTTATATATATTTTTAACAGAAAATAAACTTTAATTATACTAATTGTTTTATTTAGACTAATCAACTTATATAGGAAATAAAAGCATAGAAAAATCTAGAAAATAGACTTGTAGGCAATGAATATGAAAAAAATTGAACATTAAATCTTAAATTAAGAAAGTAAATGTAATAGATATGGTACTTAGTTTTAGATATGAAGATGATGTCCAGGATCTGTTTCATAGATCTAGGTTAGATCTGTAGTTGTGGGAATGTTCTCATAGCCTGCAAAGTTTTGCTTCATGATTCGCTGATTTTGCCTCTGTTTCCTCTACCATTTGGATTGGAAGTATGTAGAAATACTTTTGAAGGGTTGATAGTATGTCAGGGGACATGTTTTCCTATATCAACCCTTATAAAATTTGGGTGAAATATCAAAGTTAACAAGTCTTTATAATGCAAATTTTCTAAGATGATAATGTAGGTCTAGATTCATTTTCTCATTTGCTTAGAGCTTAGAAATTCCATTGTAGGCATCAATTTCAGCTATCACTTTATATTAATGCTTAATTTATATAGTCTCGATTTTACTATATCAGTTATGTACTTAATCTTCAGGTCATTTTAGTTGCATATAATTTGGCTAATAAATGTATTGGCATCACCAGAATCAAAACTTATGTCGCCTCCTTTGGGGAAAATCAGTTTGATGAAACCAATGACAGAGGAAAGAAGAGGAAAATATTCTTTCTTCAATTGGTTTTAGTTTAGCATTAACACCAGTCAACTGTTATGCGCAACAGTGATGGCGTATGTTTAGAACAAGTATGGATGGATGTGGGGGTTTGGTATTCCCACAGGAGCCACGTTGGTTTCTATGCTTGTTTTTGTGTGTGGAGATCCTTATTACAGATTCAGGAATCCTACTGGGAATCCTTTCACAAGATTTGCTCAGGTGTTGGTTGCATCTGCAAGGAGAGGGGGAATGAAGGCCAGTGATAACACTACTTTGTATGAAGTGAAGGGCACATCATCTGCTATTCCAGGAGTTTGAAAGCTCGCTCACACTCATGACTACAGGTATAATATTCTCTGCAGTTACTATGGGAGTGGCAGGCATAAAGGCAGTAAGTAAAAGTTCATTTTTTTTATTTTGTTGTAGTTATTGAAGGATTTTCTATAGGAAATCTGTTGGTTTTACTAGTGTTCCTGGGCCCATTCTTGCTGTTTTGTGGTTTACTGCATTTGGCTTGGCCTTTTCAGTGCATTATTTCTGCTGTCAAATAATTGAAGGCAAACAACAACGCTTACCAATCTTAAATGGGATTTCACTTCTATTGATAATTCTTTTTACATTTGCTGCAGTGTAATTATCTATCCATCTGCGATATCCTCCATCAGCTTTAGTTTTTAATTTCCAAAATTTATGCTTATATTACTGAGTATACTTGACATGAAATGGTGACTGATATATCCTTACACCTTAAAGACTTTAGAAGGAAATAGCCTAAACTTAAAATTTAGAATTATTCAGCATAATAAAAAGCCCTCTTTTGTACCGAGATGTGTCTTATTTAGTGTTGTGGATGACCACAGATCACATCTTATATGTAGAAACATGTCAATGTGTACAAACTATGACATTATGCAAACTTGGTTGTTTTCTCACAGTTTGCTCTCAAGCTTGTATACTTTGTACTTACCTTGTAAACTCAACCCTTATTGTGATTTATTTGATATTATATTGATTCAATCTGGATTCTCAAGTGTGCTTTAAAGTTAGAACTGTACATGATTTGGATTTAATTGTTGCTTTGCAGAGTGGGATGCATATTGCTTTCCTTGGCGCAGGATAAATTTCATCATGAGATTTCACATTCCATTGATTTTATAGTTAAACAATCAGATTTCCAAGTTGAGAAGCTTAAGAATGTCAAATGGTACCTAGCAGATGCCTTAGTTGTGGTAGCTGGTGCAATGCTACTCCTAGTCAGTATTGGTCTACATATGCATCCTTCTTTCTCTATCTCAAACACATGCACACAACTGAAGCTGAAATAACTCTGTTTTTGCTTCATGTTTTCACACTTATAATGTTTAAAAGTTTTGATGTTTTAACTGATGTTTGTGATGATTATGATTCACAGCTTTGGTTGCTCTTGGTTTCAGGAATATTATTTGTGCGTAAGTTCTATTCATTTCCAAGTTTTGCCATTTTCCCTTTGAAAATTTAAATTTGGTTATTGAAAATATACAATATTTTCCTTGATCTTAACTTAATAATTCTATGAACAAAATTTCCTGTTCTGGCAGATTGATTATTATTGGATGGTTACTTGTGGCAGTCACATTCATTCTTTACAGGGTATTCATTGTTGAGTCCATTCCATTGCTATAAGTAATAAATGGATAAACAACGAACTTACATTTTAATTGATATTGAATCAGGGAGTATTGTGTTCAGCGTTTGCATTCTTTGTGCAAACCTATTGCATCCATGAAAGAGGACCTGTCTTTGCAGCAATGTTCAATCCATTATCAACAATTTTAGTTGCAACCTTGAACCTGTTTATCCTTCATGTGAAGCTTCATGTGTGAAGGTTAGATAATTTCTTGTACATAAGATTTCCAACTCTAAAGAGAGGTTGCCCTGCCTAATCAATATTTTTATAGTCTATCTCTATACATGTCATAAATTATAGTATAGGAGGATCTATTACAGTTATCTTGACAACTTGTATTTGTTTTTGCAGTGTGGTAGGAGGAGTTTTGATAATTGTAGGACTTTACATTACTATGGGGCAAAGCAAAGGATAAAAAAGACATAGACCCAATAGAATATGAGCTGAAAAATGGATCAACCAGCAACATTGAAGGTTGTACTGTTGATATTAAGGGTTAATTGATCATTTGAATTAGTGACCTTGTTCATAATTGAAATTTGCAGAACCTTTACTTGCTGCATGTTTAGTATGAATAGAGATTCTTTTAGACTATATCTAGGTTTTCTAAATTTGAATTTGGCTTAAATTGTGTATGACAATTGATCTTTTTGCACACGTCTTTGTTTACAAGATGTCTGAAATTTGTGTATGATAATACATTTGAATTTGCTATCCTTAAAGATTCACAGACTGTTTGATTCAAACAACGCGAAGAATCATGAAACACAGTTTAACAAACCCAGCAAATTCCCAAACACCCAGTATTGCTTAAGGCAGGGACTCCAGCTGACGCACAGGTCTTGTTTTTACTATTTGAAGTGAGGGTTTACATCAAGTTAAGCGAGTATTCTATATGATTAAGATATTGGAGCCCTTTTATTATTGATTGAATTGTAACAAAGAGGTTGAATCTAATTTTATTTAGAGCATATATCATTATTCTATATAAAATGAAGAATCTTATTTCACATTATTGATTGACCTGTAAACATTCTTCATAACTGAGCAGGATACTAGAGCTTTTTACATTCTCCACAATTGAGCAGGATACTAGAGCTTTTTTATTACTGATCAAATTAAAAACTAAATGAATCTAAATTTATTTGGATCATTTATTATTAATTGTTATGTCATATTGTTGATGGACATATAAGCATGCTACACAACTGAGTGGATGCCTGAACTTTTTAATTACTAATTGAATTGTAACAATCTCGGTTGAATCTAATTCTACTTAGAGAATTTATCAATATTCTATATAAAATAAATAATCTTATGTCACTTTGTTGATGGGCGTGTGAGCATGCTACTTGACTGAGCAGGATGTTAGAGCTTTTTAATTACTGATTTAATTACAACACAAGATGATTAACTCTAATTCTACTTTAAAATTGTACATTCATATATCACATTATTGATGGACCTCATGACAGACGCTACTTTTAAAAAGCATTTGATTGATGGACAATTTTTATAAAAAATCTAATTACATAGCCATACTCCCATGACTCGTATGTTTTTGTGAATCTTGTTTGGTAATCGTCGCAGGATAGGAGTCTTTGAGCTACCAGATTTAAGAATAAAAAATTTCTTTCATCCAAGGGAAAAAGCGCTAATGGGAAAGGCTTGGACAAAATCTAAAGATTTAAACTAGGGACATAATGAGATTTCAGGTCAGAAGAAAAGTTAACACAGGAAGTAGAAAGGCCAATGATAAACCAAAGAAACGACAGTGGGGTAAATAAATAGCAGAAAGAAACCAGAAGAAAGGCCTTCGAGATGAAGGTGCAAACCAGGAACCCAAAGAAAACACACCAAGGAATGTTAAAACATTCTTGAGGTAATAAATCAAATTGAGATTTCTTAGGCTAAATATGAAATTTAAATTAATTAAATGTGAAAATTAATTAGATTTTGAATGTTAGAACATGTTCTTGAAGATGTCAAAATATATTTGTTAATGCATTAAAAAATGGTGAAAATAAGGGCCTTGTCCAAACAAACACCTTAAAATTATAGAATGATTGTTCCTCACTTTGGTTCTATTATGTGTTAACATAATTGACCTCCACACCTTTGAAAATGTTCTTACATGTGGAATTGTATCAAAATGTATGGAAGTGAATTGTTTGGGAATAGATGATTATAAGAGATGCGCCTTAGTTTGTTGTACTTATGTTTGAAGTGTAGTGGTGTTTATAGACACCTTTTGCGAACTTGACTACAAGCTCTTAGGTAGATCAATTCAACAACTTTGGATTAGTAATTGAAGATAAAAAGAAAACATGTAAGGATGTCTAAGAAGACATATACTTATGTATACAATGATAATGTTGCGATAGATGTATTGTAAATTCTCTATGATAATTTTCTTCAATGATTGTTTGATTATTTTGAAAATGAACAATGAATGTGGACTTATTTGCAACAACATGGTACATAAATCCACATCCACACAAACATGCACTAGTTCAGCTCACAACTAGTAGGGGGACTCAACAAGGTTTAATCTTATTTTTAGAACTTAAAAGTTTGAGGTTTGGATCCACAACTACAAAAATGACTTAAGTTAATTATGTACTCTTGAAGTAGATCTCATCCAAGGATAAAGGTCATGATCTGAATTCTATGCAAGAATATGGCACATGTAGTTTTTTTATTGCATAAATGATACTTTAATCAAAGTGGAGCCAAAACAAAACGGAAAAGGGCACAATAATATTATTTTGACTATTGCATTACCCCTCCACCTAGATGTGCATGCAAACTACTATGGAGATGCATGTCAAAGTAAAACAATCAACATGTAAACTAAATATCCAAAAACTGAAATGATACGAATATGGATGAAGATTCTTTTGCTTCCATTGCAATGGTTATTACATTGGATAGCGCCCATGTGAACTACTATGAGAATGCATGTCAAAATAAAACAAGTATTTAACATGTAAAGTAAATTTCCAAACATTCAAAGGATACAAATATGGATGATGATGATTAAAACTACAAATTTCTTGAAAACTATCTTCAAAAATAACAAAAATAAAATGGAGAGAAGTAACAGATTCCATCTAAGCTAAAAGGAAAACAGTAATGAGATTCCAACTAATTGGAAGATTCTTATAATGCAAAAGGGTAATAAAAATCCCTTCAACATGGGAATATGAGTCTATCATGCTACCAAACATAAATCACAAAGAGGAATATTAACAACATATTTGCCCCTTCTAATTAGTTGCATATAAAGAATGCAAGGAATTGGAGGTAATGAGAAAAAGCTATGACCACATGATAAAACATACATGTAAGAGTGTTAAAATATATCATGTGATAAGCATATAATAATAGTGATTATGGAAGTGCATATAACAGGGAAAAATATTTGGTGCCTGCAATGTTGTCCCAATTAAGAAAATAGCAAGATAACGATCATGATTATGTACACAAATAAAATTTAAGATATTTAAGTGAACATTTTTTAAAGCCTTCTAATATATTTCATGTAAATTAATTTTCTATGTGAATGCTACAAAATAAATTGGAATTTAGAGAATATTTACAAAGATATACAATGTCCAAATCTATTCTAAATATAGTAAATCAAAGAGTTGAGAATGCAAATAGAAGTTGATTGTTACTAAAACACTAAGAACATGGTTACAACATGTTTAGAATGATATTTGATGCTACAAATGAACTGCAGAATATTGTGTTGGCTCTTTTAAATACCAACCAGATCTTCAAGGTAGCCTAAGGATTTGCCAATTCCAATGATTAGCAACCTAAAAGGGGTTGGCCAACGAATGAGAGAAAGCAACATAGCTTTCCTCCTGCACTTCGGGCTCTACAAAACCCAGGAGGGTGATCCTATAATACACTCACAATATTTATTTAAAAGATCTCCACATACATTGTAGATTAAGCAGATACATTCTCATATCAATGACTCTACAAGTGACAAGTTGCAAGGAATTGGTTAATCCTTCACACCATTATGACTTGGAGCAGAGAATGGACAACTGAGACGAAAACCATAATAACCATCACCATACCGAAGATGAATTCAACTAAATGAATGGTTCTTTGATATGATCCAGCTGACCCGATATATTTGAATTTACTCAATGTATAGAATCAGTGCATTATCCTAGGGTGACGGGGTCGAATTCACAACACACTGTAATGCAACAACTAAAGCATTCAATATTTATAGACCATTAAGGATTTGCATTGCAAATTCATAACTCAGGCTTTCCATACAAAACATACTTAAAGATCCTATGAATTAACTCATAAACCAGTGATTGCATTAAAGCATTTTAATCAACTACTTGAATTGAAGCAACAACGCAAACACACATCCAACAACACGAATTGGAGACCAATGAGACAATCTTTAACTATTTCATTGTTGATTTGTGAACGTATTCATAGGAGATAATTTGCATGAAATTTTCCATTATCGATTCTCAAATGCTATAATTGTTGCGAAAAATTTAAGCTAACTGTGAATACAGACTCATATCCTCAGACTTGACAAGTAATTCTATATCCATTATATGCTTGTACTCATAAAAAATTCACTATGACTACCTGAGATCAACCAAAATTTCAAAGACCCCCGCACAATAGCCTTGAAATCCCTTTTATATGAACAAGGGAGCAAACAAGCATTGGGCTATTGACTTATTACATTTAATTTCATTTAGCATTTCAAGCTTATTTCACTTCATTTCAACCCCCAGGCGGTTATATTTACACTTTGAAGAAAATGGGGGGAAACTACAAAAGGACAAAACTTGTAAAAGCTTCTAGACCTCGTAGCCTTATTGTTCAAGAATTCCATGTCACCATCCATTCGAAAAAAAGGTGTAGAGCATGAGAGAAGAGGAAAATAAAACAATTATTTCATATTGAGAGGATATAGATTTCCCTTACACAATTATTTCAAAGGCTGGACTTGTACTATACTTTGACCATACTCTATATTCCTCTCGCCACCTTCATGGCTTACTTAGCATATTTTTCCAGCTAATCTTTATATTCATCCTCAATGGGCCAATTAATATCAAGCAATTTTTGCACCTTTGTATTGTATGCATTGTATCTTGCATCAATCACCACTCTGGCTTCTTTCACAAAGGTGTCCATGTCTATTTGGATTCCGATGAGAGTATCAATAATGTCATTCAAGAAAGTTAGGTCCAATTTGGCATCAACATATCCTATTCGTGGACCTGTAGTTGTTTGATGCTTGAAGAATTCCCTCCATTATGCATACTCCATGAGTGTTCCATCTTCATTGAGGATTTTGGGCATACCACATTCCTCTATACTCCTAAAGGCTTTGATTTTACCTTGTAGCTATGTTCCAATTCGCTCATGAGAACCTGTGATCTCACCAATCATCTCAATTCCCCTTATGATATTTGGGAGATTTGTTGGAGCTTCAGGGTCATCCTTTGTGTTTGCTTGTATTTCCCTTAAACTATTCAATCTACTACTCTGCTTATTCCAAGTGCTTTGGAAAACCTCTTGAACATGTTGGAACCTTTCAAAAGCCTCATGTATACCTTTATATGTCCACGCATCTTCTACTTTAAAAGCTGCCTTTGTCAATCTATGGCCTAAGATTTCATCAGCCATACCCTTTGTGATCTTATTCATATCCTCTTGGAGCTTAATATTTTCAGACTTGATTGTTTGGAGTTCATTCTTCATGGCAATAATTCTTTACTTGAAGGTTTCCATTTCTTGCAATGAGGTACTAGCTGGGGAAGTAGGTAGGGTCTTATGACTTACACTAATTGCAGTAGCCTTTAACTTATTGTAATCAACCAATTTGTTATGCTTTTCCAACAATTTCATGTATATAGCCCAAGAGATCTTTGTAGTTTCCACACTCAATATGGTTGTGTGCATTGTTAGTCTTGCAGCATGTGGGGCCGTCATCTCTGAAGCCCTACATATTATCAAGTCTCCTAAGAGGCCAGTCATTGCTCTACCGAGTCTACATCTTCTTCAATCTGGTGTCAATTGACAAATAGCCAACGCATGTAGACTAGGACTAAACCTTGAACCAAAAGTTTTCTCATCAAAAGTTTCTTCTGACACCAAAACACTTGGGTCATTTCTGATTGCATCCAAGGCAATTATTGATGACAAGCTCCAGCCGGACATCACCATCATTCCATTGTCTTTGACCAATCTCCTAGCTTCCATAGGATTCATTTGTGCAATTTCTTGAATAATTTCTTCTTCAGTCTTCTTTCTAACTTCGTCTAGTTGGGAAGGGTCCACTCCCTCATGAGCCTTATGTATCCTATCATTTATTTCCTGAGCCTTAAGCTCAACCATGTATTCCCTGAATTCTCTTGTTGTCACAAAAGAGTCATCTTCTAGAAACTTAGCACAAGCTAGTACCCTTGCATCATTATCTCAACTTTCATCATATTCCCAAGGTACTAGCCAATCATCTGGGACAAAAGGCTCCATTACATCCCCATTATTGGGGCATGAAAATTCAGACTTTGTTCCTTGTTCAACAGGCGCAGATTCAGTGGATGGTTGTTGCACATTCTCCTCAACATCCTGTGATTCATCAACATTCACCGTAGGCAACTCCATAGTAGGAGTATCCCCTATATCCATTGGCTACTACTCTTCTAGTGCTGTGAGCTCCTTTGGTTGACCACCAACCTTTATTAAATGCTCTTGCAGAGCGCTTTGAGCTAGCTGCTTAGCTTGTTCCACCTTCTCCAAGAAAGTGACATCCATGAAATCATTGAGAACCAATTCCATCCTTTTATATTTGTCAGTCATGTGTTTGTAAAGGCTTTGATAGTAAGAATTTTGAGTATAAGCCCTATGCTCAACCTCAATAATATTCATCCATATATCTTCTTTATCCCAAACAACAACAGGTGTTGGCAGATTCCTTATCACATCTTCCCTGAAGTAAAAAGCATGAGGTCCATATCCTGAGATTTCCCTCTTTATCTTTTGTCCGTTGATATGTCCTTTTGGATCAAACTTTCTAGTAAAGGCTACTTTCATTCTCAGGTTACTAACTATTATACCAAATACCTCATATGCTTCCTTTGCTAATACAACAAAATAGTCAAAGGGGAAATTTGATGCAATGATAGAGGCCTTTCAGAACAACCTAAAGTTCTCTACATTAGAGTGGTCCATTTGCCACATTATCTCAATGAAGGCCACCTTATCAGAAACAAACTTGGGTAACAAATGTGGTGCAATAGGAGTCCCATAGCATCTGATGACTATGCAATCATTATATAAATACCAGTCTCCCCAATTGCATTCATAGTCTGGGTCATCACGAAATTCCTTTGGCCTTAACAATGCTTGAATTGTTCTAGAAATCATTTTAGCATGTGCAACACCCATTTGTACCAAAGTATTGTGTTTTATGATGTTACAAAATGCAACATAGTTTGAGCTTGAGTAGTATAAATCCCAAATGTGTGTCCACATTTGAACAAGCAACTTATTATTCCTTTCATCTACTTGCCTTAGTTTGATGGCCTTGCCAAAGACTTCCTGTCCCTGATATAATATCATATGCATCAATAGTGAATAGTGTCTAAATGTCAATGTTGTTCTCCTCTCCTTTAACCTTACCAGATCATAGTGTAACTACTCTGCAACTTTGTGGGCATAGTCAAACCATATGTGCTTGTTTCTATGTTGAATATCTAGAATTATAAACAGTAGGGGTGATGTTATCCTTCCATCACACCGTACTCCAAGCACCTAGCACAACATAAATATGTGTATCTGAAGTAGTCTGCAAACTCTTCACAATCCAATGGTTCAACCTATTTGAGTGCAAACGTAGTGCCCTTTCCTTGTCTATGTCTTGGTATTTCACCTTTTCGGAGCGCTACCTTATGTTTGGCATATTCCTGCTACAATTTTTCAAAATTAATCTTTTCGCTGGCATCAAGTTTCATTATGAAAACCTCCACAATTTAACTTTCCTTTATTTCCATAATTCTCCTACCCTCAGTGTCTATAATTACCCTATTTATGCCATCATATCTGTCTGCAAAATGTAGCATCAAGTCCACCTCAACAAAAACATTGGGGACAACCAGTTTTCCTGAATCATAACACCAAACATTTTTACCAGGATGTTGAGCATCTCTTCTTGTAAAAGCATATAAGAACAATTCCCATCCAGTCTCTGGCACAACGTCACCAATTCCCTTTGCAAGGTCCTTGAAATTGGTGGTTAGGATCCCTTCCCCTGTAGCCTTCCTACCACTTGCCTTAACGTTTGGCGATTGGAATTTATCCATGAAGCGAGTATAATCTTTAGGTTGGCCCCTTTTCTTCTCAGTGACTTTGGATCTTTGAGGGCAGTCATGGGAGAACTTTTGCTTTTTCTTCTTGGGTACAGGTTTTGAAGATGACGACTCACTAGGTTGGCCCATTTTAACTTCTTCATGGTTTTTACTTAATTCGGAAGCAAAACTAGGTTTGGGATTATTAACCTATTCTTAACAGCTCAAACTCGAACTAAGACGTGATTCTACCCAATTAGGAAACTGTACTAACTCAAGAGAAACTAGAAACCCTAAATAATTCTTGAAATCAATTTAGACCCCTTTGGTTTGACACACTAGTTCTTACAAAGAAATAAAAGAAACCAGTGGGAGATTGATGGCGACTTACCCAGAATAAACTTTCTGCAACTCCTTCAACCTCAACTCTGGTTACTTTGAATTCTCCTTCAACTCCTCGGACGTTCGACTGAGATGAAAATACAAACTGTAAACCTCTTTCAATGAATTTAGCCGAGTACGCATACCATTAATGGCACATGAATGCTTGCGTGAGTGAACAGTTAGGCCTTCGGTTGGTCATTCCCATTTGAATTCAAACGATTGATGCATTCAAATGAAAAGCTCATCCAATGGCTCACATTGTTTCCTATTCTCCATGGGGCCCTACCAGCGATTTGATGTGTACTCGATGAGCTAGGAAATTGCCACGCGTACTTCCCCACATTTCATTAGTATCTCACATCATTTGTCTCCTTTCTACACTAGGATCTCATCAAGCCATGGCTAGAAGGCCAATGATGAGATATCAACCCTTGATCATGAGCGTGGAGAAGATCTCGAAGAAAGACTCGAGTTCTATCACTCATCGCATGTCCAAGGTTCATTAATTAATCCCAACTCGCGACTGAACAAAGCCACACGATGGGAAGGTAATTTTCCTATCGATGGTCGCAAGTTCTCTCTAGAAAAGAACAACATAACCAACAATAGTACAAGGGCCAACAATGGGTCAAGACCTTAACCGCATCGCTTATCGTGGGATACCTTCTTAAAATAACAACAAAACACGCGACGGGCGATGAACTAAGGCCAAAGGATAGACATTACATCACTCATTGCGGGTTAGAAGAAAAACTTGATGCAACAACATGCAATGGGAAGATGAATAGCGAGCGACAAGCTTAAACAATACTGAAGACACATGCCTAAAAGTTGTTCATAAAATGGATTATGCTAGGCCCAATGGTAACCAAGGCATTGGGGCCGATTGAATAGTGATAATAAAGACCACAGGTAGGCGCTTAAGTGACAGGTAAACTGGTTCAAGCAGTCAATGTGAGAACATAAACTAAAGGATAATCAAGGGTAACATGATACATAAAACCCTTAAACCCTAGACCCTAATGTCAAAAGATATAAGTGACCAGTAACATGACCATGAAGTCAATGGAACCATAAAAATTTTATGGGTTCCACCAGTAGCTCCGACTGGGGATGTATGCCCCTCGTGGGCATAGCAAGATCTCAGATCTTCGGTTGAGCAGGCCAAGCATACAAGGATCAAAAGAGAAACTGGGAGCTAGTCCAGACAAGACAAGCAGATGCAACAAAAAGGAAACACACCAAACCTATTCACAAAAAAATATACGACTACACATTGTACATGGAAAAGAGCCTATTTCAGGAGAAATAGGGTTTCAAGAAATGTCCATGTACTGGCAGTTCAAGAACCTCACCTGTTAGGGACTGCAAGAAATATGAGTCTTCACCATGCAAGTCAACAATTAAGTAGGGACCTAGCCATAGAGGATTAAACTTCCCATGTTTACATTTGTCCTCCATCCTAGCATTCCACATTAGAACCATACTTCCCACCTCAAACTTTCTTTCAATAGCTCTTTTGTTGTATAGGTGCTTCACTTGCAATTGCATCTTATCGTTTATTTTATGGGCTTCTCTCCTTGTTTCATCAAGCTCAATCAACTCATTCATTCTTTGTTGCATCTCATCACAAATATCATTATCATACTCTTGTACAAACTTGTACATTTTAATCAAATTGTTATGTGGTATTCTAGCTTCAACCCCATACACCAAATTGAAAGGGGACTATCCAATGACTTTCTTCATAGTTGTCCTATCAACCCATAGTGCAAGCTGCAGCTTCGAGTCCCAAGCCTTCTTGTTCTTCTCAATCACCCACTTAATAATATTCATGAGGCTCTTATTACTCGACTCAACTTTCCCATTCCCCTAGGGATGGTATGGGAATGAATATGATATGTTTATGGCATGTTGGTTACAAAAATCAAGGAATTCCTCAGACTTGAAACACATAACATTGTCAGACACAATTCTTTCAGGGACCCCAAATATGCTCAAAAAAAATTCATCATAAAATTAATGACAACTTTACTAGTTGCCTTCTTGGTAGGAATGGCTTCAACCCACTTTGTGAAATAATCGGTTGCTACCAAAATCCAAGCATGTCCTCCACTGGATTTCATAGACATCTCTCTAATAAAATCAATGCCCCGTTGTTGGAAAGGGGTGTGTGCTGACACTGGCCTGAGTGGTAAGTTTCTTGAGAATTTTAGTTTACTCGTGAACCTCTGGCAAGCATCACATTTCTTTACAAACCTGTAGGCATCCTTGAATATGGTGGGCCACCAAAAGCCTGCCCTCAGTATCTTATGAGCAGTAGTTTTGGCCATGTAATGGCCCCCACAAGCTCCTTTATGCATCTCAATCAACAAATCTTCTGCTTGGTCCCCATCCACACACCTAAATAGCAAACCTTTAGGACTCCTCCACCATAGTTCGCCATCAACAATGACATATTTGATCGCTTGTAATTTAAGAGTTCTCTTTTCATTATGAGGCATACCTTCCAGGCACTGCATTGTTTGTAGATATTCAATGATTCTTTTGTACCATCCACAAGTCTGCATGTCACATATTGGTGCAACATTCTCATGCTCAACTTGGTTTATTTGGTTAACCTCCAAATTTGTCTTGGCCATCAATTTCGCTAAACCCTGACCTCATACTAGCTTGGTAATCTAAATGTCAATGTTGACCTCCTAGATCCTGTTGATCCATCTGGACCGATGACCAGTGGTTTCCAATTGAGTGAAAATGTCTTTTACTATAGTTGTTGGGACATAGGCCACAACTGTAGCCCTAGTCAAGTATGGTTTAAAAATTTTAACAGCCTTGACTAGAGCATATGCCTACTTTTCTATAGCATCATACTTCAATTCAACTGACTGTAATGATTTGATAAAGAAGGAAATGGGTTGCTTGATCTTAACGATTGCTACTACTCGCTCAAGGTCAATTTTGACCCCATCTTTTGATACAATGTGGCCCAACAATTTTCCTTCCTTGACTCCAAATTGGCATTTCTTGGGATTTAGGGAAATCCCATACTACAGTGCTTTAATAAATATCTTTTCAAGATGTGAACAATGATCCTCCTTACTGTGGGTAGTTAGATCATCTTGGTAAATAGCAAGAAACAAATCTATGAAATCAACAAAAGCCACATCCATGGCTCTCTAAAAAGTAGCACTAGCATTGATCAGGCCAAAAGGCATTCTCACATAAACGTAAGTCCCCCATTGTGTGGTAAATGTTGTTTTGTGCTGTTCTGATTCCCTCACCATAATTTGGTTATAACCTAAAAATCCATTCATCATAGAAAGCAGTTCACAACCTATTACCTTTTGCAACATTGCTTCCATGTTAGGTAAGGGGTAATTATCTTTCAAGGATGCAACATTAAGGTTCCTAAAATCTACACACAGTCTTAAGTCGCCATTCTTTTTCTAACTGGAATCAAGTTGGACACCCATGAAGAATTCCTTATAGATTTAATAATTCCTGCATCACTCAATTTAGTAAGCTCCTCTTGCATTTTGGGCCTCAAGGTAGGATTAATAGGTCTCTGTTTTTGCTTGAAAGGATTTGTGTTAGGGTTCAGTAGGATCTCATGTTGGAAAAGATCTTCCCTGTAGGCCTTTAGATCATCATAGGACTAGGAAAATACATGTTTGTATTTTCTTAATAAGGCAATTAACATAGTCTGCACATGGGGCTTCATTTTTTTACCTATATACACCTTTTTAGGAGCATTTTATGCTCCCAAATTTATCTCCTCTAAGTCTTCTTTATGTGTAGATGCTTGCTTGGAATTTGATCTATTTGGGTCATCAAAGACCCTTTCTAGTGCAACTAGTCCCTTGGGAATCTTATTTGTTTTCAACTGAATTATCTCGTTCTCAAACAATGTCTCCTTTCCATCAACTTCCACCATGTATGAGCTAAGGTCAATCTCTTGACTCTCATATTTGTCAACACAATGTAAAAATCTCAAAATGTCATCATCATCATCGAACACTTGCCAATTGCAAATTTTTTCAGGCATTGTAGGTCGTGTATGTACTTCTATTCTTGAGACACCATCAAAAGTTACATTATCTAGCTTGACTGCAATGTTAGCTAGCAAATCTGCTCTGACATTTTGTCCTCTTTCTATCCACTCTATACCAAAAGCGTCAAAGGCTTCAACAATATCCTAAATTTCATTTCTATACTGCCTAAGCCTCTTGTCCTTAGTAATAAATTTAGACTTGATTTGAGAAAATACCAGCTCAGAATCACCTAACACCCTTAGCAACTTAATCCCATGTTTAGAAGCTATTTTCAAACCAAGTAAAAGGGCCTCATACTCAACAACATTATTCGTACATGAAAACTTGTAATGACCCCTTTTCGGTGGAAGCACTTAAACCTAAATCTTGCGTTCAAAGAGTTTCTTAAAAAGACATTAGATACGTTAGAGATCGATGATTTTCAATAATAACCTCTAATAAGATGGTTGATGATATAAATATTTTGTTTTTTTCCAAGGTTTATTCATTTCCTCCCTATCACTCTGTATGAATGCTTTTAAACCCTATATTTCATGGATCCATCAGAGTAGATATTGATCACCTTTCAAGACCCCAAAGATGGTGTTCTATTGTATCATTTATCATCGTAGTCAATATCATTCACATCGGAAATATTGACACCGGCTATCCTTCATCTGCGTGTGTTGGTTAGGAGGGCCATCATTACTCCATTCCTCGCATTTCCAGAAAGCCGTTAGAGGGAGTCTCCATTGCGTAGGAAGCTTAAGTTCGAGGCATGCTCGATGAGATGATTCTTGAACATTGGTCTGCGATATGCCAATTGACTATGTTTCATACCAATACTATGATCTGCGTATTTTCCCCCCAATATTTTATGAGTTTCATATGACTTCCCATAAATAGTTGATCAAAGGCTTAATCACGGATGTGCCTTTTCACTCGCAACTTCCTTTTATTAATGTAATTTATATATTATATTTTGTATTTTATTTATTCCTTAATCTTTTCCTTCTTATTTTATATGCTATATATATATTCTCTTTTATTTACATTTGCCAATAAAATATAGATTATTATTTGGTGATGTTATAATCAAACTCACCGATAAGATATTGGTTATTTTATAATAATTTTTTATGATAATGGCCAAATTGTTAATAATATAATTATAATATTATCTTATATTTAAATGGATATTACTTGTATTTTAGATTTTGATTGTATTATATGTTACCATTTCGGGGGACATGACAAAACTATAACAAGAAAGAATACTTGAAGGTTTTACCTTGTGGAGAAATAAGAATGACTCTTGCACTTGAGCCCTCCTTCGAGCATCCTCCATCAAAATACATGGTCCAAAGGTTATCTTCATGTGTTGTTTCTTGGACCTCCTTGTAAATTGGTGTAGGCCTAACTGCCTCTTCTAGAACTTCTTCCTCAATCCTGAAAGTGTCCAAACCAATATCTACAAAATTAATCCTTATTGGTTCATTAGGTTCCTCAATGTGTTCAATCATATGAGGAGCTCTACGTTCTCTAGTAATCTTGACATCTTTCTAGTCAATAGAAAATGTTGCAAATGACAAATCACATTGAATACCATGTGGAAGCACTCCAATGTCTAGACAACAAAATTACATAGGTTGGTTGGATGTCCACCACCGTGACACTCATATATAATTCCTTTTCAAGAAAAGTTGTCAATTTATATGGAACTTTATTGATCACCCCAATAACATGAACTTCCCTTGAATCCATGGTGTAACATTTCCCATATGTACTGTCAACCTTTAAGCCCATTTCTTCCATAATCTTCACTGGAATTACATTATTTGAAGCCCCTAAGTCTATCATGCAATTCCTTAGCAGTTTACCATCAATGATCAAGATCAATAAGAATGGATTCACATGACTTGGATTAGCAGTAATAGTAGTTCTGAGATACACCTCAGGATTTTCATTGATTACTGCTTCGGCATGAGCATTCTTTTCTTGGCCGGTGCTTGTATCAGGTTGATGGACTATCATTTTATCTTTCCCACTGGCAACAACACTATTGATAAGAGCAACAGTTTGGTTATTATGCTCATCTATTTGCATCATCTCTAAGAGTGGGACTGTGACTTTAACTTGTGACAAGACCTGAAACATATCTACTGGAGAATAATTCAGTAGTACAAGGAGCACAAGTTATGTAGGAGTTACCTTCCCATCTTATCCTTAAACTTTCTCAGCACTTTGTTTTACATATTTTCTTTTCTCAACTTGAGTGACAACGTCACCGGGTAAAAGCACAAAGTTGTGTCACACTTTCAGTCAACTTATCAGCACAACTGAATTTAAGTATTTCTAACTAAAAATCAATTTTGGTCAAACATATGATGTAGTAAGATTCATTCTAGCTAAATTAGATACTTCCACAACTTTTTCAACTAAAATTGTTGGCTAAAAATACATGGAGCACCATTTTGAGTCCAATTTACCAAAAAAAAAAAATATTTGAAAAACTTGAGGTTTCAATAACTCTTGCTAATGTAAATAACATTTTTTAAAAAAATATAAAAATACCCTTTTGTAGATCCATAAGTGTAGTTTTCAAAAATATATTTATTTCAATAGTTTAATTATTATTTATATTTTATTTTTTATTTTTACTAAAAGTAGGTTATCAACACTGTAAAATATTAGGTTGATTACCATGCCAAGGAAAAATACTAAAACTTATTTAAAAAAATTGAAAAAAAACATGATGCACTAGATAAAAGAATCTATTTCAAGATGGTATAGCTTTTTTTCCATTTTAGATAAATATTTAATATGAAAGTTGGCGTCCGATGGAAACAACTGTTTTTTTATTCATGCACATTTTAATATTTATTTAAAATTATATACTTATCAAAATTACAAAAAAAAATATCCATGCACTAAAGTTTCAAGTTATAAATACACACAAAAAAATTGAAAGAAAAATAATAAAATTTACTATGAAAAGTTTGACGTCCCATGCAACTTCATTTTTCAACATTTTATCAACAACTAAATTATAGTGTTAATTTATTAAAAACTAGTTTAAGATAATTTTTCAATTTTTTTCAAAAAATACAAACATAAAATATACTAAAGAATACATATTTTACTAGTTTACATCATTTCAAAATTCAAAACATATATGCCACTTTTTAGTGATTCAAGTTTAAAAGTTGGATCAACGTTGGCCGTTTCCTTTATAAAGTGTGACACAACTTTGTGCTTTTACCCCACCATCAATTTTTTCTCTAGTCCCTTTCTTGGTCCAAATTCACATTTCTTTTCCATCCTTGGGCTTTGCTTCTTCTTTCTTGTTTTCAACTTTTGCTGCTTTATTTCCCACATTGTTTTCTTTAATAAACAACTACCTAGACTGCCTTGATTGCCACTGACAGTTCTATTCCTTAAATGATAATTTTCCCTTGCCTTGGCAGCCAATGAAATTGTATACCTCTCAATTTCCTCATTTGAGGGTCTCCTCAAAGAGATATTATTTGATTCAAGAGTATAAATTGCACAGTCATCCTCTCCTTGTCTGAGAAAACTTGTTGATGATAAGAGTTCCCCTGCTGCCTTTGGACATCCACATCACTCCTATTGGGTTTATCATTTGAAGAATACTCTTCACAACCAAGATCTGATTTATTCATGAATACATTTGTCATTTCATCATTCTCTTGAAAAGAATCAGACCCTACTTGATTCTCTTGAGAGTCTTCTACTAACATTGCCACAACACATTGTTGTGAGGAATGGGGCATCTGATAAACTCCACACCAAGGCAAGTCTTTGGAAACATTAGTAAAATCCTTATTTAAAGGGTTTGGTGTACCCTGAACATTCTTTTGATTATTATTCACTGGCTTCCCATTACGCCAGTTTGTATGATATGGGTAGTCTTGTAATCTGGGGGACCTTTCATTCCTTTGAAACTGTGGCTTATCATTTTTGGCTGCCTTTTGTACCAGACTAAGAATTTGATCTAGTTTTTTATCAGGGTCTGCAACTTTACCAACCTTATCATTTTGAGTTATGATGTTTTTTTAAGCCTTTGGGTCTTCCCTTCTTCCCATTTTATCATAAGCTCTCCTATTATCCTCAATGTTAACCGCCATCTTGTAGGCCTCTCTCAAGTTTTGTGGGTTCTTATCCTTGAGTAAATAGCACATCTTGCAGTCATAAGCATTACAATAAGTGACCAAACATGCATGGGGATTAGGTCGTAGGTAGGCAGGTACTCTATTCATAGACTTCTAAAATCTTGTATTAAATTTAATGACTAACTCATTATGTCATTTAGTGATATTATTGAAATCATTCAACCTGAATCTTGGATCGGTCTGATCCCCATATTGCTCTCTGAAAACCCTATAGAAGGACTCATTTGAGTCAATGCTTGCATCAGGCAACCCCTTGTACCAATCCCTTGCATCCTCGGTCAGGGATTGCATAAATTATTTCATTGCAACATCATCATCCCACAATTCAAAATATTCCACAAAGCTTTGGAAAGCTTTCAAGTGATCTTCCCCACTGAAATCATTATTACCGGTGAATTTAGGGAGATGCTTCCTTGCATTATTTGGGATAGGGTTTGGATAGCCAGGACTATTGTCAAAGCATAATTGGCTGTACCAATCATTTTGAGGTGGCCTCCTAGGATGCCTATCCCTATGAGCATCTCTTTGTTCATCATCCTTCTTATTTTCCAATTGATATGCATTTTTACCTTTTCCACTTCCATCATTACCATCATTCTTCTTCTTATCCTCTTCATCATCCTCAGAGTAGGAATTACTATCTTTACTGCCGCCGCCTCCACTACCCTTATTTCCACCACCTCCCCCAATAGGAGTATGTCCCCCAGACTTGTTCTTATGAGATCCAGTATCATTCTTCCCCGAGCTTGAAGCCTCCAGAGTTGGTATTGACATTTTAAGGAAAGGCAATCTTTCTGGCCATTTCTGCATTGGTCGCTTCAATTTCAACCTTCTTTAAATCTTCTTGCAATTTTTCATTTACCAACTGCAATTTCATGAGTTTGAGAGTTGAGGGTGCAGCAGATGGATTAGGATAAATTATAGGGTTATTAACAAGAGTTTTGGCAGCTGAGGTATGGGTATTTGTGTTGGTACTAGTATTAAATGTATTGAAAGGATTATTTTGGGAATGATCCATGGGATTTTTCCCATGGTCTATAAATGATTTTTTCTTAGGAGGATCAGAGGTTTTACTAGTAGTAATAGTTGTTGTATAGCTACTAGCAGCAGAAGTTCCCATTTGGATTGTTTCCTTTGGAACTTCAGGGGGAATCTGGGCCGCTATTTTAGCAGCCTTTTCCTCAGAAGCTTTATGCTTAGCAACATTCTCTCTCATTTTCTCAACCCTTTCTCTCCTAATATCCCTTTCAAGCTTCTTAGCTCTAATTCTATCCTCATTTTCCTTCAAGGCTTGTAATCTCTTCTTTTCTTCTTGCTCGACAAGCCAATTTTCCTACTCTTCCAAGGCTTGCACATCCTTGTTTATATCTTCCTCCTTTTTGAGAAAATCTCCATATTCACTCGGGGCTTGGGTGTGAAAAGGTTGTTCAACTGGTTCTTCCTCAGGGAGAGTACATGTTTCTGGATTGGGGAGCTCTCCCCTTGGATTAAAATTTCCCCCATGGAAAACAGACCCCACCCCAAGTGTTGGTGGTTCTTGGAACCCCTTACTCTTACCCCATAATTCCCATTTATCTTCTTCTCTAGAAATACCAAGCTCATTATAAAAGACTTGTTCAACAGGAAAAATTCCTTGACCTCCCTAAGGTATCCCACCATTATTTGAATTCTCATTAGTATTTACACTATCTACTTCATTGTTAAAGGTAGGAGTGTTAGTGTAATTAATTATTTATTACACTAGCATAAGTTAACGTAGGTCTTGCATTTAGTTAATTAAGTACTAGGTTGCATTATTAGATAAATCATAAATAATGGGGTATTTCCCCTTTCCATGTTTGTAGGAGATAAGATTCCTTCTAGAAGATGATTTATCTTTCTAGAACTTATCTCAATCTTTTATCATTTCCTAGGTAGGGTTCATATGTTGTCACATTTTGTTAGATCACGACACATGGCAACATCTTTTTGCATCTTGCATCTCTCTCATGCCTATATATTCAAGGCATTAGTATATTTGTAATCATCTCATATTCTAGATCAATAACAATCTCTATTTGCACGCCCTTAGTTGCAACACTTTATGTGTGGTTGAATTTCTTCTTGGAGATCCTCTTGAAGGCTATAGCTTTAGGGACATTGTGCATCCATCATTTCAACATGGTATCAAAGCCATTCCATTGAGAGTTCATCCCAGGATCAAGAAAGTTGGGCTAGAGAGATTCATTGCAGGCTACTTGACTCCACCCGGGGACCAAGTTGATTTCTGGAGTAGATTGAGTCAGATCCGAGCTCACCATTGTCTTTAGAAGGCCTCAAAACACTAGGATCCCTTGTTCAATCATCAAAATCAGATTCATCAACTCGGGAGCCATTAGAGGTATTTTAGGGTTTGCGAAATCAATCGTGCTATCTGTACAATTTGTAGTAAAAAAAATTATCCCAGTCAATTGTCCTCTATGGGAAAAAAAAATTTAGTCGCAGGCACTTTTTTTTTTCAAAAATAAATAAATTAGGGCTTATATTCTATTATTTTGGCACAATTTTTTTTTTGGGTTCCTTCTATAGTTTATAGAAATATATTTGGAGTGACCTGCTAATATATTCTATGGTCAACATCATCCTTTTTAATCCACAGACTATAATATTATTCCATCGACATCAATTTCGTTTGGTTAGCATCAATTATTTTTTTCAGATATAAAATCTTTTTTTTAGTCAGCATATTCAAAAATATTTGTTTGATTTTTAATTGCCCTTAAGGCAATATTAAAAATATTTTTTTTGTTTTGTCGGCTATCTCGTTGAAAGGTCTACAAAAAATTTGTGTTTGTGCATCTACCTAGCCTTTATTGTTGGAAAATGGAGGTACATATTGTAGGGGGAAGTACAGGTCACATCACCTGACCGCCGAAGATCTATCCCGATGAACTCTGCCAACCGCTAACCTAATTCACTTTGCTCATCGGTTGTTTGTCACCGGTGCCGACCAAGCCATTCCACTACCGGGACTATTCACTATTTGGCCGCTGTTCACATAGCTACCACCGGCGACCACAACTCTCCACCGATGTCGTCTTGTTTGTCAGACCTATTGGTGTTCTACACATGGTATTATTGTCTTGTTAGCCGGATCTATTTTCTGTTGGTGACCGTGCTCTACCTACCGCCAACTGTCGAGGACTTGGTCACGTCATAAACTAAGGGTTTCTATTTGTGAGCGGCACCACCATTGCAGGGAGCTCTGCCCAGGTTTCTCAGCCCCACCGCCACCCTATCTAGGGGCACTCTTTTTTTGCCTCAGCCCGCGCTAAGGTCACATCAACGACCAAGTGCTAGCCCGAAGGGGGCTTATTTTTTGCTCCTATTTAGCCCGCAAAGTTCCTAATCTAGGCCTTTTTTTCATTTTATCATAACTTTCACCCATGGTATTGAAATTTGGAAAACAAGATACCGTCGGAAAGATGATTTGGTCTACTTTCTAGTGGTACAATTTATTTTGCAATTTTTTGTGGGAAAAAAATTCTACAATCAACTGAATTCAAAACCCTAATTTGGACATAAAGGCTCATATCTTCGCATCAGATTGTCAGATTTCAATGATTCCAGTAGCACCAGGAAGGTGATTCAGAGCTCTTTTCATCTGTCCCTTCACTTTGATCAGTTTCAACTCCAGGTACTCTTGCATTGATTTTTTCAATTTGGTGCATTTGTTCGACAACTTGGACATCCTGAAGCTTGAAGATTTTTTTTTGATTTGGGTGGCATCACTTCGGTTACACATCATATTTGGAAGTCTCTATTTGTTGTTGAAGGTCATTGTCTTTTTATTTTTGGAGAAATTTGATAGTACATTATGGGGCTTGTATTTTCTCCTTTTCAGACTATGTTGCACAAGGGTAACTATAAAAAATGGCGAGATGGTATCATCCACCATCTCCAATCACTAGATTTATTGCCACATATCTATGGTATAGTTTCCCATCCAAGTGAAGGAATTCAGGAATTTGCTTGGAGTTGTTGTAGATACACTATCTTGGAGATCATTTCAATGCAAGTTGATTGTGATGTTTTGAGTACTATTGATCATTGTGATTGTCCTCATATCCTTTGGACTAAGCTTTGGGAGATATATGGAGATTCAGATACTCCACCATTCCTTGATGATCATGATTCAGAATGTCATTCTTTAGATCAGATTCCCCATGATGATATTGCTATGCAGGAGGTTGTTTGTTTGGATTTCCTTGAATCTTCTGAAGAGGTTGACAAGGTTTCTTCAGATGCTTCTTCTCCTTTAGAGACTATTGGTATCCCTTCACATTCAGTGATTCCTTGTCCAGATTCATTGATTGAGGCTTCCATCATCATTCATCAGGACACATTCAGTTTTCCAGGCTTGACATCGCATGATGGCTTTGTTTCAGGTATCACTGACTTGGCTACTTCTACAGGTTTGGAGGACATTCTTGAGGGTATATCACTCCTCTATTTAGATCCCACTTTGGAGAGTTCTCTTGAGTCTCCTCATCCTTTTGTCTCGACCTTGTTTGGAGATCTAGAGACTATCTTGGAGGCACTTGTTTTCTCTTCAGATATTTCCTGTATGAGACTTCTTCCCTCTCATTCCATTCAGGATTCGAGGTTTCTTCAACATCTACCTTTGGATTGGTTTTAGAATTCTTTCAGGGGTTTTGAGGACACTTCATTGAAGGGGGCTATCAAGTCTCCATCACATTCATCATATCACCGTCTTTGGATCCAATTCAACATCAGTTTCTACATCGTCTTGGTTTGTCACATTCTTCATTGATTGTGGAATCTTCATCATCAAGCAAGGAGACACTTGAGTATTTTTTAGAGACATCATCATCCATATTCATCCTACCTTCTTTCAATTCCTATCCAGAATGGGAAGCATCCCTACACTTGCACTTGGTTTTGTTTCTTTCGAAAGGGAGACAAGTTGTTTGTTGACATTAGATCATGTTTTGTCTTCAGACACTTCCCATTTTTGCATGTGATCACATCTTTTGGGGGAGCTATATAGTCTCTCTCTTTCCCTCCTATGGGGAGGCTATTGATTTTATTGTATCCATGTGACGAATGGTGTCCTTGGGGGGTATTTGGGGGTCCTCCATCCTTCCCATCCTTTCTCACTTCTTTGCATTTTCATATCCTTTTTGGAGAGGGGTTTTGTTCCCACTGGGTTTTCCCCTTTTCTCTGGTTGTGGGAGATTAGCTACATCTTCATGTAAATGGATACCTAACATGGCCTTGTAGCTGGGACCCATCATCTTTGCATAATCATTGTGTTTCCTCCCTAAGTTGCACTTATGGGGGGTGTTAGTGTAATTAATTATTTATTACACTAGCATAAGTTAACTTAGGTCTTGTATTTAATTAATTAAGTCCTAGGTTGCATTATTAGATAAATCATAAATAATGGGGTAATTCCCCTTTCCATGTTTGTAGGAGATAAGATTCCTTCTAGAAGATGAGTTGTCCTTCTAGAACTTATCTCAATCTTTTATCATTTCCTAGGTAGGGTTCACATGTTGTCACATGTTGTTAGATCATGACACATGGAAACATCTTTTTTCATCTTGCATCTCTCTCATGCCTATATATTCAAGGAATTTGTATATTTGTAATCATCTCATATTCTAGAGCAATAACAATCTCTATTTGCATGCCCTTAGTTGCAACACTTTCTGTGTGGTTGAATTTATTCTTGGAGGTCCTCTTGAAGGACGCAACTTCAGGGACATTATGCATCCATCATTTCAATAAGGAGAAGCTCCAACAAGAGATTTGAGGGACTTACTAGATTCAATAGCTTTCTTCTTCCATACAACTTGTTTATCCTTTGCAGGCTCAAGTTCCACCTTCTGCTCATGATTTTTCTTTGTGTGACTTCTAGTTTTCTTCATGGTATCAACTACGCTACCAATTTCCTTCTCCTCAGGTCGCTTTCAAGATATTATTATTATACTACTATGAGAAACTTTAGAGTCACCACCCAGAATGCTGGGAAATAAAAATTGACAATATTGTGACTTGTTATTTGTGACCTCAATTTTTTTTTGAACATAACCTGACACAATGTCACCGAATTGACCAAAATATCATGCATGAACTAAATATGATCTATGTAACTTTGAGATGTGAGCCAATACTTCATCCAATGAAGCATAATAAAACCCCTGACTCTGGCTGTACCAGATCTGCACTAGAGATGCTAAAATTTAGAAAAGTTCCCCAACAGAGTCGCCACTTTGTTAGCTCTTTTAAATACCAACCAAATCTTCAAGGTAGCCTATGGATTTTCCAATTCCAATGATTAGCAACCTAAAAGGGGTTGGCCAATGAATGAGAGAAATAAAATTAGCTTTCCTCTTGCACTTCGAGCACTGCAAAACCCAGGAGGGTGATCCTACAATGAATTCACAATATTTCTTTAAAAGATCTCCACATACATTGCACATTAAGCAGATACATTCTCATATCAATGACTCTACAAGTGACAAGTTGCAAGGAATTGGTGAATCCTTCACACCATTATGACTTGGAGAAGAGAATGGACAATTGAAACGAAAACCATAATAACCATAACCATACTGAAGATGAATTCAACTAAATGAATGGTTCTTTGATATGATCTAGCTAACCCGATATATTTGAATTTACTCAATGTATAGAATCAGTGCATTATCCTAGGCTGACGGAGTCGAATTCACAACACACTATAATGCAACAACTAAAGCGTTCAATATTTATAGACCATTAAGGATTTGCATTGCAAATTCATAAATCAGGATTTCCATAGAAAACATACTTAAAGATCCTATGAATTAACTCATGAACCAGTGATTTCATTAAAGCATTTTAATCAACTACTTGAATTGAAGCAAGAACACAAACACACATCCAACGACACGAATTGGAGACCAATGAGACAATCTTTAACTATTTCATTGTTGATTTGCGAACGTATTCATAGGAGACAATTTGCATGAAATTTTCCATTATCAACTCTCAAATGCTATAATTGTTGCAAAAAAATTAACCTAACTGTGAACACAAACTCATATCCTAAGACTCAACAAGTAATTCTATATCCATTATATGCTTGTACTCATAAAAAATTCACTATGACTACCTGAGATCAACCAAAATTTCAAAGACCCCCACACAATAGCCTTGAAATCCCTTTTATATGATCAAGGGAGCAAACAAGCATTGGGATATTGGCTCATTACATTTCATTGCATTCAACATTTCAAGCGTATTTCACTTCATTTCAACCCCTTGGCGGTTATATTTACACTTTGAAGAAAATGGGGGGAAACTACAAAAGGAAAAAACTTGTAAAAGCTTATGGACCTCGTAGCCTTATTTTTCAAGAATTCTGCATCACCATCCATTCGCCAAAAAGGTGTAGAGCATGAGAGAAGAGGAAAATAAAACAAAAGGAAAGGATTTGTTGGGTTACCACATGAATCTTCATATTGAGAGGATATAGATTTCCCTTACACAATTATTTCAATGGTCGGACCTGTACTATACTTTGACCACACTCTATATTCCTCTCACCACCTTCATGGCTTACTCAACATATTTTTCCATCTAATCTTTATATTCATCCTCAGTGAGCTAGTTAATATCAAGCAATTTCTGCACCTTTGTATTGTATGCATTGTATCTTGCATCAATAACCACTCTGGCTTCTTTCACAAAGGTGTTCATGTCTATTTGGATTTCAATGAGAGTATCAATAACACCATTCAAGAAAGTTAGGTCCAATTTTTCATCAACATATCCTATTCATGGACCTGTAGCTGTTTGATGCTTAAAGAATTCCCTCCATGGTGCATACTCCATGAGTGTTCCATCTTCATTGAGGATCTTGGGCATACCACATTCCTCCATACTTCTAAAGGATTTTATTTTACCTTGTGGTTGTGTTCCAATTTTTTCATGAGAACTTGTGATCTCACCAATCATCTCAATTCCCCTTATGATATCAAGGAGATTTGTTGGAGCTTCAAGGCCATCCTTCGTGTTTGCTTGTATTTCCCTTAAACTATTCAATCTACTACTCCACTTATTCCAAGTGCTTTGGAAAACATCCTGAACATGTTGGAACCTTTCAAAAGCCTCATGTATACCTTTATATGTTAACCATGCATCTTCTGCTTTAAAATATTCCTTTGTCAATTTATGGCCTAATATTTCATCAGCCATACCCTTTGTGATCTTATTCATATCCTCTTGGAGCTTAATATTTTCAGACTTGATTGTTTGGAGTTCATTCTTCATGGAAATAATTATTAACTTGAAGGTTTCCTTTTCCTGTGATGAGGTAATAGCTAAGGAAGTAGGTAGGGTGTTATGACCTACACTAACTGTAGTAGCCTTTAACTTATTGTACTCCTCAACCAATTTTTTATTCTTTTCCAACAATTTCATGTATCCAGCCTAAGAGATCTCTGTAGTGTCCACACTCAACATGGTTGTGTGCATTATTAGTCTTGCAGCTTGTGGGGCTGTCATCTCTGAATCCCTACCTATTATCAAGTCTCCTGAGAGGCCAGTCATTGCTCTACTGAGTCTACATCTTCTTGAATCCTGCGTCAATTGCCAAATAGCCAATGCATGTAGACTAGGACTAAAACCTGAACCAAAATATTTCTCATAAAAAAATTCTTTTGACACCACAACACTTAGGTCATTCTAATTGCATCCAGGGAAATTGTTGATGACAAGCTCCAGCTAGGAATCACTATCATTCCACTGTCTTTGACCAATCTCCTAGCTTCCACATAATTCATTTGTGCAATTTCCTGAATAAGTTCTTCTTCAATTTTCTTTCTAACTTCCTCTAGTTGGGAAGGGTTCACTCCCTCCTGAGCCATATGTATCCTATCATTCATTTCCCGAGCCTTAAGCTCATCCATGTATTCCCTGAATTCTCTTGTTGTCACAAAAGAGTCATCTTCTAGAAACTTAGCACAAGCTAGTACCCTTGCATCATTATCTCAACTTTCATCATATTCCCAAGGTACTAGCCTATCATTTGGTACAAAAGGTTCCATTGCATCCTCAATATCAGGGTGTGAAAATTTAGACTTTGTTCCTTGTTCAATAGGCACAAATTCAGTGGATGGTTGTTGCGCATTCCACTCAACATCCTGTGATTCATCAACATTCATAGTAGGAAACTCCATAACAGGAGTATCCCCTATATCCATTGGTTTCTTCTCTTCTGGTGCTTTGAGCTCCTTTGGTTGACCACCAACTTTTATTAAATTCTCTTTTGGAGCGCTTTGAGCTAGTTGCTTAGCTTGTTCCACCTTCTCTAAGAAAATGCCATCCATGAAATCATTGAGGACCAATTCCATCCTTTAATATTTGTCGGTAATGTGTTTGTAAGGGCTTTGATAGTAAGAATTATGAGTATAATCCCTATGCTCAACCTCAAAAATCTTCATCCATATATCTTCTCTATCCCGAACAACATCAGGTGTTGGCAGATTCCTTATCACATCTTCCCTGAAGTAAAAAGCATGAGGTCCATATCCTGAGATTTCCCTCTTTATCTTTTCTCTGTTGATATGTCCTTCTAGATCAAAATTTCTAGTAGAGGCTACTTTCATTCTTAGGTTACTAACTTTTATACCAAATACCTCATATGCTTCCTTTGCTAATACAACAAAATAGTCAAAGGAGAAATTTGATGCAATGATAGAGGCCTTTCAGAACAACCTAATGTTCTCTGCATCAGAGTGGTCCATTTCCCACATTATCTCAATCAAGGCCAACCTATCATAAACAAACTTGGGTACCAAATGTGGTGCAACAAGAATCCCATATTATCTGATGACTGTGCAATCATTATATAAATACCAGTCTCCCCAATTGCATTCATAGTTTGGGTCATCGACAAATTCCTTTGGCCTTAACAATGCTTGAATTTTTTTGGAAATCCTTTTAGCAAGTGCAACGCCCATTTGTACCAAAGTTTTGTGTTTTATGATGTTACAAAATGCACCATAGTTTGAGTTTGAAAAGTGTAAATCCCAAATGTGTGTCCACATTTGAACAGGCAACTTATTATTCCTTTCATCCACTTGCCTTAATTTTATGGCCTTACCAAAGACTTCCTATCCCTGATAGAATATCATATGCATCAATAATGAATAGTGTCTGAATGTCAATGGCATTCTCCTCTCCTTTAACCTTACCAAATCATAGTGTAACTACTCTGCAACTTTTTGGGCATAGTCAAACCATGTTTGCTTGTTTCTATGTTGAATATCCAGAATTATAAATAGTAGGGACGATTTTATCCTTCCATCACACCTTACCCCAAGCACCTAACACAACATATAATATGTGTATCTAAAGTAGTTTTCAAACTCTTCATAGTCCAATGGTTCAACCTATTTGAGTGCAAACACAGTTCCCTTTTCTTGTCTATGTCTTGGTATTTCACCTTTTTGGAGCGCTACCTTATGTTTGGCATATTCTTGCTGTAGTTTTTTAAAATTAATCTTTTCCCTGGCATCAGGTTTCATTCCAAAAACCTCGACAACTTTACTTTCCTTTATTTCCAAAATGTTCCTACCCTTGGTGTCTTTAATTACCCTATTTATGTCATCATATCTGTCTGCAAAATGTAGCATCAAGTCCACCTCAACAAAAACATTAGGGAAAACTAGTTTTCCTAAATGATAACACTAGAAATTTTTACCAAGATGTTGAGCATCTCTTCTTGTAAAAGCATATAAGAACAATTCCCATCCAGTCTCTAGCACAACAATGTCACCAATTCCCTTTGCAAGGTGCTTGAAATTGGTGGTTAGGATCCCTTCCCCTGTAGCCTTCCTACCACTTTCCTTGACATCTAGAGGTTGGAATTTATCCATGAAGCAAGTATAATCCTTAGGTTGGCCCCTTTTCTTCTAAGTGACTTTGGATGTTTGAGGGTGTTCATGGGAGACCTTTTGCTTTTTCTTCTTGGGTACAGGTTTCAACGATGACGACTCACCAGGTTGGCTGATTTTAACTTCTTCAGAGTTTTGACTTAATTCAGAAGTAAAACTAGGTTTGGGATTATTTCCCTATTCTTAACAGCTCAAACTCAAACTGAGATGTGATTCTACCCAATTAGGAAACTGTACTAACTCAAGAGAAACTAGAAACCCTAAATAATTCCTGAAATCAATTTAGACCTCTTTGGTTTGACACACTAGTTCTTACAAAGCAACAAAACAAACCAATGGGATATTGATGGTGACTTACTTGGGAACAAAATTTTTGCAACTCCTTCAGCCTCAACTCTGGTTAATTTGAATTCTCCTTCAACTCCTCAGACATTTGACTGAGATGAAAATACAAACTGTAAACCTCTTTCAATGAATTTAGTCGAGTACACATACCATTAATGGCACAAAAATGCTTGCGTGAGTGAACAATTATGCATCAAGTTGTTCATTCCCATTTGAATTCAAACCATCGATGCATTCAGATGAAAAACTCATCCAACGACTCACATTGTTTCCTATTCTCCACGGGGCCCTATCGATGATTTGATGTGTAATCGATGAGCTAGGAAATTTCCACGCGTACTTCCCACATTTCATGAGTATGGCTCATCGTGTGTCTCCTTTCTACACTAGGATGTCATCAAGTGATGGCTAGAAGGCCAATGATGAGATATGAGCCCTTGATCATGAGCGTGAAGAAGATCTTGACTGAAGAATCAAGTTCCATCGCTCATTGTGTGTCCAAGGTTCATTAATTAATCCAAACTCATGATAGAAAAAATCCATGTGATGGGAAGGTAATCCGCCCATCGGCGGTCACAGGTTCTCTCTAGAAAAGCACAATGTAACCAGTGATAGTACAAGGGCCAGCGATGGGTCAATACCTTAACTGCATTGCACATCGCGGGTTACCTCTCAAAATAACAACAAAACACACGACTTGTGATGAAATAAGGCCAAAGGATAGAAATTACATCACTCATCTTGAGTTAGAAGAAAAATTTCACGCAACAACACACGATGGGAAGATGAACAATGAGCAACAAGCTTAAACAATGTTGAAGACACATGCCTAAAATTTGTTCATAAAATGTATCATGCTAGGCCCGATAGTAACCAAGGCATTGGGGTCGGTTGAACAATGATAATAAAGATCATGGGTAGGCGCTTAAGTGACAAGTAAGCTGGTCCAGCCAATCAACATGAGAACATAAATTGAAGGATAATCAAAGGTAACATGATACATAAAACCCTTAAACCCTAGACCCTAATGTCAAAAGATATAAGTGACTAGTAACATGACCATGAAGTCAGTGGAACCATGAAAATTTTATGGGTTCCACCATATTGGAACAAAATTCTTTGAATAGTTCAATAAATTCTAATGTATTTACACACAAGAATGGTGAGGGGCGATATTGACCTATAAAAATGTCTAATAGAGAGACACATCTATTTTATAATGAAATGGTAGAATATGATACTAGGGAACTTAAATTTTGATAGGGGATGAGCTTGTGATGTTTTAGATGCTCTTGTCTTTATGCTAACAACCTTGAAATATTTATAAGTTTCTTATCTATTTCATCCAAGCCTATATATACATTTAAATTTTACTTCAAAAAATATCCACAATAGCCTTTAATTATAATAGAAAGATCAAAGAGGGAAGAAATTGGGGTTAGTCTAGTTGAGAGACTACCCCAATTAGTTGCTTCTATAATAGAATTTTTAGCCTTGAAAAATAGTCAAGTGTATGCTTCATAAGTATGATGAAATTGGTGGTTACAATATGCTATGTATACATAATAGATCAAATGTTCTAAGATTATAAGTGGCATGTACAAATATGATAGAGAGGATTATGAATATGATATATATCACTGGTATGTTTGTGAAAGTGAAATTGTTAAATGAAAAAGACAATTGAGAAGGGAGGGGTGAATCATTTGTACCAAATTAAAACATCAAAACCCTCAACAATAATCAAATCCACATACATTCATTAAACCCTTAATCCGTTATAGTGTTTAACTTGTACAATGTTGCATAATTGCACCTAGGGGCAATTCCGCATTTTTGCACTTTTTCCTAGCATTTATGACACATTAAAGCATTAATGACAAAAATCCCATGAGTCAAAATTTTGCAATTCTGACTCCATGCGGACTTGTGGTAGAGCAACAAAAGCCTAATGACACATTTCCCAAAATTCTAGGCCTTGCGCAGATGTCTACGCGGCATGCTAGCATCCTAGAAGATTTATGCGTTTGAAATAGGGAATCTGGAATCTTGAATCTCTCAACACATGTCCTAGCAGTCAGATTTATGATGTAACGGCTCTTTACTACCCTTGCATGCATCAAAAACCCCTTCTTTTCTCTCATTTTGGGTTGGAAGTCATTCATTCAAGCTCTCTTACCATTTACTCCACCTTTGAGTTCTCTTCATTCTTGATAGCAATACTCTCACAAGCAAAGCCATGCCAGACTAAGGTCCTTCTAGCAACAACAACTATCAAGAAAGCACTCAATGGTGTGCCCATGTGCTCTAGAGAGGGTCTAGTCCCATGGGTAACGCTCTCTCTCTCACTCTCTTCTTTCCTACTTGTTCATTTACTACTTTGTGGTGTGGGTTCTACTCCTGAAGCGGGTTTTTCTTTCACCACACGCTTTATAACTTGGTTGTCTGTGGAGGTGGGAACACCAAAACGGGGGTCTAACTAAGGCAGAATCCTATACAGCCCCAACCTTTTCCCCTCGTCCTTTTGTGTGTAGGTTGTGAAGTGGAGCTTGGAGTGAAGACCCGAACGTCTAGTAAAAGGTAAGCTTTCTCCAAGTCCCCTTGTATTTATTCTTGGTTTTGGCTTCCTGTTTGGTTATTTAGTCTAGTACATCCTAGATCTGAGTCTAGAAGTGAAACTTAGTTATGCTTTCTTGAGCTCTTAATCCCTCTACTGCTTAGGATGTCAACGCACCATTTAGATGATAGCATGTCATGCTGGCGTCCTAAAACTGCACTGTTGTCTTTTGGCCAAGAGATCCCTCATCTGAGGTAGAAATCTCAGAGTTTCACTCTCTCAAGATCTAAAGTAGCTTTCTTTGAAACATAATTTGGGCATATTTCTCTACAATTTTGTTAACATGCTTATGCTGAGGTGTATAAGGATAGTTCATTCCCTGGTGATCTCTTGAAAATGAAGAGACCCATGTGCAGTGAATCCCTCTTATATCACATTTTGGTGAACCCGACGTGAAGACATTGGATCTATTTTCATGATGTTTCATGTGTATGATAATACCTTTTTCAAAGAATATTTTGATATGTTGGATGATGCTCCAGATGACTTCTTAGAAGCGCTCTCGCCTATCTGCAAATCTTCCAAACAAACTTCCTCCTCATAGGCTGAGGAGTTGATAAATGTGGTTGTGGTCTATGTGGCTCCTCCGAGCCCTGAGAAACCCATCATTTACATGACCCCGTCCAACTCATCCTCTAGGGATAACTATTTTGTCTATGGTATTTTGTGTCATAGTGATTCATTGAACTTATACTTGAGGTTCATGAAAGCTACAGAATCCACTTCCTATAATGTTGTTGGGCACACATATAATACAAGGAGAAATAAATAGAACTTAGATCAAAAATATTTTGTTCCCACATCACAACCCACTCAAGTTCCTATGTCTTTATCACCTTCTCAGCCAAGCCTTCCTTCAAAACCTAAACCTGCGATCAAAGCACCAAGTGATTATGATCTTGTCGAGCAACTTTGTGTTACTATGACTAAGATCTCACTTTGAGACTTGCTTCAAACCACTCCAGTTTACCAAGAGATGCTTCAGGAAGCTTTACAAAAAATTCTCTTTCCTGCCTCCACCAGGCCTACAGATGTTAATGCATTGTTGGCTCATATTCAAGCAGATTCTCCAAATATTACGTTCCATCTGCAAGAACTCCCGCCTTTGGATGTGTAGAAGCAAGTGGATCCCTTGATGATTATAATTAATGTTAATAATATCAGTATTAGGCATACTCTAGTTGACACTGGTTTTTCTCTCAACATTTGCAGTATTGACCTATTACCTAAGATTAAAGTTGATTCATCTTCTTTAGCGATTTCTTCTTTGTATATTCACGGGTTTAATAACGTTGGCGGCCAAGCTCTAGGTATGATAATACTACCTTTGCAGCTAGGTCCCGTTACCTTACCTACATTGGTTTATGTTATGTATGGCTTGTTACCATACAATATTCTCTTGGGGATACCCTGGATTCATGCTATGAGTGTTGTGACCTCTACTTTACACCGTTCTTTAAAGTTCATCACAAATAATCATGTGGTTATGGTTAAAGTGGATCTAAAATTTGTTCACCTTTGTGAGCTAGCAGTTGTCGGTCATGCTTCAGTCGTATCCGCTCTCAAAAATTGTATTCCATCCTTAACCACTGATGCTATGGCATGTTCTTCATCGATACCCTCTATGGAAGTCATCCTCAGATTGAGTGTCATTAGAAACGAACCACCTAAAGTAGAAGATCCCAAGTCCCCCTATCTTCCCCTTCTTCCTCTCAATCAAATTATTTCCTTGGTGATGATTGGGGCTCCTTGGAGTTTTCTAAATTCTTTATCATGGAATACAAGGCAATCCCCTCTTACATAGAATTTCTAAGTACTTTTGACACAAAGATGGACGATACTCCTACTGGGGAAGAGAAGTGTGACCCTGTTCAGGAGACCATTCCTTCCACTGCTGGGGAGAGTAATCCCACTCCTGCAAAGGAGGTTAATGTTTGTGAACCTAGTAAAGAAGGTGGCAGTGCTCTCGTAGAGACATTCAATATCCATTGGTGGAATGAAACACTCTACATAGAGCTTCCACCTCCTGAAGTTTTGCAAACTTGTTATGGGTTTAGATATGAACATGCCTCTCGATACAACTATGGGTAGAAAGTCCTAGGGTGTATCGAACAAGGAATCCAAGTCCCTATCTAGTTTAAGCCATGGAAGTACTATTTGGGTTTGGGATGCCCTATTGAATAGTCTAAGCAAAAAAATTGGTGGAGTGTTAACATGATCTTTGCCGAGCCATTGAGCTTGGTTCATCCTAAGTTGATAGAAGAGAGGGAGCATGAAGAGAAAATACCTTTAGATGTCTTCTCTTTAGATGAAGCACTGGAGGAATTCCCAGGTTCTTATTCCCCATTGCCTTCTTTTCATCACAAGAGATGATTCTCATATCGCCTACATAAACAAGCATACTTTGGAGAATTGGTCTTGAGTATTGATGAGGAAGACCCTCTATCTAACATTAGTAATGATGTTCCAATATCTCATCCTGAAGATCGTAGTTCTCTCCTTAAAGGAGATACTACTAAAGTCTCTATGGATCCTAAGTCCTCAAAAAAAGTAATCAAGATTGGGAAATGTCTCTCTTCGGAGGAAGCAAATGAACATTCTGACCTCCTGCACTCTCATCCTGATATCTTTGCTTGGATGTACAAGGATATGCCTGGTGTTGATGAGTCTATAGTGGTTCACAATATTGTCCTATGTCTCGACTCCAACCCAGTTAAGCAGAAAATCCAAAAGATCAATCCTAGGGTGGCGTTGATGGTCAATACTGAGATAGAGAAGTTGTTGAAAGCGGGCTTTATCCATCTGATTGACTACTCCCCTTGAATTTTGAATATAGTCATTGTTAGTAAACCTGATCATTGTATTCGTATATGTATTGACTTTTGAGATCTTAATAAGGCCTCTCTTAAGGATGATTTTTTGTTTCCTAATATAGATATGATTGTGGATTCGACTACAGGCCATGCATTGCTATCTTTTATGGATGGCTTCTCGGGTTACAATCAAATCCGTATTAATCCGGAGGATCAGTACAAGATAGCCTTCACTACATCTTGGGGTCCTTTTTTTTATGTGGTCATTCCCTTTGGGTGAAAGAACATGGGAACAACTTACCAATGGGTGATGACCCTGATATTTCACAATTTTATTCATAGGATCTTAGAAGACTATGTTGATGACATCTTAGCGAAAACAATAACCCATCAAGATCATGTAAAGAACCTTTGTCTTATCTTCGAAAGGCTTCGAATCTATAAGATGAGACTCAATCCCCATAAGTGCATCTTCGGTGTGGATTCCAACAAGCTTTTGGGGTTCATGGTTTCTCATCATGGAATCGAGGTTGACACGAATAAAATTGATGCCATTGTTAACATGCCTCCACCTAGAAATATTACTGAGTTACAAAGTTTACAAGGGAACATTTAGGTGATTCATAGATTTATATCTCAATTGGCTAATTGTACCCTTCCTTTCACCCGTTTATTGAAAAAGGATGTTCACTTCATATGGGATGAGGAGTGCCAAAAAGCTTTTGATTCAATCAAAACTATTTGGCCAATCCTCCTGTATTGATGCCTTTCATGCAAGATAGACCCTTTTTTCTTTACCTTGCTATGTCACCATATGCCTTGGTAGCTTTGCTTGCTCAATATGATGATGCAGGTAAAGAAAGAGCAGTTTACTACATCAGCTGCATTCTAGTTGATTACAAAACTCGTTATTCCTCCATGGAGAAGCAATGCCTTGCTCTTGTCTTCGCTATGCAGAAGTTGAGACACTACCTTCTCCATGCCGAAACACATGTCATTGTAAAAGTGGATCTCTTAAAGCATCTGTTATCTAGTGCTAACTTTGTTAGGAGATTGGAAAAATGGGTTATGTTGCTCTCCGAGTTTGATATAAAATTCATTACTCAAAAGTCAATAAAGGGTCAAGCGATTGTCAATCAATGGGAATATGCTTCCTCATCTTGTTTCTTCTCGGGGTTGGACTTATTCCCTAATGAGAATATTTTTTTGGTTAACTATGACCTTGAATGGAAAATGTATTTTGACGGATCGAGGTATCAGACTAGTTTTGAAGCGGGTGTGGTCTTAATATCCCCTAAAGGAAAACCAGTCCCTCTATCCTTTCAATTATAATTTCCTTGCACCAATAACATCATTAAGTATGCAGATCTCATTGATGGCTTGTGTGCCATGGTTGCACTAAGAATCAAACATCTTTGTATACTAGATGATTCTGAGCTTGTTGTGAATTAGATTATGGGAACCTATCAAGATAAACAAAGTAATTTGTATCAGTACCGAGACCTTGATTTTTCCTTCCTTAATCAATTCTACTCTTTCACAATAGCCAGTGTCCCTAGGAGGGAAAATAGACATGTCGATTCCATGGCAAGTGTTGCTTCCTTGGTACCCTCAGAAGAGGATATGAAACAATACCACTTCATGGTCCAAGTCCTATGGACCCCCATGGTTTTCAATCAACCTAAATTTGAATCCTTTGTGTGTTCTCATGTAGACTCAGGAGAATGGTTCTCTAGTGTTTATAACTACTTAAAGACTAGAAACTTTCCTAATGATGCAACAAAAAATGATCGCGCTAGTATACGAAAGCTTTCAATGCGTTATGTCATTTTATTGGATGTTCTCTATCAAAAATCTTATAACAGCTTGCTTCTTAGATGTCTCACTAAAGCGGAAACACCCCTTGCACTTAAGGAAGACCATTCAGGCTCCAAGGGTGGAAATTTTTGTGGTAGATCCCTGGAAAGAAGATTGGTACACATGGGGTACTATTGGAAAATGATGGAACAATATTCCTTTGAATTTCTTAAAAAGTGCCTTCAATGTCAATAGCATAGTTATCTTATTCATGCATCTTCCCAAGAGTTACAAAATCAAACCTCTACTTGGCCATTTACAAAGTGGGGGTTGGATATTATTAGAAAAATATCACCTCCTTCTTCCAAGGGACATACCTTTATTATTGCTGCTATAAATTACTTCACGAAATGGGTTGAAGCTATCCCACTATGATCCAAAAATGTTGAAGCTATCTATAGCTTTCTTACAAACAACATTATTTCTCATTTTGGATTTCCTTCTACACTTTTTTCTGATAATGGCACACCATTCAAGAACAAGGAAGTAAAGCAATTCTTAGAGAAATTTCATATGCAACATAGAATTTCTATGCTATACTATCTACAATTTAATGGCCAAGCAGAAGCATCTAACAAAACTCTTGAGCTCATTCTTCATAAAATAGTTAGTAAGCATGGTAAGAATTGGCATATTCAATTAACGTACTCCTTGTGGACCTATCACACAAGTGTCTATATGGCGATGGGAACAACGCCTTACAATCTCATGTATGGTGATGAAGCTATAATGCCTTTGGATTTGGAGATTCCATCTTTACAAGTTTCCCTTAAAGGGTTAATTGATGATGAAACCTACTAGGTTAATCATTTGCATTAGCTAGAGATGCTCAACGAGTGTCGATTATAGGCCCTCGATCATCTTAAACCTTATCAACGATCACTATCAAGAAAATATAACCAAAGTGTGCTCACTAGGACCTTTAAACTCGGAGACTTGGTTCTCTTTGAGAATCAAAGAAATGTAAATGCACTGCCTAAATAGAGGGGGAAATTTATTCCTAACTGGTTAGGCCCTTACATTGTGATCTCTATGTATGGTTTAGATGCCTATGAATTATCATATATGGATGGAACACCTCTAAAAGAGCTCGTTAATGCAATGCACCTCCGTTGATACTATGCGTAGTGTACAATGTGTCATATGTATGGTGTTCACTCTTTGATAGGGTAGTAGCACTACATATATTGACATTACTCATTAACACATTGTGAAATTTTTTGTGTTATGATGTGACCATGTGTGTGTGTGTGTGAACAATATACATACATGTATGTGTCTTGCCACGCTATGCATCCATGCATCACATTACATATTTTAAGGAAATTAGATCATTATAGTATTTAATTAGCATACAACCATGTGTGTTTATTAAATCATATTAGCATCTAATGTAAACATACATCCATATGAGCATGTAATATCCATAGCATCAACATACATGAAAATAAAAAGCATACACATCCAAATAAACAATGTCGTGATGTCGAAACCAATATATGTGTGTGTGTGTATCAAATGTCATGTACATGTATCAGGCCACTACTATAAAAAATGAGTGGCTACTAATTATATGTCTATACAAAAGATCTACAGAAATATATATATGTATCTCTCGCTACAAAAATCATGTACAAAATCACAAGCCCCTATGGCTACAGTGCATGGCTCCCCTAGCCCTTTGGCTCTAGCTGCTACTCCTGTAGTCTAGGGAGAGGCTGCATGGTGGTCATAGAATAGGATCAATGCAAGTGTGATGTAAACAGAGCCACCCGTGTCCCCCTGATCTCTCCCTGTAAGGAGCATATCATCATCTGGGCTTGCCTAAGCTCATCATGTAGCCGTTGAACATCTGTTGGGATCACGACTACAAGCTACCTGTTGAGGCCATCGAGGTGGCTCTGGAGGGCGTCACATTCCTGTTGGGTGGTGTCGACCCTCATCACTGTCACGTCTCGCTCATCAAGCATTGTCCACAACTCCCCCAACAGCTAGTCATGTTGTCCCCAAATAGTAGTGACTTCATAATCAGTTGGACGATCTCTACTCCCCACTCCTCGTAAGCAGTCCTCAGGCGTGCTACCAGTTCAAAAGTACGGGCATGTCGTCTCGCAGACACCAGCCAAAAATCCTTGAGGACCGTCCCCTAGATTGGCATGTCAAGAGCCACCTCTGTTATGCACTGAGCCATCAACCCAGTCCATCCCTGTGCATCCTCTACAACCACATAGGAAAAAGAGAAATCAGTATCACATGGCATATGTACATAATCATAAACAAAAGAAACTAGAAATATAGAAACATAAACAACGTGCTCCATATACTTAGGTCCCCTGGCTGCCATGTCAGATCAGGGTGAGGAGTGACACTGGGACCCACACCACTGGTATTAGTAGCCACTCCCATTGATGCCAAGGTCATCACCATTGTAGCCATAGGTGTTGCTGGTGTTGATGAGATAGGGGTAGCTATTGGGGGATCTGAACTCCTCCATTGCCTCGATCTCTGAGGTGTCGCCTCCTCCTCCTATGACCTCTCCTCCTCATTGGCTTGCTACCGCTGTCTCCATCTATCTTGTGGGGGAAAGGGTGGCAAGTACCCCTATGGATCAAGATCCCCTCTAGGGGAACCCTCACCAAACATAGGAGGAGGATGGTGCCTGTCCCACTACCATGTGAAATTTGCAACAACCTCAACATTATCTACCATCACTATGGGTGGCAGATCATGGTCGAGATCATCATCATCAGAAGGGAAAATGTTGGTGATGGTGGGGTGAGGGTGATCCTCAGGTCTCATTGCGCTCCTATGATCCTTGGTATATGTGGGAACATCTAGTGGAATCATCTGTACATGGCCATGTTGTCGCATGACCCGACTCCAGTAATATGGTACTATAATATAATCATGACAACTTACTAAAAAAAGGTTTCGTTATAGGTTCCTCAAGTACCCAAAATCATCCACCCATTTGATAAATCAATGGGGTCTCCATCTGACCCTGTCTGCAACAAGAGTATTGAACTGTAGCTGCCAAAATTATAAGTCTCTATACCTCCACCGCCCTGTCATGTCATAGTAGTGGGCCATGGGGATACAATATGAAAATCATTGGGGAAAATCGATAGGCCTAGTGCACATGATGTGGGAAAATGCCCACACCTACAAAAGTGTGCACACAACAAGGCTATGATACTTGTAGTGGACATACCGGCCTAACTCTTGGTAGAGGTGTGCTAACATGCTGTGCCCCCAGGAAAAAGTTGTCATATGCTCTACCAACTCTCTAATCATGTGGATGAGGCCCTTGTGTAGGTGTGAGCCTCACCTATCTATCGTGAATTGAAAAGAAACAGTCATGACCATCACGCGACATAATAGAGGTGTAGTGTTCCTCGCCTCGTTGTACTAGTGTGTGTATATGTGACCTGTACCGTCATCGCCATTTGTCTGTCCTAAACAATAGACGACTCCCTCTGTCCACTCCTGTGACAATCAGGTATCATCAAGGACCACCTGTCGTCCATAGATGGGTAGTCTGATGATTCGATAGGCATCCTCGAGTGTGATAGTCATCTCCCTAGTGGGTAACTAGAAAGATTACGTGGTGGCATCCCACCACTCCATCAACGTTGTAAGCATCCGCTCATGATAGCACATCTCTCTCATGGTGAACATATGCTATAGACCGACCCGCTCTAAGTGTGTGACCTCATCCGATGGGAGACAGTCCCTCTCCTTGTGAATGAGTCAGAAAGCTCGCCCTCTTTGATGCTCATGAATCTCAGGATACTCTTGCAAAAGTGAAAAAAATTTCTAGTCAGAACATCAAATTTCACTATGAAAATAAAAAAATTCTTTAAGACCTATGTGCGTCGTGCTGAGACTACAACAACTGTAGGATGACATAGCCAAGGGTCGTTAGGTGGATCAGGAAGGTCTCAAAACCTCATTTTTCATGAATTTAAGCTTTTTTTGAGCATTTTTCATGATCGAGCTGCATAGGCATCCATTTTGGGCACTTGCATCCAAAATGTGTGTTTCCATCCAGAATGTGCACCAAGGTCTCAATCTTGTGCTGGCGTCTCGAGGATACATTGTCATCCTTGAGGTGTCCATGGCGCACAGGGACCTATGCGCATTGTGCAAATGTCTGCATGTCATGCATACGTCCTTGTCCACCATGGACACCTCGAGGATGACAACGTATCCTCAAGACGCCAGTACAAGATAGGGACCTCGACATAAATTTTGCATGGGAGCACCCAAAATGGATGCCTACATAGCTTGATGATGAAAAATGCTCAAAACAAGCTTAAATTCATGAAAAAAGAGGTTTCGAGACCTTGCCGATCCACCTCGCGACCCTTGGCTATGTCGTCCTATAGTTTTTTGTAGTCTCAATGCCTCGTACTCTCTCCTACTTGGCATTTTTCTAATTTTTCTCTCACAAAAGTCAATAATTTTCTCATAGTGAATAGTGAAAATGACCCTTCTAGTGGCCCACCTAGGTATATATAGGCCCCCCGAGGCCCATTTTTCCTAGAGCTTTTGGCTCCTTGGATTCTCCTAAATTTACCCCACCAAGCCAGGGGAAAACTCAAGTGGGGGAATGTAGTCACCTCTTGATCATATTTTTCTTTTGAATCAATAACTTTTTCTTGATCATTCTTCTCGTCGTCATAGCTTCTTCTGATTTTTGAAACTGAGCTAAAATTTGATTTTTGCAGGGTGAAGTTTGGTGTGGCTTTTTCATGACCTTTTTGTCATTGTTTGTTGAGCTCAAACGCTAGGGGAACCTTCAGTACCGGCAAGCTTGACTTCGGTGATTTCTAAGGCCCCTCTTTCTTGGCACACAAATCCATAAAATTCAAATTTTGGGTGAAAATTTTCTTCTCTATTTTAGTGTAGGTGATTGCTAATAAGAAGTAAGTACAAAATCGATCTAAAACTTATTCAAAATAACAAAACAATTAAATCTAACCTCCAGAGTACTTAGATTCACTATTTATACAGTTGTTCATGAACAATAACTAATGAAATCAACCATTAGAACTACTTTACTTGTAATGTATTTATGAAATATTAAAAACGTTATTAACAAGAATGCATAAATAAATGAGCAAGTAAATAAAGTGAAAGGAAATACCTCGAGTGGCCAGCTTAGGGAACTATCTCACTTAACTAAGAACTAGAACCAACTTAGAATTTCACGCATCCATGAAACATATAACTCCACTCATTGCATAACACCAGATATCAAACATAATCCTTCTTTAGATTGTATTCAATAATGGAATCTTAACATGTTTATGGATAAAACATGGAAACTACTAACTGCTTAATGACTTGTAACAACCAACTAACTTAGCTACAAACTCATCCCTTGACTTTATACTCAAACGAGGAGAGAATTATTCAAACTACTAACTAACTGCAACCATTAATCTTATCTGTAGATATGAGGACAATAAATTAAGATTGGCTTATTTATTCCAACTAAAAAAGAAAGAAAGACCTATTCAACAAATATCTTTAAATGAAACATCTTGCATGTGAAACACATAAGCAACTGTTCAGAGTTCTAGAATGAGTATCTTCCTTCAGTATTTATTCCTTGATGATGGTTCACGTCCAACTCCATAGCTTCTTGCATCTTAGGTGGTTTGTACTTCAATGGTCCCTTGTTTCATTGCTTTGGTTCCTGCTACAAATTCTTTGTTCTTGTTACCTTGTGTTGAGCTGTAGAGAGGTTAATCCATACAACATACATATACAACTAACCTTCATAATTAAATCATAGAATTCAATTCATACATACATTCTCACAATTAAATCATTCAATTGCTACGAATATCACCATATTAATATTCTTCAAACTAGGTTCAAGTTGCAAGGTATGTCATAATGGGATAGCATATTATGGAAGTTTCTATCTAAAATATACTTAGAAAACATATAAAAAGTGTCTAAAAATTTATGAAAAGTAACAGAAAATGTTAAAAGATGCATGACAACTGAGAGGGGGGGTGAATCAATTGTCACAAAATTTCAACTTAAAACTTCAACATATATCAATTCCACAACCATACTATTCTGTTATTAAGTATAAGCATGAAACACAAATAACAAAAAGTAAATTAACACAATGAACACCATATTTTTACATGGAAAACACAAGGAGGGAAAAACCATGGCGAGGATTAACTCACAATATAAAGTAGTTTTAAACTAACAATAAAAGACTCACTTCCCTAAAAAAGGACTCATTGTCCAGATACAAAAGCTCACTGCTTACTGAGGACTCACTGTCCTATAGGAAGGCTCACTACCTACAAAAGATCTACAAAACAAGTTAGGCCATACAAATAGAATGAATTGAAAAAGTGCACCTATCAAGTGTTGATGCAGTTCCAGTGATGCTCAATATACAGACTTAGCACATTTCATCATTTTCACTCTTCATCACTTTAGCATTCACTTCACCAATTCTTCGCTCTCATTCGCATACCATCTTCAAGGACTGTTCAACATATTTATACTCGATCTAACCATAGGAATCAATTAGGTTGGCCTAATTAGATGCACCTCTTTTCTTTAACCTATCAGCTTCAAGTATTTCCAAAAAAAATTCAAACATCCAGCATGCTACATCATGTCGACATGGACCTAAGATAGGTCGCACATATATTTGCATAACAAAATTAATTCACCATATCACAATTAACCCAAGAGGTCAGCCAAGAATAACCCTCAATGCAAAAAGGAAACCAATAGAATAATGCCACTACGTCGTACACGCACCAAGCACATAATATTCTGAACATGCATGCCTTCAACAACCATAGACAATTTTCCAAAACTACAAATAGTAACTGTCAATTTCAGAGGAATGCGAACTAGAATACCGAAGAGTGCACCAAAATACCAGATCTACCACTGGAGGAGGTAAACCAGTTATGCATTCCGGTTTAGGGTACCAGACTAGTCTGCCAACATGGTGACATGAATGACAACATACAGACGGACTTCTCCATTCCTCCAACAATCTCCCCCTTTGTCATTGATGGCAACATGTAAAATTTATCCTTCAATTTCTCCCATCTTTTCAAGTCTCTCCCCATAACTTTATACTCTAACTCTCCCCCCCTTTGACAACAATGGAAAAGGGTGACAAAAATATGTAAACATGGTGACATCAAGATTGCAAAAGGAAGGATTCTAATTCTCAAAAACTTCCAACCATCCAAAACTTTCAAACATTCAGAATTTAAGTAAAAATGACATTCTTCACCTGAAATACCTTCTTGTACCTCTCTTTGATAACTGGATATAACTTCTTCCAGTTGAATATAACTTAACCGATTCTTGTGCACATACTTTCTAATAAATCCAATAGAGTGAAAGAAGATGACCAATCTGTAGAAGAGAACTATTTTTCACAATTGTCCACATCAGTAAGTATTTCAAAAAGATGGTCTAACCAAACCTCAACAATCTCCTTAAGGAGCCAGAAGGTTTTGACCACATCATCTCTTTGTCTCTGTACAATAATCAGTTCAACTTGTAATTCACCAACTCTTAGCCTTTTTTCACTTCTTTTTCTTCGAAGATATCAAAGTTCTTTCCAACACTGTTTATCTTAGATTCGATCACTTCAATCCTGCTTTTGAAATTGTCTACTGCAACTGGCCACCAGAGACAATATTTGTAGATATTTGATATTTCTTTAATGCATTTCTTTGTTTCCATGATAAATTTGGATAATATCTACTTAGCTTTACTACATCTTTCAACCAAGACTTCCAACTTACATTCTTCTAGAACTTCAAGCAACATTCTTTCTTCAACAACTTCAACTAAATTTTCCAGAAAGGAGTCAGAAACAACTGATACTCCAATACTTTTCCGAAGTGGATATTGTCCTAGAGCGTAATCAATCTTGAGTCTGTCAATAGGAGAGGTTGCATTCCATAACTCACCAATTTTCTTCATCTTTCCCTTAACCAACATAGACTGGATGTCATCGAGATCAAGGGATTTAGATCCAGTCAGGGATTATTTTTCCTTCTCTTTTGAAATGACAATGATGTCTTTAGTTATTGCTTTTCTTTTCTTCAATTCCGGAGGGGAATCACTAATGAAAACTTCCAATTCTCTTTTACTGGAGGAAGAACCTACTTCAAACTAACTTAGTACAGGTATAACAAAGCAAAGATTTGTCCTTAAGGATGTGAAATATGATCTGCACATACTTACATTATCTTCCAATGATTACAAATACCTGTAGACCTATTTCCCAATAGGAATACCAGATTCCCACAAAACATTATCCTTTCTCAATAGAGCTTTCGAAAAGTAAAACAACAAACACACAAGCAAGGATCCAAAATGAAAGGGATAACCCCTCAACCAATGGCATTCAAGAATTTTCAAATAGATTTTCAAGCAATAAGTTACACAAATCAAACTGCTTGTTTTCCTTAACCATCATATGAGCAATTTGTACAACAATAGCCAAAGTCGAGCCTTCATGATTTATTAAATAAATTTTGTAAGAAACACTGTACGCAACATGCCTAATAGCTGAATCCACAAATGTATCTATCAATAGGGCTCAAGGGTATTTACTAATGCCAGTTAGTTCCTCCACATCTTTGTACTTCACAGTTTTCTTTCTAGGAAGATCCTTAATACTGCATAAGTCGGTAATCGCTTTGATCGCTTCCTTCAAGATTAAGTAGGGTTTGTCCAATACAATATTTTCATTCTTGAAATGATTCAACAAGAACAAAATAAACTCTTTACCAGCAAACCATGAAAATTCTCTCCACAAATCCATACCTAGAGTTTTTATGCTCTATGATTCATTTTTGTTCAACCCTAGTTCTATTTCTTTCATCTTTCTATGATCAAATTCTTCTAATTCAACTCCTTTCAGATTTAGAGGGATGACGCCATTCGATTCTCTATCCATTGCCATGCTTTCTTGAATTTGTTAATTGAAACCTCTTCAATTTTCTTCTTCCCATTTTTGCAAAGTAAGAAAGAAATTCTAGATTACCGTGACAATTTCTTTGAATTCCCTTCAGAATTGCTTCAAGCTCGCTTCAAGATCACTCCAAGGCACCTTCCAAGTTCTTCAAATGCTCAATTAATCAAGAAGACTCACAAATTTCAACTTATACACCATCAAATTTTTCCTAAAGCACATTAAATGAGGCAAGCATCAAAAAGTTGCTAAAAACATTCTTCTCAACACAAAAACCCTAATTCGGTCTGCAAATCATCATGACAACATGCTTTCTTCTGGTTCATTTTCCAAAACCTCTGAATATTCATTCTTCACATTCTATCCTCGTGCCAGCCTCTAACACACCATTCTTCCAGGGGGTTTTTATAATTTTCTAATAATGCTCCCCCTAAGACCATGCTAGGTCTAATTTATGAATAAGTCATCTATACTGGATGAGGGCACAAACATATCAGTAGCTTCATGTTTTTCTTCTTCTTTCTTCTTCCATATCTTATTCTTCTCTTGCTTCATTTCTTCTTTATCGACCTTCTTTACCGAATCATTCTTCTCTTTCGAAGCAGACTTCTTTCCTTTCTTACTTCTGCAAACCTTTGAAATATGTCTTGGATTATTGCATATATAACAAATAACAATTTTTTGATTACTCTGACCTCCATTACCTCTCGACCTACATTGATTTTCTCTATGTCTAAATTTGTTACAAGTATAGCAATAGCCATTAAAGGATTGATTCATTCTTCCTACATTAAATTTGTTCCTCATTACCCGAATGATCATTCTCACCTAAGATCTGCATTCAGTAGCTTTATGTCCAATCTTCTTACATTCAAAGCATTGTCCAGTGAAAGGACCGGAAAATAGATTCTTCCCGCTCCTGCATTTTTTGCCTTGTGACCATATTTATTACAAGAAAAAAAAAACACCATTGAAAGAGGCATACATTTGTGCATTAGGCTGTCTCATAGGCTTTCTTCTTGCAAAATTCCTTGAATTTCTTTTTTGCTTCCCCTTGTCTTGATTCTTCTTATTTTTCTTAGAACTTTCACCTACATCATTTCAAAAACCAGATTTGTCTTTACTTGCTTTCTGTCCAACAAGCAACTCTCCAAGCTTATCGAAGCTTGATTTGAAATTATTCTCATAGAGTTTTGATTTTTCCAGTTCAATCCTCAAGTTTACTACCTCTTGTTCAAGTTTAAAGCATTCATCAGTTTTGTTCTGCACCATTGTATTCAGACATTCTTCAATTCTCTTCTTCTCTTCTAATGTCACTTTCAGTCCAATTATCTCTTGTTTCAGCTGCTCACTCACTTCTTTGTGTCTTTCCTTGAATTTGTTCAATTGCTCTTTCAGTTTCCAAACACATTCATTTGCATCATCAAGATTCTCTTTCAGATCTCTATTTTCTCTTTCCACTTTTTCAAGATCCTCAAGAGCAGTCTGAAGCTCTCATTTATCATCCATTTAAGCAACCTTCAGGATCCTCCTCAAGCGGTTAAGCTCTTCACCAAGGAACCAAATCTCTGACACCAATTGTTAAAAGATGTAGGACAATTGAGAGGGGTTGAATCAGTTGTCACAAAATTTCAACTTAAAACTTCAACATATATCAATTCCACAACCATACTATTCTATTATTAAGTATAAGCATGAAACACAAATAACAGAAAGTAAATTAACACAATAAACACCATATTTTTATGTGGAAAACCCAAGGAGGGAAAAACCATGGTGAGGATTAACTCACAATATAAAGTAGTTTCAAACTGAGAATAAAAGGCTCACTACCAAGGGCTCACTGCCCTAAAAAAGGACTCACTATCCACATACAAAAGCTCATTGCTTACTAAGGACTCACTATCCTACAAGAAGGCTCATTTCCTACAAAAGATTTATAGAACAAGTTAAGCCATACAGCTAGAATGAACTGAAAAAGTGCACCTATCAAGTGTTGATGTAGTTCCAGTGATTCTCAATATACAGACTTAACACATTTCATCATTTTCACTCTTCTTCACTTTAGCATTCACTTCACCAATTCTTCGCTCTCATTCTCATACCATCTTCAAGGATTGTTCAACATATTTATACTCGATCTAACTGTAGGCATCAATTAGGTCAGCCTAATTAGATGCACCTCTTTTCTTCAACCTCTTAGCTTCAAGTATTTCCAAAAAGCAATTCAAACATCCAACACACTACATCATATCGGCATGGACCTAAGATAGGTCGCACATATATTCGCATAACAAAATTAATTCATTGTATCACAATTAACCCAAGAGGTCGGCAAGAATAGCCTTCAATGCAAAAAAGCAACCAACAGAATAATGCCACTAAATCATACGAGCACCAAAGCACATAATATTCTAAATATGCATGCCTTCAACAACCATAAACAATTTTCCAAAATCACAAACAGTAACTGTCAACTACGAAGGAATGCGGACTAGAATATCAGAGAGTGCACCAAAATACTGGATCTACCACTGGAGGAGGTAAACTAGTTATGCATGTTGGTTTAGGGTATCTGACCATTCTACCAACATGGTGACATCAATGATCAAGCCCATCATTGATGATGGTTAGAGTAGAGGAGAAATTCTGGTTCTGAAAAGGAAAACACAAAGAAATGAAGAGATGCAGTAGATAGCTGCAACACTTTATAAATTAAGACAATGATCTTATATTTATGAATTTATGAATTTGGTTGGATGGATATTTTTTTTGATGAATTTGTGAATTTGGTTGGATGGATAATTTTTAGTGTTGAATTTATGAATATAATAGTATAATGATGAATTTATAATAGTATATTTTATGACTACTACCATAATTTCTCCTGTTGGAAAAATGTAATTTACATTTGTTAAACATAAATGAGCTTTTTGTGATTTTTTTTTAAATTTTAGCATGTACATGTATTAAAATTACATAGTTCTAGATCTTAAATTTTGAAATTTGTATGTACACATAGTTTAGTTGAATGATGTATGCATGCATTATACATCCTATTTTTTATTTTAATTGTATGTACATCTTAAATTTTGAAATTTGTATGTACATGCTCAAGTTGAATCAATGTATGTATGTGTATGTATATGTATGCACATCCTATTAAAAAAAAATTGCATGTATGTTTAAAATTTAACTATTTCTTGTAATTTTGTAAGTTTGTATGTTAATTTTGTATAATTTAATGTAGGTGAACACTTATATATCTATATATATATATATCATGGATCAATTTGATATTGATGATATCATTATCCACCTCCTTGGCGACCTCCCCCTCCACCCCCTCCACCTCCACCTCCACCACTTGTTGGATCCGATGAGGCTTGCTTGCAAGCACGAATCAATGAAAATGTCGCATCCTTTCAAAATAAAATCAATGCTATGCAAAATGAAGCATTGATTGCACCACATGTGATATGATTTGCATTTGTGATGTAAAACATTGTTGATGCCATTAGGTCAATTAATTCTGACTTAAATAGGCATTGACGAGATAGGGAGGAGATGAGATTATTTTATTCATATGGTCTCTCATATAAACAAATTTTAGACCTAAAAATAAAAAAATCCCAACTAGCACCTTATTTTATCAAGCTTAACACTCACTAGCCCATTCGTGCAACTAAATCTAGAATATCCATGAGGTGTTGTATACATCCATAGATGTCTGCACATTTTTGGGAGTGATGATGGATGGTATTTGATAGTCCACCACATGCTAATCTAGAGGTCCCATTATATTTTTTGAGGAAACTATATGTAGAGTTTTTTTGGGGAAAAAGCCCAATTATTTTGATTTTAAATCATTTTAGGGTGTTGGTGGCGGCATGCCACAATAGAGGTTAGGGGAAAGGGTTGATCCCCAAAACCTCATGCATGTGCAACCCCTTCTTTCTCCTCTTGGGCTTTCCATTCCCGCACTTCTGCATCAATGTGTGATGATATCCGCACTAGGATCTCTAAGTACGCTCGTAGGAAACCTTGATGAGCATACTACTATGATGGCGACTAGGGAGCCTAGAGACTGCGATGATGGATGAGCGTTCTATTAATTTGGTCCTAGTACCACTCCACGAGTGTTGACACCCCATGTATGCACTATTTTCCATCAGTTATGCTATGGACCTAATAGGGCCGCACCCAGTTCGGGTGGACATGGAGATTTTGGTGGATCATCTGGTCACATCAGTTCATTCATAGAATTTCTTACTGTAGAGCATCACCCTACATACAATGTGACATAGGTATAAATATGCATCTACATGTTGAATTTATAAGAATTTTAATGAACATATATATATATATATATATAAAATTGAAACATGTTTTAACAATCAAAGTATTTGGTGTAGATGACACTGACTATAGGGGAATCATCGGCTCCTTGAGTACATATGTCAATACCAATGCCAGTTGGCAACCCTTATGGGGTATTTTGATTTCAATTTTTTAAATTAAATATGAAATAATTTTTTAACTTGACCTTTTAATTTGTAATTCAATCATGAACATATGTTTTAAATATTTAAGTTGGTTTAGGGGATTCAATCAACTTCCACATCAATTCCACCTGAGGGCTTGTCGAGTGCTCATCCATTGTCAAGCGACTCACATTAGGTGTACGTACATTTATATTGTAAATTATTTAACTTGTTACTATACTTACAATTATGAATTTTGAATTCACTATATATCAAATGTGCATATACACTTGTAAATATTATAAGTGTTAAATGTCTATATGTATGTCTAGATTGACACAACAATGAGAATGGGGATCAAAAAAACATTAGATGTGGCGGCTACTCATGAGGCATTTAATTTTAGGTTGTTTAAAAAAGTTTCTACACAAAGTGTGCAAACTTGAATTATATATTTTAACCTAATTCAAGTATATGTGCTTTAAATTTGACCTTGTAGGAATTTGTTAGTGCCACTTTCTGCCTTGATGAGGTCATAACACCTCAAGGAGGACATGTAGAGCAACCATATATCATGGTAATTTAAATTTTTGATTATATTTAAAGTCAATTACATTGTGAAAAACTTAAATTAAATTTAAAAGTGAACATGTTAAATTCTTTTTCTTTTATAGCATAAGACACATCCTGTAGCTGAGCATGTACATATAGGTCCTAGAACAAAGGGTGCACAACTTGTTATGGTACAATTTAAATATGATAAATTATAAATTAAATTGAATTAAATCATTTTTAATTGTAGACTTACATCTAATTTCACTATTCTTTCTATTGTATATGTAGATTGATTCAGAGCATTTAGAGATAGGTCCTGGTGAACCAGAGCATGCAGAGCTAGATATCATGGTAATTTAATTTTATGATGAATTATAAATTAAATTGTCATTAAATCAATTTTAATCGTCTTACATATGATTTCATCTTTCTTTCTCTTGTACATAGTAGTTTAGGTCATTTGAGTAGTTTTCATGGTGTGAAGAGGTCTCTTGATTATAGAGACGCTATGAGTTAGATGATTTCATGGGTTGTATTTGATTATTACATGGACTACATATTTGGTTTCTCATGGACTTCATATATTGTTTCGTGGACTTTATTTCATGGGTTGTACTATGATGGACTTAATATATTATTTCATGAACTTTATTTCAGGGGTTGTACTTTGATAGACTTAATACATTGGTTTCATGGACTTAATATACTATAAATCATGGACTTTATTATTGTTTAACTTTAATTTACACATGTACATTTATGCATTTTATGTGAAATTTTAGTATGTAATTGATAGGACATGATTAAGTATAAATGTTTAGAATATGTCCTAATAGGGTGTCTTAAGGGGATGCAATACTTCAAATTACATGTCTCATATTTAATTGCAATTGATATAATTAACTTAGAATTTAGGATGAATCGTCATAACTATCAAATTATATACATTTTAAATAGTGTCAATGTTTAATTAATTCATGTCATAATAGGATGTCTTAAGGGGTCCTAATATGACGTCTTAAGGGGATCAAAGAAGTTATCAAAATTTGGTGAAGTTACCCAAGACAACCAAATTTAACAATAACATACATGATATTTAGTGATTATACAATAAAATTTAACAATAACTTATATGATTAAGTATAAATATTTAGGATATAAACAAGTATTAAACATTAGGGTGAATCATCATAACAAATGATATGATTAAGTATAAATATTTAGGATATGTCCTAATAGGACGTATTAAGGGGATGGAATACGTCAAAGTACACATATCTCATATTTAATCACAATTGATATAATTAAGTAACTTAGAATTTAGGATGACTTATCATAGCAATCACATTTTATACAATTTAAATAGTGCCAATGTTTATTTAATTCATGTCGTACTAGGATGTCTTAAGGGGTCCTAATATGATGTCTTAACAGGATCAAAGAAGAGTATAATTACGTATAAATATTAAGTGATATAAACAATTATTAGACTTTGGGGTGACTCATCATAAAAAATGATATGATTAAGTATAAAAATTTAGGATATGTCCTAATATGATGTCTTAAGGGGATCAAATAATTTAGTACATGTCTCATATTTATTCACAGTTGGTATAATTAACTTAGAATTTAGGATGCACATAATAACATAACTCAACAATAATATGGAGCGGAGCAGCCGAGGAGGGAACGACAATTTTGAATCTTCTAATGGCGAGGAGAATTTTGAGGATGATGGTGAGGTGGATGGAAGGCATGCCTTGGCTGGGCTTCTTTCACCAGGTTCTCTAAGTGCATGGGAGGGAGTTCATTCAGCGGTGGTGGGTATTTCTCTTGGCCTTCTCTGTGGTCGATATGCCTTTTGCATTTCCTTCTATGGGAATGGTGTTATTTTTGGAGTTTCTTTCTTTGGCTCTTTGGAGTTGTGGTTTGTTCCCTCTTTTCCACCTATTGGAGATCTTATGGGTGGATTCAACTTTCCTGAAGATGGAGATATTATTGGTTTTTTTGACCTACAAAAAGTTGTGGATGATCGTGTGTGGCTTGCTTGGCATGGTTGGATCTCCAATGATGGCGTTGCTATGTGCCTTAGTTGGGATTGCTTTGTTTGTGGTGGGCTCTGCTCCTGTGGCAAGTTTTGGCTCTAGACGTGGACTCCACTTTTGCTCTTCTCTATTGGTCAGGGGTTGTTCTTTCGTGATTGGTTGTTCATTCCTCCTGACTTTCCTTTTTTGGGGGTTTGGTGTGGGGATTTTGGAACATGTTGGGGTTTGGTGCTTAAGCTTCCCATGGATTTTGGTTTAGCTCCTTTTACGGTGGCTAAGGGTTGGGATTTTTGGCTACCTTCCAAGTAGTTGGTGAGTGTGGTTTTCTCTAAGGATGTTCATTTGTAGAAGAGGCCTCTTTTTGTTCCTATTAGGTGTAATAGGAAGGCTTGGTGGTTTTTCATGGTGGTTTGTTATGCTTCTAGCCTCTTCTTGGTTGTCCCTTGCATCTGCTTGCTGCTTGATTGGTGGTTCTTCTTTGGGGGTTTTTGTTCTTGGAGTGTTTTAGGATATTCTTGTCCCCTCTCTAAGGTGTGGTGGTGTTTCCTTCTGGTTGGATGTTGGGATTCTTGGCTTATCTCTTGCTCTGACTGGCGTGTTAGGGTTGCTTGGTGTTCTTTCTTGCTAGCTCTTCTCCTGAGTTCCTGTTTGGGCTCCCCTATCCCTCTTGGGGGTTGGATGTTCTCATTCTTTCTAAGGTTGGGACCTCTCCTCTGGTGGTCTTTTGGCCTGGGGTTCTTTTTGTTGTTCGATGGTTGTTGTTGGTATTCTCTTGGGATGAGCTACTTCATGTTTGTCTATTGTTTGCTCAGTTGTTTTGGCCATCTGTGAAAGCTTTAAAGTGGGTGAGTGATGGGCTTGTTTCTAGGTTGTTTTCTCTTTGGAATCCTAGATGAGTTCTTTTGTGAGTGTTGATAAGGTGGACATATGGTGTATCTTTGAGACTTTTATCCTTGTCTACAGTTTGTTTCTAGTGCAGTGGTTACCAAAGGATGCTACGGTTGTTTGCTTGACTACTATGTCAGTTGTCTCCTCTGGTCCTATGAAGGTGGACCTCCCTCAACTGTTCTTATTGAGGTGGGAAGTGCTCCTATGGAGGTGGAGGTGGAGGGTGCTAGTGATTTCTAGTTGTGGTGGTCTTGTTGCTTGTAGCATCCTCTCCAATAGAGGGGAGCTCTCTCCTTTTGAGGTGTTTGTGGAGTTGGTTTCCTGGTGCCAGAATGTTTCTAAGAATTTGGTGATGTTGGAGCTAGCCTTGGATGCTTTGGATTCCTTTGCTTCTCTTGGTTTGTTGTAGGTTGGGTGGTATTATTCAGAACTGCCTTCCTGGTTCAAGAAGTGGATTTGTGCCCAGTGGTTTGTTGTGCTCTCCATATCCCCTATTGAAGTGGGGTGTTTGGATCTGCTCAAGTTTTTGATTAGGGGTATAATGGTGTCTTACACCATTATGAAAATTATCTTTTGTGGCTCAGTGGTGTCTTCCATGAGCGGCTGGTTTACTAATGCCTAGTGGATGCAGGTGAGTTTTGTGTGTATCTAAAGGGTTTCTGGTCCCAGTTAAAACCAAGTTGTTTAAGGGTCTCAGGCCCTTGCTTGTTTGTAAGTTGCAGAATATGTAGTCTTGCTAATCTTTTAAGGCTGATATGGGGTTGTTGATGGTTTACGATGTATTTTAATTACAACCTGCCTTTCTTTGTATTGGATTATGGGCCCCATCAAAACCCATTTTTTACCTCTAATCAAAAACTTAGAATTTAGGATGACTCATCATAACAATCACATTTTATACATTTAAATAGTGTCAATGTTTATTTAATTCATGTCATAATATGATGTCTTAAGGGGTCCTAATACGACATCTTAAGGGGATCAAAGAAGTTCTCAAAAATTGGTGAAGCTTCCCAAGGCAACAAAATTTAACAATAATATACATGATATTTAGTGATTATACAATCAAATTAAAAGTTTCAAAGTAGGAAAAAATGCACATTTAACAAACAAAATATATAGAATATTGATTTGATACATAAAAGTGTAGAGTATAATTGTGTATGTACATGTATACGAATGTGTACAAAATGTGTAATTGTGTAATTATGTAATTATGTATGTACATATATTTCAACTCAAAACAATGTTTACAAAATTTGGCTATGTCATCTCAAGAAAATCTAAAACTTGTGCCCGGAATGTAGTAGGTCTTCACAACACTTGAAATCAAAATGATACAAGCAATATCAATGAAAACATCAAAGCATGTATTTTAATTTCTATAAAATTATTTGTATGTACACAACTCAAATAATTGTATTTAAAAGTATTCCACATGTGTATAGGTTGAATATGCATCCTCTCCTTTTTGTTTCAAACTATGAGATCAATGTGATGATGGCTTAAGGATACAAAAAAGGATAATAAATAAATTTTAACTATTAATGTACAAGCAATATCAATATATAATCAAAACATGTATTTAAATATAATTTAACTAACAATTACCTATTTTTACCAAGTATTCCATGTTGTCTAGGTTGAATTTGCATGGACTCTCCTTTTTGTCTCAAAGTATGTGATGAATTTGTGATGATGGTTTAAGGATATAAAAGGACAATTTAAATCAATTTCAACTAATAACACACAAGAAATATCAAAACATGTATTTAATCTATTTAAAAGTACAATATAAAACTAAAACTATATTTACCTATATTTACTTATTCCATTGTACCATCTATGTCCTCTCTATTTTGCAATGCATCTATGATTGCGTCATGCTCTTCAATAGAAATTTTCTATAGCTCTTTATTTGTAGGTCTTCCTTTATACCTCACTAGTTTTATATTTTTTCTACCACCAAATGTGAGTAGTGTGCAATCTTCTTATGTGTTTCATAATCTTTGAATGCAGGGAAACTATTCTTCCTTATTAATTATTTTTTTAGCCAAGTGCCAACAACCACCACCAATCCTATTGGATAACATGATAGCCATCATCAAAGAAGTTCTCAAAAATTGCTTAAGGGGATCAAAGAAGTTCTCAAAATGTGCTTAAGGGGATCAAATAAGTTCTCAAAATGTGCTTAAGGGGATCAAAGACTTGTTATCAAAATTTGCTTAAGGGGATGTCTTAAGGGGATCACCGTACTTGTTGGATAATCATAGCCATCATCATCTTCTTAAGGTGCTATTAACTTATGTTTAGTATCCACACAACAAGCCAACCAATATTTCATTTCCTCTTCATTCCCCTTAGGTGCAACAACAACATACACATTTCTACAAAAAAAAATGATTTAATAACTTGCGCGTGTCCATATAATTTGACCAATTTACATACATCGATTCATATGTATATAAATTAATAAAAGTATTACAAAATAGTAATAAAGTGAAATAAAATGAAATAAATTGAATTAAATTACCTTCTTGTACAAGGTCTAAAACATGGTCATAGTCGTCTGATGCAAACACTTGATCATTGTCTTCAATTGTTGTTTCATATTAATCATGTGCTTGTGCAAGTGTCAACGATCTTTGCTTCCACTCTTCAACCCATTATGTATTTTCAAATGATTTCTAATCTCCTGAAATACAAAACTAACAAAAACATGAAATCTCCCTTGTCCAGATAGTCCATGTGCTTGTATTCAAACTCTTAAATGAATGCCATTTAGTAGATCCACTGGTTGTCTCGCAATCAAGTCTAGGTAGAATGTTCTCTTCTTCAACCAACCAAAAGAATCAACGAACTACAGGGTACTCTCTCAAACCAAGTGTAGATAATCTTGTATTACACCAATCCATATTCCCTACACGTTCATCTTTAAATTTTACTACATCCTCAAATTTCAATTGTTCTCTAGCAAGCATTCTTTTAACACACGCACCAACTCCATCATGTTCTCCTTTACCATGCCCAACTTCAAAAAAAATCCACATATGTTGAACATTATGTTCCTTGTGAACCCTACTTAACCAATAGAATATTCAAGAATTCTTGTATTGTCCCATACAATTATTTGACCATATGAGTTGTTTTGTCATCTGGATTCCTCTTTCTCTTAAATTTTTATAAAATATATTGAAACTGTATTGAACAAACTCTGGCAAGTGTAACCAGTTGTCACTCAAATAGAAATGATACCTGCTCAAAACTTTTCTATCATCCTTTGTGCTATCATTTGCATGTCTATAAACAATATGAACAAAAATAGCCACTTTCATTGAATTTTAATATTGTGATGGATTTCCTCTTGCGGAGATAGAGTATAGTTTTCCACAAAATCAACCACTGATAGTATAGTACCAATTGGAAATGTGTTTCTACATGCACAAAATTGGCCATCAAGCCATCGAGCGTGTTGAGAGTTCTTGACATATTTTGGTACAATCTTACTCTTAAATTCTGATATGAATACATGTACACTAATTTTTTTTGTAATTAAATCACAACGCTTTACAATTTCTCTATCTTTTAAAGAATACTCAACATTCTTAAATATTTTAACATCCACTAATTGTTGTCCTAAATCATTATCAACACTTTCATGCATGAAAACTCTTAAGAATGAAAGATTGCCACAACTAGTGCATTTTCCAAAAATACATGAACTTAAATAAAACAATTTCCCATTAGATCTTTCACAAGACAAACTTGATATAAACTCCCTTATTGTTTTAGGTGGCATATTAATACCACATTCCTGTATAATCATGCTAGTATGTAAACTACAACGCATATATTGAAAAACATCATAAAAATAACGAAATTGAACATGTGTTTTACAACAATAAGATATTCTTTTCTTATTAATTTCTACATACCAAGGTTTACATTTTTCAAAAGACCTTTGACTTATTTTAATATTACCAGGTAACACTAAATCACCACAAAATTTTCTATAAAATTCAGTTTGTGTTGTATCTAAAAGGTGTTTTGGATGAGGATCATGAACTTTGGACCCCACTCTTAATTTTAAAACATCTCTAGAATTAGATGATACCCTAGCATTATCATGCCAACATTTTTCAATCAAATATTTGATTTCAACATTTAATTTCATGTTAGACCTTGGGAGTCGACCACTAAAACTCCAACATTTGTTGATTGGATCATTTTCTATACTTTCTCTTCTTTTTTCCGCTCTTAGCAATGTTTTAAGATGCATTTTTAGAATTTTACTACTATTGCTTACCATTCTTTTATTCAAAGTTGCTTTATTAACTATAGTAGTTGTTATAGCTCTTCTTGTTGCATTCTTATATTTAGATCAACTATTTTTCCAATAGACTCAATGCACTAGCAACAATAGACATATCATGTTTTAGTGATTGATCTTTTCTTCTTGGTTTAACAAAAATGCCTAACTTTTTCATTACTTTTCTCATTTTTTGCATTATCATCAATTGCATCATTATTTGACATTGAAATGAAGTTTTTTTACGATAAAATAATTTTTTTATAATCTATTAGCATGTGTTCTTATTTTTCTCCAAGAAATATTACCAAGAAGATTATCCAAAACATCACTTTCAATTTAAAAAAATATATCTTCATTTTCAACATCACATCTTGGATTTTCATTTTCATTTTCAACTTCAAAATGATTTTCATTTTCATCAACAAAATAGTTTTCATTTTCATTCTCAACAAAAGGATTTCATTTTCATCAACAAAACAGTTTTCATTTTCATTTTCAACAAAAAGGATCATTCTCATTTTCATTTTCAACAACATTTAAACGATTTCAATTTTTATTTTCAACAAATTGTATAAAATCTTCTTCTCTCCGAATATTATCAATGTCAACATCCTTAAGTCCATTATCTTGTAAAACTTCTACAAAAAAAAATTCAATTTCACTAAAATGTGGATTTGAAGACGTACCTGGATTTGTTCCTATTGAAACATTCTCCATAGCATTGAAAGGGGGATTTGAAGACATGCTAGGACTAGTTTGTATAATCATATTATTTTCCAAATTGAATTCTTGAAAATTAGCATCGTCTACAACCATGGTCTCCTCAATGCTTTTATCTTCAATAGTTGTGGAATTGGATGCTTCAACATTATTCATTGATTGAATCCTCATTCTTCTATCTCTTTTCCTTTTTTCTTCTTTCTCTTTCCTTGCTTCAATTTTTTCAAGAGTTAATGCCTTCCTATCTTTCCTCTTATTATGAGCTTGTGAAGCCATGATTATAAAATTCTCAAGCACAAATGAATGTCAATAGTGAAATTCTTCCTCTTTTGTTCCTCCAAACAAGTAGAGAACTAACAGAGTTCCACTAAAAAAACTATTCACATGATGCCTCCTTTCAAAAATTCAATCCAAATTGCAAGTTGAAGACTTGTAAAGACAAAACTTGATAGAAACTAGTTGAATTTGTCACAGTTGGCCATATATGTGAAATTGCAGAATTCACTAATGATAATGGTGGACATAAGAAACTAGCTAGACTTATAATCCAGTGGGAGCTGCAATTGCAGTGTTGTCATCTAGGATCAATCTCCAAGTGGGATATTTTTGGTATGTGGCGACTAATCATGAAAATACTATACACTCATAAAATATCAATAGGGTTTGGGGCATTGCCCCAAAAAAAATTGTTGACATGTCAAGGTTTTTCTCACTAACAGGTCAAGATTTTTTTTTCCGTTGACACATCAAGGTTTTCCCATTAACATGACAAATGAAAAATGACCTTGTAAAACCATAATTCTAGAAGCTTCCAAAAAGCTTATTATAAGTGGTTGAGATGTATGCTACAGTGGGTGTGGTTCGCAAGATTGTAATCTATTTTGTACTGGATAATAAAATTATTGGATGGTCCTAGGATGACAGTGCAGCACACTGGCATCTCTCAAGTGTGCTAATGTCTGTATGACCAGAGGACTAAAGAGACAAGGTTAAATGCAAGAAAACAGACTAATGGCCTAGCTAATCACTACTAAAGGGCCAAAACAAAACTATGAAGTAGGAAAGATATGCTCGACTATGGTAAAGAAAATAGACAAGAGTTAGGGTGGCAAGACTAATCTCACAAAGGAACTCATTTTCTAGCTAGCTCCAAGTAGCACATCCACCACCTCCACCAAGAGCACTCAAGGATAATGGGGGAGAAAATGAGAGGACTCAAGTCTTTGCTGCAATGATGTTGTTCTACACTTGCTCTACTAAGTTGGAGTGATGTAGTTGTTGCTATGGAGTGCAAAGTGCTACTTGAAGTGCTTGAGAATGTTGGACTAAATGCAGAAGGATGTGTAGAAGATGCTAAAGCTTGTGAAGAAGATCAAATGCATGAAGGTGGAGTGAATTTGAAGGAGAGAATAAAGAAAACATCCATATTCAGGTCAGTCGGCCGAAGAGGGCGTTACAAGTTGACCCCCAATGGGAAGTGTAATGCCTTTACAGGCTCCAACCACATGAATCTGGTAGGGATGTAAGTACACTACGATATCTGCATGCTGTGCGGGAATCCCTAACAATTATTCCTCTACCAACACACAAAACGGGCACCAAGTGGAACGAAGGCAACAGGGTTGTGTGGAATTTAGCCTCTGAATTTGGTTTTCTAAAGTGAAGAAGGGAAAAAGGGGAATTTGCATAAGGGGTGCAAATTTACTCCTATAAATTTTTCCCTGACTTTAGTGAGCACGAATACTGATGAGTGATTTGGTAAAGTAGATCGAAGAAGTACTAGGGTTATAAATGTATACCTGAACCATCGAGGAAGCATACCGCAATCTGGCGAGCTCAAGAGTGTAGGACAAGCAAAGGATTTCATAGCCCCACAAAACTATGAAGCTAAAGAATGAAAGCATCGTACAAGCCCACAGACCTGCAAGGAGGCTACCCCAAGATCTCTCACATGGAAGGATCCCCAAGAAGCAAGCACCTCATAGGCCCGAAGACCTACAAGGAAGGTATCCTCCAAGATCTATAACATGAAAGAAACCCTTAAAAAGCACCTTACAGACTCTCAGGTCTCCATGGAGGCATCCCCCAAGATCTCTCACATGGAAGAAGCCGAGAAAGCGCCTTACAGACCTGTAGACCTACAAGGAAGGTATCCTCCAAGATCTCACACATGAAGGAAACCCAAAGAAAGCACCCTACAAACTCACAAATCTATAGGGGAGCAACCCCCAAGATCTCTCGCATGGAGGAAGCTTAAAGGAAGCACCCTACATGCCCACAAATCTACAGGGAGGTATCCTCCAAGATCTCTCACATGGAGGAAACCTAGGAAAGTGGACTCTGTAGAGTCAGGAAGCGGCTTCACAAGAACACCTGCAAAGTGACATGTTTACCTGCAAATAGAACATGTCAGTAGCCACACAAGTAAGTAAGTGGACAGTCACGAAAACCATCAAGAAGTTGGAAAACTTTCAAAGGGGTCCCTTAGGAACCCGACATGAAGAAGGGGTCCACTCAAGGGACACACAATTCGAAAGAAGATGTTTTCTTTCTCAAATCGATCCATCATCAAGGAATTCAAAAGGAAGAAAATTCCCCTATGCGAGGGGAAGATCAAAGCTACTCCCACCTTGAAGGGAAAATTCTCAAGTTCTTTCAAAAGGATTCCTAGTTCTAAATTTTGTTTTTGAAAAAGGAATGTTTGCAAGTATTTTTGAGAAAAGATTCATTGACAACGAATGCATTTTTTGAAAATGAAAGTGTCATAGAAGTGGCATTGTCACACATGAGAGGGACAACTTAAGCAAAGAAGAGAGAAAGATAAAGGAAAAATCGAAAGAGAAAAGACAAACACAAAGAAAGGGCATAGGGATAACCTAATATTTCAGGGTCAGAACTACTCATAAATATATATAAGTATAATAATAGTATATAAAATGAACTGTCATCAACCCCCTACTATATCAGACCATGTGAAGAATGCACAAGAAGAAAAAGTAAAAATAAAAAATTGGGTCAACATGGAAGGGGATCCTAAATGCCCCTAAGGCTTTGCATCGTCCCTAATTTATCGAAAATCAATCACAAACATGGAAGAATGATGATACAAATAGAGGAAGGTTTACGACACAAAAACCATGCTTGTATCGAAGCACTAACGGGGGTGACAAGGGTCATCCAGGCACACACAACACAATCACGGGGGAAACACATCACAACACACACACACACACATCTAATCTAAAGATCAAGAAGAGGGTCCTCCCCTAACACTGATTGACCAAGAGGTCATCCGCTTCCAACTCTAGATCATCATAGGGGGAAGGAAGACGAGCCTGCAGTGGTGTAATGTTAAGGGGAAGAGCTTCCAACCCTCCCGCAACAAGGGCTAAGGAAGAAAGCCTTGGAAGGTCCTCTCCATCGAACTCTTGTGGAGCTAAGGTCAACGACTTTGCAAAGATTGTTGAAAAGGCTAGAACTTCATCCACATAGTTAAACATGAACCTTATGGGAGTGCCATGTTTAACTTCAATGGAAAGGGCAAGTTGCGCCCGAGATTCACCGCTAGGCTAGCCGAATGATTCAGGAGAGGTGACGAACTCATGGGAAGCCGAGACTGGTTTTTTCACTAGGACAGAGCAAGTCAACACGGGACCACCTTGTGGAGAAGGTGGGATCCTCTTTTGTTCCTCATTGCTAGAGGAACTAGCCTCCACCTTCTACTTCGTTAGGGGATGTGAGCTCCCCACAGATGAGGAAGAAGAGGTGGAGAAGACTATAGTAGACACCACCAAAGTTTTTTTCATATCTACAGATTCTGGGAAAGGTTGGATATCCAGAACGGACATCAATAGAGGCGGCTCCACAAAAGGAGCGATGAACACCTGGACCTTTTTAGGGTTAGGAACATTCATACTCGTAGCGGAATTCGAAAGCGATGCAGAGATAGACTGAAGAGAAATAGAGGGGAGGAAAGAGGAGGACACTGCAAGAGGCCCTAAAGCAGGGGAAGTCATCTCCTATTCCTTCCTCTGTGAGGTGGCCTGCTCAGCCAAGAGAGCCTTTCGTCGACGCTTGCCCTTGTGTACAAGGCAATTTCTGCAAGTCTTTGAACTAGAGGATAAAGGCTACGAAGGAATGGAGGGCTCCTGCTCAGCCATGGGAGTGTCCACTACAACCATTTTTGGCAGAGGAACAAACTCCTAAACGGGAGCAAGAGGAGTAGGTTGAGGAACATCAGGGGGAGTCGACTCGAGCGGCTTGGCAGTGGGCCTCTTCCCACTTGTTGCTTTGGGAGTAGGGGTAGTAGGAGGTTGCGAAGGCCGAGACATAAAGGACTCTCCACGGGAGGCCTTCTTCCTGCTATACTGAATGGGCCTAGGCTCTGTGGCCAGAACATGAAGCTCAAATGCGGGACGCTTAGGCCTTCACCAAGAAAGCACCATAGGATTCTCCCGTAGGCGCAAAATAGAATCTGATGGCACCACAGTAGAGCAAGAAAGCATCATATTGACCAACAAAGGAGGAAGAAGGAGGATCTTGGGACCGCTTCTCTTCTTCCTTTCTTCACGCCTTAGCGGTATCATTATTAGCTTTAAGGCAAGCCCTATGTGAAACAACATAGGGTGACAAAGGGCATCTCACTCTTGGCGTCAAGTGCCCTCTCTTATAATTCTAATAGGTTCGATATAGAAGGTCCTTCCTGGGTAGGAGAGGACCAATAGGCGGAGGACAAGAGTAATCCAAGGAGTAGCTACCATGGGCAATTGATGATCTATAACCGGTGTCATGTATTACATGAAAAAAACCCTCGTGGATAAATTTTAGGCATTTATGCATGATTGAGGGTACAACATTCATAGCCACCAACCAAGGGATACCCAACTTTACCCTAAATAGTTTTGATCCAGGGATTATGTCAAGTAGAAGTTTTACAGATTTAGGTCCAACCAAAACTGATAGGACAATACTACCCAAGGGAGGTACGGAAAGTTTGTTGTGTGTGTGAATGGTACTCATGAGAGCATCATACCCATCTTTATGTAAGAAGTTGATCAACATAATCTCCTCCATTATAATGTTCACTTGAGATGTTGAATCGATGAGAACACCGACTACAACGTTCCTGTTGACTCGCGCAAGAATGTAGAGAGGAGATGGTTCCCTATTAAAACCCATCGGCAGGGTGAAGTGAAGGTTATACCATTATCACTGCTCATAGGCTGCCTAGAGGGGATAGGTTGATGCAAGAGTGAATCCATTACACACACTAGACAATACTTGCACAGAGCCCCTAGAAGGTGACAGGACAAGACAGTGACCCAACTACAATTTTGTCATGCAATAATTTTGGAACCTTCCAACTATGTGCGCTAGGGGTTGCAGGTTGGGTTGTGAGGTGAAAATCCCCACAACGCTCACACCTAAAACTCTCCTAGAATACAAGGAAAGGTTCTTTTAGTATCAAAAAACTGAACCAAGATGGTTCACATCAAGTTCACCAAAAATGTAAGAGAGGGGGACCAACCACATTCAAGGCCCTAGGGCATGGAGAGCTAAGACCAAAAGGCTTCCCTAACTTACCTCAGCTAATAGGGTTGATAGGAAATGTAGGATGAGAATGATGAGGACTATAAGGCCCTTTGATCACTCTATAGACCTGAAACTTGGAATGGGGCTAGGCGAGCTATTTTTCAAGTTCAACACTGTGTCTCAGGAAGCTCTTTGCCAGAGGACGAAAGTGCGGTCCTCGAACAACAGCACAACGCACTGGCATCTCTCAAGTGTGTTGGTGTTTGTATGAATAGAGGACTAAAGAGACAAGGTTAAACACAAGAAAATAGACTAACGACCTAGCTAATCACTACCAAAGGGCCAAAACAAAACTATGAAGTAGGCAAGATATGCTCGAATATGGTAAAGTAAATAGTCAAGAGTGAGGGTGGCAAGAATAATCTCACAAAGGAACTCGTTTTCTAGCTAGCTCCAAGTAGCATGTCCACCACCTCCACCAAGAGAACTCAAGGCTAATGGGGGAGAAAATGAGAGGAATCAAGCCTCTGTTGCAATGGTGTTGTTCTACACTTTCTCTACTAAGTTGATGGAGTGATGTAGTTGTTGCTATGGAGTGCAAAGTGCTAATTGAAGTGCTTGAGAATGTTGGATTGAATGCAAAAGGATATGTAGAAGATGCTAAAGCTTGTGAACATAAAATTCATGGAGTTAATTTGAAGGAGAGAATGAAGAAAATAGCCCTATTTGGGTCGTTCAGCCAAAGAGGGCGTTACAAGTCGACCCCCAATGGGAAGTGTAATGCCTCTGCAAACTCCAACCATAGGAATCTGCAAGGGATGTAAGTGTGTCGCGCAAATGTCTACACTCCGCACGGGCGTCCTCGACATTTATTCCTCTGTCGACACACAAAACGGGCACCAAGTGGAATGAAGGTAGCAAGCTTGTGTGGAATTTAGCCTCTGAATTTGGTTTTCCAAAGTGAAGAAGGGAAAAAGGGGAATTTGCATAAGGGGTGCAAATTCACTCCTATACATATTGCAATTTTTTATTTTCCCTTCTCTTTTTATGATTATAAATTTTCTTTGAAAATTTTTGTAACTTCTTCAAATGTACTCTTTGTATCTAACAGGCTCACTCCTTTCAACGTTCATGAATTTTTCCTTTGGATCACTACCTCGAGCAATCAGTTAGGCACACTCTTCACTTCCTTTATGTCACAAAAAATATGATCAACTTGAATCCATACAGGATCTACAAATTTTTCTCTTTGTATTTCAATCAACATCATAATGCATTACACATCCTTGATGACCTCTTACACTCACACTTGCAATCACACCACCTAGATAAATTAGGTTTACAATATATACATGATATTGGATTGATTACATTACATATGTCGACCAAAGATGAACAACAAGATGAAATGTGTAAAGAGAAAGCCCTAAAATGAACTACATGCAACACCAGGAAGAGGAACATGCCTTGCGGATTCCAACACACACTTAACCTAGTTCTAAACACTCTTCACAAAAATGGCCTTGAGTGAAAAACATTCACATGCTTTGCACAATTGAAAATAGGTTGATCTTAAGCAAGAAAATATGAAACTTGTAGCACATCAGCCATTACAACTTAGCGGTACACATGAAAGATTAAAAATTACTTATGTTTCTCCTAGATGAGTCCTCATGACCTATACAACACCTTCAAACACTTTCTAGACTCCGTGCAACAAAGAACTTGTGGTGTGCACCTTCAACATACCTCAGTCGGCTAAGCAAAAGCATAAGATAGGAACACCTTCATTATGGACCACAACATGTTTCGAAGAAGACAAAAAACATCTTGTTGAGTAGCAGAAAACATCACATGATCTTCGAGAACAATCTACACCATCCATTTCACCACTTCATACAAGTTGGTGCAAGCCAATAGACATAGAAATTGGCCACCAGACAAAACATTCTTGTACTTTTTCATATATAAATTTCTTTGCGGAAGGACTAAAGATATGAAACTTTAGATATAGAACCTTCACAATACTAAGAACTTAAGTTTTGAACCACATAACTAAATCTATAAATGCATAGGAATGTAGAGCCAAAATTCGTACCTCTGTGAGAATCCTCACAAAAACAAGAATATCATCAAACAGTCACTACAAAAACACCTTTTTGGTAATCCAAGCAACATGAAACTTGGATCACACATTCTCTAACAACATACAAATTTGTCTTCCAAACTACAAGAGAAAAACATCACTAGTAGAGAAATGAGGAGCATATCTCAGAGACTTTGGTAACCAAATAACCAGACTGCAACACTGACAAGAAAACAACCAGCTCCAACATACTTTTGACATGAATGAAAACCAGACTACAACAATCCCCCCTTTGGCATTGATGGAAATTTTTTTTTAACATGTACTCTTCTTCCCTTTTGACATCAAGGATAAAGGGAAACTACTTCTCCCCCTTAGGGCATAAAATCTCCCTCTAAGGTCTACATACTCTCTCTTGTTCAACCTTCTCCCCCTTTAATGTATATACACTCCTTGAAACAACTTATAGGCTTCCCCTACCAGCAACAATCACTACCTACTCCCCCTAAGAGATAGGCACCATCAGTCAAGGAATAAAGATATGGATTGAATTACTCCCCCTAGATAGATGAAACAACAATGTATCTAGCAAGAATAAGGACGATAAATTACCCATAACTTCTACTAAAGATACTTAAATCTATCCTTTGCAAGTACCTTTGTGAAAATATCTATAATTTGATCCTTTGTACAATATATTCCAACTTCACTTCTTTATCTGCAACCTTCTCTCTCAGAAAGTGACATTGGATTAATAGATGTTTGGTTCTAGAATGCATCACTAGATTTTGGGAAATATTGATAACACTTGTGTTATCACACAAAATAGGAATAGGCCCATCATACTATATCTTTATATCCTTTAATATTTGCTTCATCCACAACACTTGTGTACAACAAGATGTTGCTGCAATATACTCTTCCTCTTCAGTTGACAAAGATGGTGAATCTTGTTTCTTACTATGCATGAAACCAATATGCTTCCTAAAAATAAAGCACTGCCACTTGTACTTATTCTATCGTCCACATAGCCAACCCAATCAACATCAATGTAAACACTTAGACCAAATTCATTACATTTTGGATACAACAATCCATAATACGAAGTACTCTAAAAATATCTGAAGATTCTTTTGATAGCCTTCACATGTGTTTCTTAAGGATTAGCTTGAAATATTGTAACTAAACATACTGCATGCATGATATCAGGTCTTGAAGTAGTTAAACACAATAAAATTCCAACCATAGATCTATATAAATTTTCATCAGCCAAGGAAGACTTGTCATCTTTACTCAAATGAAAACTAGTAACCATGGGAGTACTAACTAGTATACTATCCTCCATGCCAAACTTCTTCAACATCTCCTTGACATACTTCGCTTGAAAAATAAATATTCCATCCTTTAGCTGAGCAATTTGAAGTCCAAGAAAGAAAGATAACTCACCAATCATAGACATCTCAAATTCTTTATGCCTTTCTTTAGCAAACTTCTTACACATCTCATCATAACCACCAAAGATTATATCATCAACATACACAACTATCAAAATTATTTCATCTTCAATTTTGAAATAGATATTACTATCTACGGTACCTTTCTTGAATCCTTGTTGAAGCAAGTACTTATCCAATCTTACATACCAATCTCTAGGATCCTGTTTCATACCATACAAAGCCTTTTTGAGTCTACACACCATATTAGGTTCTTTTGATAACCAAAATCCATTAGGTTTCTCTATGTATGCTTCTTCCAAATCCCCATTTAGGAAATTTGACTTGACATCCATCTGATAAACCTTAAAGTTCTTGAAGGAAAAAATAGAAAGAAACATTTGGATTGTCTCTATTCTTGCAACCAGAGCAAAAGTCTCCTCAAAATCAATTCCTTCTACCTTCTACCTATGAATAACCTTTACATACCAATCTAGCCTTATTTCTTACAACTTCTCCTTCCTCATTCAATTTATTGCTAAACCCACTTAGTTCCTATGACATTTTTATCCACCAGCCTTGGAACCAGTTCCCAAGTCTGACTTTTCTTAATTTGATTTAACTCTTTGTCCATTGCTTGCATCCATCCTTCATCCTTGCTAGCATCAACAAATTTTTTTGGTTCTACCTTGATAACAAACAAAATTTCACTTGTTCACTTGCATTTGTGAGCCTTCTTCTAGTCAGCACTCCATCATTCTTGTCACCAATGATCTAATCTTTTGAATGGTTTCTTTGAACATACTTTCCAAGGGTATTGTTGTTTTTTTCTATTGTCTCTTCTTTCTCTTCAACTTCTTCTTCTTCTTAAATAAGTAGGGAGTTGCATCATATCCGTAGTCCTTAATTTCATTAAAATTTTGATGTAGACCTTCATCAACCTTCACACTAGTGCTTTCAACTATTCTTCCCAATCTTTTGTTGTAGCATCTATATGCTTTATTTTGAGATGAATATCCCAAAAATACAGCTTCATTAGCCCTTGAATCAAATTTTCCTAGCACATCTTCATCTCTCTTGATATAGCATTTTATTCCATGGACTCTAAAATACTTGACTATGGCAGGTCTTCCATACCATAACTCATAAGGAGCCTTAGTGTTGTTCAATCTTAACAATCATTTGTTTTGAACATATACTGTAGTATGAATTGCTTCTCTCCAATAGACATTAGGTGTATTTTCTTCCATCAACATGTTCCTTTCCATCTCTTGAAAAGTCTCGTTCTTTCTTTCAACAACCCCATTCTAATGAGGAGCTCTAGCAATAGATAAATGCCTCTTTATTCCATGTTTTTCACAAAATTCATTGAACTCATTTGAAGTGAACTCACATCCTCTATCAAAACTTAAAAATTTAATCTTTTTATTCATTTCATTCTCAACCATAGATTTGGAAATATTAAATTTGGTAAATGCATCAGATTTATCTTTCAACAATGATACCCATGTCATCATGGAGAAATCATCAATAAAAAGCATGGAATACCTTTCTCCTTCTAGGCTTTTTATTTTGGTAGGTCCACAAAAATAAATATGCACCAACTCCAAAGGTCTACAAGAATAATATTATTTAGACTTGAAACTTAATCTTGTTTTCTTAGCAAACTAACATTCCTTATATACTGTACTAGTAGGCTTGATTATCTTCTAGGCATATCTCTTACCGCATGCAATGATCTAATCTTCACAAGATTGTCAAATTTAATGTGACCCATTCTCCTATGCCATAGACAACATTCAATTTATTGTCCAAGAAGACAAGTTCTTCCATTAGCATATCTTAGGTTGTATATGTCACCACTTGTTTTGGATCCTTCAACAACCGATTTTCCAAAAAAAAATTATGATTTCACATCCACTTTTATTGAATAAGAGATTGTAACCATTTCTACACATTTGAATTACACTAAAAATATTGTGTTGGAGGCCTTTCACATTAAGAACATCTTCTGTTATGCTCTTTCCATCAATATTGATAGAACCTTTTCCACATATCTACACTGAAGTGTCATCTCCAAGCTTGACTATGCTACCATTCCATTTCATAAGTTTGATAAACTTGTTCTTGTCTCCTGTCATGTGGTTTGAACAACCACTCTCAATCACCCATGAATTTTCCTCGTCTTTTGTATATAAGAAGTACACACCATACTCTTATTTTCAGCTTGATCTTCAATCTTCTTACTATCCAAGAACAAGACTTCATCTTCATTATCCGGACCACTATAATCATCATATTTTGTAGAGTAGGAATCTTGCGTGGAGTAGAGACTTTTCTTAACATTATTTCTTCTAGGCTCTTTGTTTCTCTTATCAAAATATTTCAAGGGACATTTTGAATCAAAATGACCAACCTCTCCACACTTGGAACATTTGAAAGGTAGCTTACATTTGTACTTTTCGATACCTCTATTCAACTTCCTTACAAAAATTTCTTCCTCTTCATCAGTGCCACTATCTAGATCAGATTCATCATACATTTCCTTTTACTATATTTGAATGTAGCTTCATTCTTCATACCTTATTTATCAAACTCTCTCATTTCAAAAGTAATAAGCTCACCATATAATTGATCCATTGAAAGTTTATCTATATCTCTTGCTTCCTCAATAGAAAACACTTTAGCATTATAAGTTTTAGGAAGAGAAATCAGTACCTTTTTTACCACCACAAATTCTTAAATATATTCACCAAGCCCTCTGATTGCATTGACCAATTCATAAACCTAGAGCACATATCCAAAAATATCTTCATCCTCTAACATTGTTAGGTTCTTAAATTTTCCTTTTTAGATCTACAACTTAGCTTGATTCACTTTGACATCTCCTTCGTAGATGCTACCAAGCTTCTCCCAAACTTCCTTTGCAAACTTGCAGTGCATCGCCTTTACTAGATTAGAATCTAATAGCCCACTCCAGATACCATTCTTTTCCTTCACATTTTTCTCATAGGCTATGATCTCAACTAGATCAGTTGGAGGAGTAGAAAGAACATAACCATCTTTGACATATTTCCAAAAACCAAACCCTAAAGAGGTTAGATGAGTTTCCATTCGAAACCTCTAGAAAGTGAAATTAGTTCCATAAAACCTAGGAACCTTGTGAGATTCTTTTTGTGCCATCCTAGATCTTCCTCGAGTTGTAAAATTATTCTAAGGAACCAAGCTCTGATACAAATTATTGAGCACACACCAAAATATTGAGAGGGGGGTGAATCAATATTCAATCAAATCTCAAACCCTCTGTAAAAAACTAAAACTTAACCTTTACAACACAAATAGAAACAAGAAAGATCAACACAATGCACAACGCCACATAATACCAAATGTATGTGGAAAACCCAAAAGGGGAAAAACCACAATGAGAAATGATACTAGGAGCTATTGTCCTAATCCAATCTCATAAATGAATAACAGTTACAACTTTGTTTTAGGGATACAACCCAAGGAAGCTATTACTCCTTGTAAAGGTTTTAGGGGCACTCCCAAGGAAGCTACAACTCCCTATAGACTTTTTTTAGGTCTACAACCCAAGGACCCCTTGGGATTTCCTAGTGAACACTTAGCTTTACTAGCCCTTGTGAGCATGCATTTTATTTGCATAGTGGATAATGCATTCCACTTGTAAACCACCAGCCTAGACTTGGTCCGCCACATTGGATGGCTAGTTGAAGCTTGACCTGTTGCAGTTTTTCCTTTTATTTTTCCTTTTTCTTGTATTTGATGATGACCCATAAATCACCTTCAAACACTTCTCAAACTCCACACAACAAAGAACTTGTGTCGCACACCTTCAACATACCTCAGTCGGCCAGACAAAAGCATAACCTAGCAACACCTTCATTTTGGACCAAAACATGTTCCAGATAAAATAAAAAACATATTGAAAAGAAAAAAAAATCACATGATCTTCAAGAACACTCTCCACCATCCATTTCACCACTTCATACATCAACAAATTGGTGCAAGCCATCAGACATAGAAACTAGCCACTTAACAAAACAGTCTTGCACTCTATCATATACAACTTTCTTTATGGAAGGACTAAATATATGAAAATTTGGATATAACACCTTCACAACACCAAGAACTTATGTTTTGAACCTCATAACCACATCTACAAATGTGGAGGAATGCAGATCCAAACTTTGCACCTCTATGAGCATCCTCATAGAAACAACACTATCATCAAACTATCACTACCAAAACACTTTTTCGGTAATCCAAACCACATAAAGCTTGGATCACACATGCTCTGATAACATATGAATGTATCTTCCAAACCATAAGAGTAAAGAATCACCAGCAGAGAAATGTAGAGCATCTCTCAGAGACTCTAAAAACCAAATAGTCGGACTGCAACACTAACAAGCAAACTACAACCAACTCCAACATACTTCTCACATCAATGACAACCAAACTCACACTTTACTTACACTTTTTACATCAATGACAGCTACACTACAATAATCTCCCCCTTTGGCATTGATGGAAAAACTAATCTGACATGTACTCTTCTCCCCCTTTGACATCAAGGACAAAGGGCAACTAATTATCCCCCTTAAGGCACAAAGTCTCCCCCTAAGGTCCACATACTCTCTCCTCTTCAACCTTCTCCCCATTTGATGTATATACATTCCTTCTTGAAGCAACTTAGAGGCTTCCCCTATTAGCAATAATCACTACCTACTCCCCCTGAGAGGTAGCCACCATTAGTCCAAAAAATAAAGATATGGCTTGAATTACTCCACTTGGACAGATGCACCAACTATGCATCTAGTAAGGAGGGGAAATTACCCCTAACTGCTGCTAGAGATACTCAAATGTATCCTTTGAAAGTTCCTTTATGAAAATATCTACAATTTTATCCTTTGTAGAAACATATTCCAACTTCACTTCTTTATCTATAACTTTCTCTCTCAAAAAGTGATACTGGATTGATATATACTTGGTTCTAGAATGCATCATTGAATTCTTAGAAATATTGATAGCACTTGTGTTATAACATAAAATAGGAATAGGCTCATTGTAATGCCCCGCCACGCAACCCTAGGGGAAGTTGCAATTCACTAACCAAATGCAACAATTTTTTTAATTTTTTTTAAAAGCGTAATAATGTACAAGTTCACTACGCATTGCCAACCTCCCCTAAGGCTACGAGACAAAGATTACTTAAACCCGAATTAAACAACCAAGGAAAGAAAACATAACATCATTCAATTAAGGAATTCAAGTACATACATTCCATACATGATATAACATCACTGACAAATCAATACATCACGATAACTAATAACAATTGTTTACATTAGAATTACATCACTCATTCCCCGAATGAGGTAGATCAAATAAACCTGATAATTTATTACAATTTCTACCTCGATACCAATGAGGGGTAATGAAATACAAGAATAACAGAAATGAAAGAGACTAGAGGAGCAACTGGATCCAACGAGCTCTCCAACATGAAAGTCTCGTCCACACGATCATGAACAAAGCCAACGGTGTAAGGTGCACGTTCCACCCAACCAAGTGAAACCCAAAGGCTCACCCCCCATGCTAGGAGATAGTAACAAGGATTTCTGGTCAAGACCAAATACCTCTAGACAAAGGCTAAACATAACTGAATCGACTCAAATACCAACAACATCACTTAACACAGTACGAAAACTCACAAGACAACACATTGCTTCCAAGTTACATAGGACAAGTACACCATTGTACAACACACAATAACTGATTCACTTGTTGACGTAGGGAGAGTGTCATACATAAATTGCCATGAGTTACCCTAGCTCAACCTTCCTAGGCTACCAGACCCCCATCATGGGTTACCCTGGCTTGCCTCTACCGGCGCCGGACCCTCATGCAAAACTATGCGTCTCATCTCATCTCGAGTCTTAACAATGCATGTTCCATGAGAGAGGCATTCCTTAACTTTATTAGTGTGAAGTTTCCCATTAATTCTTTTAGATTATCACTTAATTAAACCCTAGGTGAGTTACCCTGACACCACTTTGGGCGTCGGACCCCCACAAAGGGCCACTCTCCTATTGACAACACTGGGATACAAAACCCCCAATTCAAGGGTAGACAACATGTACAAACTGAACAAAAAGAACCCAAATTCCAACCTTAACACTTAAGGTCGCGTAACTCATTCATAGTACACGGTAACCAAAACATACCCCGAATCCCGTTCATGATAACCGGGTGTAACCATGACACGTGTAACCACGACACATCACAAGTTGACTCTCACAAGAACAACCCACATCATGATACAACTCCCTTATCTAGAAAACTTCAACAATTACTCTAGACTCCCCACTTGGACAAGAACGAAATAATAGTAAAGAAGACATTTTAAGCAATTAACAAACTAATATTCGGATTTCCTAAATCCTGTCAATCACAGTTGCAATTGAAATAATTTAAAGCCATTCATCTATTTTTTTTATTTTTTTTTGGAATTTCACCATTAAATTTCATCATCAGGCATTTAATATTCAAAAACGTTTGACAAAACAATCGTTTATAATCTCTAATTCCACATCTATAATCATAATCAACAGTTTATTAACTAACATCATTTGATTAAAATAACTCTTTCATTGATTCAACTAACATCTATTTCATTTTACTCATTAAATAACACTTAAATAATTAAATCGTTCAACTAACATCTATTTCATTTTACTCATTCTAAATTTCCTATTTTTTTCATATTTAAAATAATTAAATAAATATTATAATAATATTATATATATATATATATATATATATTATATATTATACATATAATATAATATAATATATTATATTACATATATAATATATATATATATATTAATATAACATTAAATAATAATTATAAAACAACATAAAAAAAAAATACAAACAAAAGCAATCAGGGTTCGCTGGAAACCGCGAGCCCTAAGGCCGCGCTGTGTGAACTTCACACAGTCCGTGGCCGTTCTGGCCGCGGCTGTGTGAAGCTTCACACAGTCCGTGGCTTATGGCATTCCGGCCACGGCTGTGTGGTGGCGGTGGGGTTTGACCGCCCACCCCACAAAAATAAACAAAAATTTACAATTTTATTTTATTTTCACAGCATTGTCAATGGCGAAAATACAAGCATTTTTCTGGGTTTATCCCAAAGTCTAAAATTTCAAATAACATGAATATATATTTGTATATATATGAGTAAATATATCCATGTCTTGATATGCATGGGTATATTTACTCATATATATACCCAGATTTTGATTTCAGACTTAAATTGTGAAAATTATCCAAACCCAATTCAATAATAGAACTTATTTTCAAAACAACAAAATGGGTTTTCAAAATCTAGTTTAACAATAGAGTTTTCTTTGATTTTTTTCTCTATTTCTTGGTGTAAATTCCTTGTTTAGTTTCCATTTTCCAAATCTATCTATAATTTTGCAAATTTGAGAGCTTTTTCCATGAATTTCATTGAATCTAAAATTACATTTCCAATCCAATAACCTCATTCAAAAGAAAGCAAGAAGTAGAAAAAAAGAATGATGGAACCTTGTGTTTCCTCCAAATTTGGAAGCTTTCAACAATGGAGAATTCCAAGCCCTCCTTCAAATCCACAATTTTAGCCTCCTCCAAGCTCTCCACCAAAATCAAACCAAGCATTCTTCAAAGAATTCAAACCAAGTTTTTCTTGCTCTCTTTTCAAAATCCAAAAATTCATTTTTTTAAAAATAATACCACCCTTACCTTATGCAATCTTCTCCAAATTTGTCAAAAGCCCTAAAATGGACTCACCCACCAAAATTTATTGCTAATTTGGATATTTTCTATTTTGCAATTTTCAAACAATTTCTATTCTCAAATGAAATTTGCATAATATCTTTTAAATAAAATTACATTTTCAACCCAAATGAAAATTTAAATTTTCTTTTAGCCAAATTGAATTCAACAATTCATAATGCCATTCTCAATTCTTTTTCAACTTTATTTCTAAGAAATTAAATATAAGACATGTTTCTAATTTTTGATTTAATCCAAATATCTAATAATGTCCACACAGTTAAATTGATTTAATTTATCCCCATTAATTTAATTAGTCAATAAAATAAATCTAATTCAAAATTAGATTATTTTATTAATTAAATTAAATTAATTAATTAATCACTAATTTTCCAACATCTCAAAAGACAAAACAATAATCATTTATAAATTTCAAAAGCCATTTAATCCCTTTTAACTTGAAATTTTAAATATAAGCTAATGGGGAAACTAACAACATAAAACACTGGACCCGACTAAGACCGACGACACACTATGGCTAGGATGATGGTTTGACATAGAAAACCTAGTTACTATCTCACAATCGATACCGTTGGTTGATGGACACGCTCAGACCTGTGAAACCAGGTGGAGTCGATGTCCTATACCTGCATCCTGCACACAATACAAGTGTCGAAACATGCATATAATATATTAAAATACACCGTGAAGAGGGAATCGCGGAATCCCAGGGCACTCGCATGCGAGTGATGTGATCCCGTCCCCTTCACCAATACAATATCACTAACCGACACATCTAATTATCCATGATATAATCAAAACATAAAGCATCAGTAATTCATATACATGCTAATTTAATCCATAACATGAAATAATAATAACATCTGAATAAAGTACCATCACATCAAAACATAATGTTTACATCGCTTAACAGATAGCGGTTAAAATAACTAAGTTCCATAGTCACAATGCAACAGAAATAAAACATATCATAGAAGAACATTGTTCGATCAAAAGCAAAATGGAGGGGTGTTACACTCATCATACTCTATCTTTATATCCTTCAGTGTTTGCTTCATCCACAACACTTGTGCGCAACAAGATGTTGCTGCAATATACTCTTCCTCTGCAGTTGACAAAGATACTAAATATTATCTCTTACTATGCCTTGAAACCAATATGCTTCCTAAAAAACAAAGCACCACCACTTGTACTTCTTCTATCATCCACACAGCCAGCGTAATCAGCATCAGTGTAAGCACTCATACCAAATTCGCTACCTTTTGGATACCACAATTCATTATCCAAAGTACTCTTCAAATATTTGAAGATTATTTTGACAACCTTCACATGTGTTTCTTTAGGATTAGCTTGAAATCTTGAAACTAGATATGTTGAATGCATTATATCAAGTCTTGAAGTAGTTAAATACAATAGGCTTACAATCATAGATCTATACAACTTTTGATCAGACAAGGGAGACTCATCATCTTTATTGAAATGACAACTAGTAACCATGGGAGTACTAACTAGTTTGCTATCCTCCATGTCAAACTTCTTCAGCATCTACTTGACATACTTTTGTTGAGAAATAAAAATGTCATCCTTTAGCTAAGAAATTTGAAGACTAAGAAAGAAAGATAACTCACCAATCATAGACATCTCAAATTCTTTCTGTATTTATTTAGCAAACGTCTTGCACATGTCATCATAACCACCAAATATTATATCATCAACATACACAACAACTATCAAAATTATTTCATCCTTAATTTTAAAATAGAGATTACTATCTTCGATACCTTTCTCTAATTCTTGATGAAGCAGGTACTTATCCAATCTTGCATACCAAGCTCTAGGAGCTTATTTAAGACCATACAAAGCCTTTTTTTAATTTTTCACACCATATTAGGTTCTTCTAATAACTAGAATCCATCAGGTTGCTCTATGTAGACTTCTTCTTCCAAATCTCCATGTAGGAAAGTTGACTTGACATCCATCTGATAAACCTTGAAGTCCTTGAAGGTAGAAAAAACAAGAAATATTCAGATTTCCTCCATTCTTGCAATAGGAGAAAATTCATCCTCAAAATAAATTCCTTATACCTATGAATATCCTTTATGTACCAATCTAGCCTTGTTTCTTACAACTTCTCCTTCCTCATTCAATTTATTCTTGAATACCCACTTTGTTCCTATTACATTTTATCCACAGGCCTTGGAACCAATTCCCAAGTATGTTTTTTCTCAATCTGATTCAACTCTTCTTCCATTGCTTGCATCCATCCTTCATCCTTACTGGCATCAACAACAAAAATTTGGTTCTACCTATGATAACAAACAAAAGCTCACTTGTTCACTTTCCTTTGCAAGCCTTCTTCCTAGTCAACACTCCATTCTTGTCACCAATGATTTGATCTTCTAAATGGTTTCTTTGAACATACTTTGCAAGGGTCTTTTTTTTTTTTTTCTCTTCTTTCTCTTCAAATTCTTCTTCTTCTTCTTCATCTGAGTAGGGAGGTGCATCAAATTTACATTCCTCAATTTCATTCAAATTTTGATGTAGATCATCATCAACCTTCACATTAGTGCTTTCAACTATTTTTCCCAATATTTTGATGTAGCATCTATATGCTTTACTCTAAGATGAATATTCCAAAAATATGCCTTCATCAGCCCTTGAATCAAGTTTTTCTAGCACATCTTCATATCTCCTAATATAGCATTTTCTTCCAAGGACTCTAAAATACTTGATTGGTGTAGGTCTTCCATACCATAACTCATAAGGAATCTTAGTGTTGTTCAATCTTAATAATCCTATGTTTTGAACATTTATTGTAGTATGAATTGCTTCTCTCCAATAGACGTTAGGAAGATTTGCTTCCACAGCATGGTCCTTTCCATCTCTTGAATAGTCTTGTTCTTTCTTTCAACAACCCCATTCTGCCAAGGAGTTCTAGCAGTGGATAAATGCCTCTTTATTCCACATTTTTTCACAAATGTCATTGAATTCATTTGAAGTGAACTCACCTCCTCTATAAAACCTTAAATATCTGATCTTTGTATTCATTTGATTCTCAACCATATATTTTAAAATCTTAAATCTACTAAATGCATTAGTTTATCTTTCAAGAATGTTACCCATTTCATCCTAGAGAAATTATCAATAAAAAGCATGAAATACCTTTCTCCTTTTAGGCTTTTATTCTCGTAGCTTCATACAAATCAATATGCACTAACTCCAAAGGTCTACAAGAAGAATATTCTTTAGACTTGAAACATATATGTGCTTGCTTACCAAACTGACATTCCTTGCACACTATTCTAGCAGGCTTGATTATCTTAGGCATAAATCTTATCACATGCAATGAGTTGATCTTCACAAGATTGTCAAAGTTAATGTGACCCATTCTCCTATGCCATAGCCAACATTCACTTTCTTGTCTAAGAAGACAATTTCTTCCATTGACATCTCTTAGGTTGTATATGTCACCACTTGTTATGGATCCCTCAACAACCAATTGTCTAGACTTTTCTTTTTTGATTTTACATCCACTTTTATTGAATAATAGATTGTAACCATTTCTGCATATTTGAATTACACTAAGAATATTATGTCAGAAGCCTTTGAGATAAAGAACATCTTTTGTTTTGATCTTTCCATCAATATTGATAGAACCTTTTCCATAGATCTGCATTGAAGTGTCATCTCCAAGCTTGACTATGTCACCATTCCATTTCACAAGTTTGATAAAATTTCTCTTGTCTCTTAACATGTGGTTAGAACAACCATTGTCAATCACCCATGAATTTACCTCATATTTTTCATGAAAAGCAGTACACACCATACTTGGATTTTTAGCTTTATCTTCAATCTTCTTAGCAGCCAAGAACAAGACTTCATCTTCATTATCCAAACAACTAGAATCATCATCTTTTTCAGAGAAGGAATCTTCCATGGAGTAGAGATTCTTCTTAACCTTATTTCTTCTAGGCTATTTGTTTCTCTTATCATAATCTTTCAAGGGATATTTTGAAGCAAAATAACCAACCTCTCCACACTTGAAACATTTGAAAGGTAGCTTACCTTTTTACTTGTCGGTACCTCTTTTCAACTTAGAAAATTTGCTTCCTCTTCATCAATGTCACTATCTGGATTAGATTCATCATACATTTCCTTTTTACTAGCTTTCAAAGCAACTTTCTTCTTAGGACCTTCTTTATCAAATTCTCTTATTCCAAAATCAATAAGTACAACATATAATTGATCCATTGAAAGTTTATCTAGATCTCTAGCTTCCTCAATAGAAGACACTTTAGCACTATAAGTTTTAGGAAGATATCTCAGTACCTTTTTTACCACCACGAATTCTTCAAGATCTTCACCAAGTCCTCTAATTGCATTGACCACTTCATCAACCCAGAGCACATATCCAACAATATCTTCATCCTCTGACATTTTCATGTTCTCAAACTTGCCTTTGTAGATTTGCAACTTAGCTTGCTTCACTTTGACATATCCTTCATAGATGCTACCAAGCTTCTTCTATACTTCCTTTGCAGACTCACAATGCATCACCTTTACTAGATCAAAATCTGATAGCTCACTCAAGATACCATTCTTTGCCTTCCCATTGTTCTCATAGGATCTGATCTTAGTTAGATCAATTGGAGGAATAGAAAGAAAAACATAACCATCTTTGATAGATTGTCAAACACCAAACCCTATACAGGTCAGATGAGTTTCCATTTGGAACCTCCATAAAGTGAAATTAGTTCCATAAAACCTAGACACCTTGTGAGATTCTTTTTGTGCCATCTTAGATATTCCTCAAGTTGTAAAAATTATTCTAAGGAACCAAGCTCTAATACTAATTGTTGAACACACACCAGATTACTAAGAGGGGGGTGAATCAGTATTCAATCAAATCTCAAACCCTCTTAGAGAAAACAAAAACTTAATCCTTACAGCACAAACAAAAATAATAAAGATCAACACAATGCACAACACCACATAACACCAGATGTACATGGAAAACCCCAAAGGGGATAAACCATAGTGAGAAATGCTAGTAGGAGCTACTTTCCTAATCCAACCTCACAAATGAATAATAGTTAAAACTTTTTTTTTAGGGATACAACCCAAGGAAGCTACTACTCCTTGTAAAGGTTTTAGGGGCACCTCCCAATGAAGCTATAACTCCCTACATAATGTATTTTAGGGATACAACCCAAGGAAACAACTACTCCTTAATATGAGAATAAACTCAAAAAATATTATAGCATGGTAGTCTTTCTACTATCTAAATCTGATAATGAAGCTCAATAGTTTTGATGATTACAATCCTAATTTTTCCCTTCTCTTTCAATGATTGCAATTTTACTTTGACAACTTTTGTAACTTCTTCAAATGTCTTCTTTGCACCTTACTAGCTCACTAATTTAAACCTTTAGGAAGTTTTTCCTTTGGGTCACTGCCTCCAAGAATCAGTTAGGCACACCCTTCACTTCCCTTTTATCACAAAAAATATGACAACTTGAATCTGGATAGGATCTACAACTTCTACTCTTTCTCTTTCAGTCACACATTATAATTCATTACACATCCTTGATGACCTCTTACACTCACACTCGCAATCACATCACCTAGATCAACTAGGTTTACAATATATACATAATATTACATTGATTACATTACATATGTCGGCCTTCAACAAAGAATATTATAAATACAAGTCAACCAAAGATGAACAACATGAAATGTGTGGAGAGCAAGCCCCAAAATGAACTACATGCAACACGAAGAAGAGGAACACACCTTGTGGACTCCAACATATGCTTAACCTAGTCCTAAAATCTCTTCACAGTAATAGCCTTCAATGACCAACATCCACATGCTTCACACATTTGAAAATAGGTCGGCCTTAACCAAGAAAATATGAAACTTGTAGCACGTCGGCCATTACAACTTGGCAGTACACATGAAAGATTAAACAATACTTTTGCTTCTCCCAGATGAGTTGTCATGACCCATACAACACCTTCAAACATTTCTCAGACTTCGTGTAACAAAGAACTTGTGGTGTGCACCTTCAATAGTCAGCCAAGAAAAAACATAACCTAGCAACGCCTTCATTCGGACCACAACATGTTCTGAAGAAAATAGAAACATCATACGAAGCAACTTCAAACATCGCATGATCTTCAAGAACACTCCCCACCATCCATTTCACCACTTCATATAGCAACAAGTTGGCACAAGCCAACAGACATAGAAACTACCCACTGGACAAAATAGTCCTGCATTCTGTCATATACAACTTTCTCTGTTGAAGGACTAAAGATATGAAACTTTTGATATAGTACCTTCACAATACCAAGAACTAATGTTCTGAATTGCAAAACCACATCTATAAATGCAGAGGAATGCAAAGCCAAACTATGCACCTCTGTGAGCATCCTCACAGGAACAACACTGTCATCAAATTGTCACTACCAAAACACCTTTTCCAATAATTCAAACAACATGAAACTTGGATCACACATGCTTTGACAACATATAAATCTATCTACTGGTGATGCTTTTCTCCCATGGTTCGGAAGATAGATTTATATGTTGTCAAAGCATATGTGATCCAAGTTGCATGTTGTTTGGATTACCGGAAAGGTGTTTTGGTAGTGACAATTTGATGACAGTGTTGTTTCTATGAGGATGCTCACAGAGTTGTTCTAGATAGTGTTGCAAGTATGTTGTTGGTGTTGTCATTGATGCCAACAATATGGAGATTGTTGGTGTTGTCAAGTGTTGGTGCTAGTATGGATGTGTTGTGGTTTGATAAGAAGGTGTTGTGGTACTATCATCAGTGTTTTCATTGATGTCTTGATGGATAAGTATTGCAGTTGTAATAAGTTCACTTGGTTTGCAAATTCTTTTGAGAATATTTGAATAAAAGAACGCAATGTGATAGAGGTTTTTTTAGTATAATGCTCCACATTTCTTCATGGGTTAAGATCTTCTTATACAGTTTGGATATAATGATCAGAGGTGTTCAGAGGTTCTATATCCAGAGTTTTAGGTTTTGAATCATATGATTGTGAAAGTTGTGTTTGACAATTTGTCTGTCTATGTAGAAGGTCGTCTGGGAGAAATGAGATTGCTCTACATTTCTCTACAGTGAGGTTTTTTGTCTTACGTATTTGGGAACATGCTTATATTGTCTATATACTTTTTCCCTTGAGGTTTCAAGTGTTGAGGTGTTCTGCAAGGTTGTTCAGTAAGTTGTATGTTTGTGCCAGTGTGTCTGGTTGCACAAAATGAAAGTATTCATTGTTTCAAGTGGTTGTGGTAGAGTTGCAGAATATTTTGATGATGGAATATTTTGGGATGTTGTGAAGTGTTGTGTGGTCCGTGAGACCTAGAGAAGTGTGTATGTGGTCACTTGTAGTGTTAGTTCAAGTTTGGTTGACTTGGGTGCTAGCGCTAATTGCGGAAGTTGTTAGCTATTTGTGGAAGCGTGGTGATGTGTTTCGATATAGTTTTGGGTCCTAGTTAACCCTTGGTGTAGTTGTCCTTCACTTGTTTCCACTATAGAAGTTTTTGGTGCCGACCTATTTTGGTGTTGGACATTTGAGGGGCATACATTTCATTGAGGCTGGCCTAATTAAGATTGTTTAGGTCATGGATGGTATAAAAGCAAGGTTAATTTTTGGAGATGGTGTGGATCTATAGAAGGTGTGTGAAAGATGTGAATTTGATTAAGTGTGGTGATCTGAGTGTGAGCTTAATGCCTATGACTTTGATGTACTGAGGAGAAGGGTCTCCATTTTCAGTGTGCTTGAAGTTATTGGAGGCATTGAGCCGAAGGTTGTGAATGGTGCAAAGTTGCAGTGGTGGATTTCTCCCATTGCCTTGAGATAGTGAATCTCTCTGTAATAGTTTCTTTTATTCTTCTTTCTTCTTGGAAATGAGCCACCCGATAGTGAGCCTTTCTTCTTTTTCTGGGTAGTGAGCCTAATTGTATCTGGTGTTTCTATTCATATATATGTGAGCTAATCCTCACCGTTTTTTTCCCTTCTTGGGTTTTCCACGTAAATCTAGTGTTCTTATATGTTTGGATGTGTTTGCATTGTTGTTTCATACGTTTACATTATGCTAATGCATGATAAGGGTTTAAGGGCTAACAAGGGTTTGAATGTGGATGAGGGATTAAATGCTTTTAATGTACAACTAATTCACCCCCCTCTCAATTGTCATGTGCATCTAACATTTGGTATCAGAGTTGTGGTTCCTTGGAGAAATCTTAACCGCTTGAGGTAGATCTAAATACCGCACAAGAAGGGTGTCAAAGCTCCTATGTTCGATGGAATGAATTATACTTACTGGAAGGCCAGGATGGAATCCTTTTTGGTTTCTCTTGGATTTGGTGTTTGGTAGACAATTGAAAAAGGATACACTATGCCTGTTGCTAGTATGACAAGTGATGATGAAATCAAGGAATATGAGAGCAATGGCAAAGGAAGGAATGTTATTCTAAGTGGTCTCTTAGTTTTTGAACTTGGAAAGGTGATAAGTATGAAATTTGTTAAAGATGTCTGGACAAAGTTGGAGAGTATTTATGAAGGAGATGATAAAGTCAAGCAAGCAAAGATATAGAACTACAAAGCCAAATTTGAAACCCTAAGGATGTCTAAAGATGAGGATATTACAACCTACATGGTCATAATGGATGAAGTATCAATGTCATCAATGGTCTTGCTGGTAAGCTGGAAGAACGTGAAGTAGTGAAAAAGATATTAAGAACTCTTCCTAAAACTTATAGTTCTAAAGTTTCTACTATTGAGGAAGCTTAGAATTTGGATAATTATTCTAGAGATCAGATGTTTGGTGCTTTAATTTCTTATGAATTGAGAGAGTTTGGTCAAGATGCTACAAAGAAAGATACTACTTTTAAATTTTGCAAGGAAAATAAGGTTGATGAATCAGATCTTGATGATCTTGATGAGGTGGAAGAAAATTTTGTAAGGAGATTGAAAAAGGGCATTGGAAAATACAGAGGTAAGTTAACCTTTAAGTGTTTCAATTGTGGAAAGATAGGTCGTTATGCTTCTAAATGTCCAATCCAAGTTACAAATGACAAACCTGAGGATCATAAAGGTAAATATGCTAAAAAGAGTTATTATGTTGAAAAAGACAATGGTGTATCTAATGATGAGGAATCTAACTATCTTGATGAAGACAGTGATGAATGCATGTCCATGGCTCTAAAAGTTGGAACTAATTCTACTAATTCTAAAAGATGTATTAAGGAAAGTGCTCCAGTAATAGGTCACAACATTGAAGGAACTATGGTGACTGCTTTTCATGCAAGAGAAGAAAGCAATTACTGGATAATTGGCAATGGATACTCAAATCATATGACAGGTGATAAGAGTAAATTTGTTAAACATCAAAAGTATGATGGTGGTCTTGTTAAGTTTGGTGATGATACATCTGCTAAGATTTGTGGAAAAGATTCAATTAGTTTTGATGGCAAGCATAAAACTGATGATGTTCTTTATGTCAAGGGTCTCCAACATAATCTTCTAAGTATAGGACAAATGTGTAGTAGAGGATATAATCTTGTGTTTCAGGATGATGATTGTAAAATCAGAAAAGAAAGATTTAGTTCTTTGGTTGTTGTAGTAACAAGGACATAAGGTAATGTTCATCAACTCAAAGGTAGTGGTGCTAAATGCTTTGTGTCACAAATCAATGAAAGTTGTTTATGGTATAAAATGATGGATCACATCAATTTTGATAGCTTAGTGAAGATCGGTTCTACTGATGCTATGAGAGATCTGCGAAAGATTACAAAGCCTATCAATGCAATCTGCAAGGAATGTTAGTTTGGAAAGAAAACAAAAAAGAGGTTCAGGACTAAATAATATTCTACCGCAAGTCCTTTGGAGTTGGTGCAAACAAACCTGTGTGGACCTACCAGAATAAGAAGCTCACATGGTGACAGGTATTATATGTTATTAGTTGATGATTATTCTAGAATGACTTGGCTAACATTTCTTAAAGAAAAATTAGAAGCCCTAGATAAGTTCAAAGCATTTAAGTCTATGGTTGAGAATGAAATGGATGTAAAAATAAAGTACTTAAGGTCTGACAGAGGTGGTGAGTTCACCTCCAATGAGTTTAATAGTTTTTGTGAAGATTATGGAATAAAGAGGCATTTGTCAACTCCTAGGACTCCTCAAAAGAATGGAGTTGTGGAGAGGAAGAGAAAAACAGTTCAAGAAGTAGCTAGGACAATTAAGGAAGCAAATCTATTGAATGTCTATTGGAAAGAAGCAATTCATACAACAGTCTACATTCTTAACAAAGGTCAAGAAAGAGTAAATAGTTCAAAGACTCCCTATGAATTATGGTATGGTAAACCTCCTACTGTGAAGTATTTCGTATTTTTTGGAAGCAAATGCTATATCAGAAGAGATGAAGAAAACCTAGGAAATTTTGACGCAAGATCTAATGAAGGAATTTCTTCCTTGGATACTCTATAAGAAGGCCTACTGATGCTACAAGAAAAGACTAAAGAAAATTATTGAGAGTGCAAGTCTTAAGGTGGATGAAGAACCACTGCAGAGTTAAGTACTGATAGAAGGGTATGAATTTGATGAATCCCCTTGCAGTGAAGAAGAAAAGGATGAAGAGAAGGAAAAAGAGATGACAATTGAAGAGGAAGAAGCTCTAAAAAAGATCCCTAAAACTCCTAAGTATGTGCAGAAGAACCATTCTGAAAATCAGATCATTGGAGATAAGAGCAAACGTGTGCTAACAAGGATAAAAACAACTATGGCAAAGGACCGGGTAAACTTTTGTTTACTTTCAAAGGTAGAACCTAAAACAATGAGTGAGGCATGCAAAGATGAGAATTGGATCAAGGCTATGAAAGAGGAATTGGAATAGATTGAGAAGAATTGGACTTGGGAATTGGGCCCAAGATCTGCAAACAAGAATGTAATAGGAACTAAGTGGGCTTTTAGGAATAAGTTGAATGAGGATGGAAAAGTTATCAGAAATAAGGCTAGACTTGTGTGTAAGGGCTACTCACAAGTGGAAGGAATGGATTTTGAGGAGACATTTGCTTCAGTGGCAAGGATGGAAGCCATTAGAATGTTTTGGGCTTTTCTAGCACATAAAAAATTCGAAGTATATTAGATGGAAGAAAATCTTGCATTCTTGAATGGTGAGTTGGAAGAAGTATACGTTGAACAATCGAAAGGTTTCCAGTTATTAAATGATGTTGATATGGTCTACAGATTGAAAAAGGCATTGTAAAGCTCCCAAAGCTTGGTATGCAAGGTTAGATAAGTACTTGTTGCAGCAAGGATTCAAAAAGGGTACTACAAATAGTAACACGTACTTCAAGGTTGAGGGAGAACAAATCTTGATTGTGGTAGTGTATGTTGATGACATTATATTTGGAGGAAATGAAGGTATGTGCAAGAGGTTTTCAGAGGAGATGCAAAAAGAGTTTGAGATGTCAATGTGTGGGGAGATGAATTTCTTCCTTTGATTACAAATCAATCAAAAAAAGGTATTTGTATTTCACAATCAAAATATGTCAAGGAAATGTTAAAGAAGTTTGGAATGGAGGATTCTAAACCAATGTGTACTCCTATGGTTACTGGTTGTAAATTGAGCAAGAATGATGAATCTCCTAAGGTTGATCAGAGCAAGTACAAATCAATGATTGGAGGACTGCTATATCTAATAGCTACTAAACCAGATATCATGCATGCAATTTGTCTTGTGGCAAGATTTCAAGATCCCAGAGAAATGGTAGAAATATCATGCTATGATTATGGATGCAAGATTGCCAAATTGAATATTACAATGTACATACGATGTCTTGCTTATAAAGGCAAGTTGTGAGATTGGATTAGACAAGATCTTGACATGTGTCTTAATCCTATACACAATGAGACAACTACCTCAACAAATATTAAATGACTTAGGAAACGAGCATTAAATGTCAAAAGATAAGTGAAAACTAATGCTTAACTAGAAAGATTTCCTCCTAGACCTAAGTGGACTTAACATGTAAATAGGACCTAAATAGGTAAAACACCTATTTACACCAACACAATGGTCATTGTTTCTAAATCTTGCATGGTACTTGATGCCATCAATCAATTTCACTCATAGCCTAGCATCAACATCCAAACACATGAGCAACATCCAAAACCACACATCCTAATTCCTTCCTACACTCCACCATCTACATGGGAATTCAATAGTTTGACAACTTTAAGTTTATTTCTTCTAAAAGGAAGAACTATCACTTGTTGAATAGGGACTTTCTATAGCATTTGCCATGCAACATTCTACATTGATTCTCTATCTACTATGTGAATGCAATCATATGCCTTATCTTGAAGGGATTTTAAGAGAATATTGCATCTTTCCTCTCTTTGGGAGAGTATTTTCCTCAATGTCCTCTCTTCCTTTTCTAGAGGGTGGAACATATTGTACTTGGGCACTTGATCAAGTTTAGTTGTCAAGATCTATCTTTGAGGCTTTTTTTCTTTTCCCCTCCCTATGTTGTACTTAAGGTGGGTGTTAAAATATTGTCACTAGATTAGGTACATATTACTTCATTAGCTAGAATAATTACCATTTATATTTTATCTAGGTACACTTAGGTAGTTGTATCAAATAGTCTCATGTCTTGCTTTATGCACCTAATTAACCCTTATCTAGTCTAGGTTGAGTTATAATATATTTATCATCCTAGTTGAAGTGAGTTAACTACCCTCCTAATTGAAAATGATTGGCAGTTAAAACCCTTAACTATTGGACATTGTGAAATCATTTATTCATTTTCTACATTTTGTGATTAACTAGTATATATAATTCTTGGGTAGATTTATACTCTTTTTTTATCGATAAAAGCAGGGGATACCTTGCATGTTTTTTATTTAAATCTAAAAAGCATTACATTCATCAATCACATGGACTTGAGAAGCTTCCAACTTGTAATTCATATGACTTTTGAACCCCATACTACCCTTCAAATCTCCCCATCCCTAAATGCAATTCTGCTCAACTTATACCCCCTTCATCTATAACTTAACACACTTAAAGATTTTCAAACCTTACAAAAATTTGCAACACATCTTTTCCTATTGTAGCCCATTTCTTACTTTTTCCTTTTGTCATGGGAGTGAAGAATGATGTTGAAAGCGAATTTCCTCTTCGTCCTTTTCCTTTGAACCTTGTGCCAAATCTCCTCTTGTTCATCTACCCCATGAGGGCTCTCCCATATCCTCAACTGGGCTGCTCTTTCCTTCTGAGGAATCCATACTCAAACACTTTGACCTTCCAACTAGCACACCACCTAGAAAACTACACTACTCCATCCCACATGAAATGCCTTCCGCTGGCACGTGAGCCTTTTGTGGGGGTTCGCTAGCGGCAGTAACAATTGTATACCTATTCAGACCATTACCATCCATGCCTTCTTTTTCCATCAAATAGTGATGAGGGGAAACCTCTTTCCACCAAGTTGTTTGATTACCTCTCTTGCGTTTAGAGCAATACTTAGTAATATGACCAGTGTTGAAGCAGTTGCAACAATAGAATGGCAATCCTTCGTAATCAAGCAACTGTTGCCATTCCCCACTTGAAAATTTCATGAGTGCAACTGTTGGAAGATCTTTTGTAATGTCAATTTCTACCAGGATCTATGCATAAGTAGTGTGCAAAAAATTTAGAGAACCCTCATCAACCCCCAAAATTTTTCCCAATGTGTTACCAATGGCTTTAAAGCAAGATTTAAACCACAAATGTAAAGGGAGATTTGGAAGCCTTACCTAAAGTGGAACCAACCCAAAGGATTCGGTGGTTGGATTGAAAGCTATATGCCATGGCTTTAGCATTAGCAAGTGTTTGACCTCCCAACTCCATTGGTAATCACAAAGATCGGTGTTCCTGTCCTTCACATTGTCAAACACTACCACAAAAAACCCCCTCGCATTGAGGTAAATTTGCACATCACCATCCAATATTGGGTGCCAAGTATCTCTGATCCATTTGTGCAAATCTGCTAGGCACGGCCAAAAACCCCGAAATCTACCTATCAACCCCAGCTCTGCAAAATACTGTGTGTTTTCTGCCACTTCATCTGCAATATCTCTATCAATTGAGACTGAGGGGATTGCACTAGCACAACACAAGGGCCCGGATTCCTTCTCCATTCCCGTAACCTTTGATCCCTCTCCCAAACTCCTCAATTGTCCCCCTTTCTCCTTCCAACCACCATTTGGCACAAAAGCCCGTCCAAAAGGAGCCCCTGATGTTTGAGTCTGGTAGCGCCTTAAACTCCCATGCTACCCTGTTGCGTCAAGGCCCCCGCCCAGCTTCGAGAGCGGTCATCCATCTTTCACAACCGCTGCATATGGACAAAACCTCAGACCTGCAAACCGTTCAAAGTTAGAAATCTTCTGCCTTGCCCCGCCACAGGTAACCTTAGCTGGGACAATCGAGATCAAGTGCAGAGACAACATCATTCATTCTAATAATCTTGAATTAATTCTTGGGTAGATTTATTATTTTTTAGTGAATTCTAACAATTTCTATATAAAGGATTTATAAGGCGAAGCAAAACCTCATTTTCATGCCTAACATTGTTGGTTAATAAAAGGGATGAGTAGGTGAGAGGTTAAAAATTTTTTTTTACATAAATTACAAACCTTTGAATGATACTATACAACCTTTCGATTACCTAACTCCATTCCGTTTTGATTTAATCAAGAGTCTCTCAATTTTCTATTTATTTGAAATTTGATTGCAAGTCTAATTTTATCAAATTATATATGATCCATATAGATCATGAAAAATGTAAATAAATTTGTGAATAATAAATTGAATTTATAAAAGGTCATCAACAAGCATAATCTAGAATTTGTGGGATCATTTCTGACTATGTAGCATGAATCCACATCTATGGGGTTGAACTCACATGTAGAAACGACCCAAGTCAAATACACAAATGCACAAATGACCAGAAATGCAAAATATAATTTGAAACCAAAAAATTACTTTTTTATTTCCAGCATCCCAAAAATCCTTCTACATCCCAAGAATACATACACCAACTTGAGTAGGAACCATAAATATAAGTGGGATATATGTTTTTACACGGGAACACAAATTAAATATTATATTGATTATTTTGATGCATTTGTTGCTATCAAAATTGATTTTTCTCTTTCAAGATAAGAATTATTCAAGTTAATTATATGAATTAATCTATTTTCCAACATTTTATTTTCTTATTTTCTTATTTTAGGTCACATCTCTGTTTAACAATGTCAAATAGAACAATGATTTTCAATATTGTGATTCTAAATTATAGATTAATTAAACAGTCAACAAATAAAAAACACAAAAAATAAATTTAAAGCACATATAGTTAGAAAATTTGATGAAATGTTGTTTAAATCTATGGCAAGTAAAAAAACTGGGAGAAAATTTTCGACAAAAAAATTGAGTACGTTTTCTACCATTAACTGCCAAGTAGTCGTCAGAGACTTCGAAAAAAGTACTCGTTATCACTTTTTTGGTTCACGAGTTAAGGGGTACTCACCTACTTTTACAACTTTGGTGATGGTCTTAACACTCAGCAATTCCTGCGCTATGGTCTCATGTCAAAAATCTTAACATGTCAGAACAAAAATTCACTTCATCTTATTACCTACAGGAACCCAAAGTTCCAGTCTGACCCAACTAATTTTAAGTCAAGGTTTTGTTGTGACATACATTCTAAATCTCTTGAACTTGAGCCATATCAATCAATTTTCAAAATTTATTCATATATGTTCATTCATCCTGTCCAAAAGCATATATTCTGATAAATGAGTGTCTATTTCAAAAACTCAAACCATCACCATCTATCTATCATTCTACTTTTCAAATTGGCCATGTGAATGTATTACAAAGTCACAAAAACAACTAGTAGACCTGTCAAGATACACTTTTGACAATATTTGAAACCAACATGTTGAGTCCACTGATCAACGAATGTTGATGCCTCGAACATGTCAAGATCTATATGTGGGTCATACAATAAATGTATGTAAACAAATGTACTTATAATAGGCGATAAACTTGAAGCATGCTCATGCACATGGAGGTGTAGAAGCATATTTCCATGAGTGCTTATCCTCCTCGCTACTTTTTAAACCTGCAATTTGATCTTCTGGGACTGCATTCGAAATTTCATCTAGATCCCATTTTGAAAGTTTTATACTCAGAGATGCAATATTATCATCCAAATTCTTTGTTTTAGTTGTTCCTGTACAAATACAATGCTTGTGAGTTTCCCATAGGGTGGTACCCCAATTATAATGACCTATTTCTTGCAGTCTGTTTCAATGACTTCATTTACCTGGAATGGGTACAACATCGTCTCCTTGATGGAGAACCCATGCCAAAGCTAGCTGAGCTGGTGTGCAATTATGCTTCTTTGCAATATCAGAGACACGTTCATATAAAATTTCATTCTTCTTCAGATTTTCTGGCTTAAACCTCGAGATATAACTCTATAAACATAAAACAACATCTAATTAATGAAACTATAAATTTTTTTGTCACTGGAACAAGAAACAAAGTAACCCTGCCAGCAAAATGTATTTTCCTTCATGTCTTACATTGTAGTCCACTATTATTCCTCCAAAAGGTTACAAAGAAATATGAAGATTTCGCTCAACCTCAAGAGTAGCAAAGAAAAAAATAGTGTATGGGTAAAAGCTCTGGAATCTTGAACCATATGGATCTGTGAAATTAGTATGAGAATTTGGTTATGGTGTGGTGGTTTATAAACATTAGGTTTAAAACATAGTTTTTACCGTTGAGGACTTGTTTTGGGTGTGAGAATGAGAAATCTATTTTAATTTTTTACGTTTGTATGATCATGAATTCAGGTTTGACCCTATTGTTAAGCACAAGTTTTAGATGCATGTTTAGCAAAAGAATCATAGATGGCACAGTTTCCATAAAAGGAAAATGAAGTCACATGATATGACACTGGTACATTGATAGAATTACACAATGGAAATCCATTAGCTCCACATACTTGACAATCATTTGAGTACTAGAATATTTTAGTTGGGATGAATTATGGATTTATATTAAGCATATTTGGGTAGCCATAACCTGTGTGCAAGATGATCCTCAAGGTTTCCATACAAATAATCTATTACAATGTGCATTATCAAACATCAAAACAATTAAGAATTACTAACAAAGGAAGAAAATGGATTAATCCCTTTTAGATATTCCAATAAACATGTGTTGTACCCTTTCATCAAAATGCATTAAGAAAATTAAAAAGGAACAACTAATGGTTGAAAATGAAAATCCAATTTGATTTGCTTCATAGTGACCTCTAGCTGTCTCGTCTCCTAAGACTTGTACTCATTCATTAATACAAGAATTTTTTAATCGTCACGTTTCAAAGAAAATTATCTTTCGAAGAAAACTTTATTTTTAGAAAATAACTACACTACCAGTAGGAATTTGCAGTTTGGATGCCTCATATTTCTATTTTTTAACTACATTGGAATGACATGCTAGTGAAGAATATGTTTCCTATGTAACTTAATTGTGAGTTATACCTCACCCTTGAAGTTTTTTCACTCCAAACATCCTATTCCTCTAATTTTTCACAATACTTTACCTTAGATTTTATTTACACTTGGAAAGAAAATAAATTTCTTACATGGCATACTTAAAGTGACATTATCACAGAAACTATACTCAAAGGTAACAAGGGTCTGGGCCCTTTCAAAATCCCTGCTTACATAATCAAAAATATCCTCTAATGAATATGGAACATTTCAGATATGACAATCATTTCTTTCTACATGGAATATTCCCACAAAACTGAAAAATAATAACATTTTTGCAACTAAACACTCACATGTCAATCAGTGGTCCCATGGAAATGCCATCTATATGTTCTTCAGTTAAAACAACCACTAAACTATTGCAAAATACAATTAACAACGACCATAGCCATAGTAACTCCAACCAGAGGGTTCAATATGCTTCATAAATCATGACTCAATTATAGAGTTCAGGCTAACCATTACAACTAGTACAACTTGAAATTGGGACAAAGACAGACACTGGGGCAAATATTGTATAATTTGAAGTTAAAATCCTAACTTTAGCAGATTCAGATGAAACGAACATGATGTTTTATCATCTCCTAAATTAGAAACTCATGAGAAGATGACCACATAATTCGATGTTTCGTAAATTATTTAACTCATTTATAGGAGACGATAGTTATATCTACATGTATGACCACACTACAAGAATATTTAGAAGTATCTTAGTCAATAAGAAATCTTGATCTCTATTGTAGGACCAAAGTAGAATGTTAAAAGTCACATAGAATCACAGCTTAAGTTCTTGAGCCTGTGGCTGTGATAGTTGAAAAATCTAAGGCACGTGAAAGGAAAACAAATTACATGATATAGCACTCGTGCATAGATAGTACATAATGGAAGTCCATTTAGCCCCGCATACTTGACTGTTATAGTGCATTATGTTAATAAATTTACTATGGAACAGGGGCTTCTCAGAAATTAACACATCAAACAAAACTTTTATTTATTATGAAAATTGACTTCCTTAGTCTGAATACAATATGCTTTGTATCTCTCTAAAAACTTCTAGTTGCTTACAAATTGAAAAATGGTGCGTCTGATATGGAGCTACACACTTCAAAAAATAATAGATGAATAAAGTTTAAACAATTAAAACATTCCTAAATTAAATCACCTACATGCAGTCTTTCAACTAGGTGATTGATTCTAAAAATAAGACAAACTGAGCAAATAATTTGCAAATCATGCCCACCAAAAATAGCTCCTAAAAACTCAAAAAAATCCCACTCCAAAAATAGTAATTAATTTATAAATAATAAACTAAATTTAGCTTCCTAAAACTAATTTGAGACAGTTGGAAAAGTTGCACCTAAAACAAAATCGCCTATTATTAACTACTCCCAAAATTCCAGCAAACTAAATGTTTTCAGTAGCAACTGTCTTTATCTTCATCAACAACTATCTATCATTGTCAACAAGAACTGTCATCTTCAACATCAACCACCTGTCATCTTCATCAACAATTGAAATATCTTCCACAGCAACGGTTCAACTTCAACAACATCAATTATTTGACTTCATCAGCTTCTCCTAACTTCAACTTTAGTTAACTTTGTCAGCTTTACTTCATCAGCATTTTGCTATTTGACATCAGAATTTCCTACAATGTCCCTCTTGATTTCGAAAACCTGTATTTGCAATTTTGTCTTCAAACTTGAATGTATTATCTTTCCTAGCCCTTTCGTCATTATATCTATCAACTGTTCTGTGACTTGCAAAACTAAATTTCAAATTTCTTCTCTTATACTCTCTCATGTAATGGTGTTTTGATTCTTTTTTTGTCCTTTCTTGAAATTCTCAACTGTATTGGTCCACCATTGTCACAAAATATCACTGTAGGATTTCTCTGTTCTTTTCCTAGATTTTCCAAAACTCTTAGCAACCAAACTGCTTGTATACATGTTAATGCAAGAAATTTTTCTTATATACTTGATTATGCCATTGTATTTTGCTTCTTTGAACTCCATGTTATCATTCCACTTCCTAGTGTCAAACAATGTCCTGATGTGTTCTTTCTATCATCTGATAATCCTACACAATGTACATCTGAATAACTAAACAACTTTGAATCTTCAACTAAATGATAATGGATTCCATGGTCTTTTGTTCCTTTCACACACCTGATTATCCTTTTTGCTTCTTGTAAATGTTTTTCTATAGGTTGGGTTCACTCATATACCTTGAAATCAATGATTTTAAAAACATAATATCTGACCTTGTAACTGTCAAATCGATTAAGCTCCCAACAATAATTTTGTATTTCTTTGCATCGCCTTTGGTGACCTATCTTTCATCATTTTTTCTCCACATACAATCAGTGCATCAACTCATTTACAATCTAACATATTAAACTTCTCCAATGTATCTTGCACATACTTAGCTTAACAAATGATATCTTGCCATAAGATTGGCATACCTCCATTCCAAGAAAATATTGCCTCAGTCCTAAACTAGTCATTTCATACTCTCTCAACATTGCCTCTTTGAATTATTTTTTCGTCCTATTTGAGCTCCCTATATAGATTAAATAAACATAAAGACAAAAATACAATGTTTGATTAGCTTCTTGAAATATAGTGTGGGATCATTCTTGCTTCTCACATATTCATTTGCTAAGAACCATTTATCTATTCTTGAATACCATGCTCTTGGTGCTTATTTCAAACCATAGAGTGCTTTCTTCAACCTGTAAACATATACTTCTTTGTCTTTTTCTTCATATCCTTGTGCTTGATCCACATATTCTTCCTCTTCAATGTATCCATTCAAAAATGCACTTTTCATATCTAGCTGATGTACCTTCCATCTTTTTTGTGTTGCAAATGATATCATTCTTATAGTGTCATGCCTTGCAATAGGTGCATAGGTCTCTTCATAGTCAATACCATACCTTCAAGCATACCCTTTTGCAACCAATCTAGCTTTGTATCTTTCAGCTGTACTATCACTTTTGTGCTTTGTCTTGTAAACACATTTAGTTCTTATCACATCTTTATCTTTTGGTAGCTTTGTAAACTCCCAAGTTTTGTTTCTTTCAATAGCATCAATCTCTTCTTCCATTGTTATAATTAATTTTTTCCTTTCAACTACTTATTAGTAGGTTCTGTTGGCACTATTTCTTGTATGCCCTAAAATGCAAAAAAATATTTTAAGTCTAGTGCCTCCTTTGTTGTTTTGGCCCTGTTTTGCCCATCGTTGATATCCAATCAGAAATTCTCTTAAATGGGCCCCCTTGGTCAGTTTGTGTTTGGTGTTGTGTTTTGCCTCCCCTCATACTTTTGTCATGTGCCTAAGTTTGAAAAATGTCAAAAAATTCAAAGTATGAGGGTGTTTGGCTCAATTTCCTACCTTGGGCAAGGTTTTACATTTTCTCATGCCAGCATCCCTTTCCTTTGTTCCCTGATTCCCCAATTCCCCATGTTTCTAAGTTTTGGGATTCCCCTTACCATAGTACCATTTCCTTCTTTCCCCCAATCCCCTGCTTCCCTCTGTTTCAGACTTTTGAACTTTTGCTTTCTAACATGCTTTTCCCTCAATCCTTATTCCTCGTGTTTCTTAAGTCTCAATTTTGGACTTTCAAAGCACTCCACCATGAAGCAATAATCACTTAGACACCCCTTACAAGCAAGGAAGAAAAGGTGCAAGATACACTTCCTACACTAATCTATGAAAGGAGGTATGAAAAAATAAATTAAATATTTGCAATCAAAAGGAATAATACATAACAAAAATAATGTATCACAACATAGTGATTTATGTGGGGAAAACACTTTTGGGAGAAAAACCCCACATTCCAAAACAACTCAATGATTATTTAGTAATCAATGGTTAAAATACACTTGCAAAGTCTAGGAATTTACAGGAGTATCACCAATAAGAGATTTGGAGTATTTTTGGCAACATAATAGTCCCTACAAAACTCACTATCAAAACATCCAACTCAAGCACCCAATAAATAGGAGCAATGCATGAAACCATCAAATAGTAATTAGGAAATCATTAGCTAAAAGCACCCAAAATGTAGCACCCAAATTCCTAGTTAAAAATCCAACACCCAAATCCCAAGACGAGTCCACGGGCTAAAAATAACATATTCCTTCCACTTGCAATAAACTTGTCATAATCCACCCACCAACTCCAACACTCCATTTTGTCTCCATTATCTCCATTCAAAGATGTCTTATGATATGTCATAACATGCATTATTAGTTGGTCAACAAGTGTAACTCCCTCTTATTGCTCATAGTTGTTCTTATATTTCCACTATGGGAGGCCCAACTTCAAGAGGCCATAACTTTTCATCTGGGAAGCCGATTGAGCCCATTTTTAAAAAATGGTAGAGCTTGAAGAGTTTCCTGTCATTGGCATCAAGGACTTGATGTCAGATGCCCACTTATCTAGAAATATTTTCAAGGCTGAAAACGGTCAAAATTATTATTTTTGTTCTATAGCCTAAAAATTGCAATTTTTGTGTTCTTAAAATTAGGATGCAAGGTTGAGACACATTTCCTAACATTACAAGCAGCTATAAATATCCAATCAAAGATGCTAGTCCAAGTCCACTAAATAACTCTCAAATCAGTGACTCTTCACAAACACCATAAGACTAATGGTGTGATGGAAAGTGCCACTATGGAATATACATGATTCCACCAAAGTAGGACACCTTATTCCATGTGGGCGTAACTATTTACAATATACAAATATTAAATAATTCCAACTAGACTTAGAGCTTGCAAGGTGTACAACACACCTAGTCCTCTAGTCCAAACAAAAACAATCTTAAGCGATAAAGAATAATCAAATTCTACAAAACACTACATAAACAAAACTATTTTATTTTGTTCTACATAATTGTCGGGTTAACATACCAAGAGAAATGATTCACCAAAGCTCAACTAGGAAACAAGTTTCCACACTTGCTCTCTCAATAATCTCTACAAATATTGACAAGCCCATTCTTATGACTGATAACACTATCTCGTGTTCCATGGTTTATTATACGAAATAACCACCTTGAGAGGTTTGCCATTCTTCCAAGATTTCCAAGATCATCAATAATCTTCACCAAATACTACACATGTTTTTGTTATCCCAAGGTAGTAGTTTGACGTATATTTGGCACCATCCATGTACTCACAAAACCTTGTGTGTTCTTCATCATTAGCTCTGTCAAGGTTTCAAAGACAAAGTCTAGACCACTAAGATCTACTCTCAACATGTGACACCACTAAATGCCAGTGGTTTCATTACCTTTGTCCTTGAGGGTGTAGATCCCAATTTCCTCTTGCAAAGGTGGAGCGATACCTTGTAGGCCAAATATGACCATTAAAATTTGGCAGGGCTCAACCTAACTATCAAAAGACAAAAGTTGAAAGTCATATGTGGAAAAGCAACCATTTCATCTTTGCATAACAATTATTTAGCCTTTGTGGCATTGTACAGTGGTCATGTATACATATCTAGATAGATAATTAGCATCAAATATCAAAAGATATATGTAGTTAGTGGAAGATGGACAATCATACATCTGCCTCAAGAGTATACAATGTATAGAATGCATGGTTTATAAATTTTCCTAATCTTATTCTATTGTTTTTCTTATCAGTCACTCTCTACTTTTTATTCATCATCCCTAAATCATTATTTAATATTTCTTTTGTATATAACAAATCTAGATGCTAACAATTTGGAGTGATTCCCCTCAAATATCTCTTGGGATTTCGATTACTCTTGGCTTGTATCTCCTTTAATTTTCATTCTATTTTCTAATGCATTCACATTGCCAATTTTGTCATCATAAAGAACCTCATGAATCTCAACATATCACTTTAGAACAACCACTACAACTTTTTTTCTCTACTTCTACTTCCCCATACTTATTTTCTAATAGGATGACTCGTACTCTTCTTCTCAAAGAGCTTTTTCTTCAATGCCACATCTTGCCTTGTTTAGGGGATCATTTACTTAGGGACTTTCCTCTTTTGAGTAATTTCAATAAGCTTTTATTACCTCTTTCATTAAAATTTTCTTGCCATGGCTCTTCTTGGCAGCTAGGGGTGCATGGAAGATAGCACCTTCCTCTTTGAGCCACTCATGTTTAACAACATATAACTTACATTTTTCAATTGAAATACTTGTCAATGCATCATCCTTCTGTTCCATTGATGATTATCGAAAATAGTTGTAGTTGGAAAACTCAGAACTCAGACTTGGAAAACATGGAAAACCCAAAAAAAATCAAAAACTTAGACCCAACAAATTTTCTAAACATTAAAAACACATAAATTTGTAAAATAATCTTTAAAAAATGTATAAAACTAAATTCACAAAGGTCATAAGTAGTTTTTCCTTCATTTATAAATCAAAAAATGAGTTCAATTCACATTACAATGTCATATGATTATAAATTAACATCCATATTTATATTTTTAAAATTATATCCACGTAAAACATAAAAAACATAGGCCAAAACATTTTTTATTTTTTATTTTCAAAACTAGAGTGGGAATCTAAGGCCAACAACCCCCAGTGGAATTGACGTATTTATTGAATAAAGTAGAAATTATCAATTACCATGTAGAAAATGTATTGGTCCTTATATTTATAACAACCAACTTTCCCAATATGATTCCTAATTTCCACCCACCATATCTAAAATCCAATCACTATGAATATTTGTCCTTTGTGAATTGAATTGGTTAATTATTTAGGCTTTTGTAGCTTCATGATCTATGTTATCGAGCCCTTCATATTTGATCTGAGTATGTGTGTTGATCCAGTATTGGTCTTGGTACAATGCAGGTTCATCCCTAGGTATGCCTAGGGTACTGCGGGAACTCAGGCACCCAGGCAGTACCCTGGGCATACCCATCAAGAGCCCCATAGTCTAAGAAGAGAAAAACAATAGTTACAAAATTGGTCCATGAAAGGAGTATGACACCATCAATTATTAAATATGATATTGTCTTCTAATGAATTCCAATATAAAGTTGATATTGTCTTGGCAGACTAGGAATTTATAACCACTGTTTAAAAAAAAATTAGGGCCATTGTTTCCAATTGAACATGTGTACATAGCATTAATTGATCCTCACAGATACATCATTCCATCATTTACTCTCTCATTTGACCAACACTGTCATAGAAGGGGGAAAGAGACAATGTTTGGGCCAGATGGTAAATCTAACATCATTCATGAATCAGCACACCAGATCTTCAACATTGACCCTCTACACTTGCATTGACCCTTCTTAAATGTGGTCATCTGACAGTGTTGACCAAAGAGCTCTACTATATTGATTGTGTTGACCAAAGATCTTTGCTACATAGACAACATTAACTTCTATACCACTTACATTGACTATTTTGACTATTCATTATGATATATTGAGTGCAATATTCAACTTTTCACTAAATCATGATTAATATTGACCAAGAAACTAGTAAGGTATGCAAGCTTTTTTGAGTTTTTTTAAGGAGAATCTATTACTGTACTTGTGAAGTGATCATGAGTTAAACTATTACAAGTTACTATGCCAAAATTATGTTGTATTCTATTTATTGGCAATTATGAGTATCACTGTTCTTATAATTTATAATTTTGTACATACATACATGTTGATGTGTTTTTCGTGACCGCACCAACACAGAATAAAGTCGCCAATGGCTACCCTATTCTCTCTTGATCAAAGTATCCAACACGCTAAGATTGCAAGAGAGTTTGTGCGTTCAACTCCAAGGTTCCTTCGGTGCGAATAGTCTCGGTTGGATTGATGTGATTTGCTGGTATTTCAAGGGGACTTACGGAATTGTTCAACAGCAGAGGAAGGGGTTTTCACAATTCAACAGATTTATCAATGAAGCATGGGTTTCCTATTCTAACCAAAAAGTATTGAATTTAAAGTGGTTGCAGGGTTTTGAGAGTCTAAATCTATTCTAAATGTGGGATATGGAGCTCAACTTCAGTAAACTTCAACCGGACTTCACTTTGCCTCGCATCGGACAGCTTCCGCGGAGTCGGTGCAATCTTCAAAGGAGGTGACTACAGGTATTCAAACCATCGCTTGACATGAAGATACCATCACAACGACGCATACCATCATTCAAACTATGATTGAATTTAGGTCCACAACGTTTTCAGTTGACCACACAAGGCGAACACACCATCAGTGAGCCCACTAGTGGTATGGATAAGCGAAGCTTGCTTAGATCAAACACCACATTCCATTATTACTATCTGCTTGCATGAAATGAAATTTACTCTACTTTAAGCTACTATTCGAATCAGAAGGACGAAGAAACCTTGCTAGCTACTCACAACAAAAGACGAAATTCATCATTAATGAAAATTCTTTTTATTGAGAGAGTGTTCACAACAATTTCTTACAAAGTTTTCAAAGGGAAAACTTTCCCTCTTCTTCAAACTATCCTATCAATCTATACTAAGCTATCTCTAAGCTATCACCTAGTTGTCTCTCTACTCTATGTCTACTGTCTAATGAATTACAAATGAGGGGTGAAGCCCCTTTATATAGCTGGCCAAGTCCAATGGACGGTCCAGATTACAATCAGATGGATGGCCCAAATTGTGCCACCTCAGCCCTAACCCTAAAAACCGCCACCAAGAAGAGTGGGGTAATAAATAAGCAATTAATGTCCACCATCTTCTAGAAGATTCCTGTCTGGAAACGCGTTCGCACTGTTCTTCTTCTTCTTCTTGACTGCAAACTGGATAAGTCTGGTCAACATTGCTTCAATTTCTTGGACTGGTATGGTAGGCATGTTCTCATTCTTGAAACTTCAAGGCTATAACTTTTAAACTTGTTTGCATTTTGAGTTGTACGAAGCACGCTGGAGAACATCTTTTGGGTCATCGAAGGACCTCACACTTGAGAGTAATTCCTCTATTTTGTTCTTCAATCTGTCATGTTGTCGGTCCTCAACGCCTAGGCCTTCATCTTTTCCTCTATCTTGGACTTGAAATATTTCTTGTCTTGAACTTAAACATTTCTTCTCTGCCACTTGAGTAGGGCACATACTAGGTCTCAACACTTAGCCATTTCTTGCAACTTTCTTCTTTCATGTTTTGGGTGCAGCTGAGATTTCATGGAGGAGCCCGAAACACATAACTTCATCCCTTCCAAGGTTGCAACGTTGTTTTGGGTTGTTTGCTCCATCACCTCAAGTCATCGTGCTTTGACCTCGACGTTCATCCTGCAAAACAGACAAAAGGAAGAACATCAAAACACTTCATAATATAAATTTTCCTTACTCATCTGATTTTCATGCTCTGATCTTTGAGGTTCGAGTGATCTCTTCATCTGATAGGGTTCATCATTTTCCTCCAGCACAACTTTTGCCTTTAAATTCCTCCTGCCTTAGAATATTTCCGCATTATCATTCATCCCCCCCTTAGAGCGCATCTGGAGACTTGAGCTTCCGTTTTCATTTCACCGGCTGAGGCGTTCACTCTGACATTTCATCCAACTCAAGAAAATTATTTCCACGGAGAATTTGATCAATTTCACCTAGGCAACCAACTTCAAATTCATCATTCGAGGCATTTTATCTTAACAAACATTTCTTATTCCTTTTGCCTTAGAAAAATTTTAAATTTTCCCCTAGGAAATTTCATAATTTAAGTGCCCATCAAAATCTTTATCCTGAAAGCCTTGGTGAGTTGTGGAAGACTTTAAAATCCATTCCTCATCGCAGACGTTCGATACCTAGAAGAAAATTTCCTTCAGAAAGCATCAAATTCATGTGTCTACAAACGAAGGGGTTCTTTTAATTTTTTTGAATTTCAACCTTAGAAAAATATTTGACAATCAAAGTCTATTCTTATTCTTCACATCCAGGTGAATTTTCTTGCTCTGTCTTGACAATCTTCATCAACTTCATGAAGCTTGCACCTCCCAACATATTTCACAGCCAATTCATCCCTGCCACAAAAAATTTCATCACCCCTGTCAACTTGGGCGTATTTTCCTCTAAGGAAGGAATTTAAATATTAACACTTAGAAAATATTTTATCATTTCATGTCCCAGTCTAGGCGCCATCAAGGGTCTAACTTTCAATTTTATACCACCTAGCCAAAATAATCTCAGCACGTCCTCCTTCTTAGTCTAGGCGCATTTAAGCCTTCATGCTTTAAGTTTAGACGCCTCAAAATATTCTTCAATATTCCCTCATCAAGGTTAGGCGCATATAGAGGCATCCACTTCAAATTTAAAATACTTAGAATATTCTCAAGTCCTCATATAAGTCAAGGCACAAATGAGGGGATCTACTTCAAATTTCCCACACTTAGATTATTTCAAAGACCTCCTCCTTCTTGGGCGCATTTGGGGAGTTAGACTTCAAATTTTCTATGTTTAGAATGTTTTCTAGCTCTCCACAAGTCAAGGCGTACATGAAAGGGACCCACTTTAAATCTGCATGCCCAAAATATTCTCAAACTTTTCTCCAGTCAAAGGCGCAAATTGGAGGGTCAGCTTCAAGTATTAAATTTCACACACTTAGAATATTTCATAGACCTCCTCGTTCTTGGGTGCATTTGGCATGTTGAGGAGGACTTAAGTCCTTGACTTAAAATTTTTACCAACTGCAAGCTGATTCTCTTTGAGGGCGCATTTTAGAGTCAAGCTGGACTTATCTCCAATACTTAGAAAATTTTATCAACTGCCAGCTTGATGATGTGGGCGCATTTTGCATAGGGAGGTGGACAAACTTCATGCCTTGGAATTTTTTTTCAACACCTTGACTTTGCATGGGCGCATTTGGAGGGGTCAGCAAGATAAACTCCAATACTTAGAATTATCTAACACTTTCATCCTTGAAGAGGGTGCATTTAGGGGGTCAAGGTGGATATAAGTCCATGCCTTAGAAACTTTTTAGCTTCCATCACCTTGAGGGCGCATTTCAAGGGTCTTGTAGGATAAACTTCAACGCTTAAACTTTTTTATCAACTGCCAACTTGATGAGGGCGCATTTTGAGGTATGAGCAGGATGAACTCCAGACTTAAACTTTTTCAACCTTCTGCCAGTCATCTTGGGCGCATTTAGAGGGGTGAGGAGGATATTTTTCGTACTTAGAAATTTTCATCAACAGCTAATTCTTCCTTGGACGCATTTAGAGGGTCTTGCAGGATGAACCTAGTGCCTTAGACAATTTTATCAACCTGGCTTGAAGATGGGCGCAATTTCAGGGTGGAGGAGGATGAACTTCAGACTTAGAACTTTTCTCAGCTGCCTGCTCGTGCCTTACTATATTTAGTAAGTTCTTTGATTTTCCTTCTTCTGGAGCTCAGATTGATTTGAAATTTTAACCACAGGATCCTCATGACCCACTTAGCTCGTTCACACTGCCATCTCGAGCTGACCTGCTATTTATAGCACATTTTTGAAGGTGGTTTACTATTTATAGCAACTTCCTGTTTCGAAGACCTCCACAACTCCGTTTGGCTTGAAATCTGAATGACGTGACACTCATCGGATGACCTGCCTCTTCACACTGGCGCCTGACGCTAGTTTACTATTTTTAGCCAGTTTCTGGAACGCCTTACTATAAATAGTAAGTGCTCCGATTGCCTTCAAATTTTACCGATGGATAGCTTGAAAGATACTGATCGCAGTGGGATACACCGGTTTTAAAAAATTCTGGCCTTTTACCCCTCATTTTGGGTCCCGAAGCTGGAAACCCTAATTTGACTTGCATGTATATCAAATGACCTCCGTTTGACCTCGTTTTTGTTGCACTGCGCCCTGTTTGTGGTTCTGATGCGTTGGGCAGCTGCCGGAACGGACCTGCTAAAAATAGTAAGTCTCTGAAAACTAATCATCTTGCTTTGAATGTCACATCACTGTGAAGCCCTCAAAAAACCCATAAGGAATCACCTGACATGCGCTGAAAACTTCGACATGCAAACCCTAAAAATAGCCTTTGAAGATGGCTCCTGAAAAAGTTTTGATCCTGGTTTGCATGTTACACTGTTGCGAAGGTCTTGAAAAACCCACAAGGAATCACTTGACATGCAAAGAAAATTTCAACATGCAAACCCTAAAAATAGCCTCTAAAGGCTGAATTCTGAAAGTGATCATCTCATTTTGCATGTTATATCACTGCGTAGGTTTTTGAAAACCCAGAAATAATCTCCCAACATGCATTGAATAACTCTGCATACAAACCCTAAAATTTGCTCTGAAGCTGAACTTGCTAAAAGTAGACAGTTGTCTGTTTCAGCTCAAAATTTGCAGACGGGCAACTCGACATGTTCCAGATGCAGTGTGACTGTTGAAACTTCAGTAGTGCTGAGAAAATGCCTTGAATCTGGCACTTACTAAAAATAGTAAGTTGTCGGAACTTGGTGAAAATTCAGTGGAAACTTGCTAGAAGTATGCTGACAACAACGTTAGTCTCAGATTTCAACTTGATTACTTCATTTGAACTCAGATTGACTAGAGAATTACAAACCCTAATTCTACAGACCCAAAATTTCACATTTAAACTCACAGACGGGCACATCCCCCGAAAGATAGACAAAACAAGAGAGAGACAATAGGAAAACGAACTAAAAACCAAGCCAAAAGACCCGAAGAAAGCAAAAATTAGGGGTTCCCCATTTGCAATGGGGCGATGTGTGAAAAGGTCACAACAATACATACATATATATATTCCTGTACTTGTACCTAAGGAAAAAAAATTGTCATTCATTGTACTGGATTCTAGTAATTGTACCCGCACCTATACCCAAACCAATAACTTAGTTCATGATCATTTGTAATGTCCCCTTCTCAGTAGTAGTCAGTTCTAATGCCTGCCAACTATCCTGGATGCCCGTAGGCTTGTCGGAAGTGAAATTAGGGTTTCCAGCTGCTTGGAGGTTTTTTGGGTGTTTTTGAGGGTTTGCATGCAGTTGTTTTGTAGAGTGGTTTTTGGGTCTTTTTGGGTTTTCAAAGAGCTTTGAGATGACGTAACATGCGTTTGCATCCGAGGACTTTTCTGAACTTACTATTTTTAGTAAGTTACGATGATTGCTCGGATTGTGGTTAAAATGAGTTTGGAACCACTTACTATTTTTAGCAGTATGCTATTTTTAGTAAGTGTTATTTCTGGCAGTGCTATGTTTGGTAGCAGTTCAATGTGGTTTCTATTTCGGGCAGAGCAGAATGAGTATTTTGGTCCTTGGCACTTTTTGGTTCGTTTTGGCATTTGAGGATAACTTAAGTCATTTTAATATTCTATTATCATTTTGGGCCCTTGGCCTAACAAAATGACTTATTGTTGTTTTGAAAGGTGGGCTTTAAGGGTGGACGCCTCATGTGAGGTATTTTAATATTTTAAAAGTTAAATATTTGCTCTTATGCCTTGGATGCCTAGGAAGATGGAGAATAAAGTGTATTTTTAAATTAAGTATTTCAAATATGCTTGGGTGTCCCTTTTGGAGGGAAAAGATGGAATTTGAAAGGCCACCCCGGGAAGTCTATTTAAGCAAGGCTTTGCTCATTCTTTTGGTATCCATTGCTTATTACGTCAAAGTGTTGTTGAAATGATTTCAGACCCCTTGCTTCGAGGAATGCATACCTCCTAGCTATTATCGGCTTCTTGTTTGAAAGATAACACCTAGCTGATTGAGACTGCTTCTTCATCCAGAGGTTGCAGATTGAGCTTCATAGTTGAAAGCTTTCATGATATTTTTTGTTTTCAGGTTGCTGGTTTCTGCTTGGCTGTAGCACGTTTTTGGTCTTTGCTCTGTGTGTGATTTTTATTTCATTTTCGGTATTTGCTCCTTATGTTTCTATGCCTTAGGCACCTCGTATCACAAAGTTGCAGATTTTAATATTGAGAGGCTGATTTTTAAGACTAGGTCGACCTCCTCTAGAGGCCACCCCTTGTCTATGGTTCATTGGAATTCGTGCTTGGGCATTTGGAGCTATTTGAAGCTTTATTTCTGTTGTTTCTTGGTCGCCTATCTCTTTTGGATTATAGCTTTCAGTTTGGCTAAGTTTGGAAGTGTATTGTTGAAGATATGAGCATATTGGTATTTCATTGACTTGCTGGTTGAAATTTCAGTTTGTTGTATGTTTGTATCAGACCTGGTTATTGCAGCTATTCGCTCTATTTCCTTAGTGATTTCATTCATAAATTGTAACAAGGAATATTGCAAATCATTTGGATTGATTAGAGACATATTTCTTAATAATATCATTGTAAAAAGAGCATATTGTAATGCAGATTTCAGTGGTACTGATCAGCCTTTACTTTTAGTACTTTATTTTCTGTATTGCTCACTCTCACTGAATAAGTGGTTGAGATGTTCTTCATTTCAGTATTTAGTTGTAGTTATCCCTCCTGCTGAATAAGTGGTCGAGCTTTCATGGTTGGTTATCCGCCTACTTTACTTTCAGCATTTACTTTTCAGAATGGTCGGCTAGCCGCCTACAGCATTGTACTTCATTTCCAGTTTAAAGCTAACGATCCCCTCGCACCATATTCTCTCACCTCGCCCACATCAGGATCTTGGTAATCAGAAAGTGAAGGGTTCATTTTCAGCTAGTTTTGATTATTGGGCTAACCTTAACGGGTGCATTATTGTATGTGAAAATTCAAGAAAAAACTAAGGGGGATATTCCATCATTCCACATAAATGTTCTTTCATGGGCTAGTACTAGGATGGTAAATTACAAAGCCATGAGGGAAATTAATGTACCACTATGGTAGAAATGATTGGTCTCCTAGGTTGGAGTTAAATTTACCATTAGTTGTTCCAGCATCATAGTACACAACTTGTATTTCTCTCTTGCCTCTATCATGTCTTATGCAACTTCCAAGGCTTTTTTTATGGTCAATTCTTCATATTTTGGTTTTAGATCTTCAATGTTTTTCATTATGTAGTATATTAGCTTATCACTATCGATCCCCTGAGTGGACAACAACCCACTATTCTTTGTTGTTCAAACTACCTTCATTTGATCATCTAGATGGACCATTCAAGGATTTCAAAATTGCTTTAACAAAATCTTAAAATTTCAACCTAGGGCCTTGAGATTAAACTAATGAGAAATTCAGCTTTTATTCACATGAAATTTCAATTTTTGCTTTTGTCCAATAATTAGTTAAATTTCCATGGTCTTAGGTAGAGGTTTTAAAATTTTATTAAAGTAATTGTAAGATCCTTTATGTGCAAAAATACCCACCCAAAAGAAGGAACCCTTAGACTAAAAAAACCCAATAGAATGAGGAAAAATAAATTAGCCTAACAACCAAATTGGCTCTGATATCATGTAGAATTTTAGAATTTCTTTAAGAGAAGTCTAAGATCTCTATCCAAGACTTTGGCAATTAAACTAGTTATTACTAGTTATTTCTATGCATAGAAGTAGAAATCGATTGTTCAAGTGAATTGAAGGCAGCTTTCTCATTACCTATTGAAAATAAAATACACATATATATAGCATCTGTCGGTGTGAATAAATGTCTTGTACCTAGCTAATTCACTCACTAGGTAATTAGGGGACATATTCACATGTTAAGTTTTCTTAGGATATAAGATTCTTTCTAGAAGTCTTAGTTGGCTTTTCTAGAACTTATCTTATCTAGCTAGTATTGCTTGATTCCTAGGTGATTAGTTTGTTAGCTGTCTCATGTAATAGGATTAAGACACTTGTCATGATCTTGTCTTATCCTATCTCTCTACCTTGCCTTTATAAGCAAGGCATCTCTTGTACATTTGCATTCAAGCATATTCAACCATTATTCAATCTTTCATTGTTGAAGCAAGCTTTCTTGCCATTATCTCTTGTGGAAGTTGTTTTGGTCTGGCAACTGTTCCTAGGGGTGTTCGGGAGTCACCATTTACTCCCACATGGTATCAAAGCTCCAGGTGTTGCAGATTCCTTCCCAAATTTGAGGGTTTCATGTTGGCTTGAAGATTTTGCTGGGTGCGTTTTGGGGTTTCAAGGACCTCACAGTTGAATCCAGGGCATTGAAGAAAGTTAGGTTTGCCTTTTGTTTCGTCAAAATTGGTTATGTTTTGGCTGATCTATGTGGGTTTGAAAAAATGTGAAGAGTAGCTGATGCAGGAGGTCAATGAATTTTCGGAGCACTTTTGACCCAGATCAGCATCACCAACGTGTTTAGAAGGCTGTGTAGATGAATTTTGATTGTAAATTCATCCATTTTCAGTAAAATTTGTTTATGAGGCAAAAAAAATTTGCCTGAGCAGGCCATACGGCCCCCCAAGTCAAAATATTTTAGTTTTGGCAGAAAAAATATTTGCAAAAATAATTTCTGTGGTATTTTGATTGTATTTATCGGGCAAAAATTCTAATAATTTTGGGCTTCATTATAGAGTTTGGGGTAAATATTTTTTGTGCGGGGTTTATGAAATTTCAAATCAGCATATTCTCTGTGTAGTCGAGTACAGGCAATCGCTTCCATCACAGATTCTCTCTGCGTACTTGGCATCACATCGGTTGTTGGAGGTCAAATCATACAGATTGTTGTCATATGGTAAATTTCTGTTGGTCTTATTAATTGCTCATGGCATATTTACCTATCACTTTGGGTCGACTCCTCATTCTAGGTCAGATCTCGGTAGGGTACGGTTCCATTGAATATCCACAAGTTCTATCGGAATATTCGCTGCCTATAGTCTATCGCCTTTCATTTCATTGACCTCAGGTACATATGCATTCAATATTTCGCAGGCTAGTCGGTATGAGATAAAGTTTAGTCAAATCAAAATTTACATAGCTAAGTTTTTATATTAAATAATACGTTGTATTGTACCACTGGTTCAAAGATTTTTATATTTCAAAACCTTTATTTCAAAAGCTAACTATTATTAGTCAAAACATTTTCCACCCGTAGGTTTTTAAATATTAAAACCTTGTTCTATGCTTGAAAAAGCCGCCCTTATACTGTTTGGAGCCGAAAATTTTAGCCCAAGAATTTATTTTTTTTGCCCTTGTTTAGTCATAAGGTGCCTCAAACTATTATTAGTCAAAACATTTTCCACCCGTAGGTTTTTAAATATTAAAACCTTGTTTTATGCTTGAAAAAGCCGCCCATATATTGTTTGGAGCCGAAAATTTTAGCCCAAGAATTTAATTTTTTTGCCTCTATTTAGTCATAAGGTGCCTCAAACAGCGGCTTTTTTCATTTTGGCATAACCTTCTCATACGGAGGCAAATTTTTTTCAAACGAAATATTGCCAAAAGGCTAGAAAGCTCAATTTTTCAGTCGTGTAGGAGTTTTGCAGAAATTTTGCAATTTTGTGCCATTTTTTCCAAGTGGAAGCCAAATCTTGGATTTTTGCCTCCGAGCTCATAACTTTTTGCTCCGGACTCCGTTTTTCCCCAAATTTGCGGCATTAGGAAGGTATTTAGGAGCACTTCAATTCTATTCATGCACTTTTTGCAGATTTGTTTCTAGAATTTCAGATTTTCAATTTGAAGCTGATTTGGTACTTTTGGATACATTGTTGTAAATTTGCAAAAAAGTGTAAAATTGTTTGGGACAAAGAGGTAAATTGCTTGTATTGTGAAGGGAAATTGTTGTTCCTCTTTTGTAATATCTGATTGTATCATGGAGTTGCCAAAAGTTGTACTTCTAACCCCATATAACTATCATGAGTGGAAATCTCAAATGGGGATGTTATTGTTAAAATTGAAGTTGCAAAGAATCACATATGGCCAAGATCTAGAACCCAATGGAGCTGTAGAAAGAAGGAAATGGCTTGATAGAAGGGATGAAGCACTTGGTACTCTTCTTTTGTCCATTTCTCCAGCTCTTAGATATCATGTTGCATCTTGCACACATCCTAATAAAGTTTGGACTACTTTAGAGAGTCTCTTTGGTAAGCCAGATAAGATGAGGAAAATTAAGTTGGAGAATGAACTAATGAATCTTAATCCATCAGATTTTGACAATATCCAAGACTTCTTCTCTAAGCTCAATTCTCTAAGATTGCAGTTATCTAATTGTGGGGTTACTAAAGAGGATGAATAGTTGATACTTTCTATTCTTGCTAAACTTGGTCTTGATTATTCAATGTTTGTTTCTACATTCTATGCTACAGTGGATGCCCTTGGCAATGCACACAAAATGCCTTCTCTTGATGAGTTTGCAGCTCAGCTCACAAGGGAACAAGCAAAGTTGGTACACATGGGCACATTGAAGTCTTCTACATCTCATGCTCTTTTTGCAAAGGACACAAAGGCTTCAAGTGGCAAAGGTAAGAAGTAGAATAAGGCTCCCAAGTCTAATGAACAAGGTAAAGATTCTCCTTCACATAGCACTCCTGAGTCTACACCCTCTTCTAAAGAGGAATCATCTAAAAAGAAGTTCAAATGTGAATATTGTAAAAGGCTAGGACATGATGAGCATAGATGTTATAATAAGAAGATTGATGAACTCACACACCTTCTTCAAAAGAATAACATTTAGCTACCCTCATCAGTGTCTTCTTCTTCTTTAGCATCTCAATCGATAGCACCCTCATCGTCATCTCAGTCAGAGAACACAGGATCTACATCTAGGCTACACAAAATGAAAGGACAAGCACTCTTGGCCTCTACAAGTCCTGAATCACATAGATGGCTTCTTGATTCAAGGGCATCTCATCATATGGCATCTTCTATGGATATGTTCTCTTCTTTTGAGCTTTGTAATTCACCTCATATATTGATGGGTAACAATACATATATGAAGGTAAGTGGGAAGGGTTCTATTGACATGGGGGAAGGGACTTTCAATGATGTGCTTTGTGTTCCTTCCTTGACATCTAATCTCCTTTCTATTTATCAAATTACTCATGGGGGTCAAGGTAAAACAATTGAGTTCACTCCTGATAGGGTGTATATAAGGGACTTGGAGACTAGGGATATTGCTGCTATTGGGATAGTTGATCATTCATCTCGTGTGTATTCCTTTTCACATTTTGCTTCAGAAGGTGATAATGTTCCTTTGACTTCATCACACACTCCATTGAGTGTGAACCATATGTGTGAGAAGAAGTTTGGTCATCTACACCTTGGTATTCTAGAGACCAGTGCTGAGCTTCCTACTCCACCTCTTGCTTCTTCAACTAGCAATGCTTCTATTCAGCAAGATGATCATAGTTTTTTAGATCTTGCTTTGTGGGATGAGTATTTGACAAGTATTTCTAGCTTTTTCATGGAGTCTCATACTGTAGATTTGGAGGACACACTTGAGGGAGTTCTCTCCTATTTGATGACAGTTTTAGCACAACTGTTATACCATCTAATTTGTCTTTGGAGATTGACATTCATGAATCTCCTCCTTCACTTGATTTGTCATGTTTCTTGGTTGATTTTGACCATGATTATGTTGTGACTTATTCAAGCTTGGAGGCTCCTCATTAGTTTTCAAAGGCATACATGTTGAGTCTTCATTCTTCCTCCTTTCAGTTGGATGTGGAGTGGCTTCTTCATCAACTTATGGATTTGTTTCTTCCGAAGGGAAGATGTGTTGCTTGTAGATATTGGATCATCTTTTGTTTTCAGGCATTCTTCATCGACATCGGAGCTTCATCGTGAGGGGGATATCTTATCTCTCTATTACCCTCTTATGGGGGGTCATTGATTGTATATACATGATGGATGTAGTCCTTGGGGGGTATCATTGAGTCCTCCATACATTATGTTTGTTTTCTTTACTTTTCTCTCTTTTGGAGAGGAATTTTGTCCCATTGAGTTTTCTCCTTTTCTCTGTTTGTGAGAGATTTTTTGTCATTCCATTGCATTGTAAATGGGTACCTAACATGGCCTAGTAGTTGGGACCCATCTTCATCTTTGCATAGTGTGCATAATAATCTTCTCCCTAAGTTGCACTTAAGGGGGGGTGTTGGTGTGAATAAATATCTTGTACCTAGCTAATTCACTCACTAGTTAATTAGGGGACATATTCACATGTTAAGTTTACTTAGGATACAAGATTTTTCTAGAAGTCTTAGTTGGCTTTTCTAGAACTTATCTTATCTAGCTAGTATTGCTTGATTCCTAGGTGATTAGTTTGTTAGTTGTCTCATGTAATAGGATTAAGACACTTGTCATGATCTTGTCTTATCCTATCTCTCTACCTTGCCTTTATAAGCAAGGCATCTCTTGTGCATTTGCATTCAAGCATATTCAACCATTATTCAATCTTGCATTGTTGAAGCAAGCTTTCTTGCCATTCTCTCTCTTATGGAAGTTGTTTTGGTCTAGCAACTGTTCCTAGGGGTGTTGGGGAGTCACCATTTACTCCCACAGCATCTTGGGTGCATCAATCATGATGACAAAAATTACCTCTATATTTTTATTGAGAACTCTTATTGGGTGCATGGGGAATCCGATCTTAAGCATGCTTTTCTCTAAATGTCTCTTTATTGCCCATTTATACCATAAAAATGATCCATTCATAGAAATTAAATTCAATAATTTGATAAAATTGTCATTTAGGTTGGGAATAATATACTACAATGGTGGATGTGTGAGCATGCCATTTTATGTAAAACTCAACCATTTGAGCTTGAGAATATAAAGGAACAAATCTAAATTAAGGACCTTGGATTATAGGGCTGGGAATTATCACAAGATTGGTTAAAGTGTTGAAATCCAAAGAGGTACAAATTTGAACAATATTAGGTAAATGATAAAACAAATCCCTTATGGGATTCTCTAGTTAGGTTTCATATACCAAATTGGTGTCTAACTTGGAAATGACCTAAAATCCTCCCTTTATTTTTATCATTATTAAGTTAACTAATTATGAAGAATTTGAATGGATAAAAGAAGGAAACAAAGAAAGTAGCTAAGCATTTCTGGTTTTCTTCCCACAATTATTTCAGAAGAATATGATGCTTCAATCCTCTCCATAGCAAAAAGCATTCTCCTAAACTTGATGGGGATGATTCCACTTTGTACCAATTGTTCCATAGTTGTCAAGCATGATCTCGAGCTCATATGGGCACACATTTCTTGGCATGGCTCTAAGTTGTATATTCAATGTGTTTTGTCCAAGAATCTCAATTGTGGAGAACTGAGGCCACAAAGCACATAAATATTTAGGAAATTATGAGATGAATTTAATTTTAAAAGGTTTTTCTTTTTGTGCAATTTCAGACATTTTAATGATAGTTGGAGGATTCTTAAAGGTCGCATACTGACCTCTAACTTAGATTTTGATTCTTCAATCCAATATTTTCACATCTATCAGACTATGGATCAAGATCCATAATCTTCAACTCATTTTTGTTTTCGGAACAAACCACACTGAAGACAAAACGAGACACACTTGAAAGATGTGTATTAACTATAGATATTAGAGAGAAACTAAGCAAAGCTTCTTTTCAACCCATGCATGGATATGCATAGGATAGACATCAAGATTCTTCCTAATAAAGCTATCCAAAAATTTAGCGAGAAATGATGACACTAACAACTAGATTATGAGAATGTAAAATTTTGATGCCCCATCTACAATAAGCATGTGAAGATGATAGCAGCTTGCACTCAAAACAATAGTCTTTTAGAGTTCCCACTCATTCCTCATAAACTTAAGGAAAAAATATCCCCATTGTGTAAGCATTGGTAGGTCTGTTTCCCTTCAAATATGAGACAGATGTTCTCAAGATGAAATATTTTGTTAGGTTGTAAATGAAAAACAAATGAAGATAAACCCACGGCTTCACCTCACATTCTAAAAGAGGCAGGTTGATCAAATCCGCCCCACTAACCAAATTGCCATTTAGTTATAAACCAATCCATTGCTTCCCGAGGCTACAAGACCACCTATCTCTGCACTTGCTGTCATTGGATGTGATGAATTCTTACTAACTTCTTTAGAAGGTGGGGATATTCAACTCACCTGAAATTTCTAAAAGTGTCTCCATATCTGATGCCTTGGTTGTGCTTGATTTGGCTTTATTTTGCAAACCCTCTAGAAGCCAACAAATTCTCAAAGTAGATATAGAACAAAGCATGGTTAATAACTTAATCCTACTTTTTGATAAGTTTTCTTGCTTTTTCTATCTACAACTAGGTTTTCTCAAAAGTTCCATGGGGACACATCCATGTGGGTCTGGGTGATGTTTTAGGAACTTGGCAGGGACATTCTCTCCCTATCCCCCCATTTTTTAAGCTTTGAAGGCATCCCTTTTTTAGTTTATTCGGAAAAAAAAATAAAATAAAACTAAAACAAGGGAAGCCTAACAGGGCTTCCCAACCCAAATAAACTTTTTAAAAATCATACCCTTTGTGGTGTTGCATTTAACAAAAGAAGAGGAAAAGGAGAAGCTTCCAAGATATCAATTGGATGATGACTTAGATTTCTTAGCCTATTGCTCAACGAACCTAGTATTATGAATGTTGCAATATTTCCTTATTAGGGATCTCTCGATAGATATCATGCTTCATGTTATGTCTATGATGATCAGTGTATCAGATGGATTATATTAAAATTTCAGTTTCTTTTGGTTTTCTTATATTATTTCTAGACATTTTTTATTCATCTGTATTTAAAAATTTGAATTATTAATTTTATATATTATTTTAATAGCCTTCCCACATTGTCCCTGAAATTCAGAAAAAAAGAAATTGTATCCCTGAAACTCAGAGAAATGCTGGTTTTCTCAAATATGAAAGGGCAGATATTGTCCTCCTTTTAGAATGTGTGCAATGAATTTCTCTTCCTGGATAAATCTTCCTTTCTAGATAAATTTCCCCTTCATTCCTTTGTAAAAGGTGGGTTCTTTTGATGAATTGTTTTTTCACATTTAGATCTAAAATACTACAGTACTTGATTTAAGAAAATACTTCTCCATCAGAAAACTGAGTCGAAAATAAAATATCCATCAGAAATGCAGTAAGAAAGGAAGCATCATAGTAAATAAAGGAATAGTTGAACATACCCACCGTGTGTTCTCATAAGTCGTTGCTTTGAAAACCTTTCCAGAGAAAAAGCCACGACCCAATGGACTATAGGGCACTATTCCAATGCCTAGTTCCCTAGTGAGAAAAAGGAATAACTGATGTTGCTTCAGATTGCAATAATGTGATCTAAAATGTAACACAATCAAAAGAAACCAAAAAAATTCAAAGCTCTTCTAAGCCTCCATAACCAAAGGTCAGAGAACTTATGATTTATCTTTATTTGGTATAAGCTAAAGAACTTCATTAAATGGCATCAACCCTTTTCCAACACATCTCAACATGTTGAATAACTAAGAATATCAGCCAACAATAGTTATCATCATATTTTATAGAATTTATATGAATGACTGTGAAAGTGAGAAATCTGGAAATAAATCCTGTAAGCAAATGTGTTTAATTTTCAATCCAAGTAATCAAATATAAGTATCCACCTGAATGAAGTTATGGCAACTTCTGAGGCTGTTAGGATACAGTTATTGCAATAAACTTGTATATATTGTTTCTCCTATTTAAAAGTACTTAAGATAGTCATTTCAATAATGACATCTATAATGCAGAATTTTGTGTGACAGGGGATCTTAAAGGACAGGTAGATTCCTCTTCTAATATGGGAGAAGGTATGCACACTAAAAACTGTTGGGAGAGAAGATAAAGGAGGATGGACTTACTAAATTCATCATAGGAAAAAAACTGGTATGGAGGATGTATTCAGAGGCTGATCAAGTTTGGAGCTCCATTATCAGGAAGAAGTATATGAATGATATAAGTCCATTCTAAATCTGCATGTCCAGGTTGCCGCGTCAGATATCCCACATTTGGTACTTTATCCAAATTTGCAGAAACGCAGTGGGAAAATACTTAAGGCTAAAGGCGGGAGGACATTGAATTTTGGGTAGAAATTGTGGATGGAAAAAAGACTAGTGTCTTTTATCGCTTATGTACAATAGACTTTTTTATTTTGTCTAAAGTCTGGGGATAAGAATTATTGGCAAACAATTGGCAATATGGGAAGCCAAAATAGAGGATGGAAAGATGCTACAATGGAAGGGGTTTTCCAGGAGAAGGCAGAGTTGTTGAACAACACGCTCAGGCTGAGAAGTCCTGGGGCGGTATCAAAATTGGGTGTTACATTATGAAATCCAGATGACTTGTCACTTCCTTCTGCTATTCAACATTAGGTAGAAGCTTTTCAAATCTGCTATGGAAAAGGTTTACCAAAAGACAATATGCTTACCTGGATGGCAGCTCAAAAGAGGATCCTCACCCATCACAGGGTCAAGAGGATGGGATGAAAGAGCCCCTTTTTAATATGATGTGTAATAAGAGTGAAGAAACAACTAACCACTTGCTCGTCATGGTGAAGTAGTAATGGTGATCTGGGACTAATTTTAATAGAAAATTGGGGAAGCAAGAGTCTGACCACAAGACTTTGTCTCTGTGCTCTCTTCATTGGAAGAGAAAGTAAAAGGAGAAAATAAAAGGATTCTTGAATTAATTGGAAAAGTTTTTCCTAATCTGAATATGGAAAAAAAACAAACCTCAAAACCTTTCAAGAATGAGATGAAGTCCTTGCCAATCTTTTACTAATTTGAAGGCACCTCCTTTGAAGCGGAAAATGCAAGAGGAGGACCTGTTTAGCCAAGTGGAATCTCTAGATGGCATTTCATTGTCCTTCCTTTTGATAAATGGGTAAGTACAAATAGGCCAAAAAGAGCCTTCATGAATTGGAAGTGATGGTCCTAGGAGTGTGCAAAATTTTCAAAAAGGCCTCAAAAGGTAACCTTGCCACAGTGGGAGCTAGTTGTCTCATGAGGGTCAGAAAGGAGTATTGTTGGATACCTTCTTGTTGAACATTCCTACGAGGAACTAATAATGATGCAGAGGCCTAAGTGTTTGTGTAGGCAGTAGGATATTAATCTTCCAATTTTGCAGAGGATCAATATCTTTTATCATACTTACAGGGAATTGCACAATGCAACAGATCTTTAAAAAAATGTTGATGCAGCCTAATCTCGGTGACAACTGAAAAAAAGATAGGCAGATTCAGTGTAGACAAAGTCTTCATTTTTTTCTATCTAACAACCTAGCAAAGGCTATGCAGTAGTATGTGGATGGGCATACTTCCCTTCATTCCCTACTAATCATATAAGGGAAGGCCATAGGTTACAAGTTACTAATTAAGATGAACCCTTCTCCATCATAATTGAAATATGGAAACCCAAATAGGTAACTATTTTAAGAAGTTAAAATTCCAAGAAGATGGATTTGAACATGGATTTTTAATTAAAAATGAAGCAAAAAGACAAGTTTGACATGTTTAGATACCCTTCCTGTAAACTCTCTACTACCTGATCAAATGATTGTTGTCGAAAGGAAAGTTCATTAAGAATCAATTTTATGATAGATACCTAATTTCCAAATGGATCTAAGTTATTCAAATACCAATACCAGAAAGAAGAACAACAATTTTACAGGGAAATGTTGTCAAAGGATCCTGAAAAAGCCATCCAAAAGGAAAGATGGCAGAAAAATAAACAGCAATCGGAGTAATCAAACTAATAGTATACTGGAGAGCTTAAACATTACTCCTTTCAAAAGAGAGCTGGGAATTGAAAGTCAAAAGTTTGATGAGGTACATCTTAAATGTGATGTCCTGGGCCAAACAATAAAGCAATTCCAATTCTTAACCTTCTACAAACACTTTTATTTGAATAACAACACTATCAGCCCTAGCATTCACTAAGATCTTAGATAACTTGGATTAAAAACTACTATTTATGCATTAGCAATAATTATTAAATTTTGAACAGCCAATGACAGAAATAACTTTGATCTTCTTATTGTAATGTACAAAAAATAACAAATGTAAATCTCGATCTCTATCTTATTTCAAGAATGATTGTATTACATTCAAATAGATCTACAATATTATTAACTACACTCAGCAATTCATACCAACAGCAATGGAAAATCAGAACAACAGAATGCGGCTGGATGTCCACATCCAATTAAGCTCAAATACGAACTTTGTATAAGATCATCCTCCGAAATCACTAGGGTTTTCATCCTAGGATTCCCACACTCAAACACGAGTGCTCAAAACGGATTCTAAAAGGAATTGATTAAGTGTAGATGATAAATTGGAATGAAAATGCTCTTTTATATCCTCCACAAATAGAACAAGTCGGCCACCAAAAACACCTACCACTTCAAATTTGAATAGCGATCATGGGCAGGAAAGACTCCGTTTTGAAAATGATGGTGCCAAAAATAGACTACTGGGACTAAAATGACATGTGTTGGGGAGTTATATGGGGAACAAAAAACATAGAAAGGAATATCAAGCATTGGGGATCAACCATACACAAGACTCAAGCTATAGGACAAGGCATTGGGGGTCAAGTAGCAAGCATGACAGGATGGAGAAGTTCAACAAATACAATGGCGAGGTGGGAAACAAACAAAAAAATGACAAAATGGAGAAGTCTAAAACTCTAACAAGTAGGAAGGAAGAGTGGGAAGGAAAGACATACATAGGAAAGAAAACACACAACAAATGGAAACAAGGAAGACACAAGTATAGAACTAATATGTACAAACTTAGATTGACTAGAAATGGGACATGACATTAAACATAATTGCAAAGTTGCAAGAAGAAAGAAATTGTATTGATGTTCTTAGATAACCAAAAGTTAGCAAAATTTGAGAAGTACATTCTGTAATGTCATAAAATTGCACCACTTGCAATTTCACATACATTCTTGCATCCACTTTAGTGTCCACTCCCTTAGAATTCGTGTAGGCTCATTTTAGCCCTTGCATCAACGTTTTTCCTCTCTTAGGATGCTCAAGACCCCTGTTCAGCAGCTACCCTTGCATCTCAGCTTTGCATTAAACCTTGTGCTTTTCTCATGCCTGTTGTTTTGTAGAGTAATGTGTCTAGACACTAGCGCACCGCACACACGTTCACATGCCACACTAGCGTTCTATGACATTTCGATGTTCAAATGACCATTTCCGAGCATGTTTGCCACTTGTCAGCTACTTTTGTCGATGGTAACGGCCCGAGATGCCTTGTAACAGCTTGGGAAGCTTCTTTTCCCTCCTATTCTCTTTTTAAATGCTATCTCTTTAATCTGTTTGGTCTTCTGGATCTCTCTAGCTTGGGCTTTGGCCTTTTTCCTCTTCTCCTTATCTTGCTATCTTGCTTGTACAACTCTCTACAGCATTTTACAGCACTCAAGCTCTCAAGTTCCGACAACACCCTTGGCAACTCTCTTGGCTCTTGCAGCTTGGTCTCTCATTCTCTCTTTGGCTCCCTCAAGCTTTGCAAATGATACCTATCTTGTGCCTTGCACCCTTGAGCATCTTGAGACTTCTCACATCCCCTATCTATTACATCTTTATTTTATGATACGGGTTCTCCTCTTTGAGCGAGGATTGCTTTTATCACTTCATATTTGCTTACTTTGTTCACTTTCTCTATCTATCTGGCTGTTCGTGGAAGTGGGAACACCAAAACGGGGGTTTCACTAAGGCAAAACCCTATACAGCCCCAACATTTTCTCTCGATCTTACGTATGCAGGTATTGAAGATATTCACATGCTGGAGGCTTCATTACTTGGGTTGTGAGAAGTTTCTATCTTTCCTTCTCTTACTTTATCATTTCTACTTTATTTCAATTCTATCATATTCTGTTACTTTCTAGTATTCTAAGAGTTACTAGCAGTTAGAGTAGAAGTAGTCGCTTTGTGCTTTCTGTGACATTCTCGATTTTCGGTTCGTACAAGATGCCAGCACACTTTGGGACTCCGACGCGCCGCACTGCCGTCCATATTCCGCGTTGTCGTCCTTTGACCGAGAATTCATCAGTTTGTCCAGAAAACCTCTGTGACCTACTTTTTCTAATTTTGAAACTCTTGCTTGTTCCTTGAGGTAGTTTAGGGCAGTTCGCCCCTTGGGATTCTCTTGAGAATAAAGAGACTCATGAGTAGCGAATCCCCCTTCTCTACATTTTGGTGAACCCGACGTGAAAACACCTTCTTTCAGGGCGATGCCTCAAACCCCATTTCTTGCTATCAGAGTGATACGTCGGCCTTCAGCCAACTTGTCTATATCTCTATTTTAAAATGTACTTCCTATCTTTCTTCCTTCTATCTCTTTCCAATTTTGTTAAGAAACTTCAAGAAGTTCTCTTACAAGCATGTGAAAGTTTTTTTCTCCTTTCTTATTATTCTTTGTTGATCCCTCTCCTGAAATTCCTTCTAAGGATATTTTAGCGCAAGAGGATGAAATCATTGATACCTTTCTTAATGTTACTCTACCTTCTATTCATTCCAATGCACTCTCTTTTGGAGATGATGCATTCATGAATGATGAATCTCCCTTTCATTCCCATGCACTCTCTTCTAGAGATGTTGCATTTGCGAATGGTGAATCTCCTCTTCATTCCAATGCACTCTCTTCTAGAGACGTTGCATTCGTGAAAAATGAATATAATCTTTGTTCTGATGCACTCTCTTCCAGAGATGATGCATTAGTGAATGATGAAGTTCCTCTCGCATCGGATCCTTCAAGGATGGATGTTGAACATATTTCTTCAAATGATTCCTCTATAAGTTGTAAGGAATCTATAAATATCATCTATGTCTCTGCCACCCCTCAAAGGCCTAAGAGACTGGTCATTTATCTAACTCCAGCTAGTCCTTCTCCTAAAAGGATTTGTTGTATTAATGATGTTCCATTTGATAGTGATTCTCTTGATTTTGCTAAGGCTCCCTCTTATAGAGCGGTAGCCCATACTTATAATACTAGAAGGAATAAACAAAATGTTAATCAACCCGCTTCTTTACCACCTCAACCAAGTCTTCCTTCAACACCTAAACCCACGACTAAAGCATCTAGTGATTATGATCTTATCGAGCAACTCTGTGCTGCTCTGGCTAAGATCTCACTATGGGACTTGCTTCAATCTACTTCGGTTTATCAAGGTATGCTTCAAGAAGCCTTGCAAAAGATCCTCTTGCCTTCTTCTGCTAGGCCAGTGGATATTAATGCGTTGATAGCTCATATTCGTGCAGATTCGCCGAATATTACGTTCTATCCACAAGAACTCCTTCCTCCGGAAGTACAAAAGCAAGCGGACTCTCTAATGATCATAGTTAACATTAATAAAGTTGGCATTAGACGTACTCTCGTTGACGCTGATTCAGCATTCAATGTATGTAGCATTGATCTATTGCCTAAGATTAATATTGATTCTTCCTCTCTAGTTGCTTCTTCTCTTGTTATTCATGGGTTGATAATGTTGGTCGGCAACCTTTAGGCACGATAGTCTGTAATGTCCCTTACCTAGCCTTGCTCTCGAATTCGCTTGTTTGCCCCAGAATTCGATTGTTGATTAGGTTTAGGGTTTCTTCTTTCCAAAAGGAATGTGTTTCTCTAATGAAATAATCCTAGATTGAAATTTGCATTCACCAATTTAATAACATTTCCACACACACATATAACTGTTAGCAATAATATCTAGATATCCAAAATATAACATAATCATAAAGGCAATCATGAAGACATATGAGGAGTGTCATAAGTGGATCCGCCCTGAAGCCCTCGTGCTAGGCACAGAGGTTGTTCACCACAATCCTCCTTTCCCAACGGCTTAGTACCTGCATTCTCCACTCATGGCAACACCTTGGAAGACACTCGTCCTATCAAGGGAGAGGAACCATAGAGTCCAAGTGGCCTAAGGCCTACCACCTCCTATTGTCCAATCCCCTTGACTGGGGCATATGGGGCAGATGCCTAGGTGGGACCCCCATCTTTCTATAACACAATCCCTAGCCAAGGGCCTAAGGGGCTGCAATGCCCAATCCCTTGTCTAGGGCCTAAGGGGCTGAAAGTGGGGTTTTTAGACAATCCACTTCACTCATGATTCGCCCTTCTTGATAGGTTTACAAGCACATAGCAGACAATCTTTACACAATCAGATATATTTGCATTCATCCAAGATTTATTTCAGGCCTATAATCAAATATATTTTCATTTATCAATGGTTCTTTAAATTCATCATTTCCCAAAATAATTCTCATTATGATAAGATTAAAGAAAGCATTATATCAATAATCAGATTAGCAATATCTATTTCTTATATTCAAAATATGCTAAATATTATTGCTAAATGAGTACATCACCTGAGTTGTTGTATCTCTCCACTTTTTCCGATTCCTTACTCACCTCCTTCAACCTTATAATGGATTGATCATAGAATGAGGACAAATTTATAAATATACATAATCTACTTATGTTTATATTAAAGAGTCATCATTACTTATAAGGCTTAATAATTGTTGCAAGTATCATTATTGTATATTCACAAGTGATTCACATATCTACTTACCCATTATATATATACATCTGATTTTATAATATATTTATATATTCTATATAAATTTATATATATCATTATTTCCAACTTACAATGATTTCTTGGTATGAATACATATATATATATAAAATTATGTCTTTATATTATTATAATTAACTTACTGTTAATGTATCGCTGCCTCCCTAACATATATGATCTGCAGTCTGTTCTTATCTTTCCTATTCATTTTATTCTCCCCTTGGCCAGTCATTGCTGCATATCTTAATAAATATGGTTGTCTTATTGTGATTTCGTCCTATCTCTATTTTGTCTTCTTCCCTTTTTACCACTGTATCTTCCTTCCTTCTTCGCCCCCTCCCTTCCCCCCCCCCCATGCCTTTAAATGGTTTCAAATTTATTCATTTAAATCCTCCATGATTTGGTGGAGGATCACGTCCTTTCCCCAAACTGTGGGCTTCTTGAATGGATGTATCTTCTCCCTTAAGCGCCTTTAACACCATGCTGGCCAATTTAAATGATAATTCAATGCTTTTGTTAGCTTAGGTGATGGTAGTTGAGGATTCAATGGTGCTTCAGATTATTAGTGCTTTGTAATTAATTAATTATTATTTGTTTTATTTATTGATTGACAATATCAACCTTTATAATATCTATGATAATTACATTTACAATAATATTTAATTTAGAAATTGTTTGTATTGATCTTTTTATTATTTATAATTATAGCTATATATATATATATATATATATTTCAATATTGCAATAGATGTATGTTAATATTTATATTTATATTTTGATAGTTTTCTTATGATAATTATAATAGTATTAAATTTGATAATACTTCTTTTATTTATTTTATTTTATTTATTTATTTGTATTTCAGTGTGTTATAATTTCGGGGACATGACATAGTCTTGCCTTTAAGGTTGGGACCTGTTACTGTACCCACCCTCGTATATGTTATGTCAGAAAAATTGCCATATAATCTTCTCCTCGGTAGACCGTGGATTCATGCTATGGGTGCAGTCCCATCTACCTTGCATAAATCTATTAAGTTCATGTGTAACAATCAAATAGTCATAGTCAGGGCTGACCCTGATGCTATACACTTATGTGAAATGGCAGTTGTCGGTCAGGCTTCAGTGGTGCCTACTCTTATCCCTTCAGTGTCTTCCAATGTGTTGATGTCTACTCCAGTAGTACCTGATATAAAGGATGCTCTTGAGATAGATGTCCCTGAAGAAGATCCTTCTGAAGCAAGGAATCTTAAGTTTACTCTTTCTACTTCTCAAAAGAATGCATGTCTCGATGATGATTGGGGTTCCTTAGACTTTACAAATTCCTTCATTGGTGAATATAAAGTCAACCCAATCCACTTAAACCTTCCGATAAAATCATCCAAACCCACTATCAAAGATGATTATTCTTTTGTATCACGGGATAATGTGAGCAATAGCTGTAATGTCCTTAATGTCAATCCTCCTCCTTCTAAGGAAGATGATCGCGCTTCTATTAAAGAGGCTAATGTTGGCAGTCCTATCAAGAAGGCTGATTGTGATCCCATAGACGAGTATAATCCCCATTGCTGGAATAATGATCTCTATGAAGATCCTCCTCAAGATTTGCAAACATGTTATGGCCCTAGCTTCAAGCTTGTCTCTAAATACTGCTATGGGCGTAAAGGTTGTGGGCATAATGAACAAGGCATTCAGGTCCCTATAGAATGTGCACCTCGTAAGCATAATTTGTGGCTTGGTTGCTCGAATGAACAATCTAAACGGAAACCACAGTTGAATGTCGACATGATTTTCGCTCAACCTCATCCTTTCTCCTACACATAAGAAATTTCATAAACATGATAAAGCAAAACATCCTTTCTATGCATACCATCAAGTGCCTGGCCTTTCCACTAGTGAATGTAAGGCCTTGAAGGCTAAAATACAACAACTTCGTGATTCTGGTGTCATCACTCTTCCATTTTGTTGATGCACCTCTCTCTTTTCTTTGCATGACAAGTGATATTGAGATCTGCCTCTATCCTTTCTGCTTTAAGCATTTTCTCATGAGGTTCTCACACCTCCCTTCTATTGTGTTGCTACCTGCTATATGGCAATTGGAGCTTTACTTGCTCATTGTCATTCGTGGTCGTACACTATTGTGTGTAACCATACTCTTTATGTGGTAGCAACACAATAATATCTTGCATGATTCTCCTCCCCACTATGCTAGGGGGCAGTGATAACTTGTTCTGGAGATGCGTGTCCTTCTTAAGGACCCCCTCTCTTCTCTATGTATTTCAAATGGAGCATCCCTTAAGTGGACCCCAAGGGTTCCTAAGGGACCCCCCTTTGAAAGCTTTTATCTCAAATGAATTCTATGGCATCTAGCTTGGTGGCAGCCTAACTAGACCTAATTCATATCCTTGCGTCTAGCTTGGGGGAAGCTCGACTAGACTTACCTTCTATCCGATGTGCGATGTTGTAGCATCTCACATCTTGGCATCTAGCTTGGGGGCAACTCGACTAGATCTGATCAAACTTACCTTGCAGGACCGAGCACTTGTAAGGGCCAATCAAACTCTGTGGAGCCTTTCACATCAGGCTTCCCTTAGGACCGAGCACCTGGGGTGCCTCCTTTGCAAGTCTGAGGACCTGTAAAGCGCTTTTCATTCTGCGGGATCTCTTCGTTCAACTTTGTAGGAGAGAGTACCTACAAAGCCTTTTGTTCACTTTTCATAGGTCCAAAGGCCTGTGGCGCATTTGTTCAACCCTCCCCAGGAGAGAGTACCAGTGGAGCCATCTCTCTTGGAATTTTCATTTCTTTCTAGCTCTTGAATTCTCTTATCTCTTCTCTTCTCAATTGTATATACCGGATTGAAGATCTATATCCTTCTTCATCCTGGGTATATACTGTTGGCAGCTGGTCAGTGCTCCCCTTGGGATTTGTGACATGGACTAACTGCCTCCCGTGGATCTGTTAACTCCGGCGGTTGTATCGCACATTAACAAGTCAACCTTTTGGCGCAACAGCAACCGTGGGGCCAACAATTGGTATCAGAGCCAAAGGTTATGGGTTCGAATCCCCTCGGGTAACACTATGGGAGAGATTGTTGGCAGTTGGTCAGCGCTCCCCTCGAGATTCGTGACATGGACTAACCACCTCTCGTGGATCCGTTAACTCTAGCGATTGTATCGGACATTAATAGGTCGACCTTTTGGCGCAACGGCAACTGTGGGGCCAACATATACTTCTTTCTCTCTTCGACATTGGTTGCTTCCCTATCTTTTGTATGTATTCTTCTCTTGAAGCAATCAATTCTTACCTCCTCTCTATTTTAGAATTCTTCTATATATTATTTCTTAATTTGGGGATGACGCATAGTACTGAGACAACCTTCTACATCAAGGTCTCTTTTACTTTGCTTGACTCAAATCCTTTAGTTTGTTGTGTGCCTGTGTGTATGTGTTTTTATATGTTCTAACCCCATGATGTACTGGTTTTTATGTTCTAACCTCGTTGTCTTGCGCAGGTCTTTCTTGTCTAATGTGTTTGTTTTGTAGGTCTTCAGCTTGGAGGCATGTTTCCTTGGTTCGAAGGGTTATCTACTTCCTGTACAGTATCCTTTTGGTATCATAATGCTATTTATGTTTAGTAGATTTCCTTTAGCGTGCATATTAGTGTAGATTCATATGCCCGCTAAAGTGGGGGAAAAATGTAATGTCGTAAAATTGCACCCCTTGCAATTTCACATAAATTTTTGCATCCACTTTAGTGTCCACTACCCTAGAATTTGTGTAGGCTCATTTTAGCCCTTGCATCAACCTTTTTCCCCTCTTAGGATGCTCAAGACCCCTTTTTAACAGCTACCCTTGCACCTCAGCTTTGCATTAAACCTTGTGCTTTTCTCATGCCTGTTGTTTTTTGTAGCATGATGTGTCTGGGCACTAGCACGTCGTGCAGACGTCCATGGGTCGCGCTAGTGTTCTATGACATTTTGACGTTCAAACGACCATTTTCGAACATGTTTGCCACTTGTCAACTACTTTTGTCGGTGGTAACGGCCCGAGATGCCTTGTAATGGCTCGGGAAGCTCCTTTTCCCTCCTATTCTCTTTTTAAATGCTATCTCTTTAATCTATTTGGTCTTCTGGATCTCTCTAGCTTGGGCTTTGGCCTTTTTCCTCTTCCCTTTGTCTTGCTATCTTGCTTGTATAGCTCTCTACAACTTTTTACAACACTCAAGCTCTCAAGTTCCGACAACACCCTTGGCAACTCTCTTGGCTCTTGCAACTTTGTATCTCATTCTCTCTTTGGCTCCCTCAAGCTTTGCAAGTGATACCTATCTTGTGCCTTGCACCCTTGAGCATCTTGGGACTTCTCACATCCCCTATCTATTGCATCTTTATTTCGTGCTATGGGTTCTCCTCCTTAAGCGGGGCTTGCTTTTATCACTTCATATTTGCTTACTTTGTTCACTTTCTCTATCTATCTGGCTGACCATGGAGGTGGGAACACCAAAACAGGGGTTTGATTGAGGCAAACCCCTATACAGCCCCAACATTTTCTCTCAAACTTACGTATGCAGGTATTGAAGATATTCACATGCTAGAGGCTTCATTACTTGGGTTGTTGTGAGAAGTTTCTATCTTTCCTTCTCTTTATCATTTCTACTTTATTTCAGTTCTCTCATATTTTGTTACTTTCTAGTATTCTAAGAGTTCCTAGCAGTCAGAGTAGAAGTAGTCACTTTGTGCTTTCTATGACATTCTCGGTTTTCGGTTCGTACGAGATGCCAACACGCCTCTAGGACTCCAACGCGCCGGTTGTCATCCTTTGACTGAGAATTCATCAATTTTTCCAGAAAACCTCTATGACCTACTTTTTCTGATTCTGAAACCCTTGCTTTGTTCCTTGAGGTAGTTTAGGGCAGTTCGCCCCTTGGGATTCTCTTGAGAATAAAGAGACTCATGAGTAGCGAATCCTCCTCTACACATTCAATTACAATAAAGAAGTCATAAGCTAAAAGGATACGAGGTTATGAAAAGTAAGTAAACACTAAGGTTAAAAAGTGTAAATATGAAATCAAGGGAATACCTAAAGTGGTTAAAAACCAAAACATAAGAATTAAGTACAAATAGCTTTGTGAGAGAAGGATCTCTATGTGCAGCATGGACCTCTTGAATAGGAGAGTGGGAAACAACAATGAGAGTGCCTCAAAAATATTTGACATTATCACAAATAACTGCAGATGGGCTAGCACAAGATCTAAGAATGATGGGTCCATTTGTACAATCCTAGGAAGAAATTAGGCACTTCCCCTAGAGTCTCTTCTAACACCTACAATTGATGAACCTTTGGTGGTAGAGAAAAACTACTAATGCATGTTTGCCTCTATGATACTAGGGAAAGATCTCAACTTTGATATAAAACATATCCATTCCACCTAGACTCAAACTGAGTGGGATCAAATTCCTTTGTAGTGGGGAAACTCGGGGACACATTCCCCAACATTTTTTGGGGCATCCCAAAAACTTGGGGACATCCCAAAAAATTAAAGGGGATGGCCTACTATCCCTAGGACTAGTAGGGACGTTTGTGATGTCCCCCAACTGTCCGAAGGACAATTGGCCATCACCATAAAAAGTAACATTTAAAAAAAAAACAGCACTTTAAAAGAATGATAAAATTGTGAAAATGGCATGTGTCGTGAAGGTTTGTGTGGTTTCAAAGGCCTTAATTTGGGTCTTGGTGGTAGGGGCTTTTCCCCTCAACACCGCCTTGTATCACAACAAGGAACGTGCTAGGGGCATTGCCCCTAGACCATGCGAGGGACCCCACTAGAGGCATTGCCCCCAAATCCCCACAAGGGGCACTACCCCTCAACCTCGCTAGGGATGTTGCCTCCAAACCCCCACAAGAGGCACTATCCTTCAATCCCACTGGGGACGTTGCCCCCAAACCCCCATGAGCGGCACTGGCCCTCCTGGGGCATTGCCCCCAAACCCCCGTGAGGGGTGCCACCCCTCAACCCCATTGGGCTCTCCACTCCCAACCTCCACTAGTTATTGGGATCTCTTGTCACATAAGAAACTTGATTACAATGAGGGGCTCTAGGAGTGGAGACCAAAACTAACAACTTAGACAATTATTTTTATGATTATCATAATATCATTGATGAAAAATGAATTATCATACGACCAAAGATTCAAATTCCATTATTTTATTATTATAAAATATATAGTATATATGATATATTGAAAGTATTTGCAATTCTATATTTTTTTATTTATTTTGCACACACACAAATATATATATTACAGCCACACCCAACCATACCGTACCCAAGGAAAAAATAACTTGCCATACTGGCATACCAAAACCGTGTACCCATACCTAGCCCTGTACTGAAACTAGCAACTTAGGTCCAAAAATATTGCAGCCAAAAGGGAGGAAAAAGAAAGTGAAACTTGCAGCCTCCAGGAATTTTGTCGTAACTTGTATACTATCATTTAATATCACATGCATATTGACAATGAATTATGAAAGCAATTAAGTTTTGACATTTGCTAATTTGTTCAACTCTCACATGAACTCTCAATTCAACACAAATGTTATCTATTAAGGATTTATAATGTATATGATGAATGCTTCATCAATGTTATCAAATGAATATTTGAAATTTCCCTATATATTTTACATGTTCCCTAATTTTTATATATCCATCCCCTACCATCCCCAAAAATGGCCCGAAAAAAAAGTTGTCCCCAAAACTCATCCCCCCATCCCCTATCATCCTTGTCCTAGAAACTTGAGGTAACATTGCTTGGTAGTAATATAGAAATACAAACATTGTCTTGACTCTCAATAATCTTTCCCTATTTGTGAGTGAATTTGTTGTATCCAATAAACACTAGCTCTAGCATTTGTAGTGGTTAAAAAATTAAGAACTCTAACCAGTTTTTAGGTCCACTATAAAATCTACATCTAAGAATCGAGGCCTCCTAAAGAAAAATTCCAAGCTACTCTGGTAGGATACTAAAAGAAAGTGGATAAAAAACCACTTTTTTTTTATATAAACATTGGTATCTTCCCCTTGTCTACTCCTAAATAGGACAGCTAAAAATATACTATCTTCAGACTCCAGCCCTTAGAGGGTTAAGCCCACAAAATAAGGTGGTAAGTCTCAACATGTACCCAGTGAGAGCACACCCTTGGTTGGCTAAGGGCAATCCTCAAACCATGAAACCAAAAATGTTGGAGATAGTAATGTTGAATAATGATGCTATCTACAATATATAAGAAACATTGTGTAAAAAAAACCATCTTGGGGTTGAGAAATTGTGGGACGTCCTAGATACATGAATATACTATCTAAAATTCTAAATATATTGTTTTCTACAACCTACATGATGACCTCCCTTGAGGGAAGAAGGAAAATAGAGTGATCTGAGAATTCAAATCGATGAGATTGATCAACAAAGATGCCATTACTAATAGATTGAAGGGGCATTGGTTTCAAGATACCAAAAATGTCAACACTCAATGAGACCCAAAGAGGAAATTATCTTGGAAGAACCAAGGATGAGCCATACCTCTTCCAACCTAAAGTTGAGTCGCCCAAGGATCTGAGTCTATGAATATAGAAAGTAAGCTTAAAGATACTCTCAAGGAGGAGTTAGGAAACAAACTTGGTTTCAAGTTCAACAATGCATTGAGAAACCATCCATTTGAATTTTGAAATGATACATATATTAAGGCATGAGCATCTGGAACCAATATTCAAAATCCTAATTAGCAGTTCAAAACTATGGCATCATACCCCAGAACCATAAAGTAAAAGAATCATAGGACTAATGACTGCACTAAAGAGATGTATCTTTGAAGGGATACCCTAGAAATACGTCAAAATGTATTGGCACTTTAGGGAAAATTTGGAGCATATCTGTTGCAAAGGCATAACTGAGAAGAAAGATTCAAACAGTCTACTAGAGATGAATGTATCTATGCTAGATCTTAGGCCATTTCCTAGTATTGAAGATCAGACAAACAACAAACTTGAAACATGCCATAACTTGAAGGTAGAGAAACTCAACAACCTTGACCTGCATATTTCCAATTTCTAGAGAAACGAGAGCTTTGGAATAGGCATACAAAGTGGCATGTGGGGTTTAAAGCTGGTTGTTTCTACAACAAAAAGTGATGTGGGAAATGTAAAGAATCTACTTTTAAATGTTTGAATGATACAACTTATTCAAGTAATAAATGTTCCATCCAATGTCTAGAGAAACTAGAGCTTTGGAATAGGCATACAAAGTGGCATGTGGGGTTTAGAGCTGGTTGTTTCTACAACAAAAAGTGATGTGGGAAATGTAAAGAATCTACCTTTAAATGTGTGAATGATACAACTTATTCAAGTAATAAATGTTCCAATGATGGAACATAACTAGGTTCCAAACTGATAGCTAAATTCAGGCATTGACAATGTTGGTGGTGATTCAAAAGTTAACTACCTTTTGATAATCAGGTGGTTGATACCTATTCCTAACTGCATGGTAAATGAAGAGATGCACAATGGAGTTGATCTAGATGGTTGGGAACAGAATTAGATTGAACCAATAGGTGGGCAAGAGGTTAGTCAAGAAGCCTAATCCATGGATGGGCACAGATGTGTTGAACAACACACAAGTTCAAGTTAAGATCTCTAATGATGGGATGTGATATTGATGGTTCAATATAAGAATCATGTCTCACATTTTCAGAAAAATGCTATTAAAGATGATAGCGGAGGTGCAAGGGTTCATGGGCATCAAGTGAGCCACAATGGTTCTTCCTTAGATGAAATGAATACAAAACATTCTGAGAATGAAGGATGTCTTCACAAAGTTATTCATGACTAATTGGTTAGGTATTATAAAAAATTGTCATGGAGATAGAATGGAAGAAGAGGAGCAGTGTCTGTCAAGAAATATCTAACATACAGTTGGATCTGAAACAGAATCAACCCAGCTTGCATTAGGTGGCTTTTTACCTTTTAGTTTTTTCTTCACCTGGTGAGGCATGTTTGAATGAAAGTAACTGAGACAGATGTGGTGTGAGAACTGACTGAGAGAGTATGATATGGTCTAAGTTGATAAAAGAAAAAAGATCATTGGTGGTGGATAAGATTTGGGTTAAGCTGCTCAGTTTGGTCCCATCTATATAGAGAAGGATGTGAATTTCCCACATTTCAGACATAAATCGTTGTACTTGTGAGTGCTTGGACAGAGATGTACGCGAAGTGTGGAAGCATATACTAGGATCACTAAAGCTTCTTGTTTTGGCCCCATCTATGTGGAGGAGATGTGAATTGCCTAGGCTTCAGAAACAAATTGTTGTAGCTGTAAGTGCTCAGATAGAGATGGATACTTACAGGATCACAAATTGTTTGACAAACGACTTCAATGAACTGTTGTGGGTGCTTCTAATATATGCACAAGGGGGCTTGTTGAAAGAGCATCAGATATTTTAAGAAAAGTGCAATTGGCAGACATAAAGACAATCTGCATCCTTTACTTACTTCCCAGAGTGCACCAAGATGGGAATTTTGGAACAGGGCACGCAAATTGTTTGACAGAATGGATCAATAATCTGGTTTCGTTAACTAAATTCATCACTGGATATACACTAAATAGACTTGGTGATAAGCGTTAAAAAATTTAAGCAAATACAGTCAGCAGGTGTGAAGCCAGACTTTGCCAACCTCACAACTGTGTCAAGATTGTACATTCACAAGTGTAAATGTTTATATTGTTATGTTAATAAGCAGCAGGGAAGAATACTTGCAGTGTGTTGCAAGATTGTAGCTTCAAAACAGGATGTGAAGACCAAAAAGATTAATTGAGATCAGATTTTTTGGTGGATGTGATTGCTGTTTAAATACTTGCATGAAAAATATGATAGCAACCCAAAGACTCATGAATTGTTTGACAAAGTGCATTGCTCACACATGGTCTACTGGTCTGCGATATTTGCAGAATTTATAAAGCATCATTTGTTTGCTAGGATGCTGTCAAACTCTTGGTTTCTGGAAGATCTTGACTATCCAGTAACAGCTAATTCAGAATACCATTCATTGATAAATATGGGATAGGTGGTATGTAAAATTCCAGAAACTTTCAGTCACTTTTTCTAGGCATTTACAGGTTAGTGGAATGTGCTTACAATCTTGGCCAGTTGTTTTTCATCTCATTGCCATGCTATTTTAAAGGGTGGGGAATGTCAGACAACAGTCATTAACCTATCTAAAAATAAAATTTATGGCAACTCACTATTTTGGTTTTTCTTTTATAATATTGACTATAATGAACAGAAAATCCTCCAGAAACCAACTGGTGATCGTTGCCAATCAATGGAAGATAAGCAATGCTAGGACCCATTGGTAATTCTCCACTATGATATTCACCGAGGAAGAGAGTTGAATTTTTGTAAGTTTTAAAACTTTGACAGCTTCGTTATCATGTGAATCTCAAAAACTTTGGTACTAAATTGTAAGTTTTTGTCCCTACCACTTTATCTTGGAACCATTGCTGAATTCTCTAGAAATTTCAAATACAAAGCAACAATCTAGGATGAATTTTAAATTTTCATATAAAAGGAACTATTTTTTGAGAACCTACTAAGACATTTCCCCCTGTTAAAACAAGTCAGTGGTAGTCTCCACTTACATTTTAATGTCAAAATACAGTACAAAACAAATTCACCTTATTCAATTGTAAGCCTTTTCAAATTTCACGAGCATTAAATCATTGGAATCATTGTTCTGCTCTTATGAGGTCTTCTCCAGCTGCTATGACCTGCTGTGACATGAAATCACAATAAGCAGATCTTAACAGCTCTTTTCTTATCCATAGGGAAGGGGAATTAAAATCCTCCTTGCTATAGATCATATTGCAGGAAGACTTTCTACTCACCTTTGGATTAGAAATAAGGGTATATACAATCTGCATTTAGTGGCATATTGCCATAGAATATTAGAATCTAATTGCAGCTGGCACATGACCATATGAGCAGAGTAATTACTTCAAAATGTACAAATAGCATTCTAATATGAGAAGCGGAAAGATGAATGCAACAATGTCATTCAGTTAATCCACACAGATCAATGCAATCATGAACAAGGGTGGTAAAATCATCCAACTGGTGTGCACCATAGTGAGTTGAATGCCAAAAGGGTACCAATGGAAAATATTTGACTGCACATAAACTGTCTTCACAATCCATTTTTTCACACGTAGGCTTGTGCATTTTTGTTGATTTCCACCTCTACTAGTATGCTATTTTTATGTGCACTCCATATTTCTCAAATTAACTTCATTTATGATTCCGCAACAAAATTCAGTCTCTGTTTTGAGGGGACTATGCTATCTTCCAAGGCCTCAAATATTTGAGAACAATGAATGTGTACAAAATAATCTCAGTTTAAGTTCATTATACTTATGTGCTTTATGAAGGTCAGTTCAAACTTACACCTAGATTCTGTCAGCTTGAACCAAATGCCTATACTTTAGTGACACCATATATGTGCATGCATAATTAATGCACACCTCATGGATCAGCAGAAGCACACAAAAAACTACCCTTGTAGTCAATGTCTTTGCTTTGCAAGTTTGCGCTATGGACAAAGATCTGTTATTTATCAATGTTCCAGAGGGAAGCAATGTTCCACAAGGATGTCCCCCACTAAAGTTTGACATTCTAGAGATAGGGACATCCCCAAGATGGCAAGAAGCCAGGGAAATGTCCCTCTATCTTGCCCCCACTGCCACCAATAGGCAAGAGACATTGCAGAAACGTCTCCCTCAAAGAGAGGATATTCCCAAGGCATCCCCACTGATGGAGATGTTGAGTGGATGCCTGGATTTCCCCTAAGATGTCAAAAAACTTGCTAGCATCTCTCAAACACACACAAAATTTCTACATGTCCCCCACATCAAGCACTTGAGAAAACAATTTAAGAAACAAAAACATCTTTTTTGGAAATTCAGACCACTAAATTTAACCCTAATAGTTTATGGGCCCTACCAACAGCCTACACACTCAAAAAAAACTATAAATATAGATCCCACATTCACTTCAAGTTAGTATCAAAGCATTGAGCAAGGCTACAAGTTGCAACAAGATGCATGAATGAGAGCAAGACTGCAAGAGTGAGATCGATAGCAAGTGTGTAAGCAATAGCACGAGGAAAAGCAAGTGCCAAGTCTTCATCAATCAATTGTTCAAGTTTCAATGCATTCAACAAGTCTTCAAGTCTTCAAGGTAAGCCTTGGCCCTTCGTACTTTGAGATTTGCATATTTTATTTAGATCAAAATGTTACTCATATGACTTTTTCTTTTCTTTTCTTTTCTTCTTTTCAATTTAGATATACAATATTGGATATTGTGGTTATAAATTGTTGTTTATAGGGTTGTTGAACTTCTGTTTTTTATGAAAACAGCATTTAGGGGTTTAAGTTTTTAACTTTATATTTATAACAGCAGTATTTCAGAATTTATTTATTAAATTATTTTCAATACTTATTTATAAATTTGCATAAATAGCTGATTAATACTAGTCAATTTAGGATTTCATCGTTTATGAATCCTCTGCTTCTGCAATTCATGCAACAAAAGTGAAATCTTTGTTTGACGAAGATTGAGGAACAAGGATTCTTATTTTTGTGTATACTCTGCTTCTATGCTTCGTGCAACTTAAAGTAAGAAAAATAAAAAGAAAATCCTTGTATCTTTAGCCCTTGCATAATGGCATATGTATGGTTTAAAATTTTAAACAATAAATTTCACTCCTTCTGGTGTCACTATGAGTTTTCACAACATGTGTGACAAAGAGAGTCAATATGGGGGTTCAATATGAGACTCTAAGTACAAATGTAAGGGAAAGCAGGCAACTAGTTCTATTTGGAGTGCACATTTTAATTGCCCTTCCAAGTTGTTGGAAAATTTTGCCAAGGTCTCTTTGATAAGAAATCTCCTTTAAGACAATTTGCAACCAAAGTACACACGAACCTTATAGAAACAAGGAACACTAGGCTATGGAAGTGTCTTTTTTGTCAACTTGAATTTTGGGGCAGCATTGCAAGAGTTAATGCACACCTCTTTACATCTGAGGCAAAGGTGTGGACATATATGACAAATTGTCACTCAAAGGGCTGAAATAATAAATAAATTGTGGGGTTGTAGTGAAGAAAAAGCACCTACAACTACAACTATGCCACCAAGGGGTACTACTGCTAGTACTAGAACTTCCCAAGAGCCATGATTTCTTAATTTTCCATTTAATTCAAGGGGAACAAAGATTAAGGGGAAACATGGAATTACTAGTGCAAACATGGTGGCAGAGTTATTCAATGTCGTTCAAAATAAGAATGAGGTAGATAATGCCATTGGAAATTTCTTATTTGCCAATGGCATTCCATTCCATGTAGCTCACTCTCTTTATTATAAGGAGGCTATGGCAAAGATAATAAGAGAAGGACCATCTAATGCCACCAGGGGAGACAAAATTGAGGACAGTAATCTTAGATGAGAACTATTCCAATCTTAGATAAGAACTACTCCAAGATTAATATTATAATGAAGAAAGGGAGGCTGCCTAGGCCACTAGTAGATGTGATATAATCATGGATGAGTGGATGAAGATGTATATCCACTCATCAACATCATGGTCACATGTATAAAGAGCCCTTACTTCCTCAGGGTTGTTGATTGTTATAGACATCACAACAATGTCGATTATCAATTCCAAATCCATAGAGATGCCATTGAGGAGGTCAGGCTAGAGAATGCAGTGCAAGAAGTGACAAGTCTAACCTATGGGTGTAAAGTTGTATGGAGGTTGATTGAGCCAGCCCACAAACATGTTTGGTGGACTCCTTGTTGTATGTATGCCATGAACAATGTACTCAAGGGCATGGGAAAAACTGGTTGGATCAAACAAGTTGTTAATGATGCTAGAGACATGTAGATATTTATTTGGAAGCACCACACTTCACATAAACTATTTGGGACCTTCTCCAAAGAAGGAGTTTTTGAAACCTATAGAAACTAGATGTAAATTGTAATTTATTCTTTGAAGAGGATGCTTGAGTTGCAAGAGGCTTTGTAACTAATGATCATAAAGCAAAGTGGAATTGGTGGCCCAATTTAAGTTAGAGTAGTGGAAGAGGGTGAAGAAGGTGGTAAAGAGTGACATTGTTTGACTAATGCAAAATACATTGCCTTTATCGTTGCTTCAATCTTCACAATCATCAAATATGGGGATGCTAATGCACCTAGCGTTGGAGAGATGTATGAGGGCATTAACAGTATGCTTGGCTAAACAAAAGCCATTGTACAACAGAAAGACCCCACATTGCAGTTCTACCATGAACATATTCAGCAAATCATTTAGCATATTCAGCAAATCATTTAGCAGAGGTGAGAGAAGCTCAACACTCCCTCACATATGGCTTCCTATGCATTGAAACTAAAGTGGTATATGCAAACCCTAGTAGAGTTACCCATATGGAGTATATTGAGGTGAAGATAGGGTTCATCAAGGCTTTTCAAAAGATGTATAGTGGTGAGGATGACATCACTATTCGTACTAAGTGGACAAAATTTTCCACCCCTATGATCCAAGTCTACGGTGGACTATGCATTGGTTCTATTTTTTGACAACTATACTAGCCATTCATTTGTTGTCCTAGGTTTCTAATTCTTCTACTATGAGAAGAATTGGCCTACTTATAGCTTCATCTACTTTATTAAGAGGAACAACCTTGCATCTAGGAGGGAAAAGAAGCTTGTACTTGTACATAGCACCTTACATCTCATTGATCACAACATGCTTACATACAGGAAGAGTCCTATGACTTGATGAAATGTAGAGACAGAGGAGCAAACGCAAGTTGATGATGATGCGGCACATACAAAGTTGGTTGGTATTAGTTTGGAGGAGCTTGACCTCAAAAATTCCAGCAATTCGAATCATGAGGAGTTTGGCATGGACTTTGGGGATAATTAGAGCATTGGACCATTGGCCAAATGTATTTGAACTTTGAATGTAATCATCATTTTGAACATAACATATTGATATTTTGTATTCAATATTTTCATTGTTCAATGCAATGTGTTTAGTATTTCAAAGTTTCATTTGTTATTTATAAATCCTATTACATTTTTTTATAACTAATTTTTCAAGTACTATATATTTTTACACCATCATCCCCTTGCTGTCCCCAAATCTAGGAACTTGGTCCCCCATCCCTAAGTCCCATCCTCCCATTCTGAGACTCCATGGAACTGTGTTATTTATAGCAAAAACCAAAGTATGTGGTCATAGGAAGAGATGACCTTCGTGACGCTTTACAAGATTTTAAAAATGCTTAGGGAGGAAATAAATGGTTGCGTTCAGTTTAAAAGTTAGATCATTGGCCTGCTAACTATAAATTTTGGCAGCACTTCCGTATCTTTTGTTGCTAAGTGGGGGTAACACAATATATGGAGTGAAGCCAATTATTCAAATTGTACTCTCCACCCTGATTCAACTAACAAAGTTGACAGAAATAATTTTGAATGCATATACATGGAGTAATTGAATGTAGTTTACACTTTCTCAGATAGATTAGAAATCATATACAGCAATTGTAGTACCTGCATGTAGGAATTATTTCTTCTTCAATCTCCCGAGACCATAAGGACCATTCATACTGTACTGCTGTTATGGGGTGCACTGCATAAGCTCTTCTTATTGTATCTACACTAGCTTCACAGAGTCCAATATACTTTATTTTTCCTTCCTGGACAAGTTTCTTCATTTCCCCTACCTATTGATCAATTGCAATTTGAGAATTTATTAGGCACTCAAAAGGGAAGCAATGATACTTGAAAAATAAAGGAATAGCTAGTGAAATGAATTAATCAACACTTCTTTCTCACTGATTAGTTTTATATTGCATGTGATCACATGAGCTTATCCAGGTATAAGAATAGGGTGAAGGAAACTCAACAAGCTGAGCTACCAAGGCAATTTAGACCCTGGTCTTTCAGATCAGAAGATATCTATGCTGCAGGCAATTGATGCATAAATAATGATATGGGCTGAAGTAAAACTACTTTCCTAAAGTTAAACTAGAAACAAAACAGATAATGATGAAATTTGAAAGTAAAGCCGCCAGATGAATGCTGCTTTAATTCAAACATCAAGAAAGCAGAAATAGGAGTTACAGTTTCTTCTATTGGAACTTGTGTGTCTACACGGTGCGGGTAGTATAAGTCAATGTACTCCATGCCCAAACGCTGGAGGCTGGCTTCACAAGCCTGTCTAACGTGCTCTGCAGTGCCCTTTATTCCAGGTTTTCCACTACCATCAAAATGGACTCCAAATTTTGTTGAAATCTGAATACTCTCTCTAGGTAAACATTTTAGTGCCTGTAACCCAATAATCATAAAGTCAATTTCAACCATTTCATGCATAGTGGAAAAAGAGCATATAGGTATAAATCAAACTAGAAAGTTCACCTTCCCAACTAATATTTCATTTGTAAATTTGCCATAGATATCTGCAGTGTCAAAAAACGTGACCCCCCTGTTGAAAGCATGTTGGAATAGAGAAGTTGCATCTTCCTCTGAAGCATAGTCACCATATGCCCCCGAAAGTCCTGAACATCCTAGGCCTAGTGCTGAGATCTTCAATGTCACAAGCCAAAACAAAATAATTATGCATCTAGATAGAAAAACAGAAGTATAAACTCAACAAGAGCTTCGGTTGGCATGGTCAACACAAATAATAACTGTACATGGACGAAGGAAAAAAGTGGTTAAACTGAATACACATGCAAAAGTCTTCCATTGAGGTACATATGGGATATGACACTAATCCGACTTAAGACATTAATACATTCTGTAAGAGAGAAAGATAGAATGAAGAAATCGTATCAATGTCCATTATTGACTAAAGTAGTTCAAGGGGTCTTAAGAGTACAGAAAACTGCAATAAAAAATCAGAAGTGCTAAAGATACTCCAGCAATGTAAATGAAAATCTACAACTAAAACTAATTTTACAAAGTGAGAGGTAACCCAATTGGGTAAACTCCACACGCATAATAAAGCCAAAATCCAACGTCATGTAATACAAAACAGTTCATTCTGAGAAAGTCATCTCCTGTACTAAACAGAGAGCCCATGTAAGAGCTGGGGATAGAGGAGAGCATGGGCCATCAGATTACATTACAATAGCTTATATAAATAACCAAGCAAATAGTACAACATAAGATTTTACTCATGTCACATGGATAACCAAATCCTAGAATAACCTAGTTGAAACAAACTAACAACAAACCAATACTAATAATATGCTAAATTCAAGATTTGACAATAAAATTATTGAACTCTTGAATAATATCTAATATAGTTAACACTAACCACTTTCTAATCTAGTGGAAACAAAAATAACAACAAACCAATATTAATAATATGCTAAATTAAAGAATTTAGTAGAAATTTATTAACTCTTGAATAATGTCTAATATATCTAACACCAACCACAGGGGGGAAATTGTCTCATCCAAGACAAAATGGTCTTTAAAGGTGTACCTTTAAGAATTCCACACTTTTGGTGTAGCTTTTAGGGGCATGCATACTCTTGGTGTGTGGTAAATGCTCTAAGATGCTTCAAAGACTTCTACGTGGTAGGGACAGCAATTTCAGTGTGCAGTAAATTGTTCCAAGACACTTCACAATTAGAGAACATCAAGCATTAGACGTTCAATAGATTGACACAATTATACCCTTATAGGATATATCATGGCCACATCTCTCCAACATCTCATAACCACACCATATTGTAGTCACTCTCCATTCAACCACTACTATTTCATTCCTGGAATGAAATTTTGCAACAGAATGGTTTTGTTTTGTTCAAAAAGGAGGCAATATATTGTTGTTTAGTCTATAATTACAGTCAATTGAGTATATTGAAATTAGATATCTCAATATAATGATATAAGATATATAGTTTGTTGTTGATATTAGCTACTTCAACAAACAAATGAAAAACCCATTATTCAAGACAAATCAATATATATTGCACTTGGAAATTGCAAAAACGTGAACTTATAATTCAACACCACTTTCTATTTAACTTGGTGGTTGCAATCGCTAATTATTCACCTACTTTGATGATATGGAATGGTGACCATGAGGACACTTGTAATATTTGTTGCATTGATGTCAAAGTTATGCATTGATTAAGTTTGTGTCATAATCAAACTCTTGAAATCTCTAATCTACACAAACTCACTATCCAATTAAATCTTTAAGGAGGGAAGTGTTAGAGACGTCAAACATAGTTCAAGAGTTAGATATATTATTGTTAGCAACTGAATTTAGCATATTGTAAGCATAGAATTGTCACTTTGTTTCAACTAGGCTATTCTAAGATCTGGTTATCCAGATAATATGAATAGAATCTCATGTTGTAATATTTACCATTTAAATAAGCTATTGTAATATAATCTCACAGCCCAAGATTTAATCTTATATGGGGATAAAACTCTACCTTGTAACATTTTTGAGAGTAGAAGTGGAACTAGTAGATAAAGGCTACTTAAATTTCAAAAGCATGACACGTCTTACCTGTAGTCTTTAATCTATATAGAATTCACATCCAAACACTGACTTAAAAATCACATCGAAAGCACAAGGAATATTCACATCAGGGCTTGGATTAGAATCATAACCATAGCAATAGCTCCACCTTGACAGCATAACATGGCCATGACAGGTTATACATTTGACTCTTAACTGTTATTAGTTTGCTTGGATTTTTTATTGGGAATATAAAGAACAAATGTTTTTCCCTATTTAAAGAAAACCAAGATTATCCATATTAGATTGGTTGCAGTATCTACCAATCCATTGAATCTGAGCAGTATCAAAAACAAACTTGCTAATCTATTCTATTGATTGTCCCATAGGCCTTCTTTTGGTCTCGTGGACGTTCAAAGTCTTCTATTCTAATCACCCACAACTTTATTGGCAAAAGTTTACTTGCAACTAATTCTTCCCTGGTTTGAGAAGATTATGACTACGGAAACTGTATGACTTTTTTAGATTACCTGGAAGCCTTGGGCGCCAAGTTTCCGAGGAGGAACAGCAAGCAAAGAAGCCTCCATTGCTGTTCAATAAGGGTGTCGGGAGATTTCTTTATTGGGTAATGTGTTGATCTGCAGCGGCCTACAGAAACCAAGGCTTTAAGAGCCCGCACGTGTTGACTCTTCTTTTGTTTTTTTGTGGTCCTGAATTTTAGGAATGAGTGGCCCAATGATGCTTAGTGTTTTTTTAAGCTCAAATCCCTAGCTTCAGGAGATTTATGCGATGAAACATTTTTTATCATTTCCAAAAAATAGTTGTCCAAATTATAATTGTAAATTATATACTTTTATCTTAAAATTTGTATTTAATATATGCATAATTTATAATGGTTGTTTATTACAGCACACAAAGGTTTATTTTCAAGGTTCAGATTTAATATAAATTTTTAATTTACATATGTATCATTTGGAATCTTTTTCAATAATAGTAGAGTAATTATAATTTAAAATTTGAAAGTTTAATTGTAAGTGAAAAGGAGGGTTTAAGTTATATAGAGACTATTAATAATAAAAAAGTAATTTGTTTCAAAAATCTTTTAATAATTTGAACAATACCTTTAAAAAATATGAACTAAGATAGCATGGAACCCTACAATTAGTTTGTGTCCTTTATCTTTATTTTCTTTTCAATATCACAATTAGTAACAAGATATTTTCCATACAAACAAATTTTAAGGAAATAAGTCACACCCTAAAATTAATGGGAGTTAACACTCTTTAATTAAATATGGAAAATAAAGGAATTGATATTGATTAATGTATATAGAGATATAAGTAATTGAGATGGAGAAGTAACTAAGATGTTGAGAAGGAAATAGGCTTATCTAAAATTCAATGTGTTGTCGATGTTGACCTCTCTAACCAATTGAGATGCTACAACAAAAAACTCAAAATTAGAAATTGAAACTTAATCAATGATTAGAAGACTAAGGTGGAGGTATTCTAAAAGTTGAGGCTTGTGACTAGGTCACACTCATCATCTAGTCTTGAAACACTTTGCTCCCATGCATTTCTATCCACCTCTGAATTTCACCTTCAAGGTTTATAAACAACTTTTAACATACATGCTTGTACCTAGAAGTGCCCAAAATTATATAAGTCAACTTAGCAATCTGATGTTGACCTCGTAGTCTAGCTCACGACCCATCTGGCGCGAAATATCTCTTCTCAATAATTTCCAACTTGATAGTAATCTTGTTGTGCTTCAAGTGTCCTTTCTAGCCTTATTTCCACCTTTCATACTGCTTGACTTGATCATAATGTCTCTGTACCCTTTAGAAATTATTTTGTAGACCTTTAGTTGTAGGGCTGCTTGAGAGACCCTAAGGTCATCCTAGTGACCTGCCCTAGTACAAAGGGCAACCCAAAATCCCAAAAGGGATGACCTTGTTGTGTTTGGAGGATGTGTGATTTCTTTAATTCAATTTTTTTCACCTTCCATGCTTCTAATTGTGAGTTGATTTAAGTTGTAGACTAAACCTCTTCCTTCCTTGACTAAATCTTCTATCTTAACTCACAATCACCTCTCTTAAATTATCTATCAATCATCTCCTCTTGATTGTGAATCTTCTTCAACTATTTATAAACATCATGTGATTGATATAGGGGTGGTTTTTTCTTCTATATTCGTGGCCATTTCTTTTCAAAAGCTCCCATTCATATCTCTATATCAAGTGGATTCAGAATCACCTTTAGTAGTTATTGGTTACCTTTGATTTGGTAGTCCTCACAACATATGCATGCTCAATACAAGACATAAGTGCCTTTTCCCAACTTCTTACATATATGCTTTAAATCTTAACAAAAAATAAGGTTTTAAATCCTCTTTCAATTAAAACATCAAAAGGATGGCGAATAGCTGGTGTGACATCCCTATTGGGCTGGGCACATAGCCTAGTGGAGATTATCTGATGTGTCATTGGTTCTGCATGTTCAACCACAACCTTTTATTTTTTAGTTTTTAGTGGATACTATTACATGCAACACCATTGATTATGGTTTTTGCATCATGTGGGTTTCCTTAGCTTTGTCAAAGATTCTTTTGTATTTTTTTTTGCTTTGTTTAGATCCTACCTACATGGTAGCAAATGAGGGTCAAGGGGACCCCCCAATTGTTTCTTTTAAAGAGGAACTCTACAATGATGAGCTTTCATTTTCCACTCACACATATGTTGTGAATCTACTCTTGCATGCAACTCAAGAGTTGAGATTGGGCATCTCTAAGGGGTCTCATCCAAAATCAAGTGGTTGAATAGAGAAATGTGATGAACAACCTATTTTGGTCATGAATCTTGAATCCATTGCAGAGGATGTCTTGTATCTCTTCAAACACACTCTAATCTACAAGTTTATGGGTTTGAATATTTCTCTACCTTTCTTAGAATCGTGGATTAGGAATACTTAGTCTTTGAAAGGTGATTTGGAAATTATTATGGTAGCTAATGGATAATTTTTTGTGGTGTTTTCTCAAATGACGGATTGGAATAAAATATTTGAACGAGACCTTATTTCCATCACCAAGAGGGCCTTTTCATCAAACCTTGGCATGTGGTGTTTGACCCTTTGGAGGACTTTGTTGGAAGAAGGAGATTGTTGGAAGTTTTGGAAAGTCTATCATTGATGATACAGGTTGGAAAAATGTGCATGAATTGCATAATACTGCTTGATCCAGTGTTGTCATTGATGTCAACATTGTTATGATTGTTGGGTGAAAATTATGTAATCAACTTTTCAATAGATTACACAACTAGGCCTTCAGCCACAACTATGCGAGGTATAAATCTCTCCTCTCAGAAAGGGGAGGCACCCTTCTTACTGTTGATAGAAGCTATAGCAAAATAAATAAAGTAATTATAGAATGTACACAATACTTACGAAGTGAGGGGGTGTGTCACATTCATCCTTCTCTCTTTTTTCAGAGAAGATGTTTACAATTCTTCACTATTGGAAGTTCTCAATTCACAATAACCTTAAACGTTCAACAAGCAATAATACCAATACCTCTATCTTGTCAAAGCAAAGCGTAGAGATACCAGAAGTGATTAACGATAAACAAATAAAAGAAAAGGGAAAGCTCACGAAGGCACAAAGTAATTTTGTAGCTTTTTCAATGGTGGATTTGGGAAGGACGTATCGTTTGTTGCATTAGAAACATAAATTCTTCTTAGATGCAGTAATTCCTCGAACAATATGAACAATTACAAGCACAAAGTCTTGTAGATCATCCAACCAAAGTATCCAAACACAAATATAAATCCAAATAAAAGATGTAACACAAAGTTTACATGAATTACTTAGAGTCTTTCAAATTTCATAAGATAATCACCACCAAATGAGATCAATTCACAAGACTATTGAATCCAACACAAAGTCTGGTCTGCAATCTTCTTCTTTATTGATCAAATTTCATTCGCAAAGCATGAACACAAAGTTTCACAATTTGTTTCAAAAAGGGTAGCATTTCATTGCAAAATACAAAAAGATGGATAATACAATAAGAATCCCTCATATTTATTGAAAGAGGGATGAGAAAAATTAGGAATCAAATTGAGAAAATCAAGGAAATCAAGTGAGTTATTTTAGGAGATCTCACCTAACTTTGACCAAAGTCAAAGTGTAATTTTTCTTAATGCAATTACATCTCAAACTTTGGTGCAATTACACTTTACAAAAAGACATCTAAGATGTCAGAAAATATTTACAAGATGCATAATGGAAAGCATCAAAAAGTCTAACACTGGAGATTAGGAATCTTCATGGTTCCTTTCTTTGGGCGCAGAGTCTTCATACTTCTTCTTGGTCTCCTACGTGAACTTTTTATTTGGAAGAACCAAGATCAAAGGACATCACCTTTGGGATCACTTAACGAGATGTGGAGAGAAACTACAAGGATGGTGAATCAATAGGTGTTAGAAGAAAAAGTAGCATTGGGAAGTGTGAAGCAAGCAATGATGTCGAGCAAGCATAGAACGGGTGATGATGCACAAAAAATGATGCATGAAGTGGAAAAAATAAGATTTGGAGCGAAGCCAGGAAAATTTGAAGTGTTTAGATGAGAAGTAGGAAAAAGTGTAAGGGCGCTAAAAATTAGCGCCCTTGCACTTTGAGGAAATTCACCTTGGTGCAATGGCACTAATTTTTAGCACCCTTGCACTTGGAGAGTTGGTTTGAAAACAACATGTCAAGGTGTTGAAAATCAGCGCCTTGACACTTAGCTCATGAATGCACAAGTTTGTGAGTGTGATGGCACGGTCAAAGAAACAAAAGCAAAGGAAGAAATGATGGAAGGGCGAGATTTACCTGAGAAATAGTGAAACCCTAGGTCAATGCAACAAGAGACCACAAAAAGAAATGAGTTTCTGAAAGTAGCTTGGTCGCCCAACATGTTGGAAGTGAAAGAGAGGAGTTTAGAATGAAGTGGAGGAATGAACTAAAAGTCAATTAAAATCACTTAAAAGTGATTTGGGAGTGTCATAAATGAACAAAAGTCGTGCAACTAATCAAGGCATAAAAAGTGGCACAAAACTGGAAAAGTGCAAAAGACCTAAAAAAGTGCGCTTAAGCCAATTTTTGGCGAAGTCTGGAAAAAATGTGTAAAGGCGCACTTTTTTAATGCTTGTGCACATTTTCGAAATCGCTTTCATGCAGGGGCACTGATTTTCAGTGCCACTGCACTTTTCAACACTTAGCCAATTTTTGGCTGAGCAAGAACGCACTTTTTGGGTGCTACTGCATATTTCATAATTTCACTAAGTATGAACAATGAGACTTTGTGAAGGTACTCGTTTCAGAGGTCTTCACAAGGCAAACATAGGGGGATCCTCAAACTAAATGTTTGAGGATTTGGAATGCACTTCAAGGTGGATTGAAAATCACCTCGTTTTGTGTGCTTGAACTTCATGAACCTAGGAAATGGACAAGTTTCGTAGGGGGGTTATCCGTGGAACGAGTGCTGCTAGATTTTGTGATAACAATGATCAACCTAGTATGATTTAGAAGTGCTACAAAAGATTTATGTATATAATAAGTTGGTTCAATAAATATAGTTGTATAGGAAATTTGCTAAGTGCTTCTACTAACTATTTTGTGGTTTAGTGCGTCAATTTTTGGGTCCGCACTCCACCATGCTCAGTGATCTCACTTTACATTTTTAACCATGGTTTGTAGTCTATCAAATTCAAGTAAAATCAAGATTATGTTATGTGTTGTGAAATATCTTGGAAGTTATGCATGATAGAGTTTAGCTCTATGTGTCACAGTCATTTCTCTATTTAGTATATCAATGTGGGATATTTTGCATTTCTTTGAGAAGAATTATTTTGTGTTGCGGTTCTAAATTTAAACTCACTAATGTTGGTGAAATGTAAATTTGAAGAAAGATCGAATCTGGAAGTTGCTTGTATTGAGAATTGTATGTATGATTGAAATTTGTATGCCTAGGTCTAATTATTGGCTAACCTAATACAAGATATGTGTTGTGAAGATTGAATATACATTGTGGATGTTTTTAGGATCTATTTTAGGTCTATGCCAACCTAAATTATGTATTGCATGTTTGGTCTAAGTGCAAAGAAGTTTTTGAATTGTGTGTGAAGTCAACAAAGCTATTTTTGAATTATTTTTGGTTACATCTAATTAGGCTAACTTAATTGATGTATGCAGATGTAATTGGGTATTTATATGTGAGACATTCTTGAGTTGTAAGATGCATGAGGAGGTATAAGTGGAAAATTGGGTGTGAGAGGTCTCATATTGTGTGAGATTAGAATAAGAGCAAAATTGTTGAGTGAATGCTAAACAGAGTAGTGCTTTGTATTCAAAGCTTCAAAGGAACTAAAATTCAGCATAAGGAAGGTGTACTTTTATCAATTAACATATTGGCTAAGTAGCCATCTTTGTTTTGTACCTAATTCTGGTTGTGAGCCTTATAAGGATAGTGTGTCCTAGCAGTGAGCCCCTGTAATATACTATATCCACATATAATATATTGTGAGCTAATCCTCACCGCGGTTTTTCCCTTTTTGGGTTTTCCATGTAAAAATCCTAGTGTTCATGTGTCATGTGACCTTGTGGATGTTTCATGCTTTCATTCTTTACTTTTGTTAATATGTTTTGGTGATTGAATAAGTTGTGCTCAAAATTTTAATAGAATACGGATTCACCTCCCACTCAATATTTTGGGTGTTCAATAGAGTTTCTCTCCAAAATTCCCATTTGGATCTATCTTTTGAGGCTCCTAATGGAGTTCTAGCGAGCTAAAAATTTATAGTTTATAGCATCGATCATCAAGACACCTTTAGGCCCTTCTCACCAAAGCCTTGACTAGAAAATAGCCACTTTTACTTGTATTTGTATGGAAATCAATTTGAATAGCGCTCTTCTTGATTCTCTAAAGATTAGACTTGGGACCATGAACTGGATTGAATAGGTTGATTATGAATCTTTTCCTTTTCATTGTTGGATATTCCATGAATACTAACATTTATAGAGATACTATTCTAATTCATTCCCTTCTCCTTCTCCTCCAACTTCTAAGCTTTAAGCTACTAATTCAAAGGCTAAAGGTAAATCTCTGATGCATTCCAATGTCCCAGATTCATATGGTTTCATTCCTATTAAACCTTGCTCAAAGATTAAATCCTTTAATTACCAAAATAAAGGTAACTTCAAATCTCATTCTAGCAATCTATTTGATGTTCTTGAAAGTTTTGAGGAGGGTGCTAAAAGGGAGTTAGACATTAATATGCTAGATTAGGATTTTCATCCCCCATAGTTTGATTCCTTCCCTTCCTTGAAGGCTAAACTGGATATTCATAATTTTTAAAATGAAGGAAGACTCCCTTCCACTAGTCATCTGGTTGTAGATCATTCATTACATGAGGTTCCTAAGGTTCTTGTAGAAGTGACAAATTTAATTTCTTCTATGAGATTTCCTTTAGAGCCTATTAAAAATAATGAATTACTGGATTCAGTCAAAGAAGTAGGGGAAAAAGAATATAGAAAAAGGAATTCCCCCTTGGTCTTGGGCATACAACAAGAGCCCATTAAAAAGGATAATGATGATGAAGTATCAAAGGTAGGAAGGAAAAAGGACCAAGAGAAGGTAGAATTGATAGGGGAATCATTTGTGGAATCTAGTGTTATAAGGATGTAGACTCTCATTTTCTAACCCCTCAAAATGATCATCATATCTTGGAATGCAAGGGGTTTGAGTAGTATCCTTAGACAAAAGGCTATTGTGGATCTTATAAGTGAATATAATCCCGACATTGTCTTCATCCAAGAAACAAAGATGTCTCATGAGGATATGGTAAAAATAGCCTCCAAAAAATGGAAAGGTGGGAAATGTATTAACATAGGAGCTTAGGGATTCTTAGGTAGTTTGGCTTGCCTTTGGAATCTGTATGAAGTTGTTATGTCTTGGTGAGTTGGAAGAAAAAAAATTATCTCCTTGAAGGTTTCTTGCTTTCACTCTAGACAACGCATTCTTCTTATGAATGCCTATGCTCCTACTGATCAAAATGGGAACTTAGGGAGGAGATCTTTTGGAACAAAAATCTAGGATAGAGTGGTTGAAAGAAGGGGATGTGAATACTACTTTCTTTCACAATTCAATTAAGGATCACAAAGGTGGAAATTCCTTAATCTCTCTCACTTTTTCTTAAGAGACACAGTTATCTTCATTTCTTGATATCTCTAGAGAAGTTATGAGCCACTTATTTTTTTATTATTTTCAAATCAAGGTGCCCAAGATGAAGTAAATGGAAGAATCATTATTGACTATATTATTTCCTTGGTTTTTGAGGACACGACCAAATAACTCATCGATCCTATGTCTATGGAGGAATTAAAAACAATTGTTTTTCAGATTAGAAAAGGTAAGGCTCATGGACTTGATGGATTTCCTATTGATTTTTTTAGGAGTTTTGGGAAATTTTAAAAGATGATCTTTTGGCAATGGTTAGAGAATCCCAAAATAGTAAGCAAATGTTGAAGGCCATTAATTCTATGTTCCTAGCCCTAATGCCCAAAAAATATGGCTCTTCCCCCTTGGATTTGTTTTGCCCCATTTCTCTCTACAATGTAACCTATAATATAGTCACTAAGATCATTGTTGAATGGTTGAATAAATTCTTAACCTTGTTGATATCACCTGAGCAAGGTGGATTTGTGAAAGGTCACAAAATAATGGATGGTACATTGTCATTACAGTTGAAGCCATTCACTCTATCTCATCTTCAAAAACCAAGGCTATGTTCATCAAATTAGATATGTGAAAGGCTTACAACATGGTTAGTTGGTCCTTCCTTCTCCATATTCTAAAATATTTTGGATTTTGTTTTGAATGGATCCAATGGGTTATGAGTTGTGTTTCTTCAACTTCCTTTTTGGTGCTTTTCAATGATATTTTGTCATCCAATTTTTATGCTTACAAGGGTCTTAGATAAGGGGATTCCCTCTCCCCATATTTGTTTCTCTTAATGGCAGAAGGTTTAGGCCATCTTTTAAATAATTTCCAAGGAAGAGATCTTATTCAAGGATGGTCATGGGGTGGAAACATAGGTGATCAAACTCATCTCCAATTTGTGAATGATATTTCTTTGATAGGGTTTGCTAAGATTGAAGAGGTTGTAAATATCAAGAATGTGTTGGACATTTATCTTTTTGCTTCGGGTCATCAAATCAATGAAGATAAATTTAGCACCTTCCTTTTCAATACACATTCAACCATTCAACATAAAATTGTAGATATTCTTTAGTTTCAAATAAGGACACTTCTATTGGAGTATTTGGGTATTCCTTTGTCTAATTGCAACTCGAGAAGAGACATTTGGAATAAAATTTTGGATGAGTTTCGGTTGAGTTAGTCACTAGTCCCTATGTTGTATTTTCTTTGTTGGATGATTGACTCTATTAAAATATGTTCTTCAGTCTCTTCCCATCTATTGGTTTTAAATCTCAATAGCTCCTAAGTACTTTCTCAAAGAGTTTGATGCTCTTTCATGCAAGTTTTTATGGGCTATAAATCTTAAGATTCGAAAATGGAATTTGGTTAACTTGCATTTAGTTTGTAGCCCCAAAGAGGTTGATGACCTTAGCCTTCATAAATCAAAGCTTGACTGCTAAGCTCTAGCTTCCAAACTCTATTGGAGATGGTGTAAATTTAGATCAACCTCGGATAAGGATTCTTAATCTCAAATATTTTGGGGGATTGATTGTTGGCCTCCTCTAATGGTTTAATAACTAAGCCCTTAGAGTTGTGACTTAGAGATTGGACATCTGCACTAAGTAGCTATCTTACTCATCATAAAGGTGCATTTCATTGTCAACCCAAGGATGTAAACTTGAAATGGGTCAACACTGTATGTGCACTAGGACTCCACTGTAGTCATCCATAAACTAGAAAAGAAAAAATACTAGAAATAAAATGTTGGAAAGAAAACAACTTAAGCAATAAGCATGAATCAACAACTACACTAAGCATTAACAACTGGACTGGAAATGAAAGAGAGGAATGGAAATCTCAACAAACTAACAAGAAACTACTCTATCTGCCTTGGCTGCAGGAACAGTCACAGAACAAAATTCTAGTGGCTATAGGAACAGACAACTATTGAAACTGAAACTAATTACTGAACAAAAAATAACTTTTAAACTAAATGGGTGGAATTCTCACCAAGTGGGCCCCCTTAAGTGAGTCTTCCTTAAGCTAACTCAGATGTAGCAAATCAAAATATCATATTATTTCTTGAAAGCATGATTACAACATTTCAACAATATGACTGCATTACTAAAACTGGAAAATGCAAGTACAATCTTAGAACATCCAACCTTATGAAAAGGGGCATCTGACCATTGTTTATAGAGAGAAAAACTTCTAATTAACCCTAACTACCTAGGAGTTGACTCCATCAAAATAGGAGGATGTCATTTATTGAAAGCATAAAAAAAGAGGGAGGAAGTTATGCATGTGCCAAATTTGGTCAAAGTAGACTTTCCCCAATGAGAATCTAGCACAACTCACTCCCTAGACTTGCTCAACAAACAAACATGACCATTAAAAGGTAGTTACAATCTTTCATTTGAATTAGGAATTTCCCTCCATTGGAAGTTTCCCTCCATTGAGAGTTTTCCCCTCCTTTGACCTCTTAATGACCATCTTCTTGACTTTCTTGGCAATTGACCAACTGGTAGGAATTTCTTCCACTTTGCAAGCTCGTTTACATTGGCATCTTAATGTGAACCTGCATGATGTCATTAGCACGCACAAACAATTGCATATCCAAAATTATCTTAAAGTAACATCCATTCAACCACATGTAAAATTAACATAGATAATTCACATAGCATGTTAATGTCATTAAAAGTCACAAGGATAAACTTATGCCCAAGGTTTATGGTTTTAAGGAAATAACATGGAAAATGTCAACAATCTAGTACCAAAGTCTATGGTAACAACAACAGATATATAATAAACCCTATCGAAATTGAGTCATTAATTGGACTCATCATCTCCCCCCAACCTAATGTTTTGTTGGTCCTCCAACAGAGGGAGCACTATTCTTTTACCTAGTCAATGCTCTGAAGTCACCAGTTGCCAACTGTCCCAAATTGGTCTTTGTAGTGTCTGAATTGGGGTCCCAGTAAAATCCTTGCTTGTTCTCCAATATGTTCCACCTTGGCCTTTCAGTAGCTATGCCATAGTGATAATATTTGTAATCAGGTACATGCCATAACAGAGTAGGTGGTTGAAAATCTAATGGAAGCCAATATTGTTGCCTCATCCTTCCAATTTGTATGTATCTATCAACTCGTTTGCATGCTGCAACATAATTTTGCAAAGAGTGGGGTTCAACTTGTTTCAACTCATCTGTCAAATTATTCCACCTCTATGATAAGTACCCCATTACCGATTTCCCTATAGTTTCAACTACCTTCTCATATTCCTTGTATGCTTCTTCTCTAACAAGCATGATCCTATGCTTGTAGCTTGGGTGATAAAGAATTATATGCCATGTTTGATAAATGTCTACATGATTACTAGATTCAGCTTTGAGAGGCAAGGGAGTATGAAGTTCTCTTTCCTTGTAAGTTCTAAATTGTTGCCCCCAACTAATTTCATTTTGAATCCATGACATAAATGCCCTCCAATGGATATCTCCAATGTACAGTAATGGGTTCCAATCATGATTATTAGCCACAACATAATTATGCAAGTATAATTCACAGAGCAAATTTTTAACTTCAGGTGAGGAAAATTGGTAGGCCTGGAAAACTCATGAGTGTCAATAGAAGGGCTCAAACCTGAAATAATTCTTGACAATTTAAAGGAAAGATTTCTCTCCTTCAAACACAGTGCATATACTCTAGGAGGAGTTTTGCATGCCAACATTTGGGGTACTAAAGCTACCACATTATCTACCTTATCTTTCAAGGCAACAATTTTTGCATTCTTTTCTTCAATTACTGCATTTTTCTTTTTAACCTCTTCCTATAGCTTGTGTTTTTCCTTTTTCCACTCCTCTTTCCTTTACATCTCACTCCATAGGTTCAGAGCTACAAGATTCCATGAAAAAGTGGGAGGTTTATGTGTTCCTACCAAAATATTTCCTTGCACCGATTCTTGCTATTCAAATAGCACCACTTGCAGTGATTTTGGTTGTTCATCCTACTCAGGCTGCAGGGGTTCTTGATTCTCATCTTGCTCTTGATTTTTAACCTGCTCTGCAATAGCAGCAAGCTCTACTAATCTTATATTTGCTTGTTCTTCAAAAATGTCTTTTTCTTCAACATTTACCTACCCCATAGGGGCTTCTGTCTCCTCCCTAGATGTTCTCTTGAATCTAGAGCTTCTCTTTGGAGGTATATCAGTAGCTGGCCCAGTTGGCTTTGATTTCTTAGGAGGGATTTTATGTTTTTCTTTAGCTATAGGAGGAACAGTGTCATCGGCCTTCTATTTCCTAGGGCTTGGTGTTGCTTTTTTGGTATTTACTTCTGGGTCTTCCCCTTCCTCATTTCTGCCTCTTTCATTTATGCTTCCTCTCTCCTAAGGGTATCCCTAGTTCAAATTGGGGTTTTGGGAAGGACATTATCATCAGTCTCTAAGGATGAACTTTCTTCATCTGAATATTTTGACTCAGAGGAGCCAATTTCTATAGCTTGTTTGAGTGTAGGAGGGTTTGAACTAGGGTTTGTATCAGAAGTTTAAGCTCCAAGAGTGGTTTCAACAACCCTCTTACCCCTACTAACCCTACGAGGTTAAGGTTGACCTTTAGGTTGCACATTTTCTAGTCTAAACTAATCAATGTTTATAAATTCCTCCCATGCCATACCAAACACCTCTTGCAAATATTTATCTACTAAAAATTTTATTAAACAATGATGGGAGACTTAATTATCCCTACCTTTTTATGTTTCAGCTGCCATGATTGCAACGAAGTTATACAACACATTGGGCACACTCATTCTTCTTCCATGTCTCATATGGTTCAGGAGTTTAAAATGCACAAAATGGAGGCCTGACTGACAATCCTCACAAGTAATATACTTGACAATGTGGACAAATACTTGTTTCCACTTCTCTGGTAGAGAAGTTCTCTTCGTTCCTTGCTTATCTACAACCAGCAGAGGGTCACTGGGTTCAATGAATTCTGCCCTAGCTGACCTTGTATCTTTGGAAGTAGTATAGCTCTCCATCGATAGGAAAACCTGTTACCTCTACAATTCTCTCCTCAATAGCTATCATCTATAGCCCTTTTACCATTGCCTTCCCGTCAGAGAGTGTTTGTGCAAATTCTAGCACAATGTCTTCATTGAAGTTGTCAAGTTTTAGGAAATAATCCAACCATCCACAATTCCTAAACTTAGCCAAAGAAAATGCATCCTGCAGTATCACATCATGAATTGTAGGTTCATTCCTAATCAGCTAACTACCCATTGTTTCAGCTGCCCACAATCAAGCAAACACTTTTGCAAAATTTCCATTCCTATAATCTTTCTCTAAAAATCCAATTCCTTCTTCCTACAACTCCTATGTAGTGCTATTGCCAAGTCATATGAAATTTACCTTTTTGGTGACGTTTAAGATTATGACTAAGGAAATAAAGAAACATAAATGAAGGGTATCATCAAGAAAAACGGTGGTGGTTCAGTGTCATTTCACACATGCAAGCCATCATTTCACTTTATCATTCAAATTGGCTTATTTCAAATTTGTTGACATGTATGACACGTGGAAATGTGGGTTGATACTCCCCCCAACCTAAATTAGAGCATGTGTCTACATAGGCTGGGGGGTAATTATGATGTGACAGAGCAGGGTACAATTATATGCTATGTGAAATATCAACATTAATTTACAGTAATTAAATAAATGCACTAAAGATAATTAAGATATAACAGATTGTCACACATATACCTGAAAACCTTGGAATATCTTTTGCAAGGAATGTGGAGAAAGTATCAATTATCTTTAAAAGTATAGTTGAGCAACTAATGTAGTGGTGATGGAATGAAGTGATGATGAAGTGAAGTGATGGAAAAGTTATGGAAGAGAGAGAAAATATGGAGATGGATGGTAGATGAATTTATTGATGAAGAAGTGGATTCCCAAAAATGTGGAAATCTTTATTATGATGTGATTACATGCATACTTGGATTAGTCAGAAGGAGGGACACTAGGCCTACTTCCTTTGGCTACAGGAAGTTCAAAGGTTTGGTGTTGAATAAATTGTTGCATGAATTCTTGCTTGGAGGCTAGTTTATGATACAACTTGAGACAGTGACTGTTGACCAAGAGTTTGAATCTAACAGGGTCAATGGTTGTGAGTTGAACAACACCATTGGGGAAGACTTCTACAACTTCATACTATCCCAACCACCTGTTATGTAGTTTTCTTGTATTATCTTGATACCTGGATTCATAAAGGAGTGCCCAGTCACTTGGCTAGAACTACTTTTCCTTTATGTATTTGTCATGCCATTTGACCCTATGATTTTGCACTATCTCAGTATGATGAAGGGATTACTTTCTCATCTCATCCAAAGCATTCAGCTACATGATTCTATCCTTTATGCCTTAGATATGCCTATCCCAAAATCTAATGCAATCCTAAGAGTTTTATGCTCAAGCTCAATAGGCATCATGGTTGTCTTCCCATACAGTAATTCAAAAGGAGCAAAACCAGTGGTTGTCTTCCAAATGGTCCTATAAGCTAGGTAGATAGTTTCTGGCAACCTATTTTCCCAATCTTTTCTATGAATAGCCACTGTTTTGGTCAAGATAGCCTCTATTTCTCTATTGGTCACCTCAGACTTGCCATTGGCTAGAGGGTAATAGGGGGTAGATTTCTTGTGCCTCATATTATATTCATTGACTAATGTTGTGACAAGGGTTGATGTAAACTGAGCCCCTTGATCTGTCACTATCTCCCTTGGAACCTCATAACGAGTGAAGATTTCCTCATAGAGGAATTTTGCAACCTTATTATCTTTGGCATGTTTTGTAGCTTTAACCTCAACCCACTTGGTCACATAGTCAATGAAAACCAAGATGTAGTATTTTCCATTTGATGGAGGATCAATGGGACCTACAAAATCAAGTCCCCATTTATCAAATGGAGTGATGACTACTTGGGGGTAAAGAGGCATCTCATCAGATTTAGTTGGTCATCCCATCCTCTAACATCTATCACACTTCCTAGTATACTTGCCTGCATCCTTATGAAGTGTGGGCCAATAATATCATGTATTAAGAATTTTCATTGTTATCCTCTTGGCTGCAAAATTCCCTCCATAGGGTTCATTGTGACATGCATGCAGTATATCATATGTTTCATCCTCCCTTACACATATTCTCAATACATGATCTGGTCTAGTGTAGAATAAATATCTTGCAATCCATGAGAAAGGAAAAGTTTTCTCAATGCCCTTCTCTCTTTTGGAGATAAATGAGGAGGAACTCTCCCTGTAACTAGATAATTGGCTATATCAACATACCAAGGTGTGTGCACACTAATGGAAAACAAATGTTCATTAGGGAAAGAGTCATTAATGACTTGAGTGTCCTCTGATGTAGTTAATCTGGAGAGAAAGTTTTCTACAGCATTAACCTTTCCTGGTTTGTTAACAATGGTGACGTCAAATTCCTGCATCAGCACAACCACCTTGCTAGCCTACCTGAAATCAAGGGCTTATTCATGAGGTATCTTATGGCTGCATGGTCTATATGAATAAAGATCTGATATCCTGTTATGTAATGCCTGAACTTGTTAAGGGCATAGATGACTACCAACATCTCCTTCTTTGTCACTGTGTAATTAAATTTAAACTCCTTGTAGGTTTTTGCTAACAAAAGAGATTGCATTCTCAATTGCTCCCTCTTTTTTTTCCTAAGATAGCTCCAATAGCATAATCAGATGCATATGTATGAATATGAAAAGGAAGCTTCCAATTAGGGCCTTTGAGTGTAGGAGCACGGGTTAAAGTTTCTTTCAAAATTCTTTGCCACAGTCCTCTGTCCACTGAAACTCAACATCTTTCGTTAGGATATTGTACAGTGGTGCTGCCATTTTATTGAAATATTTGATGAAGCACTTATAGTATCCTGCATGTCCCAAGAAACTTCTAACATATTTTTTCTTGTCAAGAGAAGGAATATTGGTAATCACCTCAATCTTGGTTGGGTCCACTTGAATGCCTTTCTGAGAAATGTAGTGGCCAAGGACTACTCCTTCCTACATCATCATGAAGCATTTCTCACAGTTCAAGGACAGATTATGGTCTTCACATCTCTATAAAACTTTCCTTAGATTTTATAATGCTTATGCAAAATCAACACCATAGGTAGTAAAATCATCCATATAGATCTTCATACAATCATGTGAGATATCTGAAAATATACTAATGACTGCTCTTTGAAAAGTTGCAGGTGCATTACACAAACCAAATGGAAGTACTAAGTAGGCATAAGTCCCCCATGGACAGGTAAAGGTTGTATTTTCTTGATCCTTAGGTGCAATCTGTATCTGATTATAACCATTGAATCCATCTAGAAAAGAAAAATACTACTTACTTGCAAGTGAATCAAGTACTTGGTCTATGAAAGGAAGGGGAAAATGATCCTTTTTGGTGGCAGAGTTTAATTCTCTGTAGTCAACAAAAACTCTCCATTTACCTCCCTTTTTAGGCACAATTACCAATGGAGACACCCATTGGCTGTCTAAGATAGGGTAGATAAATCCTGCATCCAATAGTTTCTATAATTCCCCTTTTACAATCTACCTCAATGCAGGATTGATTCTCCTTTGTGGCTACCTTATTGGAGTGCATTCATCTTTGATATATATCCTATGAGTACAAAGCTTGAGATCCAATCCTTTCATGTCATGGTAATCCCATGCAAATGTATGTTGATGGGTCTTTAACAGGTTTGTCAAGGACAACTGCTACTCTTGACTCAACTTGCTATTAATATTCAAAATTTTCCCTTCTGACACTTGCACTTGTGTGATTAACTCAATCATAGTTGTTTCACTAATGCTTGGTGTTTTTAGTTCATGTGGCAACAATGTATGAAGCATATCAATTGTTGTAGGAAGTTCAATTGTAGGAAGAGCGGGCAGAAGTGTCTTCACTAGACTTGTAGAACTAGATTCATGAGTGGATGACTCTTCATGCACCTCACAATGGTTCTGAATTATGTGGGACAACACTTCATCTTCCTCCTAAAGCTGCATGAAAGGAATTTTTCCTATCATCATGAGTTGTGCCACTGAATTGACTTCCTCAACCTATTCTCCAACATGTGGCCGTATGGGGTTATCCATATCATGGGGTGGTTGAGCACGAGGGTAGAGAACAAGCTTTTTGGTGCTTTTCCCATTATAAATAGTCATGTATCCTAACCAACATCCTATGTAAGCATATGTTGTGGCTAACCATGACCTTCCTAAAATAATGGTATGCCCTCCTAGTGTAGCTTTAGGGGAGAGGATCATGAAATCTTCTTGTACTCTCAAGAGTCTAGAGTTACCACAAGGTCTTCTACTATACCATCTGGTTTGACAATGGAACTATTAGTAAGTTGTAGGACAGTAGGAGAAGGTCTCATGTTTGCAACATTTAGTTGTTGCATGATATCCTTAGTCATCACATTTATTGTTACTCCCAAGTTAATTAAAGCATTCTTTATTTGTATTCCATTTATAACAACTCCTACCTCAAGACTACCTGGGTCAGTGTATTTAGGAACATTAACTTTCCCAAGCATGATATTTGCTAATTGTCCCACCACATGAACGATAGTGGGATCTTTCTTTTTCCTCCCAGGCTTTTTGAGGCATGCTTCCTTGATTGCTTTGTCATATATGGGGACATCTTTTATGGCCTAAAACAAAGGTATCTTAACACATATGTGTTTCAACTAATCCAAAATGTCAAAGGTTGTTTCCTCCTCTTCCTTTTGTTTAACAACTTCTAACCTTTGAGGAAATGGTGGATCTTGATTAGTCTGCTAAACTGATTTAGGATTTTTAGGCACACTTGGCTGAATGGGGACATTTTGATGCTCCTCTTCCATAGGAAGCTTGGTCATTATAGGAGTGGAAGGAGTTGGAAAAGTGGTTTCTGAATGCAAATGAATGTCACTCACACTCACAACATATGCAAATAATTGATTAGGATCTACAGAGTAGACTGGATGCTGTTGTGGTTTGTTATTTGGGTTAGGTGTGGGTTGAGCTAGTAACTGAGTAGGTCTAGGTGTGCTAGAACTTGAGCTAGTATGAGGAGGCATTATGGCGGGATATTGAGGCTATGGAGGTGGTTGCATGTAAATAGTTGCCTATTTTGGTTAGTGTTGTCCTCCCCTCCATTAGGATGTCTGCTACCAATTTCTTGGAGGTGGCTACCAATTCCCCTGGAATTGCTACCAATTCCCCTTTTCCACTGGGGTGGAGAGTTTTGGTGATTGGGCCAGGTATTTGAAGGGTTATTCCAAGGCTGAGGTGGATATCCTCCATAGTTGGATGGGTATGGGTGTTGTCATTGATTACTAGATGCATAAGAATTGAAATAAGGCCCAACAAAAGATAATGGATCTGGTGGAATACCTTGTCTTGGGGCCCATGGTCTCCTTTGTGCAATGTAGTAGACTTGATTATCATCACCCTGGATTGTCTTGAACTTAGGTGGGATCTACTTGTTGTCAATATTGGCTACCATTTTGCATCTACAGTCATTCTTCTTTTTTCTACAATGAGGGAAATATTCTGCCAACATTGCCTCTGCCTCCTCATGTTTCTTCTTTGCTTGAAGTGTATCAAGTTGAGTAGCTAGATTATTTATGATGTCTTGCTTGAAATCTGCCAAAAAATGAGTAATCTTCATCCTTAAAACTCCATTGGTGGATGATTTACCCATAAATAATTGGTAACCTCTTCCTTTCTTTGAAGTTTCCCTAGAATAGTTCAGACATATCTTCTTAATATCATCCCAAGGAACTTGGGTGATATCTCCTCCTCCCATCAGGTCTAAAGCATCAATGCAACTATCATTGATCCCTCTAAGGAAGAGCAACTTTTGAGACTCTTCATTGAGTGTATGATGTGGATATTTATACAAGAAAAATAAAAACCTTGAAATATAGTCCTCCAAACTCTCATCTTCCTTTTGGTGCATCCTAAAGATGTCATCTCCTCTCATATCATTTCCCCTACAATATTCTTTGTACTTCTCAAGAAACTTTGTTTTCATATTATCCCAAGTCTCTACAATATTCCTACCTAAGTTCATAAACCATCTTAATGCAACTTCTTTCAAGGTGGTAGAAAACAACTTAAGCTTATGAGCATTAGTGGTATAGTCATAGCTTCTACAGATGATATCAAACTCAAAAAAGAAAGTATCAGGGTCTTCTATGACAAGCCCATAGAAGTTAGGAAGGATTGAAGCAAGGATGTTTTTGAGGTTATCAACTTCATTCTGATGAGTGATGGGAAATGGAAAAGATGGTTGGTTGGGTCTGTTTCGGTTTGCATTAGCCATGCCTACTTGATGGAGTTCCAAAGAAAATGGATTTTCAATTAGATTTTTGCCTTCAGAGGAAGTTTTAGAACTAGTCAAATTGGGAAATGCATCAACAAAAGGATGTGTCTCTTCTTCTTCATCATCTCTTGGCATATTTTGAAGCTCAACTAGCTGAAATAGGTCAGGGTCATTAGGAAGGAATCTCCCATAAGCATCTCTTCTCCTTCCTCTATGAATGTTGTATCAACTCAGTATCATCCAACTCACACAAAGAATTGGTGAAAGAATAACATGTCATTACTTTCCTAAATGAAGGGTATGCTAAGAAAAAACTTCAGAAATACTACAACAAGAAAGAAACTATCAATGACTCCAAAGAACTTCCTAGTTTGACACCATCCCTGACAACGACACCAAAAATGTTGGCCTCCTCTAATGGTTTAATAACTAAGCCCTTAGAGCTGTGACTTAGAGATTGGACATCTACTCTAAGTAGTTATCTTACTCATCATGAAGGTGCATTTCATTGTCAACCCAGGGACGTAAACTTGAAATGGATCAGCACTATATGTGCACTAGGACTCCATTGTAGTCATCCATAAACTAGAAAAGAAACAATACTGGAAATAAAATGTTGGAAAGAAATCAACTTAAGCACTAAGCATGAATCAATAACTACACTAAGAATTAACAACTAGACTGGAAATGAAAGAGAGGAATGGAAATCTCAGCAAATAGACAGGAAACTACTCTGTCTGCCTTGGCTGCAGGAACAGTCACAAAACAAAATTCTAGTGGCTGCAGGAACAGACAACTACTAAAACTAAAACTAATTACTAAACAGAAAATAACTTTTAAACTAAATGGGTGGAATTCTCACCAAGTGGCCCCCCTTGAGTGATTCCTCCTTAAGCTAACTCAGATGCAGCAAATCATAATATCATATTATTTATTGAAAGTATGATTACAACATTTCAACAATATGAATGTATTACTAAAATTGGAAAATGCAAGTACAATCTCAAAACATCCAACCTTATGAAAAGGGGCATCTGACCATTATTTATAGAGAGAAAAACTTATAATTAACCCTAACTACCTAGGTATTCGACTCCATCAAAATAGGAGGAAGCCATTTATTGCAAGCATAGAAAAAGAGGGAGGAAGTTATGCATGCGCCAAATTTGGTCAAAGGAGACTTTCCTCAACAAGAATCTAGCACAACACACTCCCTAGATTTGCTCAACAAACAAACATGGCCATTAAAAGGTAGTTACAATCTTTCATTCAAATTAGGAATTTCCCTCCATTGAGAGTTTTCCCCTCCTTTGACGTCTTAATGACCATCTTCTTGAATTTCTTGGCAATCGACCAGTTGGTAGGAGTTTCTTCCACTTTGCAAGCTCATTTACATCAACATCTTAATGTGAACCTGCATGATGTCATTAGCATGCACAAACAATTGCATATCCAAATTACCTTAAAGTAACATCCATTCAACCACATGTAAAATTAACATAGATAATTCACATGGCATATTAATGTCATTAAAATTCACAAGGATAAACTTATGCCCAAGGTTTATGGTTTTAAGGAAATAACATGGAAAATGTCAACAACCAAGTGTCAAAGTCTATGGTAACAACAACAAATATATAATAAACCCTATCAAAATTGAGCCATGAATTGGAGTCATCATTGATGCTAATATTTTGTAGATGAAGGATGAAGTTGAAGGGGGTTAGGTCCTCGATCTGGGACACATTAAGAAAAGGAGCTTCTCTCATTAATAATGACATCTTTTGGATTATTAACAATGGAAATAATGCCTTATTTTGGGATGATTCCTAGGATAATCATCCTTTCATTATGTCTTCATTTCCTCAACTTTTACATCTTTACAATAATTTTTAGGGAGAAAGTTGGACTAAAGTTGTGGATTATAAGTACTCCATCCCTCTTGGGATTTTATAATCCATCAATTAAAAGAGCCTTGTAGATGGCTAGTGGGATGATCTTTGGAAGAACGTGATACTTTATCTTCCATTTTGGTTGATGGACCTTGCTCTTTTTCCAAGGATCCTAATGACCTAGCTTGGGATCATGAATCAAAAGGAATCTACATTATTTCTCAAGGTTATCAATCTCTTGAAACTCAGTGAACAAGGTTGGGGGACTTTCCTTGATGGAGAAAAATTGGAACAAGATAGGATTTCCCAAATATAATTTTCTTTCTATGGCTTCTTTTGCACAATAAATTCCTAACTCAAGGGAAAATATTAGGAAGAGAGGCTTTATGGATCACCCCTATATACTCTTTGTAGATGCAATGAGGAAAGTACAAACCATCTCTTCTTTTTTTGTCCTTTCTCTAAGGAGTTATGAAATATTTGGTGGAATCTTTGGAATATACCTTTCATTCTTGCAACTTCCTTAAATGATTTTTGGAATAACTTAGGTTGACCTCTTGCATATGCTTCCTTCCTATAGGTTGCTTGGAACATTGGTCTCTATTTTATTCTTTGGTAGATTTGGTTCAAGAAAAATCATCGTATCTTTCAAAATTGTCAAAGAAAAACACAACAAATATGGTTCAAAGTCAAAAGAATGATTAAGGAAATTTTCAAATCCAAATTCTCTCTAGATGTCTCTCTTTCCTCTTCTGATCTTCTCTTGGGCAAGCTTTTCGAGTTATATCTCTTATTTCCCTCTCTTGATAGATCAAAAATTAGTACTCAAGTCTTTAGGAAGGTTAATAAATCTAGGAATTGGCAGTCTCCTCCCAATGAATTTTTGAAAATAAATTCCAGGGGTGACCCTAGGATAGTAGGAATTAGGAGATTTGGTAGAGATTGTAAAGGATCAATTTTTTTTCTTCTCTATTCAAATGGGTGTGCACTTGAATAATTTCATGGAATCTTGGGAAATTCTGAAATCCCTTGAAATTATTCTTGTGAAGGGTTGGAGAAGATTTATTTGTGAATCTAATTCTATGATTCTTTTTTCATTATTGAATAAAGGAAAGACCCATGAGGCTTCATGGAGACTCGCCAGGGTGGTTAAACAAATTCTTCAAGTGGTAGCTAATTTTGACTTGATATCCTTCTTGCATGTTCCAAGATAATGGAATTGAGTTGTTTATTATCTTGTCAAATGAGCTTCAAAAGGGGTTTAAGGATGGAATTTCACTAGATGGGATGATTTTGATCATGAAAAATTACACGACTTCTCAATATTATTCATGATGATAAGAGAGAGGGTGGTTAGATGGTTGAGTTGGGTTTGGAGTGGGATGAATGGTACTTCAATGTCTTCCATGGATACTATCTCTTGGGTCTATAGGATCCCCTGGTGGATCATCCTTCTCTTGAATATAATGATGGTAGTCCTCATTTGGAAATCTGATTGTAATCTCAATTCAGATATCTTGAATATAATTTTTTTTGCTAAAATTAAAATAAATTTAAACAAAAAAATATTAAATCAAGAAAGTGAATTGAATTCCTCAAGATTAACTCATTCATAAATCCCCTAATTGCTCCTCACTAGGAATCTCATGTCAATGTGTTTTAGAGTTCAAGAGGATTAAGTTGAGTTTGTCTTGAATGAAATAAAGGCCAATCAACTAGCCCATGAGGCTATAGACTTGGACCAATTTTGAGAGCAAGCTCAAGCCTTAAGGGATATAGAATGAAGCAACATAAACAACACAAGAGTTCATGCAACAAGGATAAGCCAAATACAAGGCCAAGACATCAACCACTATCTCACAAACACTTGCTAGCAATTAAACATCATCCAAGAAACCATAATCAAAAACCATAATTTTCTACAAGAGCTAACTACAATACTCCACCATATTAATATCATTTTTTGGTCGGTAACTTGAGAATTTTTTATCTAGCTTTAGCTGGGTGAGGCCACAAATGGGGGACCTCATATTGACATGAGCACCAATATTAATGTGAATAGTATAGACCTGTGAGCACTGTAGCCCAGTTGTGGAAAAAATATTGTGATCACACCAACCTAGTAAGGGTATGGAGCACTATGTCACATGGAATGAACACCAACAACATCAATGTGATAGTTCAAACCTACAAGCCTAATGAATCAACAAGGGCATAATTCCCACAATCACAATGGCCCAATAGGGGTTTGAACTTTGGTGGATACAACAAAAATGCCACAATTTAACCATCACACTATTCCATGAATAGCTACTCCACTATATCAATGTTATAAACAACAATTGTCAAACTCTTTCTCAAAGCCATCTATGCTTGAACCTTGTTGTCTCTCATAAGACTCTTCCCCCTTGAGAATAAGATAGTATAAAAAATACTCCTTTTCTCCACTAGCTTTTGTTATATGAGTAGGAGTGACTTGTCCTCACACCAAAGACATAGTAGCAACATGTATAACATGTAATCTCGCATCTATGCAAAGTAGTTGCAGGTCAAATTTTTATGTACATATTTGGTGAACTTGATGTGGACTTTCAAATCTTGATGGGTGATTTATTTTGCATTTCCCATGATTTATTTCATTATCACCATAGCCATTCTCTCTCTAATACATTATATTATTATGTGGTACCTTCAATAGCCCCTAAAATATATTCAAATTAGATATAATTAGGGGAAGTTCCCCTCTAATGATTATCTTACCCCATATTTGATAAGTATCATCTAGTATACTAATGGCACCAATATCTAATCATTACAATTATGACATTACTAGCTTAAATGGTAGGCAAACAATACTGCATGAATTTATAATTTTCAATAACCTAGCCTAGATCTGAGATATTATGCTCCAAAAAAACCTAGGTCAAGTTAAATTACATTAATTACTTACTCAATCAAAAATCTATTGATAAGACCATCCCATCATAAACTATCGAGACATAGCCAATCAGATTGACAATAAGATGGTTAATTTAGAAACAAAATTAAAAGATGATTGAGTTGCTTGATAGTTTCATATATCCTATCAAAATTAATAATTTTTAGCACACCAAGTGCCACTAGATAAATCCTCTTGAAGAAGGAACTAATGGGGATACCCAACCCCATTATAAGATAACCCACCTCAAGGTAGCGAAGTATAATAACATAGGGAAGAGGGAGTGATGTATAAAGGCCTCATAGCCACCCTTTTCCAATAAATTAGGATGCATAAGGATGGAGGTACTCAACAACCTCTCTAAAGCATAGTCATTAAAAGACCCAGATCACTAAAGTAGCAAACACATGATAATTCATTCACCATTACCAAATATGACTAGCTCATCATGGGACAAATCAAGTCCCCCTTTCCTCAACTTTTACCTTTGTAATACCAATAATGAGGCATTTGTGCCTCCTCAACAATAAATATATAAATTTCAACCTAGAGGGATACCCAAAACTATGAAATTCCAACAAGGATACAACCATTAAATATACAACAAAACTATTGATCTATGTCGATATATCAAACTAAGTTTCTTTTCGAGTCTCAACTCAGTTAGCAAGTCCTTCCCACATGGATTATGTTTGGAGGGACAATGTCTTCCACAAAAAAAAAAAACTTAGGGACACATCTTGAGTACTTAAAGGAGACCCTAGACCTCAAGATTTATAATTTCATGTTTTCATTTACTCTCCTTGATCTTCCAAAATTCAAGGGGGAGGGAGACTTGAATTCTCATATTATAAGTGTACACAACAATTATAAAGGAACTCCTCCACTAGGAAGGAATCATCACTAGAATATTTCTTAATAATATAGAAGGGAGAGGATTGTGTTTTATTAGTAGTATTGTCTTCCCAAAGTGTTAATTCATTAATTTTAATGACTCATCAATAAGTTTGTTGTGGCCTTAAACATAAACAAACTTGTCAAGAAATAATTTGGAAATTATGAAGAATAAAACATGATGTCAACAAACTAGTCACACTTTATCACATTGGAGATAATTCCTCTACTCATCAACATGCATTCCAAATATGGATCATAGGGAATTGCATAACAATTTCCTATACACCATTAATAGGGACATGAGAGAGGTAAAAAAACACCCTACAAGTATTATGGAGAGGCTCTAGAAAGTGATTTGAGAGTTGAAAAAGTTACCATTTATAGTGGAAGGAAATCTTGTGGAGCCAATGAAAGACTTGGCATTCAAAATGTGGCTATGAAAAATAACAATGATGAGAATAATAAAAACGATTTGTTTTCTCTAAAGATATTAAATATTGAAACATAGAAAAATAGGTTAGGGGTTCAATACATATGGTTTTATACTAAATTTGAAATGTTTCACCAAATTTACTATAAATAGAAATGGAAAAATGGGGTGTAATGAACCTACCTATTTTCTATTTCTTTCAGGAAATGAGGTTATCCAAGATAGAATTAACTTTTAGCCCTTGGGTGAGTCAATTCAATGGAAGATCTAATAATTTCCTTTATGTATGTGGATGGGGTAAATATGAATGAAATGCACTTTTGTGAGAAAAATGAAAAATACCTAATGATCCCAATTATGCAATGTAACACTTGAAAATTCAATACAAAGCATAACACTAAGAGAATCCACAACTTCCTTTTAGATTTGTGAAGTCTAAATTATTATAAACATGTCATAAAAAATGTTGCAACGTGTCCTTCTAACATAAACAGTGATAAAAATGACTGAACAGGGGTTTTGGGAGAGAAATAAAAATACCAAATGCACTCATTCATGACATGTAAAGGTTGAATCTAGTAGATGAAACATAGGACTATTAGAAATAGTAAACCTCTGGCAGATCTGAGAAGGGGAAAATGTTGTGCACCTATTACAAAATGTTGTTTCTGGAAGCTATCTTGGGACTCATTCGCCTATAGGCTAATAAATCCCTTTTCCAAGAATCAAAACCTGATTTCATGATCCTTGGGCCTTCGGTCTGCACTTCTAATTCTCCCAAGTTCCACTATCAAAAATTCAAAAATGAATTCAGGATCAGAGTTTCTGTGAGATGACAACTTTTCTTGCAACTTTGTCAACTTTTGCAATTTTGCACTTTAGAGATCTCCATGAAAGCATGAAAGGAATGATGAATGAACAATACAATGTTGCAATTCAAAAAAACCTTGAATAAACCTTGGAAAGACTAAAATATTACATGATATGGCTTCAATGGATGTGGATCTTGATGCTTGAATCTTGCTTTGAATCTTTGACTTGAATGCTTAGATTAGATCTTGAAACCTACATCACAATGTTAGCTCCAAAAACATGCATGAATGAACATAACTGTGACATGATTCTTGAGATCTTGAATGCTACAACAAATGATGAAGAAATCTGGTCTTGAACACTTTTTACAATAATCTTGGCTCTTGTAATTGATCTTCAAAACTTCTAGTTGATTTGATAAAATAACCTTGTATCTATAAACATTTATCCTTAATTTCCTAAAAATTAAACATTACAAGCCAACATTTGAAATTTGAATTTGGGATGATAAAAGTATCGCCAAAACATGTTTTAAAAATGGGTTCCAAATCCTAGGGAAGACCCATTCGCCCATGGGCGAATGGGTCCCAGGTCCCTATTCCTAGAACACACATTGTTCAAGGTGTTTATGTGTTGGCATTAATTATTGTCGGGTTTCCCCTTCAGAAAATGTAATTTATTAGGCTTGTAGATGTAAAATAAGGCTTATTAAGGCATAATTAAGTCCAATTTAATTAAGAGGGCCCAAACAGAGTGTGAAAATGTAAAGGAGTACATTTTTCAACACCACATTAAGGCATTCTTAATTCCATTTTAATTGAGGAGCCCAAACAAAGTGTGAAAATGTAAAGAGATACATTTTTCTACACTACAAATAATAAAATAAATATGACAATAAATTAGGGCACAAAAATTTCCCCCCCAAAAAAACAACAATAATAAAGGATGCAATAACAACAATGGCCAAGGCAATTATCCTTATCAAAATAATAATGATGTGGATTATCCCCACAGTAACAATATTTTTATCAAAGGGATAAATAACAATAAATCGCTTGAGGATAATAGGTGTGAACTATATTGTCATCTTTATGATTATGATAGACACTATTCATTCTATAAAGTAAGATGGCACAACATAAAGGTGTGTTGGAAGTATAATAGATACATCTCAAAGCTCCTTGAGGATCATCAACATTTATTTGTAAACATATTCCTTAGTCCTTGAGAACAATAAACAAAAAAATATATTTAAACTCTTGAATAATTTTAATATGTCTAACACCAACCACTAGGGAAAAATCTTCTCATCCAAGGCAAAGTGTTCATTAAAGGCGTACCTTTAGTAATTCCAAATTTTTGGAGTAGATTTTAAGGGCAATCATATTCTTGGTGTGTGGTAAATGCCTTAAGATGCTTCAAAGACATCTAAAGTTAGAGTATGTAGTAGGGAAATGTAATTTTAGTCTGTGGTAAATTATTTTGAGACACTTCACAATTAGAGAACATCAAGCATTAGGAATTCAATAGATTAAAACAATTATATCCTTGAAGGACATATCATGACACCAACTCTCCACCCATCTCATAACCACACCACATGCTAGTTAGTCTCCATTCAACCACTACTATTTCATTCCTGGAATGAAGTTTTGGAATGAAAAAATTGTGTTTTGTTTAGAAAGGAGGTAATATATTGTTGTTTAGTCTATAATTACAATAAATTAAGTATATTGAGATTAGCTACCCCTATATGATGATATAGTTTTTTATTGATATCAATTACTTCAACAAACAAGTGAAAAGCCCAATATTCATAACAAATCAATGTCTTGCACTTGGAAATTGTAACTAAGTGAACTTAGTCTTCAATGCCACTTTCTATTTAACTTGGTGGTTGTAGTGGCTAATTACTCATGTACTTTGATGAGATGGAATAGTGACCATGAGGACACTTAGTAATATTTGTTGTATTGGTTTCAAAGTTACACATCAATTAAGTTTTTGTCATAAGCAAACTCTTGAAGCCTCTAATCTACACAAACTCACTATCCAATTTAATCAATATGAAGAGAAGTGTTAGATACATCAAACATTGTCCAAGAGTTAGATATATAATTTTTGATATTTGAGTGTGTTGAGATTTATGGATTGAAAATGTGTATAATTTTTGGATCATACTCCACGATCCATCATCATGACTCTTCTCTTTATCTGCATTGCATCTTGATGATGGATCATGGAGTATGATTTGAAACATTGATGTAAAAAATTATACACATATTCAATCCAAAAATATCAACATGCTATTTCTATGGACTGTGGAAACTTCATGCTATTGTTGATATTTAATCTATATATAATTCACATCCAACTAGTGGCTTAAAAGTCACATTAAAATATAGGCAATATTCCTATTAGGGCATATACCAAAATCATAACCATAGGAATAGCTCTACCTTGGCACTATAACATGGCCATAGCAAGTTATATATTGAACTCTTAATTGCTAATAATTTGATTGCATCTTTTATTGGGAATATAAAGAACAATTTTTTTCCCATTTAAAGAAAAACAAGGATTAAAGAGGCAACACATTGACTTTCTTTTTGTTGCTTTTGGTCTTGAATTTTGGGAATGAGCGGCCCAATGACCGCTTAGTTATTTTTAAGCTCGAATAGTTTAAGAGATTTTGTGATGAAACATTAAAAAAAGTTAACCATAAACAAAGCCAATCATGTAATTAACATGTCATTAGTATATGTGTGTGTATATATATATATATGTGTGTGTGTGTGTGTGTGTGTATATGTATCTATATATATGTATATGTGTATATGTGTATATGTGTATGTGTATATGTAAATGTGTATGCATGTGTATGTGTATGTGTATATATATATGTGTGTATTGTATATATATGCATATATGTATACACACACATATATAAATGTATATATACATATGCATTATGTATATATGTATATATTTGTATATGTATATGTGTATATATATGTATGTGTATGTATATGTATATGTGTGTGTGTGCTTATATTATATATATATATATATATATATGTGTGTGTGTGTGTGTGTGTGTATGTATGTATGTATGTATGTATGTATGTATGTATGTATGTATGTATATGTATACATATGCATATATGTGTGTGTATGTATATATGTATATATATGTATATGTACATATATACATATACATATAGATAGATAGATAGATAGATAGATAGATAGATACATGTACATACATACATACAAACATAGAAACATATATTAAAATCATATTTAATTTAATATATGCATTCTTTTTAAATGGTTATTTAGTAAAACATTTGGGTTTATTTTCAAGTTTGACATTTTATATAATTTTAATTTATGTAATGTATAATTTGGAATCTTCTTAAATAGCAGTAGAGCAATTATAATTTCCAACTTTGAAAGTTTTATTATAAATGGGGAGGAGGGTTCAAGTTATATAGAGATTATTAATCATAAATTTGTCACTTGTCCTTTCTCTCTCTTTTTTAAAATTTAAAAATAAATATATTATAATATGATAATTCCTTAAAATTATCAAAATAAAATGACCACCAATTTTAAAAATCTCTTAAATAATTTGAGTAATATCTTTAAAAATATTAATTAAGGGGTCCCATGGAGCCGCTACACAACTATTTTTTATGGAGTAGGGGATCCCATTAGAAGAAGAAAATAATGTTACAAGATAACATAGGATCTTGTGTAAGAAAATATGAGCCCCTACTTTTTAGATTTTAGATTTAAGCATGTGTTTTTTGTTGAACACACTAAAATGCTAAGAGGGGGGTAAAACATATACTAAAACTTAAACAATTTCATTTGTAGATTAAACATCAAATCACATTAACTGAAAAAAGAGCAAAAATGAAAAGCATGCACCACATAAGGACACCGAGATTTTTACGTGGAAAACCCAATGAGGAAAACACCATGGTAAGAGTTAACTCACAATATATGAAGCTCACTGCTTACAAAAATTATAATGTGTTAAGGTTCATTGCCTTTGGACTTGCAGGCCAAGGCACACAACCTTAGGGAAAGATACAAGGACCTATTGAAAAGGCTCACTACCTGATAGTAGGATACATGAAAAATTACAATGAGAACATGAACATGAACAACTATAAAAGAAGCATCTATCATATGATGATGTTGCAGTCCCTTTTTCACATAATTACTCCATCATATTGACTTCACACACTTCATATTCAACATTTTACACCACCTCACATCAAAAAATCAATTCACAATTTATTTTTTTCTTCTATAAATACCCTTCACAACAACTTAAAACACCAATTAGGTCAGCTCCAAGATGACCTATAAAATGAAATGAGTGATACTACATAAGTCAACTTCACACATATGCATGATGAAGATAAAATGAGTTGTGGATCAACACATGACATAACAAACCCCAAATACATCACAACACATCCTCCAAAGAAAAATTAATTAATCATAATCAACCATAGATGAAGGGAACAAGACTGTTGGGCCAAACAACATCAATACTACCAAAACTGCCAACTATTCATCTTTACACCATGGGGGAGAAACGAAAAACATCATGCAGACCAAGATGTGAACAACGTAGTCTATGCATAATATATCTTCAACATTATTATAAAGTATCTGATCATTATGAGCTGGCGCAAGAAGAGAAACATATTGAACTAATGAAAACAAAGCATCCCAAACAGACTGTAACACTTCATAAATTAGGATATTGCATTGTTGTACACCAAAAAAATTGAGACTTGCAAGGATGAACCCATACACTTCTCTAAGCATTATTCCCAAATCTAAACAATCACATTCATCACTCTGGATGAATATAGAGCATTCCAATAAGCCTTCATCAATGCAGAAGGTGTAACGACTTGAATTATTGAATGTAACACCTTCACATCATGACCATCTTATCTTCTGAACCACAAGGAAAAAGATTGCTTTGCAAAAGGATACAGATCAAAATATCATGACTGTCTTGGAGTATATACTATGAATGTCTTAGAAAAAAAATTGCAGCTTATCTCCATGTGTGGTACACAAAACTAGAATGGTATCAATGTAAACATGTTGTAAACATATCAGAACATGTGAACCTACCTTTGCATCATACTTAGACACCAAGCTAATCACCATTCTTTCATATACTATATTGTTGACTTATACCAATAGATATCTCTACACATCAACTATCTTCAGAGTATATATAGTCTTCAACATGTACATTTGACATCAATGACAACACATCTTGAGTTGACATTAATGACAACACATATTTCCAACAATCTCTGGGCCTTTTTCATTAATGGAAATGCACATATATCTACAAGACTTCTCTCCCCCTTTGACATCAAGGGTAAAGGGCATAATATCTTCTACTTATAGCAGCCCAACAACCATATGAACTCCCCCATTTTCTACGCTTTCTACAAACAATAATCTCCCTGAGATGGAGATGATCCCAAAAATGATGTTATGTACATACTAGTATTTTAACCAAAAATGATACTACAAGCCTCCATAATTTTATACAAATCCAAAAATTGTCTTATCTACAATACTCTCACAACTCACTTAGAAGGTAGAATGCTTTTGTAGATTACCTTGAGTTTGGAAGAGTAGATACCGGTTTGCCTTTGTTGAGGTAAGAATGTGATTTTAACATTCAAATTGTATGCATAAGTCCTCAACCTCATCCACACTACTTGGAGCCTTCATTTTTTTTATCAATATTTTCTACTTCAACAAACAACCTAGATAATGAAGCAAGTCTCAAGTTGACTGCTCCCCTTAGTTGACTAAACTATTTCTTTAATTGATCTTTGGTCCATAAGTAATAAAAACTACACATGAAGACTTTTTATTTGAGCTCTTATTGATATATCCCGACCATTTTGGTGATCTATGACTCAATGGAGTCAATCTGGTTTTTGATGTTCTTGGTGGAATTTGACCATTTTAAGAAAAACTGATATAGATTTGTAACCTCAACAATACATTCCTTAAACATTTTCAGATTCTCTTGTAGTTTGTTGTGTGCATTGGCACACTAGTCAAATGCAGTATCCATTCTTTTTTCATTTGTCTTCCTCAAGGCCTCTTGTTCTGCCCTTTTCTCCATGTGAGAGGAATGATCTTTGAAAGAATCCATTAAAAGTTTCAACTTTTGTTCCAAAGGAAAGGAAGAATCAATGTTTACCTCTGGTAAACCCTCTTGAATAATCTGTAATGTCCCCTTTCTAGTGGAACACTTAAACCTGAATCTTGCATGCAAAGTATTTCTCAAAGAGACAATAGAAGCGTAAGAGATCAATAAGTTCTAGTGTTGATATCTAATAAGATCAAAGATGAGATAAATATTCCATTCTTGTCAAAGGATCCTTCATTTCCTTCTTTCACTCACTATAAAGGATTCCTTTATAATATATTTCATAAGTACACTAGGTCAAATATTAAACATTTTCCAATATCACATCGGTGGAATTCTATTATACCAATTATCATTATAGTGAATGAATAGAGTCATTATTATTGCATAGTTGCATATAAAGCGTTTATCTGTATACATTTTCATATATATAAATATATAAACTATAATCATTACTAATTATTTATATATATTTATTTCATATATATACTTTAATCATTTTAATTATATATATATATATATTTATTATATATATGTATATATTTATTTATTTATAAATTAAAAATCATAATAAACTTACCTACCTCTGATTATTGTTTATGCTGAGGCAATTCGTAGCTCACAATAATCAGATTATTTTCCGGGTACCATAGTCTATTCTCATTCCAACATATGCTCCTTGATCGGAGTTCACATAGCATCTCTCCTTTGTGCAAAATATATTCCCCTTCCTTACTTACTTCTCCTACTCCTCCTTATATCCTCTCCGTTGGAGAGAGAAGAACAGTTTCATAAGGTTCGTGCCTTTTTGCTGCTGAAGGGATGTGATTCTTTTGGATTGCTGCATTCCTAGTAGCGATTACTCTTTAGAGAATTGCGGTCTCAATAACTAATTACATTTACTTTATGTTGGCTATTGATTATACTATATCTTATATTTGTTATTTAATTGTTTTACTTTTATGTTTGTTATTTGATTATCTATTTCATATTACAAAGGTTAACAGATATATGTAGTATATATATACAATATTCTTATTATTTATTTATATATATATATATATTATTGAACATATATATATTTTTAAATGTAATATGTAATATATATATTCAAATAGAAAATATAAGATATATATTTTATATAATAAATGTAATATCTATTTATTTATATGTATATAATCAAATATAAATAATATCATCTTTATTAATAATAATCATATTTATCAAATAAGGGCATAGGAGCTTTTGATCAAGAATTATTATTTATTGTATATCAACATCTATAATTTATAATATCATGAATTGTGTAAATTAGGGGACATGATATAATCTTTATTGCATCATCAATTAATCCAGTTTTCTTCATATGCTCCTACAAAATCTCCTTCATTGCAGAGGCATGTAGAATATCACCAAGTTGTAACTTATGAAGGGGAGAAATGCTTGACAAGTCAACTTGTCCTTGATGAGTGGGAATTTTCAAAGGTTGGGGTGTTACCACAAGTTGAAACTACATTTACAACCCTTGAAGGTCCTTAAAATAATCTGAAGATGAAGAATCAAAACCTCTATCCATAGAAGTGTCTTGCTTCTCAACTGTCTTCTTTATATTTTAAACATTCTCTATATCATCCTCTTTCTTTTTCTCATCATTTCTTGAATTCTTAGAATGAGAAATACTAGGTTCTCTACTAGAATTAGTGTTCCCCAGAGTAGGGACACTCACTTCACCTTGATCTCCCGCACCTTGTGCACTAGTATTCTCTAGAGGAGGTCTCCTCTTTTTTCTCCTTTTCTTTTTCTATCTCCATCCTAGAGACTTAATTTTTATCATGCATACTAGGGACATCTTCTCCATCTTGTTGTCCAAAGGGTCCTTATACTTCTTACTTACCAAATGCATCTTTCTCATTTGTTTTCTCTAGAGGGGGATCATTATCAATTTCATATTTATCCATAGGCTCCTATGAATCAACATCTACTTCACTTTGTATTTCATTAATGATTTTCTTAGTAATGTTTTTTAGTTTCACTTTGAATCTTTCTTTTAATATCCTCATCTAGGCTCATTAGAAAATCTATTCTTCTTTTGGTGTGGAGCTCCTTGGTTTGTCTCTAGATAATCTTTTGTTTTTCTTCGTGGGAGACAAAGATCCTAGACTTGCCAATTGCTTGTTGTTTCAATTCTTCATTAGCCTTGATTGCTTTTTCTCTTCTATTCCTCAAAGCCTCAACAAGGCTATTCAGAGCTTTGCAAAAATGTCACTAAAGGGAATGTTTTACACAATCATATATTCAATGACAACCTTTTCAATTGTCTTTTGAAGGGACATTTGAATGCAGCTCCATTATACTATCCAATAGGTTATACTTAACAATTCCATTTAAGATGGCACTGAAATCAAGGGGTCCATGTGTAACCGGAGGGGTTTGTTCAACTTCCTCTTTTGCAATCTTCTTTTCTTTCTTCTTTTGCAAGGAGATATCTTCAATTTTAGTTTCTTCCTTCTCTTCTGGTTCTTCCTTATCAGGATTCTTTCTCTTTTCCTTTTTCTTTTGCCTTAGCTACACAATATTTGTGGTTTTCTTCTATGGTGGAGTAACAGATTCAAAATTTCTTCTTCCTCCAAATGATTGACTTGATCTAGAGGGCTACGAAGCAAATGCAACAACATAAGAGGATCTACTAGATCTTCTTGAACCCTAACTAGCTTTTGGAGGAATACATTTAGATTTAGAAACCTCTGCATTAGATAAAGCTTTGAAGAAGTACCTAATATCTTGTGAAGGTCATATTTATCTTTTATCTTTGAGTTCCATGGAGCACCCATCTCCTTAAGCACCCTTTCCACTTTCTTTTCACTAGATTCATCTCTCTGCTTCTGGTAAATTTCATCCATGATTTTTGTATATGTACCAAATTATTTTTCTTTGGGATCCTTAGATTTTGATAATAAAATATCTATATAACCTTGTACAAATTCATTTTCAACCTCATAAGTCAACTCAGGAATCCAGGAGGTTTTGGGCTCCACTACTTCCATGAAACAATGATCCATGATTACCATAAAAGTTACCTCATTCTCATACTTTTGGACTAAGTTTTATGTTATCCTATGTTTGCTCTGCATTTTAGTTTGTAAATTCTTGAGAAATCCCCAATAGAAAGTAGTATATGCTTGCTTATTCTGAAAACTATTCATATGTTGTTTGAGTTGTGCTACTACCAAAGTGAACTTATCCCAAGTCTTACCCTTAAAACTAGGTAACTCATTCAAAAAGAAGAATGTGAGACAAACGATCAATGAACCAAACCTAAAATTATAACCAGTTTCTTTTTTTCTCTTAAGGTTTTCCATCATCTACTCTCTCAACAACTCACACAAGTCTAGCTCCTTCCTTCATCATTTGATACATTGTATGAATTGCAGTGGTGGTGGCATGCCCTTTTGTATTTGTAAAATAAATCTTGTATGCAATACCCATTGATGCATACCAGACACTAGGGTCTGCGATATCCTTCACAATTAGAGTTCTCTTATCAAATTTATCATTGGTGAACTCCATAACTGCTTCATTCTTTACAAAATTCAACATAGGGGCTGGTTTGGAGGCACAAAGACCAGTAACTTCCCTAATAGATTCCTTTGTGATCATGTAGGGTTTTTCTAGCTAAATAAAATTTTCATGAATGTGATTTAAAATTATTCTTACCCATTCTTTGCATTTGCAAAAGTCTGGAAAATATTTCCAAATTTCCAAACCCTTTGCTACCATATTTGCATACTCTAGCTTGTAAACTCCATTCTCATTCAATAGCTCATGTCAGACCACTTCAAAGGATGAAATATGGTCAATCTCATTCAGTTGGGCATGGATGTAAATACCTATATCTTTATAGTACACAACATCTACTAGAACTTTTGAGGACGTGCCATCTTTGTCCACTTCCATCACCTTGAAAGGAAACTTCTTGTATTTGGGCCTGGGTTTCTCAACAACATTAATTACCTGAGGTTTCACCATTAGAATTCATTCATACATCTTCAAACACTACAACTATGGTTTCGCATAAATAGCTTGAGAATCTAAGCACTCTTCTTCTTCACTCTCAAACACAAATGCTCTTGATTGCAAATGAGGTCAAATGATCCAAAACCCACATAAAAAGTCCTTTCAAAAGCCCCAATTTTTTTCCATAAATGTATTTTTACTTTATTAGGTAAACCCTCTGTTGAACTTCTTTGTGTCATCACAGGGATAAAATGAAGCTCAACACACCTCCGCAAAATATTCTCTTGCTTCAGAATCATCATCAATAGGTTCAATATTGTTCAACAAATCTAAGTGTTAGAGGAATTGATCCAATTCTTCTCCTATGCTGAAATATTCAACATCTTTTCCTTTTTAGGGGGCTGAAGGGTTTGCAAATCATAGCTCCCCTTGAGATAATGCTCTATCTCAGTTTTTATTAGGATCTTGTGCAGAATGAACAAGTGTAGAATTATCCTTCTTCTCATTTTCTTGAACTTGTTTTTCCTTCCAAACCTTTTGATTACCCTTCTTTTGTTGGTTAGTATCAATCTTCTTTTGAGAAGTAGAAGGTATTACATTCTTTCCCTTACAAAACCTTAAAATATGTCTTGATTTATTGCAATTATAATAGTTGATACTAGATTGTGGAGCATAATTACTTCTTCTCACATTAGATCTACAATCAACATTAATCTTATTCCTGAAACTACTCCTCATTGTTATAAATATGAAATAGATTGAATAACCAAGATCTTCTATGAGAGAGATAAGCTATAAAACTATAAATGAAATAACACAATTACAAACCCAAGATTCTGAGAGATGTGCAAATGTCAAGATGACAAGATTGCATTAGGGGCTCAAAGAAAATCTATAGAATAATGACTGCATGCATTTCAAAGTATGCAACAATGCAAGAGAATGAATCAAGACTAAGGAGACAAAGGAGGTGGAAAATTTAACCAATAGGAATTAACCACCAAAAGTGGATATGAAACACCAAAAGTAGAGATGGCCACCACACATTGAAAGTGTTCCACCCTTTAAGGAAGGGGGCACCACATCACTTATCTCCTAGTTATTAAATGATAAAGTCACTTTATTATCCTAAGAAAGCTTAATATAAGTGTAGGAAAAACCTACGACTAAGGGAAAATAAATTAACCCACTAGGAAAATAAAAACCTACATCAACACCCTCCATTAAGTGACACTTAGGAGGATGCAAAAGATTACATGGGTCCCAACTAATGAAGCCATGTTAGGTACCCATGTACATATAAAATTCCCCCCCAAAAGAAGCCCCATCCCATAAGAAGGAAGTATGCCCCCCATAATAGAGAGAGAAATGAAGTGGAAGGACAAAGAAGCTCCCCCAAAAAGAGATCCAATGGTAGATTCTCAAAACTGGATGTAGAAGATGGTCCACGATTGTCGATCAACATTCCTTCCTTTGGGAAGAAACAAAACCAAAGGCGCATGTGAGCTATCTCCCCAATCCTAAAAGGAATATGTAGGAAGAAAACTCGAGATGTATGAAGTCTTTGAAGTCAACTTAAGTGTCCCCATGTCAATGTTGAAAGCTCTCACAATCAAATTAGGCATTCTAGGCCACATTGTTGAAAGTGAAAATTCAAAATATCTTAAAGGCTGATATAAAACTCCATCCAAAGACTCAAGTATCTCCTTTGAAGACGTCTCCTCCAAATGATGATCCAAAGTATCCACACTCATTTTAAATAGGAATGATCATGTAGAGAATGGACAATATGGTCAAGGTGTTCCCTCACAACAATAGAAGAAGAATCAACTTCATCAAAGATAAGATGAATATCATCAATAGTGTCTCCCAAATCTGCAATATGTGTCTCCATAAACAAGTCTGAAATATGTGTGAAGAGATCATCCCAAGCTGATTTTGAGAGACAATGAATGTCTTACTACAAAGAATCACTAGAAAATTTTGATGAAGCAACACTGGAATCTAAAGTAGCAACAGTAGATGGAGGAGATGGAATGTAAGGTTCAAGAACTGGATCACTTGTGAGAATACCCAAGTTTAAGTAACCAAAATTCTCCTCAAAATCAAAGTCCGCACTAGAAGTGTGATCATCATCCAAAGGATCAAAGCCATCATCAAGAACAAAATCTAAAAAGTAATACAACTGAGATGCATGATCAACCACCCCAATAGAAATTATCTCTTTGATCTTCAAATCTCTAATAAGAACTAAATTGGGATTGAATTCCATAGTCTTCCCCACTCTATGAGTAACTTGATAGAGGGAAAGAAGATTATTAGACAAATGAGGCACGCACAATACATCATTAAAAGTACCATCCCCTATATCAATGGATCCCTTCCCAATTACATTTATATATGTATTGTTTCCCATCAAAATAGGTGGCGTAACACAAGGCTCAAAAGAAGAGAACATGGACTATGAAGAAGCCATATGATTAGAAGCTCTTGAATCTAGAAGCCATCTCCTTGATCCAATACTCATAGAAGCATAAAGAGATTTTCCTTTATGTTTGTTTGATGTAGAAGCATAACTAGCGTGATATTTTTCCTTTTTCTTTGTAGATTCTTGGTTTGATGAAGATGGAGATTCAGTGACCCCTTTATTGCTCTTATCAAGAAGATGTTTGAGGTGATCAATCTATTTCTTCATACATTTGTGTTCATCATGACCATGTTTCTTACAATAAGCACATTTTACCTTCTCCTTCTTATATTTTTCTTGATTTGAAGAAGATTTAATGTCTACATTAGAAGTAGGCAAAGACACATCTAAAGCATTATCTCCTTAATTCTTTTGTTGAAAATGGAGATTCAGTGACCCCTTTATTACTCTTCTCAAGAAGATGTGTGAGGTGATCAATCTATTTCTTCATACATTTATGTTCATCATGACCAAGTTTCTTACAATAAGCACATTTTACCTTCTACTTCTTATATTTCCTTGATTTGAAGAAGATTTAGTGTCTACATTAGAAGTAGGAAAAGACACGTCTGAAGCATTCTCTCCTTGATTCTTTTATTTCTTACTTTGCTTTCCATTATCTTTTTGATCTTTAGTGCCTTGACTTGCAAGAAAATCATGAGACTTAGAAGATTTGATAGTGCCCATTTGAACCAACTTGTCCTATTCTTTTATGGGTTTATTAGCAAACACATCAAGAGAAGGCATTTTTTAGGAAGCTCCTAAGTAACTTTTAGTGGCATAGAATGTAGAAACAAAGACTGAATAATCTAGACCAAGTTTAGATAAAATACTTAAGATCAATTGTTTATAATCTTTCTCAATTCCACATTATTTCAATTGCAATCTTATGGCCTTTAGTTTTGTGAAGAAGTCTTGTATTGTATAAAAACTTGAAGGACTTAAACCTATTAGCTCATTCTCCAATTGATGACCTCTTAATTCATCTTGTGCACAAAATATTTTTTCCAATGTTGTCCAAACTTCATTTGGTGTAGACAAAGATTCAACATGAAAGATAAAATCTAGAGATAGATACACACATAAGGTTCTAAATGCTTCATCACACTTGTTAAACCATTTTGTCTTTTTTGCATCAATTGTTGGTTCAGTTTCTAGTCCCATTGTTACCCTATACAATCCATACTTTTTCAAGTAGAGGGACATTTTACTTTTCCAATAAAAATAGTTTAGGGTGTTAATATAGGAACTGCTGATTTATCCATTTTAGGCAGAAAATAAGATTGTTTGTGAGTGCACGAAAAGAGAATGAAAACTGCAAAAGAGATACCAGACACCCCTCTTTTCCACTAGTCTTAGAAATCACCTCCCCAAGATATTACAACATTGACGCTTTATGATTAGTGTGTTTACAAAGCCTTTTCCAAGATATAATGCTCAATAGGGCCACAATGACCAAAATTATAAATTTTGATACAAAATGAACCAAAGACAAAATCTGAAAAAGTTACCCATGTAGTTGTGTAGTACTCTTCAATACCTTTCCAATGCCTTTTTTTTTCCAAAAAATGGAGCTCAAAATATATTCCATCTTTTCTAAGATCTCCTCACCAAACTATAGAACAACCAAAGAAAGGACCTTGGGTGCCTTCAATATACAAACCAACTATTATCCCTCTTAATATTGTAGACAAAATGAAGAAAATGAATGTGAATGTGTCCATGTGGGATGTGTTATCTATTCCTTCACATAAGGACTTGTTGCAAGATGCTTTAAAATAATTTTATATCGACTAGACTAGCAGCTCAAAAGGAGAATAACCCAATCACTCTTGTACAAATTGATAAAGAACAAGTGAATATATTGAAGAAGCTGCCCCCTTTTTACTTATCTCTAATTATTGAAAAATTTCTAGTGCAAATTATATGATAGACTCAAATACTAGTGTTTCAGTAATGCCAAAAAGATAGTAGATGTATTAGGTGTAAAACATACACCTATTTCCATAGGTTTTTTGTAGTTGGATGGGACTTCAATCAATATAGTAGGAGTGATCAATTGGTTGGATTTTACTCTTTATATTTGCCCCAACTTGCCTCCATTCTTTGTAATTTATTTTAAAAGGATTTCACAACTAAGGTGTTACATCCCTAACTTTAACTATGTTTTAATTTTTACTTTTGAAGTAATTAGTAGATGATTACGCATGATTCAATGATTAGATGTTTAGGAAAAATGTCTGGAGAAATCAATGTTTTCTTGAGTTACGTTTATTTCACTAAAATTGTCATGTGTTTAAAAGTTGTCAAGATGTGATGACTTCATGAGGATTATGAAATGATTATTAATACACTAATATTTAGTTGGTGATGAAAAGTTGCATTCAAGATTCAGGTTTCCGCCCTCCAAGAAAAGGAGGGAGAGCATCATCAGAGAGAAGGATATAGATACAAGGAGCAATCATATTACCTCTAGAGAAAGTAAGGGGAATATCACCTGGGAGATGGGTAAGTTAAGAGTCCCTCAAAATTCCATTTGAGAGTTGTTTAGGTCAAGCGGTTGACCTCGTTTAATCATGCATGTCTAGGATTGTTAGTGGCATCACAAAGGTAAATAGACCGTGAGGTCATTAAGTCTTGTTCTCCTCATTTTAAATGGATTAGAAATAAATGGGTAACCATTTACTTTTAAAATGCAAAAGGATACATATATAAAAGCTCATGTGGATATAAATATATATATATTCACAATGTATACGACGAGTACACGTCGACATTTGGATATAAATATATATATGTCCATTTGTGTATATAAATATGTGTATATTAAACTGAAATAGAACAGTATATTTACTCATACAAATCTATATATATTTGATATATATATAATGATAATGATATAAAATATCATTAATATATAAATGCTTACATGCTAATGGAAGCATGATGAGTGATATCTAGAAATGGTTATATTAATGTTCTTGGTAATATGGCAATGACGCCCACATGCATATAGCAAGAATTAATAACCGCCAACTTATATTATTGGCACCTCTATGTGACATTGATATTCCTTTTACCATCCTCTTTAATTATGCTATATTCATATGTTTTGTTTGGTTGTTAAGCGGTGGGAAGGAAAAATAATCAACTCATTGTAAGCTGCTATATAGAGTCCAACTCTTAAATGTTCTTGCGCCAACCTTAAGCCATTTGGCCACATATTTCTTACCACAAAGTGGCACGGGCTCTAACCCATCGGTGATTCAAAGTTCCTCATTCATAATCTGGGCCTTCTCCACGTAAGATAAGGAGATAACTAAATTTCATTTAACTGTTTCTTGCCTGACGGTATTAACATGGTAACTATGGATTTCCGAGGGGATAATTCGAGGTGTGGGCAGTTACTACCATCGAGTAACCAACTTTTATAACAGATTTTCTTATGAGCCGACGTGGGGGGGGAGTTGGCAACCGTTTTTAAAGTGGGACGACCTTGCTTTATGGGGAACTCTCCTTGCACTGGGTACGGGGGCCTTTGGTCTACAAAAAAAAGAGAGTAGTGTTTATGGGGAGAAATGAAAGAAAAATGGTTACTTCAGAGTGTTGAGTAAGTCATATTATATTTCTTACGAGCCGATAGGGCAAGGGAGGAGTACATCTTGCATTGTGGAAGATGACGTCGAGGAAAAGGAAGAAGTACTTCAACAGAAACTGTCGACATCGACGAACTCCTTTTAGATTACTACATTCTATATCTACTCATAAGCTGATAAGGGAATGAGGATAACACATTTTCTAAGAGCTCCCATTTTATTTAACGCAGAAAGGATGGATGCCAGAGAAGGAGGAAGTTCGAGCTTAGTGGGGAAGACACTTTTTGTTGTGTCGTATCACAGGGAGGTTGTCATACTAGAGGGAAGCAAGGTATAACGTTTTGGTATAATTGGTAGGATCACTCAGGTATGAGTCGGACCTTCTTACCTTGTATGTTTCATCATAGCTTCTGGTTGCATAAGCTTCACTTTGGAAATAGAATTCCTGTGGGTGATGATGTCTCAAAGACTAGCATAAGTCGTGAAATAAATGAAAAGTTGAGAATTATTTTGTATATAGATTGAGCTCAAAGTTTGTTCGTCATCACTATTTAAATCCATTAGGCAGTCGATCAGATTATATCCAGTGTGATTAATAGTAACCAGAGATGAATATCTCAGAGGAGTGTCTATGCAATAGCAGGGATATTAAAACAGTTATGTTTTCCCAACATGAGAATAAGGTTTGAAAACGTTATCAAGCTTGTGCTAGAAACCCTTCATCTAGAGCAATAGAGAGATATTGACCTCTTTTGGAATATCCAAGGTCGAAGATATCATAACACTTAAGGATTTTAACAACTATGTTTTAGAATATTCGAGGTATTGAGGAAACCCCAGTGGTATGAGTTCATAATTCATTTAAGATGAAAGATAGTGAATATTGGATTATCAACAGGATTGTAAGTATTGATATGTGAATAGAACCTTTAGAATTATTCGATTGACGTTAGTCAAAGAATGGTTATTTTATAGCATTTTCATATTCCTAGAATAATGAGGGTTTGTATAGCACCTAAGAGGTCTAGAGAAAGCTAGAGTGCATTATACTTATGTTGTATTGTCTCATATTATTGAATTTGGAATTTAAGATGGTAATGGGAAAATAAGGAAAATGGAATTAGATCCTTAGTCGATGTTAAAGACTAGGATAGCTCCATAGGAAAATCTTGCTAGTCCTTTCAAGGGACTTCTTGGTGAGATAATATCATCACGATATTGAAGCAAGGAGGATGCAACACAAATAAATGTTTCTTGTAGGGATTAAGATTCCTCTCGTCAAATTTCCTTGAAATACATGCTTAAGGAAATAGGTGATCCAAGAATGTGGAACCCTAGATAGCGTTGATAGAATTGGTTGCTCATGTTATGGTCCTCAAGAGAAAGAGAGATCTTGACAATATAATGATATGGATCTTGTAATATTTTTTTGAACTTATTTTAGAACTATGTGTACAAAGGAATTTCGTTATTCCAATACTTGTTATCAATGTCATAACCAACTTCGAGTAGGGGATGTTGGGAGACCGAAACTTAACCTTCATGTCTATTGTACTTGAGATTATTGTTATAGGTATATGCGACATACTTATATAAAGGATGATAATCATATGAGTTTATACCCTATCCTTATTTGAAGGTGAATAAAATTGAGTAGACAAGGAAGTTGGAAGCAATTTATTATCTCTTACGAATCTAACCTATTAAGGTTGAAGGTTTGAACTTAGTTGAAGTACTAACTACATGAGAAGTAACGAAACTGATTAAGATATATATATATATACATATCAATGAGAATATTCCTTGAATATCATGCTTATTCATGTTTATGAAATGTGAATTTGAGAAATGCTAAGTCGTCTGGGTAAGACTTGAAGTAATTGCTCTTATGTTTTGCTTCACTAATGCTATTATCTTTGGAGAACAAGGAAATAGGTAATGCTTATATCGGATATGACATTGTATGTATACATGTATATTGATTGACAAAGAAAGGTCGAGAAACCATAGAACAAGACAGGAAGTCTTTATAATACCTCAAGAGATTCTACGATAATGTCGAAACTTGATTTAACACATCAAAGATGATGGGTATTGAATCTTGAGAGTAAAATGACAGGACGTCATAAACCCTAGATATTGCAAGGATGCAATAAGGGACTTTTAAAAGGTTTGAAATACCTAAATTTTTACATTGAATGAATATCCTAGATTAAGGATTAGATCTAAGTCAGATTGGCTAGAATGGATTTTCTATACAGACTAGTTTGTGACTAGAGTTCTAAATAAAGTAAGTAAACTATAGGATGAGACAGTTCCGAGACGAGTTAGAGGTGAGTGTCTAGATGGCAAGACCAATCAGAATGATCATACTTAGCTAGAAGGGATCTAGAGTTGTATGGTTGATTGAGTTTTGTAGGACACATCCCTAGGACTGAGATGGAGAAACTTGATAGTTCCTTATATCTATACTCTTCGAGAAGGGTCGGGTCACTTCCAGTTAGGAAGTGCACGGGGGACCACTTGAGTCCGTGGTTGGAGGAAAAGCACTCGGATGATGCTCTCCCTCTGTAGCAGTAGACTCTCTGAGGCTTGTGAAGATAGAGATCAACATTTTAGATGCAGTGAACTCCATGTTTTGGCTTATGACAGTCAAAACCTATGAGGTAAAACTATTCTTTATGTTAAGTGTATCTTATGTGATATAAATGAATATTGTAAGGAATTATCTTGATTCTAGTTATGATTACATTTGCATTCAAGTTTGAATTTTATCTGGAAAAGTTATACTTTATTCTTGTGCTTATGCAAATTAAAAAAAAAAAATTCTCTCTCTTGTTTACTAAGTTGATTTACCTTCTAGTAAATTTTTGAGATTACTTGGATATTTAGAAGAGGGATGTTACATAAGGTTGGTGGTTACTTATCTTCTAATTGGTGTCACATGCTTTGAAGGAAAAGGTTTGGAACAAGGTTTACCATTAGAGTTTATCTTGTTTCAAATTATCATGTGGAGGGTTGCTATCCCAACCCTGGTAATTCAAACTACATCTAGTTCAAGAGGAAGTAGAACGAATTTTGAAATCAATAAAGATAACCACTTCAGCTCTTTCAGCTCCCAATCTCTTTCTTGATGAATGGGATAGAGAGAATTATGGTGTTGATCCATATGAGACTATTAAAATGATTAGATTAGGTACATATATGATACAATAAGAAAAATCAATTATACCTTCTTCACTCAAGCAAGAATATGTTTCAAATCACTTATGGAGAATTTTTTTTTTTTTATGGTGCGAGTAGATATGGGGTTGGGGTAGGTGTATTGCTGGTCTCTCTAAGTGGTAGATTTTTTCTTTTTTCTCACAAGTTGTAATTTGGTTATACAAATAATGTTGCAAAGTATGAGGCATTAATAAATGATTTTTTATTGGCCAAGAAGAAAAGTATTAAACAACTACAAGTGTGTGGAGACACTAAATTAGTGATTAACCAAGTAAGAAGGAGATGTGCCACCAAGAATGCACTCCTCAAGGCTTATAGACATAGATTTTGGGACCCTTATTAAAAACTTTGATGCTCTAAATCTGCAAGTGGTTCCAAGCAAGTTAGATGTTAAATTTGAGCAACTAGCAACAATTGGATCTCAATTTTCTCCTCCTATAGACCTTTTTCAAAGTCATCGCCAACATGTCAAGATAAGAGTTAGACCATTTATTTTAGACAATAATTTAAGTTGGAAAATATTTGATAGTGATAAACAAATAGCCAAATTCATCTAGAATGAGGTTGGGTTTCCATCAAATTTGCAGTCAAGGCTACAAGATACTTATGGTGACTAGATTATACAAATGAAAACTAATAAACTATCAAAAGGTTTAATCACCCTTAAATACATTTTTAGTCATGATTATGAGTTCAAAGGGGAAAGGAAAAAATATGATAGTCAAGGAGGAAGACTACAAAAAGATCACAGTTACCCAATATAAGGAAATGATGCTAGAAAAGGTATGTATAGACATGGAAAATCATACTTCATTTATTTATCATAAAATTATGGTGATATTTTATCATGGAGCTATGAGAAACTTAAGGGGTTTCATCTTGATGTCACCCAACATGCCATAGAACTATATCCTAATGCTAAGCCTATTAGGCAAAGCAAAGACTAATCAACCCCAAGATTTAACCCATTATGGGGAAATGACTTTCAAAATTCATATTTCCTATTGAATACTCCTCTTGGGTGGCCAATTTAGTACTTATAAGATAGAAAAGTGGTGATACAAGGCTTTGTGTCAACTTTAAAGACTCAAATAGAGCCTCCTTGAAGGATCACTACCCTCTACCTTCAATGGACCATATCTTAAAAATTGTAGTAGGTGTTGATATATTCTCACTTCTAGATGGTTGTTTAGGTTATAACCAAATTTTGGTGAAAGAAGAATGCAAGTATAAGATATATTTTACTACCAAATAGGGGGTTGTTTCTTATGAAAATTTTCTTTTTGGTCTCTTTAGTGGTGGTGCTACCTTTTAGAGGGTAATAGATATTACTTCAGAGGCTTCATAAAAAAGTACATCTTTATATATTTGGAAACATAAAATCTTTTTGAAAGTAGGTGAAAACCACAAGCGACATCTTGAAAATATTTTCCAAAGATGTAAAGAGTTTTTGGTATCACTCAATCTAAATAAGTGTATCTTTTTCAAGCCTTTGGGTCATGTAGTGTTAAGGTAAGGTATCTCTATAGATCTTGAAAGGGTCTCAACTATTATGTCTCTTTCTTTACCAACTCATGAGAATGTGTTACTATCTTTCCTTGGTAAGATGAAATTTGTCTGGAATTTTATTCCTAACTGTGCATGGTTTCTCAAACCTCTCACATTAATGCTTAAGAAAGATGATGTGTTCAAGTGGACTATGAAGTGAGGTAGACCCCCATAAAGAAACATGCATTTTCCATTATAAGAGCTCTTAAAAAACTTAAATACATGCTTGCTAAGGGTTTTGGTTTCTCACCCTAGTGTAAGATATTTCATAATGGGAGCTGAGATAAGCGAGAAGAGGGATTCTTGGGTGACTAGAATTTTGGAATATGATGTTACCATCAAAGCCACAAAGCTAATTAGGGATAGAGGTTTGTGTGAATAGTTGACTAATGATGTGACAAAAGAAGAAGACTCATCTTTTGTCTTGCAAGAAGGAAAAACATAAGGTACAATAGTTATCAAATATTAGATAGTAGATATGGTAAGTTTTATATTCATTGGTGAGTATCCTTATGGAATAGACGAGACTACGAGGAGAAACTTCAGACTGCAATCTATTCTATTTTTTTCTGATAAATGAAATTATTTTCAAAAGGAATATAGAGGGAGTTTTACTAAGATGTGTGGAAGAAAATAAAATTGATAGTGTTCTTAGTGAATTTCATGAAATTTTAGTTGGAGGTCATTTTTCTCCTAGAGTTATAACCATGATGATAATGAAGAAAATTTACTTTTGGCCCACATTATTTGATGATGCTCATAAATAGGTTAGAAATTGCAAATAATGTGTTCTTTTCACTAGTAAAAAGAGACTTGTCGCCCTTCAACTTCATCCCATTCAAGCGGATCAACCTTTCTCATATTTAGGCCTAGACTTCATCAGCATGGTTAATCTTGTGTCTAGTCTTGGTCACAGATGGGTGTTGACTGCAACTAATTACTTCACCACGTGTACTGAAGCCATACCAATTAAGAAGGCCACTAAATCATCCATCATAAACTTCTTGGAGGAGATTGTAACAAGGTTTGGGGTTCCTTAGACCATTATTTTTTATAATTCAAATGATTTTAATATCTTTAAGATTGCTAATTGAGCCCTCAAATATAATGTGTATCTCAAAAATTCCTCTAACTATTACCCACAAGGTAATGGTTTAGCAAAATCTACCAAGAATAATTTTATTAGCATCACAAAAAAGACTATGGATACAAATCAAAGGCAATGGCATACAAAATCTTGATTTTCTCTTTGGATTGATAGAACTAAACCCAAAAGGGAAATAATTAATTATCCTTTTGTTTTGTTCTATGGAAGAGAGGCTAGGTTTCCCTTATCCTTAGAGTTACCTTTATTAGAGTCATCTCAACAATTAGAGCTAGAGGGAGAAGATTCTAAAGCTATCAGGACAACCAAGCTGATTAAGTTAGAAGAGTTAAGGAAATCAATCATGATCACATTGGAATCTAGCATTATAAGAAAATCAATTGACACTTTGACAAGAGAGCTAAAGATCAAGTTTTCAAGAAAGGAGACCTTGTTTTAAAGCAAGATGTTGATAGAGCAAAACCAAGAAGATGCACACAAATTTCGATGACATTTGGAATGGACCATATATGATCATCAACTATAAGGAAACCAATACATTTCATCTTTCTAGGTTTCATGGTGAAGTTATTCCTATCCTAATTAGTGGGATACACCTCAAACCCTATTTTTGAGGTTTTTTAAAATATTGTACATACTAGTTCATTTGTTATTGTTTATTTACAAGAAGTGTTGTTGCACACTCTACATTCTCATGAGGGGAATGTATGATTTTTATTGTTTGTATTTTTTTCAAGTGTAGTATGCACATGTTTTGATTAGAGGGAAAATAGATTTTGAAGGGACCCAAATCCCTTTACAAACAGGTTTTGAAGGGCCCTAAAACCTTATCTAAACAAAGAATGTTGCCAAAGATAAACCAGATACAACCAACAACCAAGCCACAACAAATGAACTACTTAGAAAAATAACTCTTGAGCCAAATAGATAATAAGCACCTACTAAAACCTTACAAGAGCTTCCTAAAGATGCAAAAACTAGATTGCATCACCCACCTTACCACTCCACCTCAATAAGAGAATAAGAGGAAAAACATAAAAAGGACAACAAAAGTCTATTGACTTTCTCTTTGTGGTATATTTGTCCTTGATGTCAAAATTGATAATATGGCACTTGGTCTCGGAATATTCATTGGTTCAGTTCTAGCACTTTGGTATTGGTAAAATGGCATATTCAGATGGATTCACTTGGTATTGGTATTTAGTTGGTTCAATGGACAGTATTTTGCTTATATTCAGATTTGATGTATTTGTGTTACTGATGTTTTGGCTACATGTGCAGATGAAAGGTTTCTATGTTGATCACAAGGTCATGGTGTTGTCTATTTGGTTTAGTATTAAGTCTTACAGGTGATTGCGAAGGTATATTGTTGATTCAATCAAGTCTTTGACATCCAGTTCCAATGCCTTTATACATTTGGTGAATACATTTATTCACATATACATGATAGTATTGAGCTTCAGTTTTGCACCATGAACATAGCATGAATTCACACTTCATTGTGACTTGGCACTACATGCTTTACATACTCAAGTTTCAGTGTTAAATTGATTATTCATTTATACATTATATTCATGCTTTCATTTTTAAATGCTAACACATAGCATTATCAAGCAATTTGATTACTTAGCATATTTTATAATGCTATCAGGTTGAAATACCTAGTGCTTTGTATTGTTTTAAAAAATGCTTTCATAAAGCACTAAGGCCAACACTATATCTTTCAGGCTCATAGCTTATAAAAGTTACATTGACCTTGATAGTCAATCACACATGTTATCGAGTAGTATTATTATACTTGATCTTTGATTGATTATCAAGCATGCAGCGACTACATTTTGATTAGTCACTCAGCGGTGACATGGAAAGTGATTTGGATTTTTCTGGCGACATCATTATTGTTGCGTTGATTTTAGTTTACATGGATAGTAGGAACTCACATGGACAGTAAGTGGAAAATTATGTGGAATTATCATGTTGGATCTCAAAATGATTATGTTTTATTTCATGGACTCCAAAGTTTATTCATTTGCATTGAGGATTCGATAAGCTTGAATAAACTTAGGGTAAAGCAAATGAAAATGGTTTTAGTTCACTATGTAAGCTTACCCTAACCCATCGTCATTAGCAAACAATTACAGAGCTACTATGTGGATTCTAGCTCGAATGGTGATGTGGGTATTGGTTATGTTGAACTTTGGAGGATGGAAATTCAGATGGTCATTTTCTCTTGCGAAAAACATGGAAGAGAGATTTGATCAACAGTTTTGAAAAGCTCAAAGTTAGATATTCTATTTCTGGTTCTTTGCATTTGTTAATAGGTATTTTTGAGCCTTTATGCTTTGTTTCAAGCAAGATTAGTTTGTTATCAGGCTCAAATATGAATAGCTTCAGTTAGTTTTTGTTTATAAACTACTCATATTTAAAATGTTTTATTCTATAATTAGGATTTGAGAGTTGTTAATTTGTTCTGAAGGGTTATTTTGAGATTGAAATGGCATGGAACCCTAATTGATTTTTTGTAGCTTTGAGAACCAGTTTGGGAAAGCTGGTTGATTAATGATTAAAGACTCATTGTTCGGAAATGGTTATGAAAAGATTCTTCAGTTATTGGAATCCATTTTTAATTGTATTACATTGTATTAATATGGTTGAAAGCCATTTCTCAGTTGTGATTAATTTGGGTTGAGAACAAGGGTTTTGTTGCTATTAATGTGATAGTTCTGAAAGAAAAATAAAGTGAAAAGGGGGTTTGAGAGTTCTGTATCTCTGATTTGATCACCAAGATTTCATAAAATTATATTGTACTGTTTCATTTAGTACACATTTAGTGGGCATTGTTGAACATCATATATTATTATCTAAAATTCTAAATAGAGGAGTTGTTTCGACTATGAAGTTGGTGCTTCAAAAAAATTATTGGAGTTGGTGCTCTTTTAAATGAATAAAAGGATCAGTTTGTGAGTGGTTTTTTATACCCCAAGAGGGTTTTTCCACTCAGGAAATATTTGTGTTATGTGATGTTATTTTTTGTCTCTCATTCTGTTTCATGTTAGTGTGCTCATTCAGTTGGTCAATGCTCTAGTACTTTAAGTTTGTTCAAAAGATTAATGTCTATTTGTTTAAGTCTATATACAAAGTAATTTGTGCAAACTTGGTCATTAAAAGCTTTCTTTAAAGCAAGTTAAAGTCTGCATTGTGTAAAGTTGAAGTTTTTTTTTAAAAAACATTAATAAGGTTGTTCATAATTTGATAGAACAATACTACATGGTGCTTTTAACATGAATTGATTCACTTATCTTTCTACATAGTTTAAGTGGTCATGTGTTTGGTTAAATCTTCCACATTGTTTCGAGGTCAAAAATTTAAAATTGTGCTTTCAAAGTCAAAAGTTAAAAATTATATCTTTGATTCACCCCCCCTCTCAGAGTGAATCCACTTCCAACAAATTCCCCTTATACCCTTGACAAACCTCTATGGTAGCACCAAACTCCACCTCAATAGAAGAATCAAGAGAGGGAACCGACTAGAGAAAAAGTAAACCCTCAACCACACCCACCAGTGCTAGCTCCACCTCAATAGGAGGGATATCCACCTTAATAGGAGATACAAACTATGGATGGAGGAAGAGAGTAAACAAACCAATAGAAAGGGTAGTAAAAACTACCTTCAACAATGAGATCATTTGGATCATCAATAAAAACTTTGAGCATAGCCCAATCATTAGCACTAAACCAAAAATAAGGGTAGCAAACACTCCTTTAGAGAGATTTAACCTTTGAACCCTCAAAGCATGAGAGCCGAAAATGATGAAAAATAGGGGATATAAAACCCAACCCACTCCAGAAAACCCAAGAAACTAAAGGCAACAATCTTGAGACAAAATAACATTCTTCATAAGCTAAATCCAAAACTAGAGAGAAAACTACACCAGCTAGTTTTTGAACCTCAAAGTTATCAAATTCCCCACAAATTAAAGGCCATTACACAAAGGGAGTAGCATCAACCATATAAAAAATAGAGTTAATCCCATCACAAGCCTAGCAAACTAACCATCCTCCAAACCCATCAAAAATAGGCCAAATAACTCAAAGATTGGGAAAACATCCCAGATGAAGACAAAAAAACCATCCTTAATAGCTCTACAAAGTAGGCACAACAAAGAGCAAGAATCTTACTCACCCACTTTACAAACAAATCTCTGGAGATAGTAAGAAAAGAAGGGGAACCAATTCTAACAACCCAAAAAATCAAAGAAACCCACACCCCCAAGGTCGAGCCTTCAACAAAAATCCTAGAAACCATTGAAGCTCCCATCGCCATGCCAAGGAACTGCAAAAGAGAGCCTCCACAAAACTAGACACCAAGCCCCCACAAAGAAAGGTAAAGCATGGACAATGTAGGCAAATAGAAAGGACCTTCCAAGAAGAAAGGCACTTCAACCACCAAAGCATCACCCTCCAACACAACAACCACACTGATGGGCTCAATTATTGGCTAGTTTTCCTTTTACTATTTTATTTTTTAATCATTTCTTCTGCAAAGTTTCAAAGACATTACCAAGACCTTACATACCTTTTCTATACTCTTAAGTAGTTTTAAGTATGTGGAAATGGAAACATAACACATGTTGATATATGCTTGTATGAATGCATGAATGTATATGGAATTTAGTATTATTCTATGCTTAATTTATCATTGTTAATAATGTGGATGCCTTAGAAATGAGACTAGCACCTTGCAAAAAGAAGGATTGTTACCCACATCAACAAGTTTTCCAACCCGCAACATAAGGATTGTGGATGATTGCAAATGACAAGTCAAATGGCCAAAGGTATGACACTTTCAAAAGGAAGTGAAGGTGATTAGTTATTGACCAATTGTGAGTCATCACTTAACACTCTTGCTCACCAAATAGGACCACCAAGAGGAGAAGGATTCTACCCTCAGTAGGACTGATTCATGACATGAATGTTCTCAAGAACACATCTTTTTCATAGCAGCTAAACTATTGGGCATATAATTCTAAATTGGTTTCTCTACTCCTACTTTATAGTTATTATTTTCTATTTTAGACTATGTCCTCTTCCTATCTTTGAGGGAGAGTGGACAATTACTTTATGAGTTTGTTTTCAGTTCGAGAAGAATAAAACTCCTCACAGACCCTATATAGTGGGATCTATTTTTGAGGAGTAAATCTAGTTGATAGTTGATAAGTTGATTATTGATAACTTAGTTGTTTATCTGCTACTAGTTGCAATAATAGATATGTGTTATTGAATAATAAATCTTCAACAAATTCTTGTTGGATTGTATGTAAGAGTTCAATGTTTATATACAATCAAGGGAATTAGTCTGATATTATGAATTGTTGAGTAAGTGAGTGTTTGAAAACTTCTATGGAAGCAACAACCCAAGCAAGGGCCACTTGAGGTACTGATAATCCACTTCATTTTCGGTACTGATAATCCATTTCATTTTCTATTGTTAGATTAAACGATGCATTGTTGAATTTAGTTAGTAGTTTCTAGTTATATGCATGTGTTGTAATTCATGAATGGAATTCTATAGTTTTGAATTAGATTTTGTAGCTTCATGTTGGTTTCATACTCCAAAGGAATTAGCTAGGTTAGGACACTATAGTTTTAACATTTGACAGTTACAGTCTTAAGCATTAGGTACCCTAGCATGAGGCAACAATTTATATTTATTTCCCCTGTTTTGTGAATTAGCAATTTATTTCACTTTCTAGATTTTGCAATATTTTTTACATGTGTAATTTCCTATACTCCATTGATATAGGATATATCTAAGATCTATGAATGCATATATTGTGCCAACACTATCTAAATTTTACGAGTCCTTGGTTGATGATTAAATGTAGCCTCTTGTGAAAGATGAACTATTCAGTTAGGAATTCATCTTTTGAGCTATGTGTAGACCTAGTAAGAACCAAGTTGATTAGAAATTAGAGAGGCTCTACATTTTTGGCTTTGTTGTCAAGGATTGAATCTAGGTCACCTGCGTGATAGGTAGGAATACTTACCAATCCTTTGTTGTTTCTATTTTTTTACCATTTAATTTTCTACCATTCTCAAGAGGAAACAAAGAGTTTAGAAGATAGAAGAGGTGTCTAGTGAAAAATAGGGTAACACAACAAAATTGGGTGATATGGCAAAAAAAAGTAAAACATAGCTAGTGAAAGTGACTACAATTGAGGTGTTACAATGGGAGGTGACATAGTGAGGAGAGAACCAACAACCCATAATTTGTTGTTGGAAGACAAACAATGTGTGCCTATCTTCTAGTAGGCAAGCTAGTTGTATTACTTCCTCAAACACAAAATTTAATGAACTTATGACCCAACAGTTTTCTAGCACCTTCCAAAATTATGAGGAAATTGTCAATGGATTAAGAGTGGATGCATTAGAAGTTGCTAGTACAAAATTATTAGGGCTTCCAAAGAGTGGAGAAGAGTTTCTAGTAAGGGTAGATGTCATCATAGCCAGAAATGAGTTATCCTTTCCAAGTGAGAATTTGGACTCCTCTTCTCAAGGTACAAAGCACTTATCTTTACCCTAGGTTTGGGCCTTTATAACCTCACACATTATTAGGTATTTAACTTGTGATGGGAGACAATCACTATTATACACAACACAGTTTAAGTTGCTTAGCCACTTATGCCATGAGAGACAAGTAAATGTTCCAAATTTTCTTTAGAATTTGTTGAAGAGAATGTCATCCCAATACAAGAGAAAAAGAAATCAATCAACTTTTTCACATTTTTGTCTAGTTACTTTACTAGTTAAGAGAAGCCTTAGGGTTTAATTTCCAAATGTATCTTGGGAATATTTTCTGAATTGTAACAACATCAACAACATTATTCAAATGCATAATGAAGGAGAAAGGGGTCAAGAACAAGAAGCAAATTAATTTGTTGAGGCTACAACTGAGGGGGAAATACCCTCTAGTTCCCTTACTATAACACCTACCATAGCACAGAGGAACCAGAAGAGCAAGATCTATAGGAAACACAACCTGCAACCTCTATTGAGCAACTTGCAGTTGAAGAAAATTTGAACACCCTAACATCCATTAAGAGGCCACTGAAAGCAAAGAAAAGAAAAAGTGACATGCTACACCCTTAGAGTTGGTGTACATCGGGTTATGAATAGTTGGATTGTGGCTATCTTAACTTCTAATTAAGTCATATTATCATTATTATATTGATATTTAGCTATTTAGGTCAACCTTAGGCTTATATAGGGCTATCTAAGTTAGCTTGGGTGATATAATAGGCATGAATAGGTATATATAGAAGGTAGTGAGTCTTATTTCATCATCATATTGTGAATTGTGTTCTCATTGGAGATATTTGGAAGTTTTCCCCCTCAAAGTGGCATGTTATTCTTAGTTATTATCAACTATTTACAACATATTTCATATCATATTCTTCTATTATGCAAGTTATTTCATTACAAGTGGTATCAAAGCATGCTCTTGGCACCATAGAGTTTAGGCGTCTTCTTAATATTGGAGGTCATTTTGGAAGGCACATATCTCTCAAATTTTGGTGAATCTTTTCTTGATTTTTAAATCAATTTTGGAGACCATATTCAAGAATCTATAGTTGGGGCAATGGGCCTAGCTTGATTGGATAAAGCATCATGTTTCTAGCAAGAGGTCATGAGGTCTAGTCTCCCCACCATCCCCATGATGCCGGAGGGTGTGTCATGCCAACGTCATCAATCACATGAAAAACGTTTACCAGGCGCACTACAGTTTATAGGGGTGGCTACCCAATTTTGATTCCTACAATCTAAAAAAAGAAGAAGCTATAGTCTAGTTTTTAGAGTAATTGGAGCATAATTTAGTGAATTATTGCAAAATTAAGGTTTCTACCAAATTTATTTGGAAGGGGCTTATCTCTCAAATCCTATCAAATTGGAGCTTGATTTTTTGTGGGTTTTTGAAGAACTAATAGAGGAGCCTACGTTCCAAAATTTGGATAAAATGAAGTAATAAGTAAGTTCTTACAAAATTAGGGTTTCAAACAAATTCACTCTCAAGGTTGCAAATCTACTAATTTAGTGGATTTTTTTTGGGTAATAGGTATCTTGGCCCTTATAATTTATAGTAAATTATTTAGAGAATTTAAGTTTCATTTGTGTGATTTATTTCAAAATTATTAGTTTCCATCATGACGGGGCCTGCCACAAGAGGCAAAAAGAATGTTGTCACACTGGGAAAATCCCTTGATAAGGATGAGGTAACAATAGAGGATATTAATCCCAATGAGGAAATAATTAAGGTCAAGGAAGACATTTCCTCGATGAAGATGGAGATGTTCCTCGATGAAGATGGAGATGTGTGGCCTAAGAGGAGATGTATTAGACATATAAAGCATGTTAAGTGCTTATACAAATGAAACAAGAAAGGAGGTCTTAAGCAACCAAGGTGAAACTTCCAGGTTAGCAAATCTTCACCCAAATGTTAATACTCCTATGGGATCTATGAATTTAATACCAAATGTGGATATGCACAAGTTTAATGGCAAGGATCCTCTAATATGGATAAACCAAATGGAAATTTTCTTGGTCCATCAAGTCCCAAATGGAAAAAAGGTCACGATGACTTCCCTATATTGAGAACTAGATCAATTAATTTGGTATCATTGGATTTATACTCATTGAAAGACAAAAGGTCTCATTGTCTCATATTTTTTAAGGAGGAACTCCAAGAATAATATAGCAACAATGTGACAGACAACTTCTTCAGTTAGCTAGCTAAACTTCAACAAATAGGATCAGTTAAGGATTATGCTCAACAATTCCAAAATATTTCATTAAGAGTGGATACAATTATAGAGGATGACTTGAATGATTTATTCTTGGGTTGTCTCAAGGATCACATTCAACATGAGGTACACATTTTTAGTCCTAACTCTATCTCTAATTCCTTTGTATTAGCACAGAGAGTAGAGGAAAAGTATTTGATTCCTAGAAATCAATGGGATAATGTGATAAGATACAAAGGATATTCGACACCTACTCTTCCTCAACCTACTAGGTTGACCCCACAAAAAGTTGAGGAGATTAGAGCAAAAGGGTTATGTTTCAATTGTGATGGAAAATACAATTGAGGACATAAATGTAGTGAAAATAAATTGTTCTATATTGAAGGTCTGAGTGAGGAAGATAAGGAGGAACCAATATTAGAAGGTGAAAGGGAGTCAAATGAGGAATCACATGATTCCCAAACAATCATTTCTTATCATGCATTTTCAAGTTTTAGTGCTCCGGAAAATCTCAAGGTAGTTGGTTTCTTAAAGAAGCAAAAAGTAATAGTGTTGATTGATTTAAGTAGTACTCATAATTTCATCAACAAAAAGTTGGCTACTCATTTAAATTATTTTGTATATCTAGCTCCAAAGTTTCAAGTCTTGATTTTAGATGGTGGTACTGTTAGTTACTTTGGAAAATTCCATAGCATTAAGTTATCAATGAGAGATTATCAACTTGATATCCCAATGTATGCTACTTCCATGGGTGTAGTAGATATTATTTTGGGAGTACAAAGGATTACTACATTGGGAAAAATTGAGATGAACTTCCAAGAACTATTCATGAGATTTCAATCAAAAATCTAGGATTGAAGGAACAGTCCCCACAAATGGTAAGCTCTCATCAAATGTAAAATTTTCTTAAGAAAGGAGTTGATGGATTTGTGCCCTAGTTATGTTCATTAGAAGTCTCTCAATCTAATACTCCTACTCATCTAGATTTATAAGCAATAATTGATTGTCACTCAGTGGTTTATGGAGATATTCCTAAAGGACTTCCTCCTAAGAGGGATCATGATCATGTCATACAACTAGTTTCAGGGAGCCATCCACCCAACATATGGCCTTATAGGTACCCACATATACAAAAAAGTGAGATAGAAAAAATGTTGAGGAGGTGCTAGAGGTAGGAATTATCAGGCATAGTCAAAGTGCTTACTCCTTGCCTATGGTGATGGTACATAAGAAGGATGAAACTTGGCCCATGTGTCCAAACTATAGAGTGCTCAACACGTACACCATTAAAGATAAGTTTCCTATTCTAGTCATTGATGATTTGCTAGATGAATTGAATGGAGCTATGTATTTTATAAAGTTAGATCTTAAATCTAGTAATCACCAAATTCAAATTAAGGAAGAAGATATTTGTAAGACAACATTCTGAACACATGAGGGTCATTATGAATTTTTGGAGATGTCATTCAATCTTACAAATGCACCATCTACATTTCAAAGTTTGATGAATTCCATTTTTAAGAAATTCTTGAGGAAGTTTGTATTAATGTTCTTTGATGATATATTGATTTATATCAAGACATGTGAAGAACACTCGCAACATATAGATCAAGCATTAAAAATACTTTAACATCATCAACTCTATGTTAAGCCATTCAAGTGTGTTTTTTGTCTTAATGAGGTGGAGTATTTGGGACACATAGTTTCAAAAGGAGTTGTGGACACTGAAAATTAACCACTTTTGTTTAGTCAATTTACCCCTAATTCAACCAATTTCATATCCTCTATATTAATTAAATAATACCCTATTATTTAATTAATATTCATTATTCATTATTCCTTCATATTAATCTATTTCTTCCATCATCTTTAAATCCTTGCCTAAAGTAAATAATTACCTTTAATTATTTACTCCCACCACTTATCATTTTCTTCCAAAAAATAAATAAATAATATATTTATTTAATTCCCCTCATGTCACATCCTCCATAACTTTCCTCTAATCCTAATTAATTTGCATAATCTTGGATTAAGGATATGCACATTCCTAATCATTGATTAGGGAGGTGCCACATCCTCCATAAAATGCAAGTTATCTCTAATCTTCCTCCACTAGCCTAGTCAACCACCTAACCCCATGTTTGCACAACCTAATCATTGATTAGCTAACATAATCAACTCCTTGGTTAACTCTCCCCATCCCCAAAGGAATTTTTGATTCCTTTTTGTCTTTCCAAGGTCCTTTGGAGGAATTTTTAATTCCTCCTCAATCCCCATGAGGATTATAATGGAATTTTAAACTCCCTTTTGTCCTCTCTTGCCTATCCCTATGGTACCTATCAAGTACCCCCCATCTTGTCTCATGCATCCACTTGATGACAAGTGTCATCACCATGTGGGTTGAGATGTCTCAAGGCATCTCAACCCTTGATCTCTACTACCAATCTTGACCCTCCATCCAAAATCCTCCAATCTATATATCCAAACACTTAGCCATTTTCAAGTCTCTCTCACCCATTTTCCATTCGAGCATCATTATGCTACCAAATTTTTGAGTGAGCACACATCCAAATCACACATTGTGGGTAAATTGACACAACAAGAGGCTTTCTACGCTGGTTTGAGCTCCCTATCGCCCAATCTTGAGTGTTTTTCTTTATTTTTGTGTTTTGCTTGGTTTATGGATTTCCTTGCATTTTAGGAGCACAAAAACACTACACACAGGAGTAAAGGTGGATCCTAAAAAAATTAAGCTATCATGGAATGGCCTATCCAAAAAACATTAATATTGAGGGGTTTCTTGGAATTGATGGGATACTATAGAAGATTTGTGAAAAATTATGGTTATATAGTAGCACCTCTCACAACTTTATTGAAGAAAGATTCTTTTCATTGAAGTGAGTCCACTAATGTAGCATTTGAGAGATTGAAGGAGGCTATGTGTACAACTCCAATGCTTCCCACTCCAAAATTCACCAAGGATTGACTTTATTGTGGAATGTGATGCTTCAAGAAATGGTATAGGAGCAATACTCATGCAAGAGGGTTGACTAATTGCTTTTGAGAGTTTTCAATTAAAGGGTAAGAAACAACTCAAACCTATTTATGAGAAGGAAATGCTAGCTGTTTTTCATGCAGTAAAACAATGGAGGCCTTATCTAATGGGTAGATACTTCAAGGTTAAGATAGATTATAATAGCCTAAAACATTTTTTGGAACAAAGACTGTCTTCTGAAGAGCAAGAAAAATGAGTCACTAAGATGTTGGTATATGAATTTGAGATTGTATATAAGAAAAGGAAGGAAAATATTGTGTTAGATGTAATTTCTAGGAAGGATGAGAAAGATGAAGCCTTATCATGTGTCCTTTCAATATTACAAGAAAATTGGGTTTAAGAAGCCAAAGCATAGTGGTAGAATGATGTTGTGACAACTAATCTCATCCAACAATTAAAGAGTGATCCTAGTAGTTCAGATAAGTTTTTTTGGAGGGGAGATACTCTTTGGTGTAAAAAGTGATTGTATCTCTATAAGAATTACACTCTTAGACACAAGATTCTCATAGAACTACATGAGTCTCCAGTTGGTGGTCATTAAGGATTTTTGAAGACATATCATCGAGTCAAGCAAGATTTTTTTAGGAAGGGCTAAAAGGTGATGTTCAAAAATTTATGGTTGAATGTTTGGTTTTTCAAAAAAATAAAGGGGAGATAATTAAGACACCAGTTCTCTTGCATACCTTAGTTATTCCTAGCCAACATTGGGAAGAGTTATCCATGGAATTCATCACAGGGCTTCCCAAATATAAAGGTCATAATGTCATCATGGTAGTAGTTGATTTCCTCACTAAATATGCACATTTCATTGCATTATCACATCCTTTTATAGTAAGTGCAGTGGTAAAATATTTTTTTGGAGAATACACAAAAACTATATGGTACACGTAAGGTTATTATCAGTGAACATGATCCTATCTTTACTAGTCACTTTTGAAAAAAACATTCTCATGTTAGGGTACTCAATTGGCTCACATCTCTTCATACCAACCTCAATCAGATGGGAAAACTAAAGTTGTTAATAAGTGTTTGGAAGGATATCTATGTTGTTTCACTTTAGAGAAATAGTCTTAATGGGTAGATTGGCTACCACTAGCAAAATGGTGGTATAAGACTTATTTTCATAGCTTGAATAAAAAATGTCTCCATTTTTGGAACTATATGGATGTCATCCTCCTTCTATCACATCATCATTGGAGGTGTCACCAAGAGTTCAGGTAGTAGAGGAACACTTGCTTCATCAACAATAGATACTTTCAGGACTCAAGGATAATTTCACCAGGGCACAAAATCGAATGAAGCAACTAGCAAACCAACATCGCAAAAAAATAAGTTTTGAAGTTGGGGATTGGGTCTTCTTCAGATCGTAGCCTTATAAGAAAATCTCATTGAAGCAACAAAAAATTAATATTAAGCTATCTCCAGGATATTGTAGCCCATACCAAATCACGTAGAAGATCAATAGTGTTGCCTACAAACTAGAGTTGCCACCAACAATAAAGATACATCCAATTTTCATATTTCTTGTTTAAATAAGGTAATTGGGCATAATATTCCAACTTAAATAGTACTACTAGAGCTTGATGAAGAAGGAAGAATCATTTTGGAACCAAAATGTATTCATCACAAAGAGGCTAAGGAATAGAATTCTCATTGAGTATCTCATCTGATGGAATAATTTACCAGTTGAAGATGCCACATGGGAGGATGAGGAGTTCATTCAAAAGAATCCACACTTGATTAGCATTGAGGAAAATGCTTCTTAATATTGGTGTACATCAAGCTATGAAATAACTTGCACAATAGAAAAATATGATATGAAATATGTTGCAAATACTTGATAATAACTGAGAATAACAAGCCACTTCAAGGGGGGAAACCTACAATATCTCCAATGAGAACACAATTCACAATATGACTATGAAATAAGACACATAACTTCCTACGTATACCTATTTATTCCTAGGATATCACCCAAGCCGACTTAGATAACCCTATATAAGCCCTATAATGACCTAACTAAATGATCATATAATAATGATAACATGACTTAATTAAGAGTTAAGATAGCCACAAGTAGACTATTCATAACCCGATGCACACTAATATTAAGGGAATAACATGCCCCCTCTTTAAAGAAGCATTGTCCTAAATTCTAATCAAGTGTAGATTCTTTTGAATAAACTCTTGATCTTCCCATGTGACATCTTCAACTAGTAAATTCTTTTATTGGATGAGATATAGTCAATGATTGTTCTAGTCCTTATCTTCTTTGTGTGTGTTTTACGAATGCACTTTGGTTCCAAGATGATTCTTCCTTCTTCATCGAGCTCTGGTAATAATATTTGAGTAGGGATATTGTGCCCAATCACCTTCTTCAATTAAGAAACATGAAAAACTAGATGTATCATTGTTGTAGGTGGTAAATCCAACTTGTAGGTGACACTACCTATCTTTTGCATGATTTGATATGGGCCATAATATTTTGGAGACAACTTTTTTGTTTTGTTTTGTTGCTTTAGTGATTTTTTCTTATAAATTTGCAATCTCAAGTAGACTCAGTCCCCAACTTTGAAGCTTCTTTCACTATGGTGTTGGTGTCCCTACTATTTCATTTTATATCGTACCATGGCTAAATTCTCCTTGATTCCTAAGAGTACCTATTGTTGATGAAGCAAGTGGTCCTTCATTGCCTAAACTCTTGGTGACACCTTCAATGATGAAATAATGGAAGGATGTTGATATCCATATAGTGCCATAATGGAGACATTTTTTATGAACTATGACAGGAAGTGTTATACCACCATTCTAATAGTGGTGGCCAGTCTACCCATTGAGACTAGATATCTAAAGTGAAACAACATAGATATCCTTCCAAACACTTATTAACAACCTCAATTTTCCCATCAGATTGATGATGGTATGAATAACTATGAGCCAATTAAGTACCCAAACATGAGAATAAATCTTTCCAAAAGTGACTAGTAAAGATAGGGTCACGATCATTAAAAATAACCTTAGGTGTACCATGTAACTTTTGTATGTTCTACAAAAATATTTTGCCACTATACTTGCTACAAAAGGATGTGATAATGCAATGAAATATGCATAATTAGTGATGCAATCTACTATTTCCATGATAACATTATGACCCCTCAATTTTGGAAGTCCTGTGACAAAGTCCATAAATACCTCTTCCCAATGATGGATAGGAATAACTAAAGGCTACAAGGGACTTGGTGTCTTAATTGTCCCCCCTTTATTTTTTGACAAACCAAAAATTCAACCACAAATTTTTGAACTTTACCTTTTAGCCCCACCCAAAAAAATATTGCTTGACTCGATGATATGTCTTCAAAAATCTTGAATCACCCTCAACTGGAGACTTATGAAGCTCTATGAGAATCTTGTGTTTAAGAGTGGAATCCTTGAAATGATGCATTTTCTCTTTATACCACAAAACATCTCCATTCCAACAACACTTATCTAAACTACTAGGATCACTCTTTAATTGGTGAATGAGATTGATTGTAGCAACATCATTCTACCACTCTGCTTTGGATTTTGCCACCCAATTTTCTTGTAGTATTGAAATGACACACAATAAGACTTCATATTTCTCATCCTTCCTAGAAAGTGCATTTGCCACAATATTTTCATTCCCTTTCTTATATATAATCTCAAAGTCACATCCCAACATCTTAGTGACCTATTTTTGTTGCTCTTAAGAAGATAATATTTGTTCTAAAAAATATTTTAGGCTATCATGACCTATCTTAACCTTGAAGTGTCTACCCATTAGATAAGGCCTCCATTGTTTTACTGCATGAAGAATATCTAACATTTCCTTCTATTCAATAGGTTTGGGCTGATTCTTACCCTTTAATTTATGACTCTCAAAAGTAATTGGTCGACCCTCTTATATGAGAATTTCTCCTATCCCATTTCCTAAAGCATCACATTCCATAATTAAATCCTTGGAGAATTCAGGAGTGGAAAGCACTAGAGTTATAAACATAGCCTCCAATCTCTCAAACATTGCATTAGTGAAATCATTCCAATAAAAAGAATCCTTCTTCAATAAAGTGGTGAGGGGTGCTACTATACAACCATAATTCTTCACAAATATTCTATAGTATCTTGTCAATCCCAAGAAACCCCTCAATTTCTTAAAGGTTTTGTGAATAAGACATTCCATGATAGCCTTAATTTTGTTAGGATCCACCTTTACCCCTTCATGTGAAACTATGTGTCCCAAGTACTCCACCTCATTGAGACCAAAAGCGCATTTGGATGGCTTAGCATAGAGTTGATGATCTTCAAGAACTTGCAATGCTTGATATACATATTGCATGTGTTCTTTCCATGTCTTTCTATAAATCAATATATCATCAAAGAACACTAATACAAACTTCCTCGAGAATTTGTTAAAAATAGAATTCATCAAACTTTGAAATGTAGATGGTGCATATGTAAGACCAAATGGCATCACCAAAAACTAATAATGAACCTCATGAGTCCTAAATTTTTTCTTACAAATATCTTCTTCCTTAATTCAAATTTGGTGATAACCAGATCTAAGGTCTCACTTTGTAAAATACATAGCTCCATTTAATTCATCTAGAAAATCATCAATTACTGGAATATGAAACTTTTCTTTGATGGTGTACATTTTGAGCACTCTATAGTACAAACACATGCATCATATTTTATCATTCTTATGTACCATTACCACAGATGAGGAGTAAGCACTTTGGTTGTGCCTAATAATTCCCACTTCTAACATCTCTTCAACAATCTTTTCTATCTCACTTTTTTGTATGTGGGTACCTATAAGGCCTGATCTTGGGTGGTTGGCTCCCTCGATCTAGTTGTATGGAATGATCATGATCCATCTTAGGAGGAAGTACCTTAGTCATATCTCCAAAAACCATTGAGTGACAATCAATTATTGCTTGTAAATCTAGGTGGGTAGGAGCCTTAGATTAAGAGACTTCTAATTAACATAATTAGGCCACAAATCCATCAACTCCTTTCTTAAGCAATTTTTGCATTTGATGAGAGCTTACCATTTGTGGGGACCTTGCCTTCAATATTCTTAGTTATACTATATATTTCCATCTTATTGAAATCTACAAATAGTTCTTGGAAGTTCATCTCAGTTGTTCCTAAAGTAGTAAGCCATTGTACTCCCAAAACAATATTTTTTGTACCCATGGATATCGCATAAATTGGTCTATCATGGTGATAATATCCCATGGATAATTTAATGTTATGTAAATTTATAGAACAACTAACAATGCCACCATCTACAATCAAGACTTGAAACTCTAGAGCAACCAACTTTTTGTTGATGAAATTATGAGTACTACTTGAGTCAATCAACTCAGTTAATTTTTTATTCTTTAAGAAACCCACTACCTTGAGAGTTTTTCAAGCACTAAAACTTGAGAGTGCATGAAAAGTAATGATTGGGTGGGAATCATGTGATTCCTCATTTTAATCTCTTTCATCCTTTAATATGTGTTCCTTCTCTCCTTCCTCACTCAAACCTTTAATATAGAACAATTTCTTTTCACTACATTTATGTCCTTGATTGTATTTGCTATCATAGTTGAAACACAACCCTTTTTCTCTTTTCTCCTTAATTTTTTTGTAGATTCAACCTAGTAGGATGAGGAAGAGAAGGCATTGAATATCCCTTCTCTCTTATCACATTAGCCCCTTGCTTCTTAGGAATCACATACTTCTCTACCTTGTGTGCTAAGATAAAAGACTCATTTATAGAGCTATGACTAAACATGCATACCTCATGTTGAATGTGATCCTTGATACCACACATAAATAAATCATTCAAGTTCTCCTATATAATCGTATCCACTCATAAGGATAGATTTTGGAATCGCTAAATATAATCCTTAACTGTTCTTATTTTTTGAAGTTTAGCTAGTTGGTTGAAGATGTTGTTTGTCACACTATTTCTTTATTGTTCTTGGAGTTCCTTCATAAAAACTAACCATGAATCTATGAGACCCTTTTTATTTTGATGAGTACAAAGCCAACGATACCAAATGAATTGATCTAGTTCTAGATATAGGGAAGCCATCATGACCTTTTATCCATTTGGGACTTGATGTACTTCAAAAAAATCTCCATTTGGTTTATCTATTAGAGAATCCTTTCCATCAAACTTGTGCATATCCACCTTTGGTATCAAATTCCTAGATCCATAGGAATATTAAAATTTGGGTCAAGAGTAGCTAACCTAGAAGTTTCACCTTAGTTGTTTGAGACCTCCTTTCTTGGTTCATTCATATAGACACTTAACATGTTTTTTATGCCCAATATATCTCCTCTTAGGCCACACATCTCCATCTTCATTGAGGAAATGTCTTCCTTGACCTTACTGATTTCCTCATTGGGATTAATATCATCTACTATTACCTCACCCTTATGAGAGGATTTTCTTGGTGTGAAAAAATTCTTTTTGCCCCTTGTTGTAGGCCCCATCATGATGTAAACCAATAATTTTGAAATAAACTCTAAAAGATTTAGTGTAACTTACTAGGGCCAAGATACCACTTACCCAAAAAAAACTCCAAGAAATTAGCATATTTGTAGCCTTAAGAGCAATTGTTTAGAAACCCTAATTTTGTAATAAATAACTTATTTATGCTTCAATTCATCCAAATTTTATACTGTAGGCTCCTTTATTATGTCTTCCAAAACCCACTAAAAATTAGGCTCTAATTTGGTAGGATTTGAGAGATATGCACTTTCCAAATAAATTGTGTAGAAAGCCTAATTTTGCAATAATTTGCTCGATTCTACTCCAATTTCTCTAAAATATGGACTATAGCTTATTCAATATGGTCTTTAAAAAACCTTTAATTTTTATTTTTTTAAATCACCACAATTTGAAAGATATGAGCCTTCAAAAATGACCTCCAATTTTAAGAAGACGCATTGCCTCTACAATGCCAAGATCATGCTCTGATATCACTTGTAATGAAATAACTTGCACAATAGAAGAATATGATATGAAATATGTTGTAAATACTTGATAATAAATAAGAATAACAAGCCACTTCGAGGGGGAAAACCTCAAAATATCTCCAATGAGAACAAATTTATAATATGATGATGAAATAAGACTCACAACCTCCTATATATACCTATTTGTGCCTAGGATATCACCCAGACCGACTTAGATAACCATATGTAAGCCCTAGAATAACCTAACTAACTCAATGAAAATATAATAATTATAAAATGACTTAATTAGGAGTTAAGATAGGCACAAACTGACTATTCATAACCCTATGTACATTAATATTAAGGGTGTAGAAAAACTTATGACCCAACAGTTTGCTAGCACCTTGCAAAATAATGAGGCATTTGTCAAGGTATTAAGAGTGGATGCATTAGAAGCTTCTATTACAAAAGTATTAGGGCTTCCAAGGAGTGGAGAAGAGTTTCCAATAATGGAATATTCCATCACAACTAGAAATGAGTTCTCCTTGCTAGGTGAGAATTTGGATTCCTCTTCTCAAGGTACAAAATGCTTATCTTTACCCTAGATTTGGGCCTCTATAGCCTCACACATCATTAGGTATTTAACTTATGATGGGAGAAAATCACTATTATACATGGTATATTTTAAGTTGCTTATCCACTTATGCCATGGGAGATGAGTAAATGTTCCAAATTTTCTTTATAATGTGTTGAAGAGAATGTCATTCAAATACAAGAGAAAAAGAAACTAGTCAGCTTTGTCAAATTTATGTCTAGTTACTTTGCAGGTTAAGAGAAGTCTTAGGGTTCAATTTCCTAATGTATCTTGGAAAGATTTCTAAATTGTAACATCAACAACATTATTCAAATGTTATAATGAAGGAGAAAGGGGTTAGAAACAAGAAGTAAAAGAACCTGCTGAGGCTACAGCTGAGGGGGAAATGCCCTCTATCTCTCTTGCTACAACACCTACCTGCAACATGGAGGAACTAGAAGAGCAAGGTATATAGGAAACACAACCTGTAGCCTCTATTGAGACTTAGCCTACAGTTGAAGAAAATATGAAAACCCCAACATCCATTAAGAGGCCGCCGAAAGTAAAGAAAAGAAAAAGTGGGGCTTCTACCTCTGCACTTGCAAAGGGGTAGAGGAAGGCCATACCATCAAGAAGGTGATCACATCACCTAAGGAATAAGGGGCCCATGAGAGGAAAATATTAAAAACAAAAGGAAGATGTGATAATTGAAACAAACACAGATTTACAGGGAAATGTCCCTAGTGATGATATAAAAACACCAATTGTACAACCTTTGTATTTTACTAGTACTTTAGACTTTGATTCAAAAGATTTTTGTTGCTAAAAAGAAGAGATCTCTAAAGATCCCTGTCTCAGAGGAGTTTATGTATACAAAGGAGGTAGGAGAAGAACAATTTTTTGAGAAGGAAGAAGAATTATTTTTAGAATAAAGGCACACAAATAAAGAACTTCAAGAAGATCTGCACAGAATTAAATAGTTAGAAGACCTACTGAAAACATGCCAACAAAAGGACTGTGAGAGAGATGTAAGGATTAGGGAGTTGGAAGAAAAACTCCACAAATTTGAGCATGGATCAAAATTGGAAATTTTGGCATGTTGAAGCTTGCCATGGTTGAAACAAATGGAAAAGATCCAACTCCTAAGAGCTCAATTGGACCTATAAAGACTCCCACTACACCTATTATTGTGTCATTGGGCATAGACTTGTGGAAGAAACCACAATAGTTTTCCAAAAAAAGAAAAAATATTTGGAAAAGGAGAAAACTAAAATAATATCTACACATTCTAGGACAGTTGAAAAGCAAGAAATAGAGGTAAAGAGATAAAAAAGTGAAAATTGAGGAACTGACTAATAAAACAACACAACTGATGAGATATAGACCACCTTCTAGGGTATATACCCTGCTTTTGCAAGAAATTTTTTTATGTTTCTAGTTTACTCAAATAATTAGTGATTTACTTGTTGTAATGAACTCAAGATTTTCATTTTTAGAAACTTTCTAGAGGCTCTACACACCATCGAACCACATCGGACAACTCGCAAAGACAAATAGGTCTCCACCATAAACACCTAGCTGCACCCACCAAAGCCTCTCAAACATAACTAAAAAACACAAAGGACCATATCCATTCACCTTGTCCTCTGAATCAACCTCCTCCTCACCTACAACATCAGAGGAATTCAAAAGAGCACCCCTGCTTCACTCACATGTGTTCTAGTTTTGTTGTGTTTTGAGGAAATTTTTAGTTATTTGTAAGGTAGTTGTGACTTTGTACACAGTGGATTAATAAGGCTACTAGATTCTAGCATTTAGCAAGCAAACACCCCTTGGGAGTCACCAAAATATTGACATTTCATGCCCCTTCCATTTCCCATTGATTAGAATAAATCTAAGAAATCTCAAATAGGCTCGTCATGACATTAATTTTTTCCTCTATTTGTTGTATTAATCTCCCTTTTTCATGTCTTAGTCAAATACCAAAGTTGGAAAACCAAAATTGACTAAGTGTTGAGTTTTTTGGGTTATTGGAGTTTGGGTTTGTTCATACCTTCATACCTTCCTTACTGATATTGAATCTCCACTTTAATCCTTGCAATGTTGGCTAAGTATTGTGAAGTTTAGTGTTTAGGAGTTTTAGGGGTAGTCTTTCTTGTATGCCTTTCCTATCGCTTCTGATACCCTACCTAGAAGCCTCATATAAGTTTTGTGTTGAATTTTTGACCCTTCAAATTGTAGGGTTTTTCTTTATGCTCATGCCTCCTTGAAGCATTCCTAATCCCTGAATTCCAAAGTGTATTCTTGGAAAACTATTGCTCTATTGTTACACCCCATTGTTATTCACCAATTATTATTACCTTTTTTATGAGTAGATATGTTTTAATACATGATTATGTCTTAATGAATTTCAATGAATGAGTGAGATGCATGAACATGCATTATGATGAGATTTCTTTTTAAATGCTTTAATGATGCAAATGATATGTGATGGATATGATTTTCAAGTTATCCACTAACTTTGTTCATGTTGCACTAAGTTGGATGCAAGAAATATTCAAACCCTCTAGTTAGGAGAGGGAGAGTATCACCCAGGAGAGGAAGTTGGTATGGAAACCACTAGTGTACCTGTTTGAGTAGACACACACACTCACTACCTAGGTTAAAAAATCCTTGTTAAGTCAATTTGAGCTATGTGTCAATAAGTGTTAAACCATGTTGATAGCATTTTGGGTTGATAGGAGTGTTTAGATGATTGTCTTTGATTCTCTTTGATAGTTTAGTCAATTTGGGTCATAGTGTTAAAATCATTTTGATGAGCATGAGATATATTTTGTGTATTTAAATATATATAAATAGATACGTAAATATTAAATGTATATATGTATATATATGTGGTAACCCATATATATGAATGTATGTGCATATGAGCATGCATAGATAGAAATGTCTATGTATACCCATATGTAGATATGTCATACATATGTGTATTCACATTGATATATATATATATACTTTATATATACATATCGATATATATAGTATGATATTAAAATGATGATAATATATATACATTAATGCATGTAAATATACATATTTAGTTAAATGAAATATATATATATATATATTAATATATGTGTATATGTAGTTGGTGTATATATATAAAATTATGTGAACATATATATTGATATATATATACATATTATAATAAGAAGTTATATATATATATATATATATATAAAATGTCATACACATATTATAATGCGATGGAAGTAGATATGATATAACATAATATAAGTATTTATTGCTATTATAAAGTATGCAAAAGGCAGCCACAATATGGTTGAGTAACCATGCATGTAGTGGAAGGAAAAATGCCATGCCAAAGGAAAAGTGGCGATGTAAATTAATAGTTTAAAAGTAACTATTATAAAACCATAAGCCACCTACATAGGGCACATAATTAGTAAAAGTTAAAGGGAAAAAAATCCATGCAAGAAACTAGGTGTAAATAGAAGTTTGAAAGACTAGTTCACAACTTTTAAAAGGAAGCTTTGACTTGGTAAAAGATCATGAGAAATACTTGTTTAAACCATGACTTGGGCAGAAGTATAAATTGATTATGATTTGGACCCCATACGTGTTATGTTATATGAGCTTTTTGCTGAGATTATGATTTGGACTCCATACGTGTTATGTTATATGAGTTTGAGAGCAATTTATTTTGTGAGATTTGAGAGCATAGAATACTTGTCTGAGAGTAAGGATAGGTTGAGTTGTGTAGTTTAAGTTATCAATTGAGTAACAACAATAAGAAGAGTTGAGATTAGAGGAGGGAGCAAGCTAAGCCATTTACATTGAGCAAGGATTTGCAAGAGATTCATTTGGAACTACTTATACCAGGAATGCTTTAGATATTGTTAACTCTTTCTCTCTCTATTTTTGAAACTATGTTTTTTTACTATTTGGAAGTGTTTGTACAATTATTATTTGCATACTATAGCTATTGAATAGTTCATGAAGTGATTATGCATTTAGTTAGATTATATACAAGCTAGTTTAAGAAATCTTAATAACATGATATGTAGCTATTTTGACTATAATGTTTGATTGGCATAGTAAAGTGAAGCTAAATATAAGGTATTATGATAATATCTAAAATACAATATAGTATATGTATTGCTTGAAAAAGTTATATTGTTTTGAGATGGAAAGGTTTGATATTATGATAGAAGTATTATGTCATCATTATCTAGGGTATGGTGTTATGAATACCTATGTTGGTAGTTTAACTATGAGTGGACAACTTGCATTCTCGGTTGCTCATGTTCCTTAAAAAGTAGGAGGAAAGTTTATTTCCTTGGAATAGGATAAACCAGAGGTTGGGTTAAACCTAATTGGTCAATTAGATCAATATAAGTGTGTGATCACTTTTAGAATAGAATCTTGTTATATTATTTAAATCTTGAGGTCAAAACCAAGACAAGAGTTTTCTTAGGTCAATAGAGTTTTCAAATTGAGTAATGGGGTAGGTGAACATATGGCACTACTTCTTAGAAAGTGGATTTGATGTATGTATCAAAACTTTGGCCAAAGTAAGTGTAGAAGTCACTACATACACTTTGTCGATTCACTGTGATCTAGGATTGCATAGCTAGTTAGGAGTGTCATGCAGAGTTGGGGAGTATCCTGTAATAACCCCAACCCCTTAGGCCAAGATTATCAATTGGTTACCAAGTTCGACAATGTTATTTATCAAAATACTTGCACAATATAGTTTCTCAATTGGACAACCAACTCTGATTATTATCAAATAATTCCCAAGCGGACCTTTCCTTCCCACAAGTTAAATATGATTGTTCATAATTACTCTGAATTACAATGTCAAATGCCAGGGCACATTCCTGGTTGTATCTATCAATTGGTTTGTAACTTGCTTGTTGTTCCAGTGGGACTCAGTGTAACTTATACATAATGTGATTGCATCCATGAAATATGTGCAAACCAGAATAACAAGACAAATTACTTAGTAATCCCAGTGCACAATACAGAACTTAATTATGGTTCAGAATTTGCATTTTACCTCCAGGGCATAAATAAACACAATTGGAACTCCAATGAGTGTATGCATTGAATCATGACTCAATTCATATCGAACAAGAAAATAACAAAATGGCCATTTATAGAATGCTTTAGAGACACTCCAGGTTTGCAGAGATTACAGGGAATATAATGAAATTCTCATACGACAATTTCCATGTGAACAACTATGCAAGACACAGATAGTATATACTGAACGTCAATATCAGGGACATACCCGTGAGACTCAAGCCCGAGGCTAGTTAGCCACCCGTGTTATGAATTGATGCACAAGCTTCACCTTTTCCCATCTCGTGTAGGTGAGCCCGACTCTCTGAAAGAAGACGATTCATATCAATGATATGCACCAACTGCTCCGCCACTAAACTCAGAATGACGAATTATAAGATTTGCAAATAATTAACCATCTTGGGTTTTCTTCCAAGCATGGCTCTCTGAGATTCTGAGAGTTTCCGTTCTCAGACCCCCCAGATATCAAAATGCAACCAAAATTCAATTTCTCCGTGATCAATCTATAGACCCCCAAACTCACCAATATAGTCTGCCAACATTCAGTTTTCGTAACTGATTTATTTTTTCAACTTTGGAAGGCTATAGTTCTCATAAAAAATATTTCAAAGAACTCTTGACTTTATAAAAGCAATAGTTTAGCCATTAATTTTTTAATAAAGTCATATTTTATAATTAATTAATTAAATAATAAAAAGTCTTTTAAATAATAAAGATAGTTTAATATTTAAATAATTAATCAAATTACTTTTTGGCCTTATTAAAAACAGGGACATCACATATCCATAGTGTATGATAGTACTAGTTATATGTAGGACACAACACCATACTCAAGTAGGAATATCTAGAGGGTTTTCATACCAAACTCTTCATTGAAGGGTAGGGCCATCTACAGATTAGGAGATGTGTGAAGGACCGCTTAAGTTTGTGGTTGGAGGAAAATCACTTGGTTAATGCTTTCCCTCTTACAGTCAACAATCAAGACTTGTGAAATAGAAGAAGATGAAGATGTGTGTTCCAAATGTGGACATCTTAACCATTATACTCTTGTACCATTAAGCTCTTGTGAGCTATGAATTTATAAATATGATCTTGAAACTATTGTAATTTGTATTTGAAAGATGAGTTTACTTGGGATTATGTAATGTTATATCATTTATGCAATGTAATGAGAAATGGTTTATTTCAATGTGCAAATATGTTTTTGAAAGGAAAAAAATTATTTCCATGTTTTTGAGAACTTGAACTATTCACATTCTGGGTAAAACTTAGGTAAAAACAATAGGGAAAACTTTGGGTATGTTACATCTATCATCTTTTCTACTATCAGGGTTTCCTTTCCACTCATCTCCATTTGTTCCCTCTAATCCCCAAAGTTTAAAACCTTGTAAAACTACCTAAGTATCAAAATTGTTAGGTGATTATTTGAAATGATGATGTGTCAATTTTAGATGTCTACAATGTGATTACCCTCTACCATGGTGGTTTTCTTCCTTTATCCTATGGTCATTACAATGAAAGAGTGTTCATGTTGGGTGCCTATTTTAAGTCATGATCAAATGGGAAATCACTAGTTTTGGTGACTATCATAAGGAGTGCTTATGTTTGGTTCATGGTTTTAGCCCCTAGTTTTATGATAGCACTAGATGATTAGCCTTTGGTTGTATGTGGGCTATGGAGTTGGTCTTTTGGTGACTTGGAAGCTCTTATAAAATTTGGATCCTTTATTTATATGTAATTAGTGATGGTTGAGGAATTTATTTTTTAGTGTCTTAGATTTCCTAGACAACCATCTAATCCTTTTGGATATTTATACTTGCATGTTTTCAAATTTATGTTATTTAGATATATAGATTATATATATTTCAAGATACAAAATCTATGGGTTTGAATACTTATGATATTCTAGTATTTCATATAATATATTTGGTCTTTTCAAATTTGTGGGTTTTTGGGTGTATAAACATATTCAATTTTAAATGGATGGTTTTGCATGGTAATTAAAATAAATGGTTTTGTAGATATGTGAAAAGACTATTGTTCAGGGTTTCTAGATGGAGAAAATTATAGATTTACATGCTTCATGCATAGTTTTAGGATGTTGGTTGTAGGATTCTTAGTTGTGGAAGTGTTGGTATGTGCCCTATCATTTAATATTTTTATAGGGTTTCTTATTGGGTTCTTGAATTATGGTTACTTTATTGTGGGTTTTTAAAAAATAGGATCTAGAGTCGATTTGGTGTTTTAGTCATGGAAAATCTACATGCTATCTTTGGTTATATATATTTTACATGTTACTAATAAGATGTTTAATCTATTTATAACATTGTTAAATATTTGTGTGTGTTTTGTTTCTTTGGTTTTATTTACATAATTTACCATGCATTTATATTAATTTTGAGATGTCACATGTGTATAAATCTCACGGTTTAACTAGTATATAATGTATCGAGTTAGCCTTTCTTTGTCACCTTGGTGCATTGGTATGTTCATTGTAGTGAGGCATAGAGATGGTTTTTGGAGTATTAGAGGTAGTTATATTTTGGAACCTATAGTTGTTGATTATGATAGAATGAGAGGCTTTGGATTATAATTTAGTGGGAGCTTTATGTGGTTTCATAGTTAGTTTTATCTTCTTGGTTGGAGATCATGGTCCTACTTTAGGATCTACTATTTTTGAAATTATGTTCTTTGATTTTAAGAGGTTCATGCTCAATATTTAGTTAGGATATGTTTATCATGGTTCCATGTGTAGCTTGAGATTTCCTTAAATGAGATATTTGGTAGTGATATGGATTTGTCACTTTGTGATGGATGATCCTTTTGTAGTGGTTTTGGTGTCATGAGGAGCTCTCAATACACACATTATGTGTGTAGTGAGAGTCCATTGACATATTTAGTTCTTGTTAGCTTATTTTAATCCTTGGGATTAAATTAAATCTCAAGCATTGTAAGGGAATTTTTGTTAAAGCTAAGTTAAAGTCTCATAAATTGTTAAAAGCAAAAAATGAAAAGCTTTAAATATAAAATTAGGCAAGGTAATATATAAAAGTTGCATGGAAGACTTTGGGCACCAATGTTGAAGGAAAAAGTAAATTTTTCTTTTCTTTTTGGAAAGAGTCAAACTTTCCCTCACGTATGAGAATAAACATTAGGGTTCAGGTGTAACGATGTTGAATGAGTCAAGGAGAATAAGGAAGCTAAGCAAAATTTTCACCATGTAGCAAACATAGAAGCATGTTTCAAGGAATATGGATGAATTCCAAGGGTTGATTCAGTCTTACCCATGTTGCATCTACATGTATTTTTATTTGTATTGCAAGGTATCTTCCTTGAGCCTTGCCAAGGTTTTTTAGAAAGGTTTTATTTATTGTAGACTCATATATTTTTGTTTGAATAGGAGTTTGCATCACCAAGGTGGTCTTCAATAGTGGTTTCCAATCTTATTAGGGTTTTCATACCACCATTCTCATTGTGACCAAACCCTTAGAAACATAGAGGTTTTTATCCCTATTGTCAACTATCAAATCATTCCAGGGTGGGATTTTTTAGGTGCTCATATTTAAAGTTCTGAGCCATAAAGCTATAGTGAAAAGTAAAATGCTTTAAAGAGGGTAATGTGGTGATAGTCACAAAACAATCTGAAGAGTATGAGCTACAAGGTAGTTTAAAGAAAATATTTTTTCAACCTTGAGACCATGATCATTAGAAGGGATGTATTTTAAAGTGCATGCACATTCATAAGATGTTGAAGGGATATCCCTAACACAAATACATGATATAGGGTTTGTTGCAATAGATAATGAGTGTATTGTTCGCTATTCTGTGTTTCATTATCAACATCAAATGGTGAAGCAAGTAGTGTCAAAGTCATAAAGGGTTGAATATTCAAAAGTAGCCCAATATGCATAATCTATGATAATCCAACAATAACCAATCCCAAAGTCTAAAAGTGCACAAGACATTCCTAGAGAAGGGTAGGATATATGAAGCATGCTTTAACATGATAGTCCTTCATAGTGAGTGCTCCTAAGCATGTATTGAAGGTTTTTATAAGGCCTTGATGATAGTAGATAAAAAAGGATGGAGATACTAAAAAAACAATCTTTCTATGATAATGGTAGACAAACAAGAATTGAAAAGTATTGACAATTGAAGTACATAGAAAACATCACAATGTTCTAAGGAAAACATAGGTAAACAATCCACAAGGACAACCCATAGGGCTAAGAACAATAGAATGGTGATGAAATGAAGAGTGATGAATGAATAGAGAAAAAACATACAAGTGATAGATATCAAAACCAAACAATATGATGAGTAAGAGTTGCCCTAACATGCACACCCATTGACCTAATGACAGTGTCAGGATCCATCAGGATAGTCTCACAATGTATAAAATTCATCATTCATGATAGTCTTATATGGAGATTTGAGTCAAAAAATTTGTGAGCAATGAAAAGTAGTAAAGGTGTAGAGTATCCAATTATGAAGGTTGTGATAGGTTAGTTTAGTTATCAAGAGGACAAAGTGTTGATAGTTACAGGGACAGTAAGCATAAAAAGAACATAGGGGAGATATGACAGTCATAGAAGGCTATGTTGAAGACATGTTATAGACCCTTGCTAAAACATTTGTTTGTTATCAAAGCCTTCCATAACCCTATATGTTTTCTACTAGTTCTAGATAATAGTCCTATGAGTGACAGTGGTTATGAGTGAAGGACAGTGGGCTTTTACATAGGCATAGTTATTTCATGACATGAGAGTTAGGATCAAGAAGAGGGTAGTAATGATATAAACTATGGATGACAATATTTAATACAACATATGGAAAGATTTCAAACACAAAGGGCAACATGGAAATCATATCAAAGATCTAGTCAATGGTAAAAGTTTTAGATGACAGTGAGGTGGATCATAGACATCTAGGACTATGCATCCTAAGTAATCTCTCCTTGGCCATGAATTGAGGCATGTCGATCATATATGATTGTGAGGGTATGATGGTATGCATAGACTACGAGTCTATTTCCTATGACCTTTTCTTGCATGACTGAAGTTCAAGGTTTATGATAAGATCAAGGCAAATAGAATGAATGGACTATGTAAATAGAAGGATAGTACTATGAAGAAGGAAAATGAATATTTGGAATGACAATATGACTATCATGTGAAGACAACCATAATCATGACCAATAATATTGAAGACAACCATAAATGAATGCAATCACAATCATGAATAAACATCACAATACAATCCTATGTATGAAGGGTAGTCATTATGCCAAAAAACTAATGCAAGGATAGTTTTCATACCTAAAGGTGATAGTGTATGGAGGGAACTATGCATCTAAATGCTAAGAAACAAGAGAAAGGGTAGCTATAAACCCTATGCAATCCATGGAAGCAAGTGGTTACAATCAAATATAGGTAGACATGAAAATATGGGTTCAAGGTCTTGCAGCCACAAAAGATAGTAACCATTAAGTGATCACATGGAAGGGCAATCAACATCATAAGAGGATAGACTATGGTATGATGATCAAAATATTAAATATGAAAATGATGTCACAATAAAAGAAAAGTTTTCAAATAAGTACAATTTCCTAATATGACCCTAAACTTGTTAAATCTTTTCCATAGTAAAATATGCGTGTTCAAATGATAACTAAGGAAAGGAATAAGCCACATGATAAATAGAGAAGTTTTCTTCAAAGTTTGGATGACACAAAGTGGGTGTGCTAAAAATTTTCAATGCCACAAAGAGACTTTTCCTCTCAAGATTCTCTCACATGCCCTATCATCATGGATGAGGGTAATTTTGGCATTCATTAGGGAGGTTGGACAGTTTGGTGACCTTAATGAGCAATCAAGGAAAACATGAGAGCATCTAGAAGGGATTTTTGAGTAGTAAAGGCACAAAGGATGACAAGGACAAGAAGTGGAGTGTTTCAAGGGTAGTTTGCAAGCATCTAGGGGTAGTTCAACTTCTTCCACAAATTTAGAAGCTCATAACCAACTAGAACACATTTTTAAGAGCCTAAAGAGACTGACTCAAGCAAGGAAACTTCTTGGGCATGCAAAGAAGGTTGGCCTACTTTTCAACTTGATAAGTTAGTAAAAAATAGGTCCTATATTCTCTCTTATGCTTGGGATGAGATATAAGACCCATAGGATTTCATTTTTAGGGACTTCTTTCATGTTTTTGAGTTGTAAAAGCCAAAAAACAACATTGTAACTCATCTTTCTCAATCACACCATTGAGATACACTTTTTAACACAATTTTCAAAGAAAAGACACATATTTCAGACTTATATCTACTGTAAGAACACCTTTTTTCAATAAAATTTAGTATTTTTTCCTTCTTAATAACTACCTCATTATATGCAAATGGATGATTGATATTTTTTTTGTGTTTTATGTTAAAGCCTCAAATGCATTGTCTCATTTTCAACATATTTAGGCAAAAATGTATGTCTCATGTAGGTCATAGGTTGGTCAACTAAAGTTAAAACTCTTTATATTGATGTGAAAGGGGTACTTTATCTAGCTAGTGCATTTCCTAGCTAGTTATCCACTTAGGTTCTTTTTCACACCTTATTACTTAAGTTTACTTAGGGTCCACATGGGATATTTATCACTTTGTGTCTTATATCATAAGATTAAGGCACTTGCCACAATATTATGATACTTAAATCCACTTTATGTCTCATATCATAAGATTAAGACACTTGTCATAATCTTATGACATATTATCCCTCACCTTGGCCTATATAAATAAGGGGTTCCCTTTGTAATCTTGCACCATTCATTCCAATTCTCAAGCTCATAGAAGCTTTGCATTCTCTTGAGAGGAATATAGTTTATTCTTTCTTATCTCTTATTTTTGTATTTGCTTTCTTTCAATCATTTGTATCTTGGGTAGGCTATTTAACAAATCTTACATAGTATCAGAACAAGAATGAATTGTGGGCTAGCAATATTTTAGGAAATATGGGAGTGTAGAGTTTTTTTTTTCAAAGCACTAAATATGCTCTTCTCTTGCATCCTTGAATGATCTAGAGAATCAGAAAAGTGTGGAGAAATTATCATTTTTTGGGAGGGTTTATACATTGACTTGCTAGATGCAGGTTTTTTTAAGCTTCTTGGAGAAATTTTGAGCTCACCATTGAGTCCAAAGTAGCTGAGAAAGTCAGATCTGCCTTTTATTTTGTCTAAATTTGACACCGGAGGCCAGATCTACAAGAATTTGAAACGAAAGGTTAATTGCCAAATCCAACAAATAATTTCCATTTCAGAGCATTATGGTTCAAATCCGACCTTTCCATCATAGGCAGAAGGCCCAAAAAAACTAAAATTGACTATTAATTTTTCAATTTTAGTTAAGTTTGCAATTTTATTTATTTATTTATTTTAATTCAAACTTTATTTTTTTTAAAAAAATCATTGCTTAAAAGAAAAAACAAAAAAATATAAAAATTGGAATATAGATGACAAAGGAGGAAAATGGCACCTGCTCTAGTTCCTGTGAGTGCGCTCACAACCGTCTCGGCCTAGGTTGCATGGTGAACTTGGTGTGTGCATGTTTAAGCAGACTATGGGATCATCTTCTTGGTGCAATTTCCTACTAAGGGGGGGTTTATTGTGTGCTCAGGGGGGTGTTTCTTTTTTCTCTTTGCAATCCTTCTTTCCTCTTCTCTGCAGGCTCTTCATTGCTAATATGTTCCTTCGTGCGACTTATTGGCAGTGTTTTTGGGCTTGGTCTGGCCTATTGTGGGCACGTTGGAGTTTCTCCTTGTTTGAGCCTCTATCTGGTCATGCGAGGAGGTTGTGTTTCATCCACTTGGGCCTTTCTTTGGCCACGAGGATTGCTAGCTTGAGGGATGGGTTGTGGGGTGTGTGTGTGGGGATTTCTTTTTCATGCTCAGTGGTGGGAGTTTGAAGCAGTCAGGCTATGGGAAGTGGTGTTGTTCGGTTAGGACTACCAAGTGGGGTTCCCATGGCATTGAATGTTTGGAAGGATGAGGTGTTGGGGGATGATGCGATGATAGTGGTGAGTGATGGGCTTCCCACTCTATCTTCTCCTAGAGTGGGCTTGTCTAGGATTGGTACATTTAAAGTGAAAAATATTAATGGATGTTTGGAAAGGGCTCAAGTGTGTTTGGTGGTGGTGATTCAAAAGGAAGTGATTTAAGAGGATTTAGACTATTACAACAAGCATGTGTTAATTTACAATTTTTTGGGGATGAGGGTCTCTCTTCCTTTCCTTGACCCCTGGATTCAGAGGACATGGAACCCAGAGGGGGATTTTGAGGTTCTGTTAGCTGCAAAGAACTTCTTCTTGGTGGATTTTTCATGCATTTACGATCGAAACAGGGCTTTTGAGTGTGGCAAGTACTTTTATAATTAGGTTGGACTATACATTAAACCACAGTATGTAGGCTTTAACTTGGTGGAAGAGATGCCATCCAAGGTCTCGGTTTGGTTTTGTCTTCCTTGATTGTCACTTGAATGTTGGAGGAGATATATTCTACAGTCTATTGCCATGTCACTAGGAAAATCGATTGGCCCCTCTCAACGAACTTTGGAGAAGAGTATATTTTCCTATGCATGTGTTTGTGTGGAGATTGATTTGATTCAACCTTTTCCTAACTCTATTGATCTGACAGTGGGGTCTAGTTCTTGGACTCAGCCTTTAGATTATGAAACTTTGTCATTTATATGTCATTTATGCTGAGAGTATGGCTAGAGTAGGTGTCCACATGCTTTTGGTGTGGGTAACTCAGGTAATGGGATGGCTCCATCAAATCTAGGATTCGAAAAGGGAAAAGGTCCCATGTAGGGGTGACTCTGGATAAGGATGGCTTTGTGCCTGTTAGGCCTCAAAACAAAGGCCGAGGTCAAAAGAGGACTTTTCAGGATCGCCATGGGGAGGGGATGTTTAACAGGTTTGATGCACTGGATGACTTAGTTCACGAGGAGGGGGTATCTCCTGACATGCATGTGGATGCTCCCCCTTTTACTACTCATAATCCTAATCCTATGGTTGTTACTTCTTTAGTTCTTGTCCATATGGAGGCTCCTGGGGAAGTGAAGGATGATTTGGTTCCCTCCCTTGATGTTGGGCTTGGGGATCCTTGTGTGTTGGTTGGTACTCCTTTGGTCTCAATTGTTGTTGGTGCTTTCCCTGTTGGAGGTTCGGGTTTGAGAGATTTTGGAAAGAGTAAAGCTTCTACTTCTTCCCCTATTCTGGGTGTGTAACAAAAGCCCCTTAAAAAGAGTGCTCCTGACAAGTCTTAGAAGGTGGGTAGGAAGAAAGATTAGGAGAAAGTTAAGTTGGTTGGTGAAGACATTAGATACCCACTTCTCTCACCCTTCGCGATGATTGTGCTATCATGGAATGTGAGGGGTATGAATAGCATCCCCAAACAAAATGCTATTTAGGACTTGGTTCGTGCTCATTCTCCAGATTTGGTTTTCCTTATGGAGACAAAGTTATTTGTGGATAATATGTTGTAAAGTGCATCTAAGGTTTGGAATAGAGGGTTATGTCAGTGTGTGGGTGTGTAGGGGAGCTCTGGAGGTCTTGCTTGCTTCTGGGATCCTCTGCGAATCTCTCTTGTTTGGTGGTTCTCTAGTAGATTCTCCATTTCTCTTGTTGTGATTAGTTTGGAGACAGGGGAAAGAGTTTTTCTTTCCAACATTTATGCTTTGATGGATGTCCCTGGTAAGATTCTCTTGTGGTCTCATATCAATTTTCTAAGATCATTGGATCCCTTCCTTGGATTATGGAAGGTGACTTAAATGCAATTTCCTCTCTTGAGGAGAAAAGGGGGGGAGTGCCTTGTTTGGACCCCTCTTTTGGTCATCTTGGGAAGAATTTGGCTCAGCTTCAACTCGTGGATATTAAACCTTTGAATGGCATGTTTACTTGGAATAATGGGAGGCTTGGGGATGAAGCCATTTCTAAAAGATTAGACAACTTTTTGGTTTCCAGTTTTTGGGTTGGTGACAAGTGGTTGTCAAGCTCTAAAATATTGGATTGGTGGGGATTAGAGCATTGGCCGATTAAATTCTTTGCCCATCTAGTTGGTGGTTCTAGTAAATAGACTTTTAGATTTCAACTTATGTGGCTCAAAGAGGAGAGTTTTCTTGACCTAGTTTCTCTATGGTGGATTGAAGGATGACTAGCTTTTGGTATGGCTATGTACTCCTTCATGAAGAGGCTTCAATATGTGAAGTATAAATTAAAACATTGGAATAAGTATCAATTTGGTAATGTGTTCCAAAGGAAAAGGGTTTCCTAGGAGTGCTTGGATTCTATTACTAAGCAAATTCAGGATCCAGGTCTTGATGTGGATTTGAGCAGGTTAGAGGATAGTGTGGTTAAATACCTAGAGGAATGGGAGCTTTGTGAGGAATTTTTTTGGAAACAAAAAGCTCGTGTTGACTAGCTTCAAGAAGGGGATAGGAATACCTCCTTTCATAACTCAATGAAGGCTCGTAAACAAGGTAACATTATTTCTTCTCTTCCCTCTCATGAGGGATTTGTTCTTTCTTCCTCGTTGGAGATTTCTAGTGAGGCAATCCACTTTTTCTTTAGTCTCTTTTCTAAAGATACCTCGCCTGCTTGTGAGGAAGAAGCTTCTATCTTGGCTTGTATTCCTCCTTTGGTGACTATAGATATGAATGCCTCTCTTCTTAAGCCTATTTCTTTGAAGGAGTTGGAGGAGGTGTTGTTTCAGTTGAAAAAAGGGAAGGCTCAGGAGCTAATCTAGATGGATTTTTGATAGAGTTCTTTCAAGAATTTTGGGAAGTGATCAACCTTGATCTGTTGGAGGTTGTGCAAGAATCTTTAAGGAATAAGAAAATTTTGAGAGCCATGAATGCTATGTTTCTTGATCTTATCCCAAAATGTGAGGGTGTTGATTTTCTAGATCTTTTTTGACCAATTGCTTTGTGTAACGTGGTATATAAAATCATCACAAATCTAATTGTTGAAAGTCTGAAGCCATGGCTAGATAAGTTGATCTCAGAAGAACAAGGGGGATTCATTGTGGGTAGATAGATTTTGGATGGTATAGTTATTGTGGAAGAGACTATTCATTCCATGGCCTCTTCGAAGGAAAAGGCCATGCTTATAAAGTTGGACATGGCTAAGGCATATGACAGAGTTAAATGGGGTTTTTTGACCAAAATTATAGGAGCCTTTGGGTTCAGTAGGGAGTAGATTGATTGGGTCATGAGTTGTGTGATGATGTCCTCTTTATCTATTCTCATAAATGGAGAGGCCTCTGATCTATTTGGTGCTTCTAGAGGTCTTCGACAGGGAGATCCCTTATCCCCATATTTGTTCATCCTGATGGTTGAGGGTTTAGGGAGGTTCATTAAGTCTCAGGTTATGAATGGGCTCATTTAAGGATGGAAATGGAGCTACTCTCTCCCTCAAACTCACCTTCAATTTTTGGACGATTCGACTTTGATGGGTGCTGCTAAGGTTGTTGAAGTTGTGGCTTTTCAATAGATGTTGGATTGTTACTTGGTTGCCTCAGGCCAAAGCATAAATGAAAGTAAGTCTTACATTTATTTCTTTAATACCCACATGCTTATTCAACAACATATTGCCAGGATCTTAAGGTTTCAGGTGGGAAAGCTTCCTTTTATCTATCTTGGTATCCCTTTGGATGTGTGCCTGCTTCCTTGGAATTTTTGGCAGGAGGTGATTGATAAATTATGAGGGTTGGTTTGTCATTGGACCTATAGATGGCTCTTTAAGGTTGGTAGAGTTACTCTATTGAAGTTTGTGGTATAGGCCCTACCTATATACAGATGCTTTGTGATGACTACTTCAAGTTTCATCAAATATTTTAAGGGGCTCTATAGGTAGTTTCTTTGGTCGAGTAATCTCCTTTCAAAGAAGTGGAGCTTAATTAAGTGGGAAGTTGTTTGTTAGCCAAAGCAAGATGGTGGTTTGGGATTGTGCAGGGAAAATTGGAATGGGAAAGCTTTCGCTGCTAAGTTGTACTGGAGATGGTGTTCCCACAAGTATCAGTCTTGGTCCAGGATCCTTACTTTCAAGTACCTTGGGGGGGTGGATGGCACTAAGGTTCCCTAATTTAGTCTTTTGGGGAAAGGTTCTATGATCTGGGATACTCTCAAGATGGGAGCTACGTTGGTTAAACAAGGCCTGTTTTGGACCTACAATAGAGGTTTTGATGCTCTTTCTTGGCATGACTCATGGGATGGTTTCCCGCCTATTCTCTCCTCACATCCTCACTTGGAGGATTTATGTAGGATTTTTTTTTTGGCTGGTTGGAGCAGAGTGATGGATTTCAAATCCCCTCAAGCTTTGGGGAAGACTATTGTTTACCAGTTGAAGGATATGTAGGAGTGGCCCCTAAGTGGATCTTTGGAGGATAGGAGGGAGTTGTCCTCTATTTTGGCTGATAGAGTCTATTGTTCTCTTCCAGGGAGGGATGTGTTGGCTTGGGGTCTGGGTCCTAAAGGAAAGTACACTGTTGCTTCAGGGTATCACGCTTTGGACATAAAGGCCTTAGGTAGTGTGGAGGTTCCTGGGTGGAAGAATATCTGGAATAAATTCTCTTGGCCAAAATGTAATTTCTTTTCTTGGCTAGTGGTGTATGGCAGGTGCTTGACTTGGGATAACCTCTATAAGCAGGGCTTCCAAGGTCCTTCATAATGTTTCCTTTGTCTAAAAGATGCTAAGACTTTTCTTTCAGTGCCCCTTTGCTAGGACTATTTGGCATTTTTGGAGGGAGGCCTGGAATTTTCTGTGCAGGCATCCCTCTGATGATTTTTGGCGGAACATTGGGTCCATTCTAGTGAAGACTTCATTTTTACACACAGTGTGGCCTATTGGTCCCAGTATAATTATTTAGCACATTTGGTTGGAGTGCAACTGTAGGATCTTTCAAGATAAGAAGTTGCTACTAGGTAAAGTTTGGGCTCGTATTCTTGGGGCCTTGAAGGAGACTTTGTATGCTAAATGTGACATGTCAACCTCGGTGGATCTTGGAGATACTAGAATAATTCATAATTTGGGAATTTCTATTGAGGGTACTGGAAGGCTCAAGATTGGGCGAGGCAGGTGTTCTAGAGGGAAGGTCTTTAGGGGGGGCATTGGATGCTTCCTCCCACTGGAGTTTTGAAAATCAATACAAATGGGTTTACAAGGGGTAATCCTGGGCCCATTGGCATTGGTGGGGTGGGCAGAGATAGTTCTGGGGTGGTTGTGTTCTTCTTTTCAAAGTATAGGGGGAAACACTCTAATAACCTTATGGAGGCCTTGGTAATTCTTTTGGCTTTGAAGAGGGCCTATGCCCTCTGCTGGAAAAGGGTTATCTGCGAGTCAGATTCTCAAGTGGTGGTGGACATGATAAATAGATGACAGTTTGAGAATGTTAGTTGGCAGCTTGCGGTGGTGGCTAAGCAAATCACCAGTCTTGGAGAATTATTGGATTCTATCACCTTCTCTCATATCCCTCGAGATTGGAATAAGGTGGCAGATGGGTTGGCCAAATGGGCTTTTGAGAAGAATGGGACTTGGTTGATGGATGAGTAGGACAATTTATTGGGGGATATTGCCTAGGATCTAGAGGGTTGGGTTACTGAGGATATGAGATGTTGCATGAATGCTTCTTGATTTCTTGTAGGATGGTTCTTGACCTTTTTTTATTCTTTTTTGCTTTATGCTTTGTATTGTTCTAGTTGATTAATAAAGTTTATATATATATATATTATAAAGTTTTTACCCTTGTTTATTATAATAAAGCTATGGATATGAGAGTATCCACATAGGGTCCCACACCCCATAAAGGTGTAGACCCATGGGGACTCACACCTTTATTTGACCACCCATTAAGCTTCTAAATAAACTTTCCATTTATTATAAAGTAAATTTTACTTTATTTAAAGCCCCACATTTAACTTCAATTAAACTTTTCAAAAGCTTTATATTTAATGCCGCATGTGGGGTGTGGGGGAGGCTACGACCCCCCCACTTTATTATAAAGTTTTTTTTTTTAATTTCTTTTTAATAAAGTGTTTTTTAATTAAAGCTTTTAAATATGGGTTTTAATTAAATAAAACTTTAAATAGTTTTCTTTAATAATTTTTTATTAAAGTTTTTTAAATAAAACTTTGTTGATTTATTTTTAATAATATTTTAAAATAAAATTAAAAAAATGAATTTTCTTTATTAATTTATTTTAATAAAGTTTTTCAAATGTTTTTTAATTAGGTTTTTTATAAGTCAAATTGGAAAACTTTTTTTCTGATTGACCGTCAAACTTTGTATTGTACCATTCATGGCATTCCTCCATCTGATAGCCAACAGGGCCAGTTATTCCTAACATTATATGACGACATCCCAATTGGAGGGAATATTTACTAGTCACATAGGTTGTCAATTTCAGAGTTGATTTATGCTTGGCTTCTTCATCAAAGTTTCCATATTTTCATTATTAATGTTGTCCAAATAAATCATGTGTGTAAAAGATGTTGTAAATGCACTAAAATAAAGTGCTACAATCTTGTCACTTTAAGTGTAATCTGCCATATATATTACAAACTTCTTAGGATTGATCTATGTATTGGGTATCAGTTCCTATATACACAACGAATGCAACGACTAGTTACCCATGCATTTTGGTGTGATGGACTAGATACCATACAAACAATCATGTTATGGAAGGAATCTTCTTGTATTCAGAGGGTCAAGTTCTACATCTAGAGACTTGGTACTTGTATTTTCAACTAATATCTAGTTAAGAAGTGTCCAAAATCAAATCTATAATTTAAAGCATTCAAGAGCATCCAATTGATACTCATGACACAGTGGTCTCTTTGATTATGATCTTATTGTTGTTGCAGTGTGGGATTCATCAGTAACTCTTCATCACAGCTACAAGTTCATCTATTTTTTGGAGTTTGGACATCAATGGTTAAGATTTTTGTTCCCAATGGGCTTTCTCCTTTCTTATTTTGCAAATGGGTACATTTAGATCCTCTTGCTCCATTTTCACATTTATATGTTTTCACAGTGACATATTCTGTAGATACTCATGATTTGATAGTTTTAACTCGATCTCCATTCATGTTGGCATCTTCTGTAGTGGTACCCGAGTCTTTATATCAGTGCTTGTCACCATTTGGCATCTTTTGGAGTACTCACCATCATCTTTGGTCAATGCTCTACATCAGTCTTCACATTGTTCTACATTGTCACCTTCTTCAGTTAAGATTGGGACTCTTGACATTGTGACATTTGAGTCGATAATTCCAAAGAATTATTCGTTTCAGGAATGAGAATAAATCCTACATGTATCATTTTCTTCCTAAGGGGAGGAATTTTGTTTGACAATCTTGGACCATTTTCAGAGTTATATGTCAAGCATCCACCATTGGCGCCAGATATTGTATATTTAGGGGGGTTCACTTGACCTTCTCTACTCATTCTCTCTTATGGGGGAACATTTTTCCTCACATGGGGTTTTGTCCTTCACATTTTTTTTAGAGCATTTTCTTTTTTTTTCTCTTTTGGAGAGGAGTTTTGTCCCACTAAGTTTTCTCCTTTTCTCCATTTGTGAAAGATTTATATGTACATGGGTACCTCATCGGGCTTAGTAGTCGGGTCCCATATTTTCATTTCTACATTGTATAATTCTCCCTAAGTTGTACTTAAGGGGGGTGTTGGTGTGAAAGGGGTACTTTATCTAGCTAGTTCATTTCATAGCGAGTTATCCACTTAGGTTCTTTTCACACCTTATTACTTAAGTTTACTTAGGGTCCTGATGCAGTCGAAGACCAAGACCCTGAATCGAGGTGTTGTTCTTCATAGCCACCACACCAATATCTCATCTACCTGGAACTAAAAAATGATTCTCATAGGGAAATAAACAAACCCAAAAAGTTTTGAAATATGAATCATCAATCATGCATGTAAATGAACTAAAAACTATTGACATACCACATTTTGGAAATTATTTTGATTGTACAAAAAAATCCCATTTCTTCTAAAAAATTGGGTAATAGAAGCTCCCACCTTCATCTACAAGAAACATGTGATTCAAAAAAATTCCACCAATGCAACCATGCTAAAAATAAAGCTGAAAACTCAGAAAAACCCTTTCAACAACCTTTAAACTTTCATCTTTTTTTTCCCCAATTTATTTCAAACCTCAACCAGGAAATATTTCTCAACCTTAGGAATTGAAACTATTGAACTTGCAACCAAAGATCAATATCACACACATATGCTTCAATTAATTCAATAAATATGATTTTTACATTAAATGTGTAGCACCAACAATAATGAATGCTACAAGAAATCAACAAGCAAGCCAAGATTCAATCCTACATGAATGAATGCCTTTCTAACACAACAAAATTTCACTCCTATAGGAAAGAATGCCTCCAACTATTACAAATGAGATTTAGAGCAACAAAAATCTGCTACAGGCAATGTCAAATCAGCCTCAAACCTTCCTCTATTCCTCTTTGGATGCCATGAGTGTGCCTCTAAAAAATTTCCTTCATTCCTTTCATGTTTTCCTTTAAAAATTTCCTATTCAATGCTCTCTTTCCCTAGGCATTGGATTTTTTCTCTACGACCACCACCTTTAGGAAAGAGAATCTCCTTTTCCTGCTATTATTCCTTGCTTGAAATATTTTTAATGTTTTTTCTAAAAATTCTCTCCATCATCCTAGATTCTACTACTTCCAACACTTGCATCCAGAAGATTCCAACACTAATGGCAAATAATTTCAAACTCACGGGAGTTACAAAGGAGCCCAAATTAGAAAATTCATGCCTGGGCGTTGGATTTTTTCCTCCTCCAATTTGGTGAGGTAAAAGTCATTTTATGAACCATTAAACACATAAAAATCAAGCCTTTGGTGTCATATATCCAATAGGCATTATAATTTAGTTTTTAATATGTTGGAAATGTGTGAAATGTGCCCCGAAATCATGCCTGAAAAAAATCACTACAAAATTAAATGAAGAAAAAAAATGCCTTTTTTTTGTTTGATGCAAGATTGCATGTACACCTGGATGCTCTTGCATCAGATCCACATGGGATATTTATCACTTTGTCTCTCATATCATAAGATTAAGACACTTGTCACAATATTATGATACTTATCCACTATATGTCTCATATCATAAGATTAAGACACTTGTCATAATCTTATGATATCTTATTCCTTGCCTTGGCCTATTTAATCAAGGGGTTCCCTTTGTAATCTTACACCATTCATTTCAATTCTCAAGCTCATAGAAGCTTTGCATTCTCTTGAGAGGAATACAATTTATTCTTTCTCATCTCTTATTTTTGTATTTGCTTTCTTTAAATCTTTTTTTAGCTAGTTATCCACTTAGGTTCTTTTCACACCTTATTACTTAAGTTTACTTAGGGTCCACATGGGATATTTGATCACTTTGTGTCTCATATCATAAGATTAAGACACTTGTCACAATATTATGATAATTATCCACTTTATGTCTCATATCATAAGATTAAGACAATTGTCATAATCTTATGATATCTTATCCCTCACCTTGGCCTATATAACCAAAGGGCTCCCTTTGTAATCTTACACCATTCATTCCAAATCTCAAGCTCATAAAAGATTTGCATTCTCTTGAGAGGAATACAATTTATTCTTTCTCATCTCTTATTTTTGTATTTTCTTTCCTTCAGTCACTTGTATCTTGGGTAGGCTATTTAGTAAATACTACGCTTTATTTGTGAAAAACACATGATTTTCCTTCTAAAGATTACAATTTTTTTTATCTTTCCTATGAAATACTTATTTATGAACATGTTAACCCTTGAGTTGTGCACACACAAACTAAAAAACTAAGAGATTTGTGTGTTAAAATAGTAGTTCAAGTCATTCTAATTTGGTGAATCACCTTTTAATCATTCTAAGTTCATTTTTATGTTTTTCCTTCACTCTCTTCTCACCAGCAATAATAAATATCTTAGCTTAGGTGATAGAACCAAAGGGAACCAACCCCCTATGGAGGTTCTTTTTCATTTGGGTGACCCACAACCTAGAAAAGTCTCCATGTTTCACTAGTAGGATGAGTTTACAACTCAACAAGGGTGCACTTCTTAATGACAACAATTCTATTGATAGATGATACTTCATGCTTTTGAAGATTTTAAAAACTCATTGCTATGGAAGGCTATTTGAATATTTGGTTGAGTTGTTAGTTATGATCTATCAATTTAGATGGATGATCCTTGGTGTATGAGGATGTGGTCACCTTGTTTCTATGCAAAGGTCTTGGAGATTTTAATTGAGATATATTTATGAGGTAATCATGAAGTTGTTATAAGTTCCTAGATTTTGTATTAATTTTATAGTGGGAGATTTGATGGTGGTCTAGGGGAATCTATAAGATGAGTATTGTGATTATTTTCCTTGTGAGCTTCTAGTTACTAAAATGTAGTTAAAGTTTAATTAGCATGGGATGATTATTTGTACACCTATATCATATTTGGGTGAGGCTATATCTCTTGATTTTGGAGATCATGTGTTGGAATGTTCACTCTATCAATATGGTTTCAAACTTTCAATAGAAATTCCAAAGAGCCTTCACCTAGAGTTGGACACAAGTTCAACATGGACCTATTTGGGAAACTAAGCTTTATCAACAAAATAATCTCATACCCCACTTTTGGTCCACTTAGTGATGAATGATCTCTAGGTATTTCCCACTTAGTCTTTAGATGCATTTTTTTATTGTGTCTTATCTTCTCATGTGTTTTGAGTCTTGAGTTATTGATGTTAGTTTTGAGGACTTAGTTTGAGGAGTAGATACTTTATCATGGTTTCAATTATCTCCTTATATTTGATCTTGAGCTATAAGTTTAGTTTTGAGTTTATTGTGTTTTGAAGAGTACAAGAGATGGTTAGTGTATCTAATTATACTCCCTTAATTTGGGAATGCTTGTTTGATCTTCCTTTGGTTTGAGAGGATTATATCAATTATTATCATTTTTGATATTGAATTAGATGGTTAGATGTTAAAATGTTTTTATTTAGGGATTTAGAAGGAGATATTACTTATCATATCTTGAGCACATGTTGGTGTTGGTAGAATGATATGCTTTTAATTTTAGGTTTTCTCTATGGTTCATTGCATATCTTAGCAGTTTGTCTCATTTCATGTTGGATTTGAGTTTTGTCTAGAGTTGATAATTTATTGTTATTGTACTTCATTATTTTCTGTTAAACATACAGATTATTGGAGCTCTTTAATGTTTATCATATATTTTATGTGAAGAGCTTGGGAGACCTATAGTGACTAAGGGAGAAATAGTTTTCTTGTAGGTTTATATATTAGTGTGTGTTCTTTGACACTATTCCATAGAGGGTTTACCCACATCCTTTATGCCAGTATTAGTGGATTCTTTGGATGTTTTATTAATTTTCAGACTTGACATTTCCTATATAGTGGGAGTCCTATGGAAGTATATGTTTCATTATATTGTGGTATATATATCTTCAGTTTTTTTCTTGTCTATGAGTTTATTACTATTGGAGATAGACCTTGCGTAGGATAGTGAATATACAAGGACTTGCAATTACATATTGGGAAATTTTTGCTGATAGTAAAATGTTTACATGTGATGTACATACCTTATGTTTTGAGGTATGATTATTTGGATGAATTAATGAAATTTTTTTATCATTATTTTCAACTATTGTTGAGAATTTGGTAGATAATTTATCCTATTTTAGAGATGGACTTTGGTTTATTTGTTTAGGTTGAAACATGACTTTCAAAGTTTCGTCTTAGCTTTGAGTTCTTATATTTCATGCTTGGGAATGATGGATGATGAGAGATTTGTAGTTTATATGGTTGTCACGTGATGGATGTTGTATATGCTTGGTTGATCTTGTAAGAAAATAAGATTTAGTTGGTGTAGCATGGTTACACCCTTGGTGGTTAGCTCACTATTTTTTGGCATTCACTTTTGCTCTTAGAAGGTACATGACAAGTGAGAGAATGTTGAGATTAGTGTTTTCATACACCTTGAAATTCCTAATGTTTGGATTATTTAATTATTTATTATGTAATGTGTCATAATAAAATGAGACATTCTTCTTTATAACTTGACCATTATGCCATTCACATGATTTTTGCTATTTTTGCATTTACATGTTTTAAAATATTTGTAGAAGAATAACTTTTCATAAAGGATGTGTATTATAATCTATCACAAAATATGGTGTAAGAGATATTATGACACAAGATTATGATTAAGAGAGAGGTTACAAAGTGTATTGAGAATATTGAACCACTTGTGATGCATGTTATGCCACATCATAGAGAGTATTTTAAAAAGTGGTAAATGAAAAATAATAGAGTTTGGGTTGTATGTAATTTTACCATAGGATTTTGGAGCCTTGTTTGGACCCATGGTAATGCCTTATGGTGGTTTTTTAGGTCTCAATGAGTCTATACATTGAGCACTCGAGATGGAGAAATAAGAGGATTTTTTACAACTTTATGTTATATTTATACTAGGGGAAGAAGATGTTGTTCTCTGTGGAGGTAAGAACTTGATATTGTATTTTAAAATTTTTATTGTTGTTGAATAATACATTAGTTCAATGCTTTGGAGGCTAGAATTTTCCTAAATTTGGCATTCTCTTTCTCACAGTTGATTTCCTTTCTTTTGTCTCTCATTATTTATTTTATGTTTTGTTTACATGATATAATTCTACTTAGAATTCTTGTAGATCTAATTAACATGTTAATATCCTCAAAGGGTTAATGTGGAAATTCCTACATTGCTTAATAATTATGAAAATATTATTTAATTAATAAGGATTTTGTGGGTACTTATCCTAATAAGAAGAAGATGAACCCTTTTTTTCTCATTTAATATGATAGGTCAAATTTGTATAATTGAAGTATCTTTTGACATGCGTTGGATTAAATTTTAATGAATATGATGATCATGCAACAACATGAGTAGAAATAAGGGAGATTACTTAAGCACCTCCTAAAAAACTTGAGTCCCATAGCCCATATTCATCTTTAGATTACAAAGATAGCATATATCCTAAAGGAATAATTTGAAAGAAAATCAACCCATTTTTTGAAGAAGTAGAGTTGCCCTAGATGATCAAATTAACTAAGCAACATATAGATGAAATTTTTGTAACACTATCATATCCAAATTTGAGGAAAGTTATAATCATACTTTAGAGAGATCCAACATGAACACACATGGAACAAATCCATATTTTGAATCCCTATTCATAAGAGATTCCATTTCAAGGAAATAATTACCCATTAACACAACAAGATCCAATAATGTTTGGGAGCTTCCCAAGTGCAAGCTGAAACAATAGAAAATTAACTAATGAATATAAGGTGAGTGTAGGGGAATTCAAACATGAGACAAAGTTACACATAACCATCAGTGTAGAAAGTACAATTGTCCCAAAGTTACCAAATAAATATGTTGATTAGGGGAGAGGGCCCAGTAGTCGTGCACCCTAACTTCACGCTTCTAATTATCCTACGTCAAAATTTCAAATCACTCCCAATTTTTTACAGCAGCTTACTTGGCAAGTTCTCTACTTATAACTAAGGTTTCAGGGCCACATCATCAAATATGATGCCACATCAGCATGCGTTTTTGTCAAGGTGTCGAAAAGGCCCCAAAAAATAGTGAGACCAATTCTTGTGCATTACATCATGAGTAGTTGAGCGCTGATGTGGTATCACATGATTGGTTGCTTTTTAGATCAAAAGCATACATTTTGTTTAATTATGGGTAGTCAAATCACAACTATTGGACATTATATAAATGACTATTGGGTATTATGTGTACGATTGGGTGCACGACTATTGGACCCCGCACGACTATTGGGCCCTCTCCCCTACTACATAGATCTACATCTTGAGGATTATTAGAAGATCCTTAGACTCCTATGTAGTTGCTCCAAATTTTATAGATCATATAAGATTGTGATGAAGTTTGGATTTACCTACAAAGTGAATTTGACTTGCTCATTGAAATTTTGTATATACAATAGATGTTATATTAGACCTCATCTCATCGACAAGATTCCCAAGGCTTAGCGCATCTCAATGAGGTTTCAACTCAAAGAAGAAATTTAAAATGGGGTTAGTTAAGAAGTACAAGTTGGCCGACTTACAAAATTTCACTCAAATGAGGAAGCATGGAAAATAAAAAGCATAAGAATGTATATAAATTTAAAGAGGACTAGAAGGGTCCATAATTAGTGAAATAAGGCATCAACAATGGTGTTTCCCTCTTGCACACCATAGAGGTGGAAGAATTTAGAAAATAATTAACACCCTCGAGCTTGAGAAATATTATACATGAAAATCATAAAAACCAAAATAACTCAAAAATAATTTAAAAAATATAAGCATGTATTAAATTATGTTCACTCTACCATTACATTTAGTAGTGGTTCGCTCTTGTGAGATTTTTTTCCCTATAATGGAGTTTAAAAGTTGCTATTATAGGCTACCTCTACTAAACCACAAATTTTCCTAATCACCTTTTTTATTTGTCCCTTAACTTCCCAACAATTTTAAATAAAGTCAACTTCAAGCTTTAAATTGATCCTAGGCTTAGTTATTATTCAATAATTTTTTAGACCCATAGTATCATGTAGAAGCTAACAAGTAGGTCCCTCCAATTATCCTCAACAAGAGGGAAGTTTGAGGAGCTATTTTTACTCATTTTGTTACAACTAGCCCTTTACTCACCTAATTTAATCTTTAGGTTAGAGGGATCAAAGATCTATAAGAAATTTAAATTACAAAAAAGTATTAAAAAAGGAAGAAGAAAAAGAGTAGAAAATTGTAAATATACATACTCTTGGGTGGAGACCCAAAATCAAAGCTATAAGGGTGACATTCAAAATAAAAAAGGAAAATGAGAAAAATAAGATAATCACACGCACATAAAAGTTAAGTGAAACAACTAAGAGTCTAGCTTGCTTCCTAGGGCCATCCTTGTCGAGGAATATTTCCTTCACCCCAATTTTGACTTGTTGACCATCTCTTTTGGTCTAAATGTAGAAGGTACTAGTGAAATTTGTTGCTTGTTTGAATTGAAAACTAGTTGATGTGGGAAATATAGATACAGATCAATCTTTACCATTTTGTGCAACTTCATCTAAATTGTTCCATCACCTCTCCATTCCCACTTAAATCCCTATTAATTTCTATCTTAGAAGACTAGTGAGTCACATTGAATTTCATCACAATGGGTCATAAAAAATAAATAAATCATCATAGTAAAATAGCATAAAAAAGCATATGAGTAAATTGAATTTCATCCATGTATGTCAGATGCATCCATACATATTGTTTTTAGATTGCATACATCTCATATATAATAGAAAAATACAAAAACATGAGCATACCAATATACATGTATAAGCATAACACATGTTAGTAGATAAAAATAAATTATAAAACCATCCATGGGCATAAGGGTGGAGGGATATATAAGATGTCAACCATAATGTAAATATAGACTAACACCAATCTTCACTACCACTAAAAAAAGCACCAAATATGTATAAAAATATCTAAGTGCAAAGGTCTCTACCAAGGAAACCAAAGATAAAATATGGATATAATTGTGCAAATCTCCACATATAGAATAGTAAGGGAAAAATATAGAGTAGTAAAATAAATACCTATTAAAGACCTCAAGGTTAGCTCTGGTCCATAAATCCTCCAAGGTTCGTCCTTTTTCATCTCCTACTATACATTATATCAGAGTCTCTAGGATTCCCTTAAGAGTATTCCTATGAAGGTATTAGTGTGTGAATATTTGTATGTGAGTGGCCTACTGTCTAGGCTCATGGGTGATTGACTATTTATTGGTTGACACAATAGAATGTGGCAAAGACATCAATGTGCTTACTTGTCATGGTAGGGATGTGTACATTAACTAAAATTCCATCACTAATTAATCCCATGTTGATACTCAAATTTGTGGGTTCACAAATCTCTAAATCTAGGCCATTATTTAAGAACTAAAGGTGTCAAAACCAAAGCAATATACCTCTAACTTATGATTAGGTAGGGGTACTATGGATCAACTAAACCCAAGGGGCTTCCTAGAGGCATCCTTAATAGGATTAATCAAACTAAAGATGAAAAAATTGAAAGGACTATAGCATTACTAAGTGTATGCTTCATACCGAAGGTTGTCACTAGACCAAAGACTAATAACCTACTACTCATAAGATCTCTTTATTAAGATAACAAGAAAAATACTACACAACAACAAGATGTGGGTATGCAAAAACATTAATCCTTAAAGATAAGAATAATTATGGCTCACTATAGATGCTTTCTTGGATGCACCATTAAATCATAAAATACTTATGAACTAATATAGTACTCCTAATCTACTAGAGAATTATATATTTATTTAGAGCGTATGGTGGGCCATTAACTCTAGGACCGGTGAGGCCACAACTGCATGCTCTGTCTTTTCCTTGCATGTCATCTTTTGCTTCTGATCAATGTTTGTTCTCATTGCTTCGTTGCGGGAGAGTTTAAGTTCGTGTGGGGGAAGACTTTTTTTTTCTGTATTTTTCTTCGTTTTTGTTTCATGGCTAGGTGATCTTTATTGGTTGATGTGTGGGCGTGTAGGTCATTTGTGTGCAAGATTTTTTCCTTTACATTGGGTGTTGCCCTTCCTTTTGGACCGGTTTCTCTATTTTCTTCTGCTTGGGAGGGGGATTGGTAGGTTCTTTATCCTCTTGTTTATGGCTCCCAGGGAGACATTGGGGGTTGTCAAATCTCCCTTAGATTTTTGTGCTACTATTGGGGCTTCCTCTCCAAATCACTCTTTGAAATTTTTTGATACTAATTTGTTTTCAAATGATTCAGGAAATGGAGGATTTGTGCCATCTAGAGGTTCTCGTATCCCGAAGATAAATGGCTACCTGGAATGTTCCAAAGAAGGCCAGTGTTGGTAATTCAACCAAAATTAATTATAGAGTATATTGAATATTAATCAAAGCATTCTTTGCTCTGCAAATTCTTGGGAATGAGGGTTTCAATCCAATTTTTGGAGTCGTGGGCTCACCGGACCTAGTCCCTAGAGGGTGAGATGGAAATAATGTTGTTGGTGAATAGTTACTTCATGGTGACTTTTAATTGTATGGTGGATCGCAATACAATTTTTGAAGGTGGGCCTTATTTCCACAACCAGATTGGTTTATTTATTAAACCTTGGCATGTGAGTTTTGATCCATCGAAGGAGCTCTCGAATCGAGTTCTGGTGTGGGTGCATCTCCCTAGATTTCTAGTGGAATGTTGGCGCAACGACATCTTGCATAGGGTTGCTTCATTGTTGGGGAAACAATTGGGTCCTTCTCAACAAACTTAGGATAGAAAGGTAATGACATTTGCTTTCATTTGTGTTGAGATGGATTTAAATAACCCTCTTCTGGATTTGTTGGAAATTTGTGCGGGTTCATATTCTTGAGTCCAACAGCTAGATTATGAGACATTTCCCTTTCGGTGTTGTCTTTTCCATGAATATGGCCATCTGCAGAGAAGATGCCTGAAGTCTAAATCTTTTGAGTCTCAGACTACTCAACCTTCCCGCAACCCTCCTAAGGTTGACAAAGGCAAAGATCCCATTCCTAGTGGGGTTGTTGGTGCATAGGGTTTTATTCTTGTTAAGGCTCATCATAGGAGCCGAGGTCAAAAGAGGACTCTAAAGGAGCATCAGGAAGGTGATACCTTTAATAGATTCGAGGTTCTGGATGATCTTAGTTAGTAGGAATTAAATCCAAGTTTGATGTTTATGGATTAGGGTGTTTGGAAGTGGTTCAAGAGGGAATTATTCTAGAATACAACCGGACTTCGCAAAAGGCTGGTGCTTTGCAAATGGAAATGGATCCAAGTTTGGTGGTTCATGGGAGGTCCGAGACTCTTGCAGATGTGAGAATGGGGGAGGGAGAGATCTCTACTTTATTAGTGAAAGTGGGGTCTGATTCAGTAAAATGCAGCAAGGAATCTCCTTCGTTGGGACTTCTTCAGAAAGACCAAAAGAAAGGGGTTGTTGAGAAGTCTTCCAAAGTTTGAAGAAAGGACTTAGAAAAAATAAAGATGGTGAGGGAAACTTTGGTGGAGTTTGGGTCTGTTAAGATCCAGGATTCCCATAATTCTAACCCTTTGAAATGATTATCCTTTCTTGGAATGTAAGGGGCCTAAACAATGGCCCTCGACAAAAAGTTGTTTGTGAATTGGTAAGAATTAATTCTTTGAATATTATTTTTTTATAGGAGACTAAGTTATTTGTTGAAAGTATGGTTGGTCAGTTACCGAAGTTGTGGGGGCGAGGTGACTGCCAGTGTATTAGGGATCATGGTAATGTAGGGGGTGTGGCTTGCCTGTGGAACCCATTGAAGATTCATCCTCTTTGGTGGGTGTCATACAAGTCTTCCATCTCTATGGTTGCTTCAAGTTTGGAGTCAGGGGAAACTATTCTTCTTTCAAACATTTATGTGCCTACTAATTTTCCTGGTAAGTAGTTATTGTGGTCTCATATCAATTTAATTTAGAGTCTTACTTCTTTTTCCCCTTGGATTATTGTGGATGATTTCAATGCTATTATTGAGTTGGATGAGAAGAAGGGTGGTATTGCGAGGTTGGATCCTTCTGCCTTCCTTCTTTGTGATAACATTTCTACCTTGAATCTGGTTGACATTAAGCCCTGTATTGGTCAATTTACTTGGAACAATAGGAGAATGGGAGAGAATTGTATTGTTGAGATGACCATTTTTTAGTTTCTTGTTCTTGGATTGGTGGTTTATGGTCTACTAGCTTTGATATTTTGGACTAGAGGGGCTTGGATCATTGGTCTATTAAGTTATCTGTTACTTTGGCTCATGTGGCTCATTCCCCCTCTTTCAATTTCTAGCTTATGTGGTTAAGAGACTCTTCTTTGTAGGTGCATATGGCTAATTGGTGGTGGATGGGAAGGCCTACTCATGGAACTTCTATGTATTCCTTTTCCAAGTGGTTCCAATATGTGAAATATCAGTGCAAGCGGTGGAACAGGTAGTGTTTCAAAAATATCTTTCATTCTAAGGTTGTTGCTTACGCTGACTTGGATGTTATCACTCAGGAGATAAGGGAGATTGGTCTTTTAGAGGATTTACTCAAGGAGAAGACAAGGGATTTGAAAGCTTTGGAGGAGTGTGAGTTGCGCGAGGACATCTTTTGGAAACAAAAGGCTCATCTTGAGTGGTTACAAGAGGGGGACAAAAACACTGCTTTCTTCTTCAATTTGGTGAAATCTAGGAGACATGGGAATTCTATGCTTGTTCTTGTGAATGGTAGGGGTGAGAATTTATCTTCTTGGCAGGATATGTCTCGAGAAGCTTCACAGTTCTTTGCTTCTTTATTTAGAGAGGATTCTCATGATGGTTTGGCAGAAGAAAACCAAGTTTTGTCTTGTATGGCCTCCTTGGTTACTAGGGAGATGAATGAGCATCTTTTGGGCCATATATCGCTAGAGGAATTGGAGGCTACAATTTTCCAAATGAAGAAAGGGAAAGCCCCGTGCCCTGATGGCTTTCCGATTGAATTTTATCAGGAATTTTGGGATATCATTAAGCTGGATCTATTGGAGGTGGTTCATGAGTCTCAAAGGAATAAGCAGATGTTGTGGGCTTCAAACTCTACCTTCCTTGCTCTCATTCCCAAATGTGAGGGGGCAGATCAGATGAGTCAATGTCATCCTATTTCTCTTTGTAATGTTGTTTATAAAATCATTTCCAAGTTGATTACTGAAAGGATGAAGCGTTGGCTTAGATGGTATATCTCTGAGGAATAGAGTGGTTTTGTGGAAGATCGACAAATTCTTGATGGGGTGGTCATTTCTACTAAGACCATTCATTCTATGGCAATTGATGAGTCTAGTTTATGACTCAATTTTGATAGAATTTTATTGTCTATTTGTTGTAGTTATCATAGAATTTGATGCTTGGATGTTGATCTTTTTATGATATTTCCTCAAAACCATAGACATTGGGCATAAGCTTATTTTTACAATCTTTAATGACATTGGCATGCTATATGAACTATCTGTGTTGATTTTACATGTGGATTAATGAATGCTACTTTAAGATAGTTATGGATATGCAATTGTTGTGCATACTAATATTGTTTTGCAGATATAATTAGTTGCCTATGCAATTAAAGGAGATTCCGCTAGCTGGTCATTTGCCATAATGGTCAACAAGGTGATTGCTTGAAGGTCAACAAAGGGAAGACTCACGACGGCGAGAGATTCCTCATTCAAATCAAAGTTGTAACTACCTTGTAAATGGTCTTAATTATCTATTGAGAAAATATAGGTGTTACTGCTATGCTAAATCTGCATTAAGGCAATCATGTCTCACCAGATTCCTCGCATGCGTAACTGCCTCTCCACTTTTCATGCTTTCCCTAAAGTGGTGTCCTCCTAATATGTTGGATTTGACCACCTTGTTAGGTGATTAGTTAGTAGCTTTTCTCCCTATAAATAAGACTCAGATGCTCCTTCAAAAGAGGTTGCTTAATTTGATGGTGTACTCACATTCTTAGTTTTTCAAGCAATATAATTATGATGCTCCATTGTACTATTGTTTTTCAATGAATAAAATGAAGTTATAAGTTCGTGCATCTAAGTTTAAATTTGTCTTAAGGAATACTCATCCAAGGGGGCCCACTTGGTGAGCATTTTGTCCTTTAGCTTAGTCATTACTTTATGTTCAGTAATTAGTTAAGAATCTAGCACTGAAATGTCCCCTTTCTGATGGAAGCACTTAAACCCGAATCTTGCTTTCAAAGTGTTCTCAAAGAGACATTAGGAACGTTAGAGATCAATAAATTTCAGTAATAACATCTAATAAGTTTAAGAAGATATAAATATTTCATTCTTGTCAAAGAATTATTCATTTCCTCCTTATAACTCACTATGAATGATTCTTCTTTAATATATTTCATAAGTACATTAGATATTAAGCATCTTTCAAGATCATAGATGGAAGTCTATTGTACTATTTAATATCTTAGTGAATGAATAGAGTCACTATTACTTATAAGGCTCAATAATGCTACAAGCATCATTATTGGATAGTAGTAAATATTATATATATAAATATAAATATAAATAACTTATCAATTGTTAACATGCCCTTCCAACTCCCAATATACTTATCCATCCTAATACATTCAAATATATTCATAAATCTTAATATACTTAAATATATTTATAAACATCAATTGAGATTTAAATTAATAATATACCTAAATCCCTATTCTTACCTTCTACACATTATTATATGAATCCACACTATAATGGAACTCATACATTTATTCTTGCAAATAATAACCATGATAAGCATAATATAGAAATAATTAATTTAGATCATAAAATAAATATATATGCATATATCTACATATATAATTGCAAACCCTAGTTATGTACCACAAAGTAACAAATATAAAAATTAAACATACAACAACATACAATAATTATAATGGACTTACCACTGTTGTTGTTTATTCCTTGGGATCAAGTTTCCAAAGAACTCTTTTATTGAGAAGATTCCTTCTACTAGACCATACTCTTCCTTTTTCCTTCGATTCTCCATATCCTCCTTTACATCTACCAAAAATTCCTTTTTATAACATTATTCCTTTACATGAAGAGATGTATCCCTTCTAATAGATACTTCTTTTGATAATGCCCATTGACCATTAATCTTTGTTTCATTCTAATACTTGACAATATTAATTATCTTTTATGATGAGTGCTGCCTTGTAATTATATTAATCACTATTGATTGTTTGTTCTATTTTGAAAATAACAATTGTAATTATAATGTGATTATTGATAGTTATAACTATAATGATTTTTGGATTATATTCATTTTATTTAACTTTGTTGATTAGCAATTTCTTTGTGACTATTTATTTAAATTATGATTTGTATTTTATATTTGTAATTTATTTCATTTGTATATTATATTTATAATTATAATATTATTAATGATAATTATAATTATCTTCAAATCGTAAGTACTCATGTTTATATTTTGACATTCATTTTTATTTTATTTATTCGCATTTATATTCTAACATGTATTGTTTTTACATATTTGTTTTTCAATGCTTTGTAATTTTAGTGTCCTAATTCGGGGACATGACAGTCCACCCCACCAAAAATTGCTTGTCCTCAAGCAATCTCAAACATGAATTACAACTAATCTACTAAGAAAATATTTGTATCATTGTTAAACACAAACGATTATAAATACACATGGTGTAACTATGTTGAAAACATGCAAAGGTTATATGCAAGTCATACACGTAGACACCCATGCTAAAAATGCACCAATCATATCAGACATAGAGAAGATATTTCATACATGTAGCAATCAACGACATACAAGAGGTACACATAATCACTCATGTTGAATACATACCATACATGGAGTAAATCATCATACATGAAATAGTCACAAGGTAGACACACATGAGATATTGTAAGCCACAATCACATCAGAAATGAAGCCAATAACATACGAAGCATGAGAGAACATTGAAAGACACATAAGTCACATTACGAAGCATATTCATGGCATTAAGCAGGTACTCATGTATGAAGAGTCTTGACAAACATGAATTACTCACATATAAAGCTTTCATGAAATAATCATGTTGAAAGCACATCAAATATATAGCAAACACACAATCACTTCACAAGATATGATACATACACTTAGGAAATACCAAGATATGATACATACACTTAGGAAATACAAGGCACATTAATACACTCAAGGTATGCAAATACACTCAAAGAAGTATACATGTTCAAGCAGAAGTATACACTCAAGAAATAGAACATACATAACAGAAATATACACATGCAGTAAACATGCAAAGCACATTAGGCATAAAACAAGCATGTAAGACATGAGGCATACTTATAAGATATGAATCATACATTGGAATACACGTAAGTAGTAAAGTATGAAGTACATGCATGAATAAATACATGGAGCATACACCAACATGGAACATAGACTCAAATACTTAAGGCATCAAGTATTCCTGAAGTATACACTTGAAAGCATGAGGTATGCTTGTTAATCGCAAGTATGCATGAGAATGGAGTAGACACATGAAACACACCAATCATGAAAGACACATCAGGAAGTTATCCACAGAGCAGTCATGTTGAATATATTAGCCATAAATGTATACAAGATACAAAGCATGGAGCAAACATGAATACATGTATAGAGCATAATCACATATTACACATGAAGCATACAAATACACGAAATACCCTTATAAATGCATGGAGTAATACACTCAATGTGAGACAAAAACACACAGAAGCAATGAGCAATAAATTAAACACAAGGCGTATAAATCATGTAATTATACGTAAAGCATATAAACTCAGTCAAGGTATGCAATGCGTAAATACTTATAAGGTAGGAAGCAATATAAATACACTCAAACATGAAGCATTCAAATAAGGTACACAACAATATGCAAAGTAATTGCAAATCATAGGAAACAATTGAAAGACATTAATCCTAGAAACACAAATATACTTCATGAATTAAGAATACCAAATTGATGGGCATTAATTTAAACACAATTAGAATCAAGGTATCCTTTCTTATTAATCTATTGCTTCTTGCACATTACATGTAACAGTGCATTCAATTTGAAAATTTAAGCAAATCAAATAAATAATATAACACTTTGTAATGATCCCTTTTTAAAGTTGCTTAAGATTTATCCTAAAACACCAATATGATTCATGGAATAAGAATACCAACAGTAAACAATAACTTAACATAATGAGGGATAAACAAAGCTTTTCCTATTTCCTATTATTACTTATGAAACATATGCAAACCATCATTCAATCTGTGGTTTTCTAAATAAACCAAAAGGATATAAGACACCCCAAATCATCACCCCTTGGCTCATCAACTGCATCAGTGAGGCAAGAGAGGTTCCACACACAAGGATGCCCTTAGAGCACTCCCTTCTCAGCCTGAGGGAGGCCAACAAACACCTATTGTAATGACTCCCTCAGCCCTCAATGGCAAACCTACAGTCATCCAAGGAGGGTGGCCTACCTCAGAGGGTCCCTAGTATCTTCTCTCCTTCATGTACTTACAACTCCCCTCCCTAATGATTTGATTGAGAAAGGATAATAATTTGGTAGTGGTTGACATATTCTAATCATAGAGTATACACTTGAATACAATTACAATGTCATAGGGTATACAAATACATCTTGAATTCAAATATAGAGTATGTAGTCAAATACAAATACAATCATAGCGTATACACTCAAATACAAATTCACTCGAATGAAGTATACTATCAGACAATTGGGAAGGGGGATTCAGTGTATCCCATACTACACTGTGGACCCTTCCACCATCCCAAGGTCATCAAGTATACACCTAAGTATGAATCAGACACACGAATACACCTAATACACAAGTATACACATGATAGATGTTACAAAGAATACATATAAGTCATAAAGTAAACTTTGAATACACATAAATTATCTCAAAGAACACGTAGCATTGACTCAAACAACACCTTGCTGAAGTTATTAGTCTCCTCAAGCATAGGTATGGTCAAATAGGGTGGTTGCAATGGGACGCCCATAGAGGTGTTCCTTCCAAGCCCAAGAGTAGCTACACAGGTTTCCTTGGCCCAATCATGGTAGATCGCAATCACCCATGTGGGTGGGCTACTTGGAAGGACCCCTAGCACCTGCAATCCCTTTTGCACCTCCTATTTCCCCATCCCTTACAATGATGGAGAGTTTCTCAAGTTGATCCAACCATGCGATAGTTTGGAGGAAGGATTTCCATAGGAGGCCCATATATACTCTCTCCAAACCCAAGAGCGACTATGCAGGCCCTCTTGGCCCAACAATGGCAGATCGCAGTCATCCATGTGGGTGGCCTACTTAGAGGAGAAATCTAGCACCTGCTCAACCTATTGGTTCCATCCCTCAAACAACTACATGATTGTTTGATGATACAAACAATTGCATCTAATGATTATCATACCAATAAGTTACCCACAATTACACCATGCTATGGGAATTCATGAATTTATCCAGTTATTAAGGGTTCAATGCAATTATCTATTTACCATATGCAGTAATCCCATATGATATTCAATGTTTATGATTATATATTTATCATTTATCAAATATTAATAACTACATTAATATCAATATCAATTTTTAATATATTTATCAATTACCAATTCTTTGCATTCATAACATATTTAACAAATATTATTTTCTAATGGTATTTATGATTGTTGATTTAGAGCTATGAAAGCACTCACCGAATACTTACCACTTGAATTAGACATTAAATTAGACAAGTAGCTCAACTGGACAAGAAGTAGCTCAAGGAAGAAAGCAACCAACTCAAGCACATAGGCAAGTAGCTCAAGTAGCTAAAGCAAGCAAGCAACTAGCTCAAACACACAAACAAGTAGCTCAAGCAGGAAAACAAGTAGCTCAAGCAAGCAAGCAACTAGGTCAAGCACACAGGCAAGTAGCTCAAGCAGGAAAACAAGTAGCTCAAACAAGCAACCAACCAACTCAAGCAGACAAGCAAGTAACTCAAGCATGCAAACAAGTAGCTCAAGCACGCAAGCAAGTAGCTCAGGCATGCAAGCAACCAACTCAAGCAAGTAGACATCTAGCTCAAGTAGGCAAGCAAGTAGCTCAACTCAACTAGCTCAAGTAGGCAAGTAGGTAGCTCAAGCACACACAAGATGGCATGAAAGATGCTCTGATACCACTTGAAATGTCCCCTTTCTGATGGAAGCACTTAAACCCGAATCTTGCTTTCAAAGTGTTCTCAAAGAGACATTAGGAATGCTAGAGATCAATAAATTTTAGAAATAACATCTAATAAGTTCAAGAAGATATAAATATTTCATTTTTGTCAAAGAATTATTCATTTCCTCCTTATCACTTACTATGAATGATTCTTCTTTAATATATTTCATAAGTACATTAGATATTAAGCATCTTTCAAGATCATAGATGGAAGTCTATTATACCATTTAATATCGTAGTGAATGAATAGAGTCACTATTACTTATAAGGCTCAATAATACTACAAGCATCATTATTGGATAGTTGTAAATAATACATATATATATAAATATACACTTATCAATTGTTAACATGCCCTTCCAACTCCCAATATACTTATCCATCCTAATACATTCAAATATATTCATAAATCTTAATATACTTAAATATATTTATAAACATCAACTGAGATTTAAATTAATAATATATCTAAATCCCTATTCTTACCTTCTACACATTATTATATGAATCCATACTATAATGGAACTCATACATTTATACTTGCAGATAATAGCCATGATAAGCATAATATAGAAATAATTAATTTAGATCATAAAATAAATATATTACATATATAATTGCAAACCCTAGTTATGTACCACAAAGTAACAAATATAAACATTAAACATACAACAACATACAATAATTATAATGGACTTACCACTGTTGTTTATTCCTTGGGATCAGGTTTCCAAAGAACCCTTTTATTGGAAAGATTCCTTCTACTAGAACATACTCTTCCTTTTTCCTTTGATTCTCCATATCCTCCTTTACATCTACCAAAAATGCCTTTTTATAACATTATTCCTTTACATGAAGAGATGTATCCCTTCTAATAGATACTTCTTTTGATAATGCCTGTTGACCATTAATCTTAGTTTCATTCTAATACTTGACAATAATAATTATCTTTTATGATGAGTGTTGCCTTGTAATTATCTTAATCATTGCTAATTGTTTGTTCTATTTTGAAAATAACAATTGTAATTATAATGTGATTATTAATAGTTATAACTATAATGATTTTTGGATTATATTCATTTTATTTAACTTTGTTGCTTAGCAATTTCTTTGTGACTGTTTATTTAAATTATGATTTGTATTTTATATTTTAATTTATTTCATTTGTATATTATATTTATAATTATACTATTATTAATGATAATTATAATTATCTTCAAATTGTAAGTACTCATGTTTAGATTTTGACATTCATTTGTATTTTATTTATTCGCATTTATATTCTAACACGTATTGTTTTTACATATTTGCTTTTCAATGCTTAGTAATTTTAGTGTCCTAATTCAGGGACATGATGGGCATTGACTGTTCTTGCAGCTACTAGAATTCCATTATGTGACTGTTCCTACAGCTAAAGCAAACATAGTAGTTTCTTGTTTGTTTGCTCATATTTTCATTTTTGTTATGCATTTCAGCTTAGTATAGTTGTTGGTTGATGCTCAACACTTATGTTATTTCTTTCCAAGCAATTTACCTTCAACATTAAATTTTTCTTAGTTGTAGAATGAATATGGCTACTTTGGATCCTTAGTGCACATACTGTGCTGACCCATTTCAAGTTCACGTCTCTGGGTTGACAAGTTAAATGCATCTTCATGATGATTGAAATAGCTATTCATATTAGATGTCCAATCTCTGAATCACATCTGTAAGGGCTTAGTTGTTAGATCATTGTAGGAGGCCAACATTTTTGGTGACGTTGTTGGGGATGGTGTTAAACTAGGGAGTTCTTTGGAGTCATTGATAGTTTTCTTGCTGTAGTATTTCTACAAGTTTGTTCTTAGTATACCCCTCATTTAGGAAAGTAATGATCCACCATTATTTTGCCAATTCTTTATGTGAGTTGGTTGATAGTGAGTTGATATCGTATGCATAGAGGAAGGAGGAGAGATTCTCATGGGAGATTCCTTCCTAAAAATCCTGATCCATTTTAGCTAGTTGAGAATCAGAACCTGCCAGGAGAAGAAGAAGAAGATCCACACCCCTTTGCTAATGCATTTCTTGGTCTGACCAGTTCTGAAATTTCCTCTAAAGAATAAAATCAGCTTGAGAACCCTTTTGCTTTGGAACTACATCAAGCAGGCATGGGTGATGCAAATAGAAACAAACCTAACCAACCAGCTTTTCCTTTCCCCATTGCTCATTAGAATGAAGTTGAAAACCTCAAAAATATCCCTACTTCAGTCCTTCCTAAGTTTTATGGACTTGTCACAAAAGATCTTGATACTTTCTTGTTTGAGTTTGACATACTCTCCAGGAGTTATGACTATACCACTGATGCCCATAGGCTTAAGCTATTTCCTACCACCCTGAAAGAAGCTACATTAAGATGGTTCATGAGCCTAGGAAGAAATACTATGGAGACTTTGGAGGACATGAAGAAAAAGTTCCTTGAGAAATACAAGGAATATTGCAGGGGCAGTGACATGAGAGGCGATGAAATTTTTAGGATGCAACAAAAGGAAGATGAGAGCCTAGAGGATTACATTGTAAGGTTTTTGTTCTATCTGTAGAAATCTCCACACCATACACTCAATGAAGAATCAAAAAATTTGATTTTCCTAAGAGGAATTAATGACAGCTGCACTAATGCTTTGGACCTGATGAGTGGAGATATCTCCCAAGTTCCTTGGGAGGATATCAAGAAGATATGCCAAAACTACTCTAGGGAAACTTCAAAGAAAGGGAGAGCTTATCAATCTTCTATGGGTAAGTCATCTACTAGTAGAGTTTCAAGAATGGATATTACTCACTTGCTCACAAACTTCAAGCAAGACATTACAAACAATCTAGCTACTCAATTAGATACACTTTAGGCCAAAAAGAAACAAGAGGAGGCAGAGGAAACATTAGCAGAGTATTGGCCCCATTGCAGACGAAAGAAGAATGACTGTAGATGCAGGATGGTAGCTAATATTGAAAGTAAGGAGATTCCACCTAATTTCAAGTCAATCTAGGTTGAAGAAGATCAAGTATACTATGTTGCAAAAAGGAGGCCATGGGCTCCAAGACAAGGTATGCTACCAGATCCACTCTCTTTTGCTAGGCCATATTTCAATTCCTATTCATCTGGTAACCAATGGTAGCCCACATATCCATCCAACTATGGAGGATATCCACCACAACCTTGGAGTAACCCTTCAAATGGCTGGCCTAATCACCAAAACTCTTCACCCCAGTAGAAACAACCTCAGGGGAATTAGTAGCAGTTTCAAGGAAATTGGCAGCCACCCTCAGGAAATTGGCAGCAAACAAATCAATGGAGGGGAGGACAACAATGGCCAAACTAGAAAAATAGTTACATGTAGCCACCTTCTCAGCCCCAAAAATCTGCTATAATGCCTTCTCATGTTAGCTCAAGTTCAAATGCACCTAAACCTACTCAACTACCAGCTCAACCCACACCCAAGCCAAATAACAAACCACAACAACAACCTGTATACTCTGCTGATCCAAATCAATTCCCTGCATATGTTGTGAGTGTAAGTGAAATCCACTTATGTTCAGGAACTACTTTGCCAGCTCCTTCCACAGCCATTATCACTGATCTTCTTGAGGAAGAGGAGGAACCTTTGAATACCCCCATTTAGCCCAGTGCACCTAAGAATCCTAAACTAGTCCTAGTCAAGTAGACTACACAAACACCCCCGTTTCCCCAAAGATTGGAAACTGTGAAAGAAAAGGAAGAAAAGGAGGACACAACTTTTGAAATTTTAGATTAGTTGAAGCATATATATGTCTAGATACCTCTATTTTAGGCCATAAGATATTTTCCAATATATGGCAAGGCAATCAAGGAAGCATGCCTTAAGAAGCAAGGCAGGAAGAAGAAAGACCCCACTACGGTTCATGTGGTGGGACAACTAGCCGAAATCATGCTTGGGAAAGTGACTATTCCCAAATATAATGATCCAGGGAATCCTATGGTAGGAGTTGTCATAAATGGGCTCCAGATAAAGAATGCTCTGATTGACTTGGGAGCAATAATAAATGTAATGACCAAGGATATCCTGCAAAAACTAAATGTTGCAAGCATGAGACCTACTCCTACTATCCTACAAATTGTTAATAGTTCAACTGTTAAACTTGATGGTGTAGTAGAGGACCTTGTGGTAACTTTGGACTCATGGGAGTACCTAGCAGATTTCATGATTCTTTCTCCTAAAGCCACACTAGGCAGTTACCCTATCATTCTTGGAAGACCATGGTTAGCAACAACATATGCATATATTGGATGCGGGACAAAAGACATGCCCATTTTTTATGGAAGATCACCAAAAATCTTGTTCTCTTCCCTCCTACTTAGCCATCCCATGATTTGGATAATTCTATATGGCCACATGTTGGTGAAGAGGCCTTGGAAGTTAATTCTGTGGCACAACTTATGATTTTAGGCAGAAGCTCTTTCATGCAGCTTCAAGATGAAGATGAAGTATTGTCTAATATAATTCAGAATCATTGTGAAGTGGAGGAAGCATCATCCTCTCATTTTGCTACCCCAGTCAAGACACTTTTGCCTGCTCTTCCTGCAACCACTCTTCCTGTAGCAACATGTATGTCTCATACATTGTTGCCACATGAACTCAAGGTACCTAGCATTAGTGAAACAAATATGGTAGAGATAACTACACAAGTGCAAGTGACAAAAGAAAAATATCTACACATCAACAGTAAATTGAGTGAAGAACAATAATTGTCATTGAAAAACTTACAGAGAACCCACCAGCATGCATTTGCGTGGGACTATCATGATATGAAGGGATTAGACCCTGAGATTTGCACTCATGGAATTTACATTAGAGATGATTGTACACCAGTGAGGCAGCCGCAAAGAAGAATTAACCTTGCATTAAGAGAAATTGTAAAAGGAGAATTATAGAAATTGTTGGATACATGATTCATCTAACCCATTTCAGATAGCCAATGGGTGTCTCCATTTGTGATTGTGCCCAAAAAGGGAGGGAAGTGGTGAGTTTGTGTTGATTATAGAGAACTCAATGCTACCACCAATAAAACCATTTTCCCTTACCTTTCATAGATCAAGTTTCAGACTCACTTGTAGGAAAGCAATAATTTTTTTTTCTAGATGGATTCAGTGGGTATAACCAAATCTAGATTGCACTTGAAGACCAGGAGAAGACCACATTTACCTATCCATGGGGGACCTATGCCTACTTATTACTTCCATTTGGCTTATGCAATACACCTGCAACTTTTCAGAGGGTAGTCATTAGCATATTTTCAGACATCTCTCATGAATGTATGGAAATTTATATGGATGATTTTACCACCTATGGTACTGATTTTAATGAAGCATTGGAGAATATTAGGAGAGTCTTAAAGATATGTGAAAAACACAATCTATCTCTAAATAGTGAAAAGTGTTTCATGATGATGCAAGAAGGTGTAGTCCTTGGTCACTACACATCTCACAAGGGAATTCAAGTAGATCCTGCAAAGATTGAGGTGATCACGAACTTGCCTATACCTGCAAAGAAAAAAGATGTTAGGAGTTTCTTGAGTCATGCAAGCTACTATAGGAATTTCATCAAGGATTTTAGCAAAATATCAGCACCATCTTATACTCTTCTCACTAAAGATGTCAAGTTTTAGTGGACTGAAGACTGTGACAAGGCATTTTCTGATTTGAAGGTAGCTTTGACTCATGCTCTTGTACTCAAAGGTCCTAATTGAGAGCTTCCTTTCCATATCCATACATATGCATCAGACTATTCCATAGGAGTAGTTTTAGGATAGAAAGAAGGAGCTATTGAAAATTCTATTTATTTTGTCAGCAAAAACTTGCAAAGAGCTGAATTCAATTATACAGTGACAAAAAAAAATGTTGGTAGTAATCTATGCCCTCAAAAAATTTAGGCACTACATAACAGGTTACCAAATCTTTGTGCACACAAATCATGCAGCCATTAGGTATCTCATTAATAAACCTCTAATATCAGGTAGGTTAGCAAGATGGTTATTGCTGATGCAAGAGTTTGACATAACCATTGTAGATAAACTAGGATAGGCCAATGTTGTTGCAAACTTTCTTTCACGGCTGACTATATCAAAGGATAATCAGGTCATAGATGACTCTTTCTCTGATGAGCACTTATTTTCCATCAGTATGCAAACACCCTGATATGTTGACATAGCTAACTATCTGGTCACAAGGAGAGTTCCTCCTCACTTCTCTCCAAAAGAGAGAAAGGTGCTCATTGAAAAATCATTTTATTTTTCATGGATTGCAAGATGTTTGTTTTATACTAGACCAGACCATGTCATGAGGAGATGTGTGAGGGAAGACGAGACATATGATATTTTGCATGCATGCCGCAATGAACCATGTGGAGGACATTTTGTAGCTAAGAGGACAACAATGAAGATTCTGAATATAGGATATTACTGGCCAACACTCCACAAGGATGTAGGGAGATATACAAGAAAGTGTGATAAATGCAAAAGGATGGGCAGGCCAACCAAATCTGATGAGATGCCCCTTTACCCTTAGGTGGTAATCACTCCATTTGACAAGTGGGGATTAGACTTTGTAGGACCCATTGATCCTCCATCCAATGGTAAGTCTTATATCTGAGTATGCACTGATTATGTAACTAAGTGGGTAGAAGTTAAGGCCATGAAGCATGCAAGAGATAATAAGGTTGTTGAATTTATTTATGAGGAGATTTTCACAAGGTATGGAGTTCCAAGAGAGATAGTGACTGACCAAGGGGCTCAATTTACATCAACCCTTGTTGCAACACTAGTTAATGAGTACAACATAAGGCATAGGAAGTCTACTCCTTATCACCCCCAGACCAATGCCCAAGTTGAGGTGACTAATAGGGAAATCGAAGCCATTCTGACCAAAACGATAGCTGTTCATAAGAAGGATTGGGAAAACATGCTACCAGAAGCTGTCTAGGCCTATAGGACAACCTGGAAAACAACTACAGGCTTCACACCATTTGAGTTGTTGTATGGAAAGAAAACTATGATGCCCATTGAATTTGAGCATAAAACTCTTAGGAATGCAATGGACTTGGGGATGGACATCTCTGAAGCACAAAGAGACAAAATCATGTAACTCAATGCATTGGATGAAATGTGGAAGGCAACCTTGCATCATACAAAGGTAGTGCAGAATCATAGAATCAAGTGGCATGACAAATTCATTAAGGACAAGAAATTCCAACCAAGAGATTAGGCCTTTCTCTAAGACTCAAGGTATCAGGATAATGTAGGAAAATTACAGACAAGGTGGCTAGGACCATATGAGGTTGTTGACGTATTCCCCAATGGTGTTGTTCAACTCACCACTATTGACCCTGTCAGATTTAGGCTGCTTTTCAATGGTCATCACCTCAGATTGTATCACAAGCCAACTTCCAAGGAGGAATTCCTATAGCATTTCACTCAACATGCAACACCTGAACTTCCTGCAACCGAAGGAAGCAGACCTAGTGTCCCTCCTTCTAGCTAACTAAGGTATGCAATTTTTCATAATAAAGACTTCCACTTTTGTGGGGGTCCACTTCTTCACCCATCTGCCCATCCATCTCCACTTTTTTCTCTCTTTCATTACACCTCCATCATTTCACTTCATTACATCATCACTTCACTCCATTCCACTCCACTTTCATTAATTGCTCAACTGACCTCTCAAAAGGTGACCAATACTTTCTCCATAATCTTTGTAGCAAATCTTCCAAGAATCCGAGTACGTGCACATCAAGTTGTTATCTATTAATTGTCTTCTAGTATGTTCATTTAATTGTTGTAAATTAATATAGACATTCTCCATAGCATGTCATTATTCCTTTCCCTGCCAAATTGTCATAACTTTCACGCATGTGAGGACACATGCTCAAATTTAGGTTGGGGGGGAAGTGTGAATGCTATGTCCACGTGTTTGTCCATGTTGGTTCACCCAACAAAGTTTAAATTGAGTCGATTCAAATTCTGAGTGAGATGATGGCTCACATGTGTGAGGTGATATCAACCACCACCATTTTTCTTGATCATAAGCCTTCATTGATTACTCCTTTATTGCCTTTATTACTCCTGTCATAATCTTAAGCCAAAAAAGGTAAAATTTAGACAACACCAACATTTGAAATTTAGCAGCGTTGCAGGAAGGAGAAGTGTAGCTTTCAGACGAAGCTTGCAGGAAGAGAAAATTTGCAGAGCAATTGTTTGATTGCAGGAAATTGAACAATGGGAGGTGGGTTAATCAGGAATGAACCCATGGTTCATGACACATTACTGTAGGATGCACCTAGCTAGGTCGAGTTCAGAAATTGTGGGTGGTTAGATTATTTCTTGAAGCTAAATGATTTTAATGAAGATGTTGCGTTGGAATTTTCCCAGACATTGTTTGAAGGAAAGGCCACAGTAAAATGATTGGAAGCATTGGCTACTAAAGAAAGAATTGCAGAAGTTACAAGATTTCCTGCCAATGGTGAAAATTACCTTGCTTCCAAAGACGCCAGGGCAGGTAGGGTCGAATTTACAGAACCTGGTGACCCTCCATTAAGTGTGGATAAACAAGGTGCATAAAGAACCTCTTTGCTCAAGCCATGGAAGCAAGTAGTTATTCATGTTGTGAAGTACATTACCTACAAAGTTCACTAGTCGAATTTACACTCTGTGCATTTCAAACCTCTAAATCATATGAGGCATAGGAGAAGAATGAATGTGCCAAACGTGCTATACCACCTTCTCTCAATCATGGTGGCTAAGACCCGAAAAGGTAGGGATAATTTTGTTTCCCACCCTTGTCTGATCAAATTGTTAGTTGAAAAGTCTCTACATGATGTGTTTGACATGACTTGGGAAGAATTCTTAAATGTTGATCAAATTAGACCAAAGAATTTGTGACCTAGGGATTTGCCTCAATCTCATAGGGCTATTAGAAGATTGAGCATGAATGAAGTTACTCTTGGTGCCTCAACTTTTGGCATGGGCCCTAGTGCAAACCCTCTTGTAGCTAAACAAACCATAGAGATTAGCTCTTCTGAGGCAGAGCATTCAGACAAAGAAGGTTCCTCTTCATATTCTAATGATGATGTTCCTCTTGGCATCTTAATGAGAACTAGGGAACATAAGAAAGAGATGGAAATAAAGAAAGCAAAAGCTAAAAAGCAAATTGCAGGAAAGAAGGTGCCAATCTCTAAGAAATGAAAGACTAGCACTATTCTTCCTGCAGCTGAAGAAGAACATGAGAGCCTTCTTAGGAAATCAAAACCAACTGGGGCAGCCTTTGGTGTGTCTCTGTAGGGAAGCCCTAGGACTAGAGAAACATCACAATAGGATACAGAGGCCCCAATGGGGTAGGTAAATGTCAAGGAAAAATACATATTTGAGGAAGCAACAAATGTAACGTTGGTAGACTTTGCTGCCATCACTAAACAAGTTGAAATTCAAGAGTTTGAGGAAAATTAGGAGCTCATATAGCAAGGGTAGAAGCAAGAGTTCTTGTAGCAAGAGCAAGAGCTAGAGAAAGAGTTAGAAAAAAAGGCCTTACAGCTAGAATTGGGCAAACAATTAGTACCCCTACACCCATAATTGGCTGAACATTCAGAATTCATGTAGCTAGTGCTATAGGAAGAGCAAGCATTTGTGCTAGGAAAAATTATGGTAGGAATACATAGGCCATTTGATTTTTCAATGCACATAGTAACTATGAATTTATGGAAAGAGATGCAAAGAGAAGAATGGAAAGAGGAGAAACACGGGCTGAAGAAATAAATTCAAAAGAGAGATGAGGAAATTGAAGATAAGAATGCAAAAATTGCTGCTTTAAAGGAGAGAGTGGATAATATGGTAGCTCTAGTACCTCAGATATTAGAGTGCATGACTCCTCCAAGAGTCTATGTCCTGTATTTGAAGGAGAAACATCTTTCTTTTGAATTGGAAATGATTGTTTTAGGTTTGAATCCTTCTATTGAGACTCCTCTTGAATTTTTCAATGCTTATCGGATTGCTCCTCCTGAAATGGAGAATTTGTTGTGTGAATTATATTTGCATAATTATGTTGTGACCCAAGACCATGATTGGAATCCACTGTTGTATGTTGGGGATGTCCAATTAAGGTCATTCATGTCTTGAATACAAAATGAGATTAATTGGGGAAAACAATTCAAGACTTATAAGCAAGTTGAATTCAACACTCCCCTGTCTATCAGGGTTGAATCTAGAAATCCAGAGGACATTTTCATGGATTGGCACAAAATTATTTATAGACCAAACTATGGAAATAGGATCCTATCTGAGAGAGAGGAAGTTTATAAATAATATGAGGAGGTAGCAAAAACTAAAGGAGAATCTGTGATGGGATACTTGTCACAAAGGTGGAACAACCTAGCTGCTGAGTTAAAACAAGCTGAGCCTCACTCTATGTTGAACTATGTTGCAACACTTAAGAGAGTTGATCGATATATACAAATTGGTAGGGAAAAGAAACAATTTTGGCTCCCACTAACTTTTCAGCCACCTATTCTATTGCGGCATGTACCAAATTTTAGGTTTTACCAGTATGATAGAGCTACAAAGCGACAAAGATGGAGTAGATTGGACAAATAGCAAGGGTTCTATTGGGACAATAATTCAAAAACTGCAGAAATTGATGTAGGACAGCTGGTAATTGCAAACTTTAGGGCATTAATAAAGAAAAGGAACAACCCTTCTTTTGTTGGAGGACCAACAAAGTCTTAGGTTGGGGGAGTGATGAGCCCAATTTATGACTCAATTTTGATAGAAGTTTATTGTCTATTTGTCGTAGTTGTCATATAATTGATGCTTGGATGTTGATCTTTTTATGATATTTCCTCAAAACCATAGATGTTGGGCATAAACTTATTTTTACAATCTTTAATGACATTGGCATGCTATATGAACTATCTATGTTGATTTTACATGTGGATTAATGAATGCTACTTTAAGATAGTTACATATATACAATTGTTGTGCATACTAATATTGTTTTGTAGATATAATTAGCTTCCTACGCAATTAAAGGAGATTCTTCCAGTTGGCAATTCGCCATAATGGTCAACAAGGTGATCACTCAAAGGTCAACAAAGGGAAGACTCACAATAGTGGGAGATTCCTCATTCAAGTCGAAGTTGTAACCGCCTTGTAAATGGTCTTAATTGTCTATTGAGTGAATATAGGTGTTACTGGTATGCTAAATTTGCATTGAGGCAATCATGTCTGACCAGATTCTGTATATGCGTAACCGCCTCTCCACTTTTCATGCTTTCCCTAAACTGGCGTCCTCCTAATCTATTGGAGTTGACCGCCTTGCTAGGTGATTAGTTAATAGCTTCTCTCCCTATAAATAAGACTCAGATGCTCCTTCAAAAGAGGTTGCTTAATCTGATGATGTACTTGCATTCTTAGTTTTTCAAGCAACACAGTTATGATGCTCCATTATACTATTGTTTTTCAATGAATAAAATGAAGTTATAAGTTTGTGCATCTAAGTTTGCATTTGTCTTAAGGAATACTCAGCCAAGGGGGCCCACTTGGTGAGCATTTCATCCTTTAGCTTAGTCATTACTTTCTGTTCAATAATTAGTTAAGAATATGGCACTGATTGTTCTTGCAACCACTAGAATTCTATTCTATAACCGTTCTTGCAGCCAAAGCAGACAAAGTAGTTTCTTGTTTGTTTTCTCAAATTTTCATTTCTGTCATGCATTTCAACTTAGTATATAGTTGTTGGTTGATGCTCAACACTTATGTTATTTATTTCCAAGCAATTTACCTTTAGCATTATGTTTTTCTTAGTTGTAGAATGAATATGGCTACTTTGGATCCTTAGTGCACATACTATGCTGACCCATTTCAAGTTCACGTCCCTAGGTTGACGAGTTAAATGCACTTTCATGATGATTGAAATAGTTATTCAGATTAGATGTCCAATCTTTGAATCATAGTTGTAAGGGCTTAGTTGTTAGATCATTGTAGGAGGCCAACAACAACCTCAAAAGAAAAGGCTATGTTCATCAAGCTGGATATGGCAAAGTCATATGATAGAGTTAAGTGGTCCTGTTTGTGAAAAATTCTTATTGCCTTTAGTTTTGCTAAAGAGTGGGTCCAGTGGGTTATGTCCTATGTTTATTCCATTCTTTCTCGGTGCTGATAAATGGTGAGCCTTCCTCTCTTTTTAGTGCTTCTAGAGGCCTTCGTCAAGGGGATCCTCTCTCTCCTTATTTATGTATTCTTCTTGCTAAAGGCCTGGGAATATTGGTGAAACGTAATGTTGAGTTGTGTTTTATTCAGGGTTGGATGTGGGGAAATGGTTTGCCTCCTCAGTCTCACCTACAAGTTGTGGATGATACTACTTTGATGGGTATGGCTAAGATTAGAGAAGCCACAAATTTGCACAAGGCTTTAGATATTTATCTTGTTGCTTCTGGTCAATTGATTAATGAAGATAAATCTTCTATTTTATTCTTCAATACTCTGCAACTTATTCAGCAAAGGATTGCTCGTATCTTGAGGTTTCAGATTGGGTCTCTCCCTTTAATGTATCTTGGTATTCCTATCTCTTTTGGTAGCCTCCCTAGGGAGTCATGGCAAATTATTCTGGACAAGTTTTGTGCAAAGGTTAATCATTGGAATCATAGAAGGTTGTCCTTTGCTGGGTGTGTTCAACTTCTTAAGTTAGTGGTGCATTCCCTTCCTATTTATAGATATATGCTCCATGTGGCTCCAGTTAGGTTTGTGCAAGATTTGGATTCTTTGGCTAGATGGTTTTGATGGGAAAGCAACTTTTCCTCTTCTATGTGGAGCCTTGTGATGTGGGAGATTGCATGCAACCCAAAGCAGTTTGGGGGTCTTGGATTGTGGTAGTTGACCTGGTCTGGCTTTGGTGCAGGAGCACCTAATGGATTTTATGCCTCCATAAGGCCATTTTATAAAATTTGATTTAGTTTTATGTTTGAAGTATGTAATAAGGTAATTTAGACCATATTGAATGTGTTTGAGTTAGTAAATAGGTTATTAGGTGGTTCATGAGTTCATTTTTACAAATGTTGTCAAAAATGTAAAAAATTGTCAAATTGCAAAATTGCAAAAATGAGGAATATGAAGGGTCATGGTGGGAAAAGAAGTTATTTGGTTATTGAAACTCAAGGGTCAGTTGGGAAATTAATGAAATATGTTTAAATTAAGCCTTGGAGGGTCGAATCCAAGGAGGAAGAGGTGGTTGTTACATTTTGAAGTGAAATTAATAAAAGACCTCTTTGTTTTCTACATTTTTGAACATTAAATTGTTGTTTCAGAGCTTGGTACAGAAATGTACAGAGTTTTTATGACTTATAGTTTATTTTAATGGATGGAGAATTGAATTATCTTTCTAATAGTTTTTGTCTCATTGAATTTCATTGAGTTTTGAGTGTTTTATGGTCATTTTACTCAAGACAGATTTACGGAATTAGGCCTTTGGGACAGCGTAGCAGCAAATTTTTGAGGGATACATTCCAAAGTAACCCCACTTTAATTTAATATATGTTATATAAGGGCTTAATGGGTATCCAAATCAGGTTTTAGATAGTGGTTTTGAGTTTTATTCTAAAAGTTATGTCAAAATTACCTTATTTGCTGCTCTCATCAAAGCATAGTGAAAGATTGTGAGAAAAATTATTTGCTTGAAGTATTAGAGTTTTGGTCTTGAAAAGTTCATTGAATTTGTGTTATTTTGGAGTCCTCTTACCTTTGCATCAAATTGGTATCAGAGCTCAGAAAAAGGTCTGGGCTAGTGTTGGTTTGTGGTTTTGGTTTTGTAGTTGTGTACAGGTTAAAAAGAACCTAGTTGCTGCCAAGGAAAGGCAGAGAAAAGTTGAATAAAAGCAAGGAGAGACTTGCTTGTGAAGATGGATTTGGTGAGAATATTGGGAAGACATTTGCAAGCAGAGGAAGAGAGGAAAAAGAAGAAAAAGCAAGAGGAAAAAGAGAGGAAGAGAAAAGAGGAAGAGATGAGGCAAAAGGAGATTGATAAAAAAATTAAAGAGTTGGAGGAAAGGATAGAACAGTTGCTCAAAAGAGTCACAAGTTGGCACTTGAAGATCAAGAAAGTGGTCACATGGCCTATTGAAAATATTATGATGAAGAGAAGACAAGAGAGGAAGCAAGCTAAGAAGATGAAGACTTTTTGGCAGATAGATAAAGAGCAAAGCAAACAAGTTGCAACAATGATAGTTGATAAGGAAGAGAGCATTACAATGGAAGAAGAATCACACTTGCAGGTTTTAGCCATTGAATACTTTGAACATGTGAAGGAAAATCAAAGTTTGGAAGAAAATTTTATGGATTTGGTGAAAAATACTGAGGTGAAATATGAATTCAGTTTACAAAATCAAGTTTGCTTTACAAGATATGAAGATATGGTATTCTTTTCACTATTTTCAAAGAAGAATAATGGATTTTCAGTTTTTGAAATTCATAAGCATGATCAGACAACATGGGTAGAAACATTATGGATGGAAGACAACAATGAAAATTTTGAGGATGAGTTACAAAAAATGATGAAAGATTTTGAGCAAGTAACTAGTGCAAAGAAGAAGGGTGGTGTACAAAATTTTCTTGTTGTGATGACACATGTGAGGAAAGATAAACCAAAATTCAAGATGAAGATACATTTAAAGGAACCATATTTACACCACTCACAAATTTTTGTGATTGCAGGTGATGATCAAGATACTTTTCTTATTGCAGGTCCTCACTCAAGGGACTTGAGTTTCTTTTTCATGGGGAGTTTGGTGCAAGAGCACCTAATGGATTTTATTCCTCCATAAGGCCATTTTATAAAATTTGATTTAGTTTATGTTTGAAGTATGTAATAAGGTCATTTAGACCATATTGAATGTGTTTGAGTTAGTAAATAGGTTATTAGGTGGTTCATGAGTTCATTTTTACAAATGTTGTCAAAAATGTAAAAAATTGTCAAATTGCAAAATTGCAAAAATGAGGAATATGAAGGGTCATGGTGGGAAAAGAAGTTATTTGGTTATTGAAACTCAAGAGTCAGTTGGGAAATTAATGAAATATGTTTAAATTAAGCCTTGGAGGGTCGAATCCAAGGAGGAAGAGGTGGTTGTTACATTTTGAAGTGAAATTAATAAAAGACCTCTTTGTTTTCTACATTTCTGAACATTAAATTGTTGTTTCAGAGCTTGGTACAGAAATGTACAGAGTTTTTATGACTTATAGTTTATTTTAATGGATGGAGAATTGAATTATATTTCTAATAGTTTTTGTCTCATCGAATTTCATTGAGTTTTGAGCGTTTTATGGTTATTTTACTCAAGACAGGTTTACAGAATTAGGCCTTTGGGACAGCATAGCAGAAAGTTTTTGAGGGATACATTCCAAAGTAACCCCACTTGAATTTAATATATGTTATATAAGGGATTAATGGGTATCCAAATCAGGTTTTAGATCGTGGTTTTGAGTTTTATTCTAAAAGTTATGTCAAAATTACCTTATTTGCTTCTCTCATCAAAGCATAGTGAAAGATTGTGAGAAAAATCATTTGCTTGAAGTATTAGAGTTTTGGTCTTGAAAAGTTCATTGAATTTGTGTTATTTTGGAGTCCTCTTACCTCTGCATCAGGCTTGGTGTTGGATGCTAAGCTTTATTGGAGGTGGTGCATGGAGCAGGATCATATCTGGGCTGAGATTTTATCTCACAAGTACCTTTCGGGGGTTCCGAAGGAGGAGATTCCCAAGTATCCTCTGGTAGGGAAAGGTTCTATGATTTGGGGAACACTTAAGAAAGGGGTTGCTCTGATCAAGAAGGGCTTGTTCTGGTTATGTAATAGGGGGGTAGAGTCCCTCTTTTGGTTAGATTCTTGGGACGGTTTTCCTCCCATTTTGTGCCAATATCCTAATTTGATAAATCTTTGATAGCGGTTCTTGGAGGCTGGTTGGTCAAGGGTGATTGATTTTAAGGCTTCTTATCCTTGTGAGAAGATGGAGGTGGCTAGGTGGAAGGAGCCTTGTGAATGGCCTGTGGATGGGTTGGAGGAGGATTGTGTTGAGCTTCAAAATATTTTGGTTGGTAGACAATGCAACTCCCTTAGGGATAAGGATATCCTTGCTTGGAGCTCGAATCCTAAGGGTGCTTTCACTATGGCTAGTGGGCACTAGGAGTTGTTGGCTCATAAGTTTGGTTAGGTACAGGTCCCTTGGTGGAAACATGTGTGGAACAAATTTTCAAGGCCAAAGTGTAATTATTTTGTGTGGACTCTAGCTTGGAATAGATGTTTGAATTGGGATAATCTTTGGAAGCAGGGATTCCAGGGTCCCTCTTTTTTCGTCCTATGTGGCTGCAGTGAGGAGGATTCTTTCCACTTGTTTTTTCATTGTTCTTATTCTATGCTGCTTTGGCATTTATGGTGGGATGTTTGGAAACATCCTTGTGTTCATGCTTCTTCCCTAGTTGAGTTCTAGAGCAGTCTAGGAAGACCTCCCTCTCAAGCTTATTTCCTCAATATTGTGTGGGGAATTGGTCCTACTTTCATCCTTTAGAAAATTTGGCTGGAAAGGAATCATAGGATTTTTCGTGGGGGTAGGCTAATGGTTCAACAGGTTTCACATAGAATTATTGGTATGATCCAAGAGACGATGGAAGCCAAATGTGAGGTGGCTTTTCCTTTGGAAAGAAGTGATGATGAGATTGTGAATAGACTGGGCTTGCAGGGGTTGACTTTTGTCTCCGTTTGTGTCAAAAGAGGTAGGCAGGCTAAAAATAAGGTTCTAAGGGTTGGAAGATGGTTGCCTCCTCCAGCAGATGTTCTGAAGATCAACACAGATGGATCCTCTAGAGGTAATCCTAGGCCTGCTGGGATTGGTGGAGTTATAAGAGATAATTCTGGCTTGATTATTTTCCTTTTCTCCATTCATAAAGGGTAGCATTCTAACAACCTTATGGAGGGTTTGGCAATTCTCTGGGCTATTGAGCATGCTTGTGCTTTGGGTTGGCATAGGATTATTTGTGAATCTGACTCATAGATTATTGTTAATTTGTTGCATGAGCAAAAGGTGGTTGAGGTTAATTGGCAACTTGCCTTGGTGGTTCGTCAAATTTTGTAGATGTGCTCTATGTTGGAAGTGGTGTCTTTTTCCCATATTCTGCATGAATGGAATAGGGTTGCTGACGGGTTGGCTAAGTGGGCTTCAGAGCATGTTGATGATTGGAAGATTGAGGAGTGGGGATAGTTATCCCCTGATTATCGTCATGAATTGGAGAAGGTCATTGCTGATGATGTAGACAAATAAGGGTTTGTGGTGGTGTGGGTGATGGTTTTTGTCTTGGTTGGGCTTTTTGTGGTTTCTCTCTTGGGTGCCTTTAGGTATCCTGATCTCTTTGTATTGATTGTTTCTTGATTTCAATACAATTTTTACCCCTTTTTATTAAAAAAAAACTCTAGGACTGGTGCCTATTCATTGGGTTACAAAATTATACCATACAATGAAAGGTACTAGATAAAAATCATAAAGGAATATGAGTTGTGAATATATACACCATAAATAATGATATCAAATAATTGAATATTCTTAGTTATAAATCCTAGATTGCAAAAAATCATATTGAATGAAGAAGAGACCATTGCAAAACTTGTAACAAATTAAAAAGGTATCACATTTGTCAAATATTTATTATATTCATTCTAGCAAGCGTGGCAATAGGAAATCCTAAGCTATAATTTTCCTAAATATCCACTAATAGAATCATGTAGGCATTTATCTACAATAACCATTTGTAATACTCAACCTCCCCATGGCTTGATGTTGCTCTAATAATAATGATTTATAGGAGTTGAAACTGTAGAAGCTCCTCACAACTTACAATCATGTGCAGAGTAGAAATGATTGACATTTTGAAGGAAAAATGAAATAACAAACATATCATTGTGTAGGTTAATCTATTACTTCTAGAATTGAGAAAAACTGCATAGGTCATAAATGTGGCATGAAAGGTAAGCTTATATATCATGAAACCTATGTGATTGATGACTTAAACAAGTGAAAGGACCATCAAGAGTTTACACTCAACCATTGCATTAATGATTTTATGGGCCATCTTAATCCTATGTTATTGAAAGTACACTTGAATTCATATCCTTGAGATGAACAACTATTTCTAATAGGGAAATCCCCTTAGTACTTGTAGCATCAATTCTAGTCATTAATGATGACCTAGATCATGCATAGAGGTAGGTAGGGATGACCAATAAAAAATGTAAGATTATTAGGGTTTTGAGCATGTCAAGCATTAGGGATTAGGAGTACATCTTACCTTATGCTCAAAGAAAAAAAAGGTTATCTTAGCATCACCAACTCTAAAAAGATATATGAAGGGAAATTGAAAGAGATGCGGATCATAAATACTAAGGAATTAATTCCATGAGGAAATCCAATAGGGACATTCCCAAATTCATGGAACCAATAAGGTAACATAGTGTAAAATGTTAAGGATCAAGAGTCAATAATACTTCATAAACGATAACCAAAAGTACCATTTTAGTAGTATTCCCATTTCTTTGACTCCAAAAAAATCTATGTAGGGAAGTATTGGGAGTTAGGGATTAGTTATAACATAGAAATCATGCCACAAAGGATGTAGGTAAGGGAATGGTTGAAACCATGGATTTTAGAAACAAAATAGTTAGAAGGATTGAGAATCAAGGATCAAAAAAACCAAGGAATTCATGCCATAAGGTATGTGGATAAAAAGATAATTGAAACCATGAATCTAAAAGAAATATAGCATACTGTGTTAAAGATTGTGAGGATTGAAGGAAAGGGATTTTAGGATGGGAAATTTTGAACTTTGAAAATTTTCCCAATCCTTATAAAATTACTAGAAGCACCCTAGATTTAGAATATTTTTTGGATTTTTTCAACTTCCATAAGATAAAGGGAACATGGGGAATGACAAAGAAACACTTTATGAAAAATTTGGCCAAGGAAGAACCATAATGAAAAATTCTCAAAATGGTTATAAATGATGGGCTAAGCAAGGAAAAAATACATAAGGGGGCTGTGAATCCAACAAAATTAGACAGTCAAATTGGGTGCTAACATTGGCTCTTGTTAGGGATGTGTGTCTCTTGTAGACAAAATTAATCTAGCTATATTTGGGAGAAAACCTCAACAAGGTAAAACAAGGATGGCTAGGATAATTACACTTCATCTTGACCAAAAAGTACAAAGATTATATAAAGAAAAAAATACACAACAAAAAGCATACTATGTAGAGGGAAAACCCATTACTTACAATAATTACCACTAATCCATAATATCATGAATCAACAACCTCACAATATTTTTATCCAATAACTTGAGGTAGTATGCATCATAATTTTAATCCTCAATAGATTTACATGGCCATGTCAAAATCCATATTATTTTCCCTTTGAAACACGTAGCATCCCATTCCAATCTTTCCACAAGATGTACACATACCTTTGGAGCTACATCTCAAGTGCTCCTTGCTAATTTTCATTTTTTTAAGGGTAAAATTCATGTTCTCCAATAATAATATACCATCTCCACCTCTTGGATCATTATTGAGGTGATGAAACGTTGATGGACATTCAAAAATTATCTCATTGAACTCCACTACATCCAAACTTGCAATAATATCTTCCTAGGATGCCATCTTATCATTTCATGGTGCACAATTCCATTTATCATTATGTGAATACCTACTAATAAGTGTAATTGATAATTCATTACAATATTCATTCATTTGAAGAAAAAAAAGTAGTGGTATAAGATGTGTAGAGGGGAAATGCATAAAGGTTTAAAATAATATAAACTTACAAAGGTTGGTGCATCTTGAAGAGCTTCTTTAGTTTGCACATATACATCAATTGGTTCCTAGCTCTAAGTGATTTATCCTTCATTCACATCCTCAATAGGAGGAATGGAAAGGAGGAAATCAATAATGATTTAATTTTTTCACCGTGATCTCCAAAGAGGAAATTAGGGGATGAAATTTCATCTATGGTACTATAACTATCCTATTTATTATGTAGCTATCTCTCTTCTCTTTATAGGATAAACTCTTTCATATTATGAATCCATTTGAGCATGTGGGAAGGTCAATTAATTTTAATCAAGAATGCAAGACATGAATTGAATATAATCTAGGGAAAATTTGGTTCTTCCTTCTTCTTTTGGTCTACACATTATCCTTCCAGTGGCTAGGACTGAATTGTTTGTGCCTCATAATCTTTTGGAACATCTTTCTTCTTCACTATCTACTATTGCATTGGACTCATTGATTTCTACCTTCCCTTCTGCATTGTATTTCTTCATTTTATTCTCTACCCTTTGTTTCTTCTTGCTATTGCACATGTGATCTTTACTTCATCTAGAATCAATATCATCACATCATGTAGGCAATTTCCCATCTCTTGACTAATATTCATTTTGGACCTACACAATTCTTTTATCTATATGGATTGTTAAATCTTCACATGGTGGCTTGGATTATTGGGATAATGGATAGATGAGTTGTTTTGGATGTTCAATACTATAGTGATAAATTTATATTGCTCTAGATCAACACTATTCTCACCTAGAAAACTTGGGTCAACTGCATTATAGAAACTATCCTTTGGTTCTCCTTCCATGAAGTCATATATAGATGTATCATACTAACCATCCTCATCTTCGTAGTGATTAGTTAAATCTTCCTCATAAGTAAGTTCCTATTTTCTCACTAAGAGGTAATTTACACTTTAGTGCAACAATTTGAGCCTCTTGCAATTCAAGCTCTACAAGAAGTTGTTGCTTCTCTTGTTCAAGGCGATAAAGCATTTCTGGTTCAACTTCTTCTCTATATTCAATGTATTGGGAGGAGGGGGATATTGACCAAAAATGTGTGTTTCTAGATCTTGATATCTCATGCCAAAAAAAATAAAATTATATTATCTACCATCATTCATTCTACCAAGGAGTATATTATGGGGAAAATGGTTAAAAGGATAAATCAACCAAAACATGAATCAAATGCATTCAAAATGATCTTATACCTGCATTTCCCTTTCTCTATGGATTGAGCTCCAAGTTTGCACCCTTAACTTGTTGATTTGCTCTTGATTTTCGGTTTGTGGATTGCTCTAAGTGATTATTCCAGCATAATTTGGCTAACTTCAATTGTGATGATCAAAATGGAATAATGAGACTTTAATTTATAGATTTTTGGATGGAGAAATGAAGGGTCAAGATCTTCCTATGAGATGAACAATTGAGATTGAATGAGATGGCAAAGGCTTAGCCTTGTGTCAAGTATCGAAAGGTGGAGGCATGTGACTATGACATGTGGCATGAGGAAGAGAGCAAGGTGTGCTCACACATGTGTGAGTACATCTTGGGAAGAACAAAGAAATGACAAGTAGAGAGCAAGGTGAACACATCTTGGGAAAAACAAGAATATGGCAAGTGGAAACAAATAAAGAAAGATGTAAGATGAGTAGGCTTTGACCATATGACAAGTGGTGACAAATGAAAAGTGTAGGGTGGTTCTCATGGGGAAGAGGATCTCACACATGTGTGAGTATTCAATGAAAAGAGAGGTCAAAGGATGACTTGGAGATAAATAGTGACTTGTGCATGCAACACATGTCACATGTCCTCAAGTTTGGAGGAATGGGTGGAATTTAAAATTAAGAAAAATGTTAATGATGATTAGGGTGTGCATTAAATTAATTAATCATAGATTTATTAATTAACTTAACCATGATTAGAGATTAGAAAAAAATATGAACTAAAATTAAATTAATTAAATAGTACAATATTTAATTAATTTAAGAAAAACTATAGGATAATTAATTGAATGTGATATTTGCACATAGTTTGCCTAACGGCAGATACTAATAAAATTACTTTCCTACTAATACTATATTATCAGAACCCTAAAACCCCAATACCTCGTAAAGTTGCTAGAGCCTGTGAATGATCAGGACAAAACATGGATTCCTGGAGATATATGGATCCTCGGAAGAAATCGCTCGTCATTACTTGGTATGATCCTTGGCAAATTTTACAGCGCAGAGATCTATGCACTGTTGAAATTTCGCTTATTTTGATTATGTTTTCCCAGTCTAGTGTTATTTGTTGGAGCGACCTACGATCTCTACAGAAGAAAGTACAATGAGAAGGGTCCCACAGCCGAGGACATGGCTATTTTGAAAGAACATTTGAGGTCGCAGAGGAAGCCTTCGGAATGAATATGAAGGTTTCTTGGGCTTTTCATTATCTTCGATTTTTATTCTTATTTTTAATCTTTAATTGTTCAGTTATAATATTTCACTGTATTTGAATTTTCTTTTCAATTGTAAGGTACGTACACACCAATGATGTCTCTTTCATATTTGTGACAAGGCCAAATCATTGCCCATTGGAAATGTTATGATCAATCTAAGTGGAAATCAATGAATCTGGACTGTGGGTAATCCTCCCAGCGGCGTGACTAAACTTCAAAAATGAATAATTCCATCACGTCCTCATTTGATTCAGCCTTATGGAGAAAATCCATCAGGAATAGAGCTAAGTTTAGTTCAGGTTTGATAATATCATAATAGGGAGCCGCACCATGATTTATTCATAAGGGCAGTAAGTACATCCTCTTTGTGTCACTCTTGATTTGAATAGGAAAGATCATTTTGGAAAAAGGTGAGAGACAAATTGATATGTTTGCCTTCAATATTCGTGTCATTACCTGATAATGATGCCTCACCACTCTTTCCATGTGTTGTTAGGATATATTGGGGTGGAAAGCTATACAAGTTGGCGCATGGTAATATGATGATCACGCTATGTTGTAACCAATTTGTGGTGGACATTACTCTAGATTATCCCTGTTGGGTCTAATGGGATCTCCTTCGAGTGATTGCTTAGAAAAGGACTTCGTATGTTGCAACCTTACAGAAAGCTCTTCCCCATTTTGAGTATATTGAATATTATGGCACATCGATCCATCAGACCATAGTTTGAAAATTCGGACTTGTCAAAATTGGCAGCCCTAAATTTTAATTTGGGCACGGGACTCAACAAAAACTTCGCAACAAAACTTCCATAATTACACAAAATAAACAAATTAATGAATGACATTTGTACCACTACTTTTTGAGTTTTAAAGTTGTTAAGCCAATATTGCTCTACTACTTTGCAACTCATAAAGCAAGTTGTTAGGACAATTTCCTTGCTACAACTATTAGGGATTGGGTGATTTTCCTTTCATGTCTTAGATTTGTCACTCCCCTTTGGTCGAGTGCATAATTGACTCAAAAAGAGTTTAGGCTCTCACCTTTAGCAATCTTGAGCCAATGTCATGACTCTTAGCTATCCCCAATGGTAATTCAGAAATAAATAATAATTGTTATGCTGTCTTTCAGGTGACATCTCTATCCAAATTTCAAAATAATTATTTGCTGGAACCACATCTGGTATTAACAAGATAGCTTCTCCATCCTATATAGATGTGGATCACCAACTTCCTCCTCATTGACATAGAATGGTACTGGTGTTTTCCTTCAAAGTAGCTTTAGAATGGCAATTGTCTTTCTTCCCAACCTCAAGGGCTTTAAGGGAATTTTTGTGTTTGACTAATGTTATCCCCCATTTTTTCTAATAGGTGTAAATAATTTTTGTGCTTGACAAATGTTACACCCAGTTTTTGCAAATAGGATTAACAGAGAATTTTTGTGCTTGAAAAATGTTACACCCCATTTTTTGCAAATAGGATTAACACTTTCAAATTTTCAACTGCTCCATTTCAAAGCAATCAAAGGCCTTTTAGAAATTTCGAGGCCATATTTTTCAATTTGGGCATGTAAAAACCCTTGGGTACATAGTTTCACCATGTACACAAATTTTAGCCAGAACTGCCTTTCATCCATCATTGTGCTCAAAATTATTTCCACATGAGACCCTGTTCCATTAAAAAGCCTGTGATTTCAATTGTGGTTTGTACAATCAAACTGGCAGCAATGAGACTTCATAGTATGTAATCTTTGTCGAATGTGTTGCTCAATGGATAAGGTGCTGGCTTGGCATCATACTTCACTGATCAATCTTCACATGCCATCAGGTGGTCCAGTGGATCTATTGTCATGTTATAATGGTCAAGTGTTTTTAAAGTAATCTGGTTTATGCATTTTAAGTAATTCAAAGGTTCCACTTTTAGGTTATATTCACATTTGATCCATATTCTAGGGTGGTTAGCCACACTGTCAGTCATCAACAAAGGGATACTATTGAGAAGTATTCACCAGCTAATTCAAGATGAACATAAATAAACACATGGATGCTCAACCTAAAGAAACCCTTACCATACTACCCAGTTATGTGGAAATATACAATCATGCACACACACACACACAATTGCAAAACAAGATAAATCTGGAGAAACCGTTTAATAGGAATAAAATTCAGGAAGAATGAGCCCCTGCTTCTCATGCTACTAATCCTCAAATATACAGGTGTTATATTGCCTCATGGGCTAATACAAATCACTCACTTCATGTTGTGAGTTCCTACACCTCTGCACACTGCCCTGAAGATGCAGCAACTCTCCTTCAGCAATCAGATGATATCAATTGCAGCTTTAAGCTCAAACCCACCCGATATGAACCTTCACTCTCTATCTCAAATAAAGTCAGTCTGGTTGCATTAAGCTCACTAGTTCAGCATGCAATGCTTGTATGTGTTACTACCAGTGCCCAAACCAGGTAACAATGGCCACTTGATTAATTCTACCACTGGAAAGTAGGCCACTAATATTTAACAGGCACATCTGGCTTCTTCAATCTCCCATGCACAGGTTTTGTAGAGCTTCCTCCATCTGTAAATGATTGCCTGCTTCAGCAGTGTGCGTCAGTCATAGTAATTGCATCCAAACACCATAAATTCAAAGTCTGTCTTTGCTCTATTGTTTTCTCCCTGCTCTGCTTCCACACTTTGTGTATCCACTTTGTCTCTGCCCTTTTCTCATTTGCATCTGCCAATGAAAAGAAACACACCACCAGGGAAATGAAAGGTTGTTGTCTGTCCTACAATTAAACATGTGCTGCCCCAAAACTGGAACCAATGCTGCTTTGCAAAATGGAAAAATGGTTGTGGCTCTAGGGTAGGGAAAACAACACCCATCAAGAACAGCCGCCCACAAACAAAACTAAAAAGTGACAGGAAAATATTGCCTGCTCAAGAATAGATACAGATGCATGGCAAGAGGAGGGGACAAATGGTGGTCAATCTGTGTAGTTTTTCGTTTATTAGCTATTTTTTCACTGATACTTATGTGTTACAATGTTCAATTTACTTGTAGTTTTTCATTTATTATCTATTTTTTCTCTGAGACTGAGTTTTCCGGAAAACAGGCACATACCTGGTCTGGGTACAGTCTACATATGGATGTTGACCCAAATTGTCCCATTCCGTGGCTTCTGCCTAGGTATGGCTCTGTTCGTCTGAGACAGACCCAGGGTTACACAGACAGGCTGTTTGGTGCCCTGGCCATACCCAGGGCAAACCTGGGTGCCTGTACTACCCCCTGAAAAAAAGCAATTTCTTACAATGAAAATTACAGTAAATTGTGAAGAAATTTGACAAGGGCTTGATGCCATAGAAACTGTAAAATATCCACAAACATGTGTAAAAATTATCCAAGTCCAGATCTTTGAGAAGGATTTTATGTCCCTCCATAAAAGAACTGCAGAATATGCAGAAATCTAAAGGAAACGGGTTACCTAGAAACTGAAAAAACTGCATAAAAACATGTAGAAATCTGCGAAAGAGGTCAGCCTACATCAAAATTTGTGAGATGCAAATGATATTATATTACTATCCATTTCTCTTTCTGGATAGTTATCAGGAATTTCAGATTTTTTTTTAGCAGCATGGAGACAATGATAAGGATACAAACTTTTCTTTTGGGTACTGTAAGAATTTCTTTCCTCTTGTAGCCATTTCTGAGCAGTAACAAAGGCCCAGTTTTTCTGGTACGGATTGTGACAAGGAATATTTTCAGGTTTATTAGTTAATACTGGATCCATAATCCAAGATGTCCAGTCCGCAAAGCATATTGTTAATCAATTAACAAAAACTGATAGGAGTATTTTGCTCCATTTGCACTATTGTTCTATGATGGTGATGCTTAGCAACGTTCCTGTTTTCAGGTGAACCTGGTATCAGAGAGTTTCCACGTGCAGTTGCACCATGTGGGTGTAGTTTGACTACTGACTATTGCTCTATTTTGAACATATAACGTAGATATAAACCATTTTATTTTATCTTTGCCTTTTGCCTTTTGGCTTTTAATTATCAATTATCACTTGTGTTTTGTGTTTATTTTTATATATTTTGTTGCAATTTTTTATTTATTTAATATTTTCTATATATTTTTGCATGGCTGTACTGAATCTGAAACAATGAACTGCCATATCCACCCATACCTGAACCAGTTTTTTTGGGTTCATAACAAAAATCAAGTTCTTGTGCTTCAAATTGATCAGTTAAGTGAAACGAGAGTGGGGCAATCTCTATGAAAGCGGCATGAAAATTTTATTTTGATTATTTAGATTTATAAATTTGTACTCTAATAGTTTCTATTTCTAATATTTTATAAGGCTGAGACAATGTCAACTTTTTTTGGGCAGTTTATTAGGAACCAAAGACCATTTCTGTAGGAATTTTAATGCCTCTTTTTTAGTTAAAGTAAATAAAATTTATTTTAACATAGAGCTTTGACCATTAAATTATACACAGAGATGCCATTGTAGTCAAATTTTTAATGTTTTTCCATTTCAAAAAGACATTAGCAAACGGCGAAACCATCACAGGCTTATATAGTAGATTTGTGACTATCCTTGGAACAGAAGATCAATAGCTGGACGTACAGAAACCAAGAAAAAAGGTTTTATTTTTTAAGACTTGATAATAAATTAATACAGACACGGTTCACACAAAACCATATAAGCTATACCTTAAACTTAGGAGAGACATACAAAATGGATGAAACTAAGTATCCAATGTCACACTAAAGAGGAAAATGACCTAAATCATATCCATTGTGATCACTTCGTTACTAACAGTAAAGACCACATTCTAAATTTTCATAGGAATGGCTAAAAAGTCAAAACATCCATAACTTGAGAAGCAACAAAGCTGATAAAAGTTGGTCTTCAGAATTGAAAGCTGGCTGTTGGGCTTGAGTTATTCATTTTCATCCTCATCAAATTGCTACAATCATGTATGATGTTATGGAGCATAAGGCATCAATTTAATCGTCCCATTCTTAATTTTTGCAAACAAGTTGCTGATACATTCCATTTGCTCCTTGTGGAAACCTTTGCCTATGACCAGAATTAAAATCAATATAGTCTAACTCAATGCTTGCAACCTTTTTGAAAAATGATAATACATGATCGAGTTTTGTGAGGATCCACTCTAAGTTTACAAAGTTCTCTGAGGTGCCTTTGCCTTCCCTAACTTCTAGTCCTTTTTGTGACCTTGTTTGGTGCACTTCACCTTTCTAGCAAGATGCCATCTGAGCTTTGACCTTGGATTTAGCTAGTGCACACACAAATGGTGACAAATCAGTGAGATGACGCCTACCTCAATGTGTAGCTACTTGAATATCCCAGTCCATTCATTCGCATTGTAGACATTGTGGATCTTTTTATACTCAATGTAATGACTTTCTAGTTCTCCTCATCTGTAAATTGGGGTGCAAAGACAAATGTGTATCACCAGGTTTCTCTCTACCTATGGAGGCTTGTCCTCATTGGCAATTAGGAGATGTCCTAGGGGAACTGTCCTGCTTCTTCCCAGGATTGTCCAACCAGGTTCCCTTATCCTGGTGCATATTCCAATAAATATTAGCAGATCTTGCATTGGTCCTCTGGTGGTGGGTGATGATGATGCTGGCAGTTCTCCTTCTGCTTTGTTATTGTGACAGACATGTGACTGTGTTAGTTTCTTGCCTAAGTCTTCATCTTTGGTCTTTTTCTTTTCTCTTAATTTTCCTTGGGGTGATTTGTATTTGTACTTGTATTTTATGGATAGGGTTTACCAGCCTTGGGAGTATCCTTCTCATTTTCTTTTTTGTGGTTTTAGTGGTTACCTTTAATCTATCGCTTTTGCAGCTTCTTGGGTTCTTCTCTACCCTATTACTGTTAAACAGTTATACTTTACCTAGATGCATGTTCCAGACTTGTTGGTCTACTTTAGTCCCTTGTGGATAGTGAACACTAATATAATTTCTTTCTTTGATACAGATTAGTTGCGTAATTTACAACTTCATTTGTTTTCTTCTTGCCCTTATTATCTTCCTTTCTCTGCTGCTGCTTTCACTTCCTTTGCCCTCCATGATGTTAAAAAGGAAATAAAAGACAAGAAGGGTGTCAAATATTGAGGTAAAATTAATCATAAATAATTCCCCAGGGTTCCAACTTATTGGGGATACCACTTAGCAACACCCAATTATGGTAATGGACAGACATAATACATTTAAAAATTAATAATAAATTGGGAGTTATCTTCAATCATTAGGTTTTCAAGGCGCATAATCTCAACTCCTGCTTTATATGTTTTTGAACATCTCGTTGTCCACCACAATTCATTTGAAGATGGGAGAGAATTACATAATCTCAACTCCTGCTTTATATGTTTTTGAACATCTTGTTGTCCACCACAATACATCTTGTTGTCCACCACAATTCATTTGAAGATGGGAGAGAAGTCCATTTGTTGGCATCCGTAGATTTGAATCCACTTAATCTTATAGGCAGTGGAAGCTCTATGCCTATTAGATGTTATTCAAGATGTAAGCATTCCTAATAAACATGCTTTTAGATGTAATTATACAATTCATAGGTTCCACATTAAACACAAACCATAACACTAAATGGTGTAAAAGGGCAACTGAGAGACAACAATGAAACTACACAGCAACTATGCAACAATGGGGAAACCCCTTGTTATCTTTCTGATAAAATAGGGAAGAAAACTCTTCCGTGTTTTTATTTTAATACTTTTGAAGTTTCTGAGGAAATGTAATCGCTCAAAGTGTTTAAATCTAGATGGCAATGAAGATGCAATGAGCAGTTAGGAAGTATTCTTTTTAATCACTTGGCACAGATACAGGCAATTCCAACTTAAAAAGGGCAGATCTTAGAGTCTAAAGCTGTGTGCCACAACAATAGTATTTTCCATATTCCTTAACTCTATGGGATAAGAAAGGGAGCTAACAAATTGCATATTAAGCATTTCATCAATTCTTGTTTGTACAATTGAAGAATTGTTTTGTTCAGACATGTCTGTTAATGAACTAATATATACATGAGAAGCATAGCAGTTGTGGGCTTGTTGATGTAATGTTTAGACAGCAATCAAATCAGATGGAAACAGGATAACTGAAAGTGGAGATCTTAACCCTAGCAATGTCAAACTGGGGGCAGCTACACAGTCTAATAATAACTATTTGAAATTCACTTAAATTTTTATTATTTGTTAAACAACAAGGGCTTTTAGGATTTTTTATTAGTCAATAACAAAATGGCTCGGGACATGTCTCCTTTGAACATACTGAAGATTATACTCTACTTTCATTTTTACAAAAGAATAAATCAACCCTGCAATTCCTTTCATTGACAAAGGATCTTTATATCCCATTAACACAGCTTGTATCATTCATTCGGAGCAGCATTGCCTTGTAAAGTTATGAAGTACTTGAGTGGTCATCATTATGATTCGATATTAATGCTAAAAGCCCTACGGCATCTACCTCTTCTCAAGTGTTAGATTGTTGAGCATATCAAAACAGAGAAAAACAGCTTTAAGCTAGTTTGTACGCAACCTAGAGTTACTGCATCAATTTCTAGTGATATGTTAAATGTTTTCTATTACAGTTTGCTATTGGTACTCTCTTTTAATCTTAATAGTATGATTAAAGAGAAAATGAAAATTTCTTGCTAAACCAAATTAACTCCCCCCTCTCTATCATTTCCAACTATTTCTCGACATGGTTACTTTTGTCGCCAAATTTTAGGTTATTGCCTCAGTATGTGCTTTAGTGTGTTGAATTCTTCCTGACACATTCTGCTTAATTTTCCTTTAATTCTAAATTTAATTGTTTTGAAGACTGTTCTTGTGGTGAGGGTTATTTTGATATCTAATATTGTAATGTCTGATTTTCTTACAGGCAATTGTCTTAGGCTCTTAGCAGACTGATTGAAAGTTGATGTTTAGGCGGGGATAGAATCTCTTCATCATTTACCTTTAATATTAAGTTTTAACTTGATCCAGGGAATCTTTGCAAGATGTATTTTAGTAAGAGATTTGATTATGAGATCTAGCCAAATATCTGTTTTTGTTATCGGAAATCTGAGCAACATGACGAAGACGGGAATAGAAAATATGGAAATTATAAATATTATTCACTTGCAAAAGCATCTTAGTTTTCTATTGTTTGTAAGAATCACTAAATGGTGGCCACTGGCATTTGTGTGTGTTAAGTCTATAGAAACATAAAGAGCTGAAGTTGTTTTAGATATTTTATCTCTAAAATACAATTAGAAAATGTACAATGATGATACTCAGGTTTGTATGCATATTTGCAACAAAGTGAAGGGGCTTTTTGTGAGAGGGCTCCATCTTAAAAAATCCAAGCAATTTGCCAAAGGCAGGGGTATAGAAAAGATACGAAGTATAAATAAAATTCACTCACAGGATAATCTACCTTAACTCTCTATTGTTGGTAAGAATCCCTAAATGGTGGCATTTGTGTTTGTCAAGTCCATAGAAACATAAAGAGCTAAAGTCCTTTTAGAGATGTTGTACCTAAAATTTGCCGAGGGACAAATCTATTAGGGGCAGAGTGTGCAGGACATCTAGCCCTCCCTCTATTTGCAGGGAATGCTCCCCCTTTCCTACCTTGGAAAACATACAATGACGATATTTACAGATTTATATGCATATTCAAAACAAAGTGAAAGGAGCTTTTGTGATAGGGTTCCATTATAAAAATGTAGAACATAAAATTGAAATTCATATAAGAAGATGATACCTTGGAAGGAGTATAGTTCCTTCAATGCTGGTCTTAATGTCAAATAATGAAATCTACTAAGATTAACATGAACAAATGAGTTGAAGTTGATTCTTAAACCAATCAATATGAAGCAACACTCACCTGCAGAAGTAAAGCGGAGGATCTGTGAAATGAATCAATAAATGATGAACACTAATTGGCAGATAAACCTCCATGGCACTCGTCTTCTTTCTCGTTGATATTCAAATTTCTTGATCACAAAATGTAAAAGTTTCATCACATTTCTCTAGGAGTTGGTGTTTCAAGATGACTACAATAATATTCTGGTGGTCTGTTTATTTTACAAGAGGAGTTAGTTATGTGATATCGACTATCTCATATCTAACACATAACTAACTTATTAATGTCTTCTAATTATGCGTGAAATAACAATAAGAAAACCTGACCAACAGCTTTAGTTACTCTTAGTGATCATACTTATAGAAATTCGAGGTGGGATTCTACCAAACCCAACCTGAAATTAGATTAATTCAAAGGCACATTCTCCTACTACGAAATCCTTGTAGACCTTCGATTCTTAATGCAATTTGTCTTTTAGTTAGTTTTAAAATTTCTTCTTTATCTTCTCTGCAAATTTGCCATCTTATGCAACTTATGAATATACAAAAAGTCTTCTTTGCTTTCCATGACACAGCGCAATGTGGTAATTTAAATCCTCAATACATACAGCTCAATCATATTATATAATGCTTTCAGGTGTTATTTTTAGAGTTGATTGAAACTCGTGAAAGTGTTATACTGTAGAGTTTCCTTGACAATTTAGATTTAGATATAATTGGTCATGGTTTAAGATGAAATGCGTGGCTCAAGGTAACTATTACATTGAGGTAGTTAACCAAACAACTTCGTGCTTTCAATATCAGTAACAACACGATGTAACAGATTTGTGATTGGCAAGAGATTGATCTTCTTGATATGTGCTCTTTACATACATAAACAATGTGCCAAAAAAAATTCTTTCAACTACAACTAGCAATTATCACCATGGCTCTTTAATAAATCATTTTCTGCTATATTCAGGTTGCACAAACCATGCTCGTAGCTTTGTTAATTCTTAATGCCATTTTTTGTTTTTGAGCACTTCACAAGTTCAAAGATTTTATAGACATCATTGTTGCTTTTAGAAAACTCATGTTTTGTTCTTTCTCAATACCCATAGATATAAATTAAATATTTACGTTAGCAATGTTATTGAGTTATAGGCCTTGACTTAGCCACATGTGCTCCCTAGTTTCCTATCACTCAAGCTTCTTATGTCACACCATCCTTCTCTATTGCACCCACCTTGGGCCTTATTTGTCACACCCTCCTTAAGCATTCTATTAAGTCCTTGAGCCTTCTCCATCACACTCCCTAGGCTTCTCCTTATTGCCCATGACTCTTTTACTCCACAATTCTTGCCTACACTCTGTGTTGTTGATCTCACCTATCATTTCTACTACTTGGCCCTTGCATTGTTCTAGCCCTATGTTGGCTTTTCACATTGGATAATTCCTTCCTTCCAAACAAAGGAATCCCACTCCCTTTTCTCAGTGTGATTAGTCATATGATGTAGCACTTTAGAAGCAAGTCACTCTAAAAAAGTTGACCCTAGTTTTACTCCTTAGGTCGATAAGGTCACCTAAGAGAGCTTTTTCTATATATATGCAATTATAACCAAATCACCAAGGCCACATGTCATACACAAATTCACCAAATTTCCATGATTCACAAGTTTGCCAATAGTCACCACATTAATAGTAAACCCAGTAATACTTACCACATTAAATACATTTTTCATGTCATCAATAGTTGCCATCTTGGTAGTGAATCAAACTTTATTGCCCCTTAGGTGATATCGTTCCTCTATGGGATAGTTGCTTGTTTTGGACTAAAATTTCTAGGGGCATCTAAACATTTTAAGCGCAATCACTCAATTTTCATCCACTTGGTGTTGTTTTTTTTTTATCGTTAATCTTGCATCAAGGTCAATAAAGACAAATATTCCAACCTTCTAGTCTAGAGAAGGTTCATATATCAAATCGTGCATCATGGAGGATTCAATTAGAAACCTATCTCGAAGCATTTTGAATGTATGAATCTCCAAAGATAATCTATGCCTCGAGGACACATCATTGAAGATTAAGGGAAGACAAAATAGAGAGAAGACACATATAATCTTTACACTCATTGTGGATGACATAATCAAGTAGCATTGCATTAAAGAGAGCAATCCAACAAGGTACATGATAAGTTCAAGGAATTCTTTGGGACCAACAATACCTGTAAAATTGATTGCTTGTAGGTAGAACTTTACACCCTTAGTATTTCAAACCTTGACTGTTTTTCCTCAATTCATTAGGCATTGTGTAGAAATCAAGCAAGCTAGGATATTGAAAAGAGAATTTGGAATATTTTTCATTTGATTACCAAAGCTTTATGTGTGCCACCTCTATTTGACAAGACCAAACATTTATCCATTGAGCAAATGTGTTGGACTCTCATACAATTTGAGGTTGCTTCAATCTTTTTTGGAAATTATCGAAGATGCTAATCAATATCACGTAGGTAAACCATCTAAAGGATCAAAAGCTAAATTCAATGCTTTCAAAGAGATCATTCTAGGAGGAAGAACAAATATGCCAACTACATGAAGCCCAATCATTATGAGAGAGTATCAAATATGAGTTCAAGTTTTTGAGGAGCATGCTTATGGGGTTAATAGAGTCAAGATTTTTTATTTTTTCAAAACTCACGCTACCTTGGACACCTCTACTCTTTTGAGGGCATTTACTAAATAGCTAGCCTATTGAGGAATAATTTCTTACATGATTAAATAATTGAGGATGGTCTCTAACTATTCTGTTGTGCCTTCAGCACACACGCCCCGTTTGGAACGGGGACCCTCTTTCCTTTCACCTTGTCGGGTCCGTCGGGGCCGCCTCGTTTTGCGTGCCCCTCTTTTTTGACGTTTTGCATGGTCGATATTACCCTAAAGTTTCATCCTAAAATCGATCGTGGTTTCCCTTATGGTTTTTTGCTGCCCTCCAGGGCCTCGTGGGTTCCTTGGGCCTTTCGGGCTTTGGGGCGGCCCTGGGCCCCTCCGGGCCTGGGCCTCCGGGGTTCCCTTATCGGGTTTCCCTCTTTCATTCGCCGCCCCGGTGGCGTTTCCCTGGCGTCTTTCCGCCCTCCAGAGCCCGCTCAGCCAGTTGCTGTTCGGTGGTCTTCGGGGATTTCCCGGCCGACCCTTGCTCTTTCGGGCCCCGGGCGTCGGAAGTCCGCCTCCGGACTTCCGTCCCGGGATCGCCGTCCGTGACGGCAATCCTCCGTCGGCCGCCCGTCTCTCGGGTCCCCGGGCGTCTTTCGCCTCCGCCGTGCAAACCAAAACTCTCGGCGGCCAACTCCCGGCGGCCACCTGCCCTACGGGCCCCCGGGTCTTGTTCGCCGCCACCGTCGCAATGCAAAGCAAAATCTCACGGCGGCGAGCCCCCTGCGGCGCCCCGCCCTTCGGGCCCCCAGGTCTTGTTCGTCGCCGCCGTTCGAAGTCCTCGCAAAGTTTCGCGGCGGCCGTCATTTCGCGGCTTCCCGCCTGTTGGATCCCGAAACCCTCGTCGCCGCCGCCGACCCAAATTTGAAACCGACTGACTTTTGGCGCGATTGTACGAGGCATTTAATGCACGCATTAATGGCGAGGGGTATATAAACCGTGGTCCCCAATGTCTTTTTCACTTGGCAAATTCGAGCAAATTGGAGCAGCGGTTGAATTGGAGCCCATTGCAGTCTGCATCAACGCGATCATCGGCATCAACCTCGCTCCGTCGACTCCACCAGTGGATCCCATCACCTACCCGCTTAGCGAGTTGCAGGTAGGCCATCCTCGTTCGCCCTCCCGCTGTTTTCGATCTTTTTGAGGATTTGGTTAAAAAGACCAATGAATTAAATGGCATAAAATTGAACAACCTCCAATCACGCTCCAAACCCACGTTTTAGAAATTCGGTAAACCCATCGCGTTGACCCCCGTGTCGATCCGGAACTCGCCCGTTGCGCGGCTGTTCTTCGCGCAGGGCGACCGGCACCCTCGGGCCCGGTCCCCTCCTTCGCCGCTCCATTTCGCGTATAGTTGCATGACGGCGGCCACCTCCCTAGCCGGGCCCGGGTCATCGGGATTCCGTCCTCGGAATGCCCTTCACGTTTTGCTGCGTTAAATCTGACCTTGGTGGCGAAATCCGGTCCACCTCCCGCCCTCCGGGTCCCGTCCTTTCCTTGGCCGTTTGGGGGTTGTTTAACCTTCGCCGGGCCCCGGCCCATCCTTCGCCGCCGCCGTCGCCTGGTCACTGCGTGTGTCTCGCGGCGTCCGCGGGGGCGCGTCGTCCCGCCTCTCGGTCCCCGGCCCTACTTTCGCCGCCGCCGTCGCCCGAACATTGCTGAAACCTCGCGGCGGCCGTCCCCCCGCGACACCCCGTATCCTGGGTCCCGGTGGCCTCTTCGCCGCCTCTGTGTATTCCTTCGCGGCGGCAAGCCCCCTGTGACGTTCCGCCCCCCGGGTCCCGGTTTCGCTTTCGCCGCCGTCGCCTATGGGTTGTCATAGCCTCCCGGCGGCCGTCCCCTTGCGTCCACCCGTGGACCGGAGCCCGGTTTCCTCCTCGCCGTCGCCGTTGGGCCACATTGCAAAGTCCATTGGCGGCGAACCTCCGTCGGCTCCCCGCCCTCCGGGCTCCGGTTTCCTCCTCGCTGCCACCGTTCAAAATGATCTAATAACATGCGGCAGCCTTCGCGAATCGTCCTCCCGGCCTCCGGGTCCCGGTGATCCGAATGCCGTCTGGTCTAAAATGTAAAACCAAACCCGATGACGGCCGTCTTTTCGCTTCCCGGGTTCCGACCGCCGGACTTCTGTCGCCGGACTTCCGCCTGATGTCCGCCGCCGCCGGCTTCCTTCGCCTGACTGCCTTCAGGCCTGAAACCTCCGGAGCTCCTCAAATCCACCCAAATCAATCCAAATTGAAAATCTAACGTTGACCCACGTCCTAAATCATGCCATTCTCCATCATGGGTCTCTTAAAACATCAAAATTTGGCCAACGGGTGTCCCCGGGAGCTTTCGCTCGTGTTTTCCCTTCCTGACAGCATTCCTACAGGGAAGTCCGGCCTTCCGGCCCGATTGCTCAATTGCCCTAAAATAAAATCGATATCGTCTGAGGATTAAATTTATGATGTATTTGAATAGTTATTTAGATGATATGCTCATAATGCGGACTAACATTAACGTTTTGGTGTTTTGTTGTGCTGACTTCGCCCTTTGCTTGCAGGATATATGGAATCGGCCGCAGGAACTTCAGGGGCCTCTACCGAAAAGGACAAGGGTAAGAAGTCTGGGAGGGCCGCTCGTGGAAAGGACGATAAAGACCAAATGAAGTTTCAATTTCAGGGGGAACCGCTCCAGTCAAAGGTCTCGACTGACTGGAAAGAGATCTCGGATACCAATATCGGCCAGGTGGACATAGATGAGTTCACCTAGAGGGTCAAAGTGGACCCTAAAACAAAGAATGCCCGGTTGATACGCCAAAGTGGGATTGCCAAAGCTGCCGGCTTCCCTCCCTCTCTGATAGCACCTGAACTGGTAATGGCTTGCCGAGAAGCCTACCAAACAAATACCAGAACAATCGTGGACAAGGAGGGGAATATCGTGGCCGACATGTCCCCGACAGGAATCACAAAAACGTTCCACATTCCCACTTTCCCGCACATGCAGATCACCACTTTGGAGCAGTGTCAGGCGGCATGGGATGCCAATCCATTGGGCTGCAAGAAGTCAATTAACATTTACTGGCTAAAGGAGAGATGGGGCAGCGCTGCAAAGGTTCCCCAAGAGCTGTTCCGCAGCGATTTTCAAGAAGACTATCATGACTTGGTAACCATGCTAAGCAGGGTCATGGACCTCCCAGCAGCCGCCTACTTCCAGGAGTGGATGGCTTACTATATTGAGCAAATCATACGAGGAAACGAGGACGTGAAAACCAAGAGCTCGTTCGACTGGGGGAGTATTATCAGCAACTGCTTCCACGAGCAGTTCGTGAATGTCAAGAAAAGCAACAAGTTCTACATGACCTCGTACCTGGTGTACTCCTTGGCAGGTCAGAGACAGTATAGTGGACTCTTCACGGCGCCGGATGTGGATCACAAACGAGGGCTCAAGCCTTTTGACCGGTGCCCTCAGCTACAATACCGCTACTTCAAAAAGGAGTACTGCTGGGTCAATGATGCCTTCATAGGCCACATTATCAGATTGGTGGCCGGGGACTTCGAGAGAAGGGTATCCCACAGCGCCAGGGCACCCCTGAAGGAGTATGCCTTTTTATACATTCAATTCCCCAAGTTCACTTACATCCGTGCCCAGGGATTCACAGAACGACCGAACAAATTGCCGAGATACCCGAACGATAGGATCATTCTCCTGGAGCTTTCCCGGCAGCTCCAACATATTCAGGCGGTCTTCGGCCAAAAACACGTAGCAGGGATCCCCTATCCCATGACCCTCGGCCAGGGCCTCTATCGACTGCAAACATCTCAATGCGCAGACAACTCAGAAAAGGAACTCAAAGAATATAACTTTGAATGGTACACGGCTCGCCCACGGATGGACCCACATGGCCATGTCAGGAAGGCGCTAGGGCCGGCATACGCCCACAAGTACCATGTTGAAGATTTCTGGGCGGATTGTAAAGATGATAAGGAGGTCCGCCAGAGACACTACATGCGAATGACAGTGCAGTTTTTAAGGAGAGGAAAATTGTTTCCGGTACCGGACCAACTTGAAGAGGATGAGTCCGCCCTTGTGCACCCGAGGTACTCTGCGGTTGCCGACCTGGCAATCCCCTCCATCGACTGGGACGAACAAGAGGTCGAGGACCTGGATACCATCACCCAGCCTATCATAGCTCGCACTAGGGAGTGGGTCGACGGGCGGGTCGCTCGACTGAAGCGACAAGGGGTGGCTCTAACATATGAAGCGCTCAAGAGCGGGCCAGGCGCCATGGAGGACGTTGCCGCCTCTACATCAGCTGGTGAGACTTCCAAGTCTCCCCCTGTCACCAGGTCCTAGAAGAGAAAAGAAGCAGAAACAGCACAGTCTGCGGTCCCCACAGAGAAAACAACGAAGGACACGGGAGGCTCATCTCCCAAGAAGCTCAAGAGAACAGTGATCACAACAGAGGTGCAGCCCCCTTGCTCCTTCCTCCCCCGACTGGTGCGCTGCCTGCTTCTCAAGCTATGGTCGCATCATCTCCGCCGGCAGTGGACATCTCTGTCCATCTCGCCCCTTCGCCCCCGGCCGGGTCAATTGTCAATATTGACTCCTCCTCTAGCATGACCACTTCCCCTTCCTTTGCTGCTGCCATGTCACCCATTACCTCCCTGCCTTTGGTAACAATACCATCGCTGGTTCCCCTTTCCACTATGCCCGAGGCTATTACACGGCACCTGCAGAGTCTTCCCCCGAGCTCTCGCAACTCCTAATGGACCCCGCACTCCAGGTGGCCCTCGCCCAAGCCCTAGCAACAGCTCAGCCTTCGCAACCGCCAACAGGTCCGCCGGCCATGGAGGCCACAATGCAGATTTCCAAGGAGTTGGAGGAGCTGGAACAAGAGGCTTCGAAGCCTATCGAAGAGGAGGCCGATGATTATTATGAGCAACCCGAATATATGCACAGAACCATCGACAAGGTGGCCTACGAGGAAGAAGAGATGATCTCTTCCAAAGGGGGGGATGGAGAGGATGGCTCGGGTGCCAAGGAAATTATTCGGGTCTTCGATGAAGACGAGGAAGAAGGGTTGGCTCAGCAGCCAAAAGATGTTGGGGAAAAGGCAGAACAGTCACCACGTAATGAAGAAGGATAGCCACAAGAGAGGCAGCCTGAAAAGAATCTACCTAAGGCTGAGACCCACGTTGTGGAGAGCCCCGAACCCGAGGCTGCTGAGGAAAGGAAAGAAGAGGAGGCAGCAAAAGAACAAGATCCCGCCCAGATATTGACCACCAAGGCACCCATTAAGCGCCTCATGTTTTATCAAGACTCTGACGAGGAGGAGGATGCTGCCAAGGAAAAGGAAGAGCTTCAAAAGGAGGAAGAGGCAGAGATCTTACAGTTAACGGAGAATGGTGAAGGCAGCCATGAGGCACCCAAAGACAAATCTGTCATGCCCGACTGGCTGGAAAAGCAGCTCGAAAAGACTACTCCTATTTTGAGCGACTCGAGGTCGAGATTGGAAGCCATTTTGGCTCGATCCCTGACCGTAACGAAGAAGGAGAAGAAGCCTAAGGTCCGTTCCAGGATAACCATGGACGCTTCTGGCTCCCGGGCTGCACAAGTAGCAACGCCAACTGTTGGCCAGGCCGGGATAAGCTACAATATCTCCACGATTGACGTGGGGACAGCAACTAGGGAGCAGAAGGTCAGACATCTGGAGGAGTCCGTGGCCACGGTGGTGCATCTGATTAAACAGGACAAGGTCACTGAAGATGAGCTAAAGGCGCAGGTTGCTGCCCTAACCGACTACATCTAGCAATGGTCTTCAATAGACGACCTCCCCACTACCTTGACGGCCGCGCCACAGCTGCTCTCCAAGGAACAAATAGATAAGCTGGAGAGGAGGAAAAACTTGGAGAAGACCACGAAGGATTGGTTCCAGCAAGTTGCGAGCGTCGGAAACGTAGGAATTGGCTTGGCTGTGTAGATAGCCAACAAGTTCCTGGACCTGGTTCAATCCTTGGAAAGCACGAAGAAACTCTGCATCGGCTTCCCTGCGATCTACGACTCCGCCTTCCCAAGGGTTGAGGCCATCCTTCAAATGCCATAAAGCACGTGGGAAGAAAAGTTAGAACTGAAGAAAGAGGATCATTGGTTGGTGGACGTGTGGCGCAGAAACCTCATCAACCGGAAGGAGAGGATGGAACAAATCCAGAGCAGGGTGGATCCGGATATTGCATGGATCAAGGAAATCCGAGCTGAATGCGCCGAGTACCTTAAGTTGATAACGGGCCATGATATGCCCACGGTGCAATTGGATGCAGGAAAGGTCAGGTCATACTTTGAGGAAAGGATGAAGGACGGGACAGCCGGAGATATCACAACGGACTTCCTGAGTTTCGCTGTCCATGCCTTCGATAGATCAGAGCTATTCAGAGATCAGGGCTCAAAGTATGATGAGGACTGGAAGCGGCTGGAAGACAACGCCAAAGAATGGAGCTACCGGGCATTGAGATGTGAAATCCTCGAGATCGATAAGCTCCAGGCTGTCATCCTCAAACACATAGAGCACACATCCTCCGAGGAGCAACCAGACAGCCCAGCCAAGGAGAAGGACCTCCCAGAAGAGTAGCTACAGCCAAAGAAACAACAATTAGCTACAAGACAAAAAACAAATAGTGTCATCCGCTAGATGACGAAATAGGGAAATGACAAAGAATATTTTTTAATTGAAAATCTAATTGGGGGTAGGTGAAACCCTATTTTGTAATGAATCGTGGCCACACAATGGAAATGAATCTTGGCCATTAATTTGGTTTTGTGAAAACTATAAATAGAGCACTCCTCTCATTTGCAAAGGAGAGAGTTGAGTTGTTGTAAAGGCATGCTGCTGAAATTTATGAGAAATAGCATTGACTTGGTGCATTTCCTTGTTTTCTCTCATGTCAATTGATTCACTTCTCCAATATTAGATGTTTAGTTTAGATCTCTTTGCTGTTTAGTTAGCTGTTCATGTTATTTTGATAATTTTAGGAATGCTGTTGGCTGATTGTGAAGATTCCTGTTTTGTTGATGATCCCTTAGTCCATACTTTTTGCTGTTTGCTGAAGGTAGATAGCTGTGCAAAGTTAGCCTGGACTTGATTAAAGCTGCCCCAAACACTTATCTTTAGTTCATGCATGTATGTGGTGGATGAAGGATAAAAATCTGCAGCCCTTAGAAGATAGCACAATTTCCATGATACTGTGAAATCCCTGGTTAAGTGGGATATTGTTTTGAAGGAATTGTCCATTGCAGGAACTCCATTATCACTGTTCGCAGCAAGCTTTAGGCTTAGGAACTTTTCTCCCCCTTCGCTCTTTTTTCACTTTCTTTAGAAACTGAACAATACCAAGGTTCATTGCATCTTATAAAGCCAAATCTAACAACTAGATGGAGTTTGAGACTGCTGTTTGAACCTACAGCCAACGCATAACTGCTTTCATGCTAAAAAACTCCTTTTCCAAGATCCAACTTCATGCTTTGTGCTCACTTTGTATTTCTGTAAGGCCGCCTTGTGATTCCAGCAAATCACATCAAACTACTGAGGTATCTTAGCACTGTCATGACCTGACACCCGAAAGACCTTGGGATAGTGTTCTGCAACTCGATTGTGGGAGATTGTCTTTCAAGAGAGGTAGTGCACCTGTGCACTGCCTGTGTTGTGAAGTGCATAAAAACACCATCAACAAAACTGGCGCTAGAAGGAGGGCAGCGATCAGAATACTAAGCTACGGGAAAAAGCGAAGCTGGATCAGATCGGATCATTCTCCCCGGAAAAGTTTCAAAGGATTCTACGATCAGCACCAAATAAGGGAGAATTTGAAGAATTGCAGCCTCTCACGAGGGCAAAACGAGCAGAAGGAAGCAGCTCCGCCTCTCCCTCTTCCTCCATCCCATCCGCCTCCATTTCACCCCCACCTCCATTTGGCTGGCCTTCATCTTCCACTCAACCATCTCCAACATCATTTGCACATCTTCTTTCCGGCAGCCGGGGGTTCGCTCCTCTCCCGGCCCTCTCAGCCCAAAGCACAGTCCAGGCAGCCATAGCTCAAGGGCAGCCCCATATTGTGGTTGTATTGCCAATACAGCCCCAAATACCTGTTCTCCAACAGCAAGTGCCACCTCCACCTCACCCCATGGCTTGGCTTGCGCATAACCCTTCGCCGATACACTTTGCTGTTTACAATGATATGCCCAAGAATTCGGAGTGCTTTTGTTCGAAATTCCATCCACGTGACATGCAAAAAACAGCCGAAGAGCATATCAAGATATTCGAAACGGCGATTACCGAAATGCAGGTGGGCCACGAGGACGTGGCGTGTCGCCTCTTTCTGCATTCGTTGGGAGAAGATGCCTTCTACTGGTACATCAATCTGCCGCAGGGATCGATCACCTCGTGGACCCTGATGAAGAATGCCTTCCTGCAGAAGTACAAGATTCCTGTCAACCCCGATGACCTTTACCAACAGTTCATGTCCATCAGAAGAGAGGTCAACGAACCTATTGGCTCCTTCAATGATCGCTTCCATCGGGCTCACATGAGGCTTCAGGATCCGTACCTCCATAATGATGTGGCTGCTCTGCCAGTTTACTACGCGGCCCTAGATAACCTCACGGCAGCGCTGGTAAAAAGGATGCGCCCGCCGCCTGCTACCTTACTCACCGCCTATGCAGAAGCCGTTATTGCAAGTGCGGATTTGGGACAAAATATCTCCAACCCTCTGCCCTCTTTGGGGCCCGTCGCCCACCCAATGCAAATTCAGGGGCTCAATCAGGCGTTTGCTCACCAAACTCCTCTCATGAACCAGGTGCCACAATTGTCTATGGTGCCGCATCCGGGGCAGCTGTTGAATTATGCGCCTCCCGCGACGTCTTATTTGCAGCCCCAGTAGCAGTATAGCTATTCCCAGATAGCTCTACAGCAGCAGACATATTCCCAACTGCCCCAGGCACCGTTGCATTTATCGGGACCGGATTTTCCTCCGGCTTATCAAAATCAGCCGGCAGCCTCACCCGCGTTTCTCCAAAATCCGGCCCCGTCGCCTGGAGGTGTAGCTGAGAAGGATAAGCTGGAAGAGCTGACAGAGATGATCAAGAAGATGTCCACGGAGATGACGCATCTGAAGAACCAGAATAATCAGCTGCAGGCCTCCCAACGTAATTTTTAGGCCAACCTTAATAGGGACAGTCGAGAGTCTCGGGACAATAGAGATAACAGGGATAATCGTGAAGCGGGCACCTCCTCTGGGTAGAATTATGAGAGGGGGCAGAACTCCAATCAAAATGCAGAAAGGAGGCCTTCCCAGAGGCAAAACCGCGTATGGAACACCAGGCCCAAAAACAGTGGTGTCCCCACGCCATTCGATCAACCGGCAGGCAATGACAGAACATCCAACGGTGTGTATCTGGCCGAGATAGCTTTGTCCGGATGGTGCCGACTTCACAAAACTAGCAGGCATTCTGAGCTGGACTGCCCTGAGTTCCAGACAGCTGCTGAAATCTTCCAAGTGGAGGTACAAAATGCTGTCGATAATGCCAACTGCAGGGATATTGTCCCATAGGAGCCCTACGATTCCTCATGTCTGGTGGTCAATCAGGCGCCGTTTCCGTGAGGCGATCGCAACGAACCCGAGGCCGAGCCCACCCCTATTGATGATGAGAAAGCGCAAGAGGTAAGTAACGAATCAGCTTTAGCTCAGCTTTTTGATTCGGTAGATAACGGTCCGGTGGATGAAGAAAAGCCATTTGTGGATGAGGTCTACATGTTCCATCAACGGTCGAGTCCTTATTTCCTTAGAAATAGACAAGCCGGTGGACCCTTCACAACTTCTACCCCACCGAACAACTTCGCTACCCCGCCTGATCCAAATGCTAGCAATAACCCAGGGCTCCCTCATATACCCGCCCAATATCTCAGCAAGAACCAATCCCAAAACCGACCGCAAGGTTAGCCTCAGAGCCAACCCCAAAATCCGCCTGGGCAAACCAAGATTCAAACCCCTAGTTCTCCCATAGGCCAAGCTTTTAGCTCTGAAAACGAGCAAATGGGTGAATATGTGGCGGAAGAGTTCAAGAAGGTCAAAATTAATTTGTCGGCCTTCGAATTACTCAAAGTTCCTGCCGTAAGGCATGCCTTTTTTAGGGTTCTGAATGAGACTCCCTCATCTAGCACGACACAAGAGACCCTAGCCAAGAGGGTAACCTTCGAGGAGCTCAGGGAGGAACGGGAAGCACAGGACAATACCGGAAGAAGGAACGGTGTGCCCGTAAATCAGTCGGCAAATAGATACCTTGAAAAGGAGCCAGAAAGGGCTAGTAGACAACCTCCTAAGGACCAGCAATTTAAACAAACCAAGGATACAGGCAGTGACAAGAACAAAGGCCAAATAGCTCAAATGGACACACCCGTGGGTATCCTCCAAGGGAGACCGGAAACTCCCCCGTTCCTAACTACTATTAGGGTCTTTGGGAAGAATTTGCACAACTGCCTGCTCAATTCAGGCGCGTCTGCCAACGTCATGCCCTTGGCCATATGCAAAGCTCTTGGCATTACCCCCACGCCTTCAAAGAGAAAGGTCACCCAACTGGACAAAACAGAGATTAACATCGTGGGCGAAATAAACCGCATCCCCATGCAAATCGCTGTAGACCCCCGGATACAGCAAGTTGTGGACATCCAAGTGGTAGACATACTTGATGCCTATGGAATCATTCTGGGGAGAGAGTTCACCAAGGCGCTAAACGGATACACCGCCACCGACCTTTCTCACATGTGGCTGCCATGAAAGGGGCTGCCAAATCAGATTCGTATTGACCGTGAACCTCGGATGAAATATATGATCACGGAATACAATAATCTCAGCGAGGTGCTGTTCGCTGAGACCGACTTGGGGAATTATCGCCCTTTTGCTTACCAAAATGAGCTCGAGTTTCAGGAAGAACGGGCAGATGAGGTATTGCTGGTATTATGTAGTCCCTCGGCGGGTTCCGAGCAAATGCCCCCAGATGCAGAAATGTTGGCAGAAGCTGATGATGAGCCGGACAAAGATGACAACTGGGGATTGCTCGATGGCTTCCAGGATTTCATGGGCAAGTGTGCGAAAGATCAGCTCAGCCTAAGAGCTAGAATGAATTTCCAGGATCTCTTGTTGCCGAACTGGTGCAGGGTACACAATGTTGCTTACTCCAAATTTGACTGTTGCTTGTGCCAAGCAGCAGTGGAGCATGTTAAGAAAGCCGCTGCTCCTCCGACAGAAACACCAAGGACAACACCAGAACCACCTGCTGATCGTTGCCTCGACCCGAAAAACCTTCATAAGATCACAAGGCCCACTGTCCAGCCAAAAGAGAACGAAGGCTCAGTAAGACCCGAAGATAAGGAATCCTTTGAATGCTGGACGCTCCGATTCGATGGATCGAAGTCCAGACAAGGAGCCGGAGCAGGAATCGAACTCATCAGTCCAACGAATAAGACATTTCTCGCTACCCATTGATTGCAGTTTTATTGCACCAATAACATGGCAGAATATGAGGCCTTAGTCCTTGGCCTTCTTATGGCCTTGAGGAAAAATGTGAGTACTGCAAATCTTCGGGGATTCCGCACTTGTGGTTAAGCAGGTCAAGAAATTGTACTCCTGTCATGACCGGAGACTCACCAACTATAGACACAGGGTGTGGGATCTCCTAGAGGGCCTAGATGCGGTCAACATACAATTGATCCCTCGTGCTCAAAATCGCACAGCTGATGCCTTGGCTCAAGCAGCTAGCACGTTACAGCCCCTCTCGTTGTCTGGGCTCAAGAAGTTCACTGTTGAGCTAACATCTACGCCATCGGTCCCGGACAATGTTACCCACCTACAGGTCTTCAATGATGATAAGCATATCCTCCAGTTCATCACAAGTTTTGATGTCTTCGCTGCCCAAATAATTGATGAAGCTGATCCGCAGGAGGCTGAATTGGACATAGAGGGGGTTATCAATCTGAAAACCAACACGATCCCCAGAGGTATGGTTCAGCTGGAGCATGTATTCGACCTGGATCAGATTAGGGATCAGGATCGGCAAACAAAAAAGGAGGCTATAAGCAGCCAGTGCAATGCTCACAACCTAGGAATGGCCAAGGATACCAAGAACATTTTTATTGGGAAGGTATGTACGCCCGAGGAAAAGAAGGGAATCACAGATGCATTGAAAAGATATTCTGACGTGGTGGCATGGAGTTACGAAGACTTGAAAACATACGACACCTCTGTCATCACGCACACTATCCCTCTGAAGACGGAAGTAAGACCGTTCCGCCAGCGGCAGCGCCCTATTAATGCCTTGTTGGAACTTGTCGTTTACAAGGAGGTACAAAAATTACTTTCAGCAAGAATCATCTTTCATGTTAGGCACTCTATGTGGGTGGCTAATTTGGTCCCGGTCAGGAAAAAGAATGGAAAGATCAGATTGTGTGTGGATTTCCGCAATCTCAATCGCGCCTCAGAAAAGGACAACTATCCGGTGCCTTCACTGGATGAAGTGCTACAAATTGTCAACGGCTCCCAGATGATGTCGTTCCTCGACGGATACTCCGGGTATAATCAAGTAATGGTACAATACGAGGATCGCCACAAGACTGCGTTCACCACTAAGTGGGGGACATTTGCATACAGAAGAATGCCGTTCGGGCTCATCAACGCCGGCGCCACTTTCCAACGCGCCATGGATATCGCTTTCAAGGACCTGATTGGAAAATGTATAATCATCTATATGGATGATTTGACCGTATTCTCCAAGAAGCGAGGTGATCACGTCTCCGACCTATGCAAAGTATTTCAGAGATGCCGGGAATTCGGGGTTTCTCTCAACCCCAAGAAGTGCATTTTTGGGGTGACCAAAGGCAGACTACTCGGGCACATCATCTCAGAGCAAGGAATTTCCATTGATCCTGAACGCATTGAGTCGTTACTCAAGATTCAGCCCCCGGGCAGCAAGAAGGAATTAAAGTCTTTCTTCAGAAAGATCAACTTTGTCCGGAAATTCATCACGGGTTTCGCGGAGATCGTCAAATCTCTCAATGCCATGCTCAAGCAGGACGCTAAAGTTGAATGGACACCAGAGGCCAAAAAATCATTTGAGGAAATCAAGCGGGCCATTGCTGAGGCACCTGTGTTAGTCAGTCCAGATTATCTGAAGCCGTTCTACATCTACTCATTTGCTTCGGAGCATTCTTGTTCTAGTATGTTGACCCAAAAGGATGACGAAGGAAATGAGCATCCGATCACCTTCATGAGTGCACCCCTCAAAGATGCTGAATTGCGTTACCACAATATAGAAAAGCAGGCGTATGCTCTCGTTAGGGGAGTAAAGAAATTTAGACACTACATTCTATGCAACAAGGTGTTCGCAATCGTCCGACCCAGCAGTCAAAACGCTTCTCACGCAAAACGAGTTGGGCGAATGAAGGGCTAAGTGGGTCACCCTGCTCCAAGAATATGATATGGAGATCCAACCAATGAAATTGGTAAGGGGGCAGACACTCACCCGTACAATGGCCGAAACGGCAGCAGAGGCCGAACCTGAACTCACGGTACAGCAATATCAGCTTGAAGACGTCTCCCCGGGAGAATGGTACCAAGACGTCGTTTATTATCTGCTCAATCATAAGTGTCCGCCGCATCTGCAAGGAGTCAAGAAGAGGGCCCTCAGATTGAAAAGCAACGTTTATATGTTACAGGGTTCCATTCTTTATAAGAAGAATCATGAGGGAGTTTATTTAAGATGCCTCGGCAAGGGGGAAGTAGAACGCGTTCTGAGGGAGTTTCACAACAAGTTTGGTACGGGCCATGGCTCGGGTTCTTCTACGGCACATCAGATATTAAGGGCAGGGTACTATTGGCCAACCGTCTTCAAGGATGCCCATTGCCATGTTCGTTCATGTCATACGTGCCAGACCGCTGCCACCAGGGAGAGGAATGCTGCTGCCCCACTGCAGCCCGTGCTGGAGGTAAGGCCTTTTGCACAATGGGGTCTCGACTTCATCGGTCCGGTAAGCCCTCCATCATCGGCGGGACACAGGTACATTCTGACCGCTACTGATTATTGTACTAGATGGAAGGAAGCAATAGTTTGTAAGCATTGTACAACTGAAGTAGTTACTGATTTCTTAGAAAGTTTCATTTTAAATCGCTTTGGTTGTCCGTATGCTTTGGTATGTGATAATGGACCTGCCTTCGCCTCATTGAAATTTTCCAGCTAGGCGTTTGACTATGGGATTGCCCTCAAATTCTCATCTAATTATTACCCTCAGGGCAATGGTCTTGCCGAGTCCACAAATAAGAATTTGATTACCGTGATCAAAAAGCTGTTAGATAGGAACCCCAAGGACTGGCATACCCAGCTCCGGTTTGCCCTTTGGGCTGATCGCACCCGCCATAAGGCCGCCCTTGGTGATTCCCCGTTCCACCTTGTCTATGGTCTTGAGCCAATATTCCCCATCCACCTAAAAATTCCTACTCTTCAGTTCATCAACGACTTCTATGAAGGAGGAGATCGTAGGGAGGCTCGTTTAGCTGAACTTTTACATCTAGAGGAAGTTCGAGACCGCGCAATAGAAAATTTCGCCAAACATCAGGGCGTAGTGAAGAGATGGTTCGACCGCCGAGCCAAAATCAAGGCCTTTAGGATTGCAGACTTGGTCTTATATTGGGACAAGGCCCACGAAAAGAAAGGGGGACACAATAAATTCGATAAGCTCTGGCTTGGCCCCTTTCAGATAGCCGAGATTTTGGGAGATAATGCCTTCCGCTTAAAGAACTTAACCAGTGAAAATGTCCCGTTGCCAGTCAACGGGCAGCACCTGAAGCATTACTTCCAGGCTTGAGCTCCTTCGAGCTCTTTGCTGTAAATATCTGTGCATAGGTTAGAGTAGTTGCTTTCTTGCTTGTTTGCGTTTTGTTCGCGTCATTTTTTTTGCTTTCTCCCCCCGGCGGTTTTGTTTCGAAAGAGGTTTCCCGCTCCTTTGTGGTGGCCGTGCTTGCCTGACAAGCGGTTCACTTTGCTGTCCGTTCTTTGTGTTATGTGGCTAAACATTCACTCTAGATTATCGGTCTTTGCAGAGCTGTCCGCGAATGATTTCCCTGTCTGAATTCTACTCAGAACTTGACCCTTCGCCGGATCTTCTTATCCACATCTCGGATCTCGCACAAATTGCATAAATAATAAATTCTGAAGGGCCGTGCTATGGTTGTCACGACACCCAAGTGAGTGAAAAATCTTAAGTCTACTCCAATGACCACTGGAGTCTCAAACCCATTGTAGGCTTCACTGCTTACCCGGTCGAGCTACACGGTAAAAGAGAAATAAAATATCAAAGCAAAAGGAGAAAAAAGAAACTCTGAAAAAGAAAAATAAATGACCGTATGGGCGTTCGGATAACTTTACTGGGGCTATGGACGCCTGATTGGCAGCGGGGCAATGTCCAGGTTACTTTTGGTGTTAGGCAACTTACGTAGCTCACTTGGTTAAAGTAATAACCCTGGTTACTATCTCTAGGAAAGGAATTAACTCACTTCACACACACTTTTGAGATGTCATGTAAGCTGACCCAATTAAGGATCTCATTCTCCCGAATTCATCCTTGGAAGCCGTTTCTGGTCTGCGAAACCAGAGATTTTGGGTCCTGAATGAATATTTATCCCTAGAACGCTCCGGAGCGTTCTCCAGCGGAGTCGCCATTTGTTGTGCCCTCAGCACACACGCCCTGTTCGGAATGGGGACCCTCTTTTCTTTCACCTTGTCGGGTCCGTCGGGGCTGCCTCGTTTTGCGTGCCCCTCTTTTTTAACGTTTTGCATGGTCGATATTACCCTAAAGTTTCATCCTAAAATCGACCGTGGTTTCCCTTATGGTTTTTTGCTGCCCTCCGGGGCCTCGTGGGTTCCTTGGGCCTTTCGGGCTTTGGGGCGGCCCTGGGCCCCTCTGGGCCCGGGCTTCCGGGGTTCCCTTATCGGGTTTCCCTCTTTCATTCGCCGCCCCGGCGGCGTTTCCTTGGCGTCTTTCCGCCCTCTGGAGCCCGCCCAGCCAGTTGCTGTTCGATGGTCTTCGGGGATTCCCCGGCCGGCCCCTGCTCCTTCGGGCCCCGGGGGCCGGAAGTCCGCCTCCGGACTTCCGTCCCGGGATCGTCGTCTGCGACGGCAATCCTCCGTCGGCCGGCCATCTCTCGGGCCCCCGGGCGTCTTTCGTCTCCGCCGTGCAAACCAAAGCTCTCGGCGGCGAACTCCCGGCGGCCGCCCGCCCTTCGGGCCCCCAGGTCTTGTTCGCCACCCCCGTCGCAATGCAAACCAAAATCTCATGGCGGCGATCCCCCTGCGGCGCCCCGCCCTTCGGGCCCCCGGGTCTTGTTCGCCTCCGCCATTCGAAGTCCTCGCAAAGTTTTGCGGCGGCCGTCATTTCGCGGCTTCCCGCCTGTCGGATCCCGAAACCCTCGTCGCCGCCGCCGACCCAAATTTCAAACCGACTGACTTTTGGCGCGATCGTACGAGGCATTTAATGCACGCATTAATGGCGAGGGGTATATAAACCGTGGTCCCCAATGTCTTTTTCACTTGGCAAATTCGAGCAAATTGGAGCAGCGGTTGAATTAGAGCCCACTGCAGTCTGCATCAACGCGATCATCGGCATCAACCTCGCTCCGTCGACTCCACCAGTGGATCCCATCACCTACCCGCTTAACGAGTTGCAGGTAGGCCATCCTCGTTCGCCCTCCCGCTGTTTTCGATCTTTTTGAGGATTTGGTTAAAAAGACCAATGAATTAAATGGCATAAAATTGAACAACCTCCAATCACGCTCCAAACCCACGTTTTAGAAATTCGGTAAACCCATCGCGTTGACCCCCGTGTCGATCCGGAACTCGCCCATTGCGCAGTTGTTCTTCGCGCAGGGCGACCGGCACCCTCGGGCCCGGTCTCCTCCTTCGCCGCTCCATTTCGCGTATAGTTGCATGATAGCGGCCACCTCCCTAGCCGGGCCCGGGTCATCGGGATTCCGTCCCCGGAATGCCCTTCGCGTTTTGCTGCGTTAAATCTGACCTTGGCGGCGAAATCCGGTCCGCCTCCCGCCCTCCGGGTCCCATCCTTTCCTTGGCCGTTTGGGGGTTGTTTAACCTTCACGTTCCCCGCCCATCCTTCGCTGCCGCTCGTCATCGCAGGTTCTATGGCAGGTCCGCGGGGGCGCTGCTGCCCCGCCCCGGCCCTGCTTCCCATTTCGCCACCGTCAGCCTCTAACATTGCCGGAACTCAAGGGCGTTTCGTTCTCATACCGCCTCCGGGTCCCGATGGCCTTCGGCCACTGGTATTCCTTCACGGCGTAAGCCCCTCGGGCGACGCTCCACCGTCCTTGGCCAAGCCGCTTAAGGGTTGTCAGATTTCCCCGGGCGGCCGTCTCTCTTTGCGCTCCACTCGGTGGACCGGTGAGCCCGCTTCTCGCTGGCCGCCGCTGGCCATTGTAAAGCCCATTGGCGGGCGTAACCTCCGGTTGCCTCACCGCCCGGCTTCTCCTCACGGGCCATTGCTCAAAATGATCTAATAACACGCGGCTGCCTTTGGCGACCGCCTCCCGCCTGTGTCCTTTGATCCAATGCCATCCGCCTAAAATGTAAACTAAACCCGGATGACGGGCCGGGCTCTTTGTTTCCCCGTTCGGATCACTGACTTCCGCCTGACTTCACTGATGTCCGCCGGGCCGCCGGCTTCCTTTCACCGACCGCCAGTTCAAACCTCCGGAGCTCCTCAAATCCACCCAAATCAATCCAAATTGAAAATCTAACTTCGACCCACATCCTAAATCATGCCGTTCTCCATCATGGACCTCTTAAAACATCAAAATTTGGCCAACGGGTGTCCCCGGGAGCTTTCGCTCGTGTTTTCCCTTCTTGACAGCATTCCTGCCAGGGAAGTCCGGCCCTCCGGGCCCGGATTGCTCAATTGCCCTAAAATAAAATCGATATCGTCTGAGGATTAAATTTATGATGTATTTGAATAGTTATTTAGATGATATGCTCACAAGGTGGACTAGCATTAACGTTATTGGTGTTTTGTTGTGCTGACCTCGCCCTTTGGTTGCAGGATATATGGAATCGGCCGCAGGAACTTCAGGGGCCTCCGCCGAAAAAGACAAGGGTAAGAAATCTGGGAGAGCTGCTCGTGGAAAGGACGATAAGGACCAAATGAAGTTTCAATTTCAGGGGGAACCGCTCCAGTCAAAGGTCTCGACTGACTGGAAGGAGATTTTAGATACCAATATCGGCTAGGTGGAGATAGATGAGTTCACCCAGAGGGTCAAAGTGGACCCTAAAACAAAGAATGCTCGGTTGATACACCAAAGTGGGATTGCCAAAGCTGCCGGCTTCCCTCCCTCTCTGATAGCACCTGAACTGGTAATGGCTTGCCGTGAAGCCTACCAAACAGATACCAGAACAATCGTGGACAAGGAGGGGAATATCCTGGCCGACATGTCCCCGGCAGGAATCACAAAAACGTTCCACATTCCCACTTTCCCGCACATGCAGATCCCCACTTTGGAGCAGTGTCAGGCGGCATGGGATGCCAATCCATTGGGCTGTAAGAAGTCAATTAACATTTACTGGCTAAAGGAGAGACGGGGCAGCGCTGCAAAGGTTCCCCAAAAGCTGTTCCGCAGCGATTTTCAAGAAGACTATCATGACTTGGTAACCATGCTAAGCAGGGTCATGGGCCTCCCAGCAGCCGCCTACTTCCAGGAGTGGATGGCTTACTATATTGAGCAAATCATACGAGGAAACGAGGACGTGAAAACCAAGAGCTCGTTCGACTGGGGGAGTATTATCAGCAACTGCTTCCACGAGCAGTTCGTGAATGTCAAGAAAAGCAACAAGTTCTACATGACCTCATACCTGGTGTACTCCTTGGTAGGTCAGAGACAGTATAGTGGACTCTTCACGGCGCCGGATGGGGATCACAAACGAGGGATCAAGCCTTTTGACCGGTACTCTCAGCTACAATACCGCTACTTCAAGAAGGAGTACTGCTGGGTCAATGATGCCTTCATAGGCCACATTATCAGATTGGTGGCCGGGGACTTCGAGAGAAGGGTATCCCACAGCGCCAGGGCACTCCTAAACGAGTATGCCTTCTTATACATTCAATTCCCCAAGTTCACTTACATCCGTGCCCAGGGATTCACGGAACGGCCGAACAAATTACCGAGATACCCGAACGATAGGATCATTCTCCTGGAGCTTTCCCGGCAGCTCCAACATATTCAGGCGGTCTTCGGCCAAAAACACGTAGCAGGGATCCCCTATCCCATGACCCTCGGCCAGGGCCTCTATCGACTGCAAACATCTCAATGCGCAGGCAACTCAGAAAAGGAACTCAAAGAATATAACTTTGAATGGTACACGGCTCGCCCACGGATGGACCCACATGGCCATGTCAGGAAGGCGTTAGGGCCAGCATACGCCCACAAGTACCATGTTGAAGATTTCTGGGCGGATTGTAAAGATGATAAGGAGGTCTGCCAGAGACACTACATGCGAATGACAGTGCAGTTTTTAAGGAGAGTACAGCTGTTTCCGGTACCGGACCAACTTGAAGAGGATGAGTCCGCCCTTGTGCACCCGAGGTACTCTGCGGTTGCCGACCTGGCAATCCCCTCCATCGACTGGGACAGACAAGAGGTTGAGGACCTAGATACCATCACCCAGCCTATCATAGCTCGCACTAGGGAGTGGGTCGACGGGCGGGTCGCTCGACTGAAGCGACAGGGGGTGGCTCTAACATATGAAGCGTTCAAGAGCGGGCTAGGCGCCACGGAGGACGTTGCCGCCTCTACATCAGCTGGTGAGACTTCCAAGTCTCCCCCTGTCACCAGGTCCCAGAAGAGAAAAGAAGCAGAAACAGCACAGTCTGCGGACCCCACAGAGCAAGCAATGAAGGACACGGGAGGCTCATCTCCCAAGAAGCTCAAGAGAACAGTGATCACAACGGAGGCGCAACCCCCTTTGCTCCTTCCTCCCCCAACTGGTGCACTGCCCGCTTCTCAAACTATGGTCGCATCATCTCCGCCGGCAGTGGACATCTCTGTCCATCTCGCCCCTTCGCCCCCGGCCGGGTCAATTGTCAATATTGACTCCTCCTCTAGCATGACCACTTCCCCTTCCTTTGCTGCTGCCATGTCACCCATTACCTCCCTGCCTTTGGTAACAATACCATCGCTGGTTCCCCTTTCCACTATGCCCGAGGCTATTACACGGCACCTGCAGAGTCTTCCCCCGAGCTCTCGCAACTCCTAATGGACCCCGCACTCCAGGTGGCCCTCGCCCAAGCCCTAGCAACAGCTCAGCCTTCGCAACCGCCAACAGGTCCGCCGGCCATGGAGGCCACAATGCAGATTTCCAAGGAGTTGGAGGAGCTGGAACAAGAGGCTTCGAAGCCTATCGAAGAGGAGGCCGATGATTATTATGAGCAACCCGAATATATGCACAGAACCATCGACAAGGTGGCCTACGAGGAAGAAGAGATGATCTCTTCCAAAGGGGGGGATGGAGAGGATGGCTCGGGTGCCAAGGAAATTATTCGGGTCTTCGATGAAGACGAGGAAGAAGGGTTGGCTCAGCAGCCAAAAGATGTTGGGGAAAAGGCAGAACAGTCACCACGTAATGAAGAAGGATAGCCACAAGAGAGGCAGCCTGAAAAGAATCTACCTAAGGCTGAGACCCACGTTGTGGAGAGCCCCGAACCCGAGGCTGCTGAGGAAAGGAAAGAAGAGGAGGCAGCAAAAGAACAAGATCCCGCCCAGATATTGACCACCAAGGCACCCATTAAGCGCCTCATGTTTTATCAAGACTCTGACGAGGAGGAGGATGCTGCCAAGGAAAAGGAAGAGCTTCAAAAGGAGGAAGAGGCAGAGATCTTACAGTTAACGGAGAATGGTGAAGGCAGCCATGAGGCACCCAAAGACAAATCTGTCATGCCCGACTGGCTGGAAAAGCAGCTCGAAAAGACTACTCCTATTTTGAGCGACTCGAGGTCGAGATTGGAAGCCATTTTGGCTCGATCCCTGACCGTAACGAAGAAGGAGAAGAAGCCTAAGGTCCGTTCCAGGATAACCATGGACGCTTCTGGCTCCCGGGCTGCACAAGTAGCAACGCCAACTGTTGGCCAGGCCGGGATAAGCTACAATATCTCCACGATTGACCTAGGGACAGCAACTAGGGAGCAGAAGGTCGGACATCTGGAGGAGTCCGTGGCCACGGTGGTGCATCTGATTAAACAGGAAAAGGTCACTAAAGATGAGCTAAAGGCGCAGGTTGCTGCCCTAACCGACTACATCTAGCAGTGGTCTTCAATAGACGACCTCCCCACTACCTCGACGGCCGCGCCACAGCTGCTCTCCAAGGAACAAATAGATAAGCTGGAGAGGAGGAAAAACTTGGAGAAGACCACGGAGGATTGGTTCCAACAAGTTGCGAGCGTCGGAAACGTAGGAATTGGCTTGGATGTGCAGATAGCCAACAAGTTCCTGGACCTGGTTCAATCCTTGGAAAGCACGAAGAAACTCTGCATCGGCTTCCCTGCGATCTATGACTCCACCTTCCCAAGGGTTGAGGCCATCCTTCAAATGCCAGAAAGCACGTGGGAAGAAAAGCTAGAACTGAAGAAAGAGGATCACTGGTTGGTGGACGTGTGGCGCAGAGACCTCATCAACCGGAAGGAGAGGATGGAACAAATCCAGAGTAGGGTGGATCCAGATATTGCATGGATCAAGGAAATCCGAGCTGAATGCGCCGAGTACCTTAAGCTAATAACGGGCCATGATATGCCCACGGTGCAATTGGATGCAGGAAAGGTCAGGTCATACTTTGAGGAAAGGATGAAGGACGGGACAGCCGGAGATATCACAACGGACTTCCTGAGTTTCGCTGCCCATGCCTTCGATAGATCAGAGCTATTCAGAGATTAAGGTTCAAAGTATGATGAGGACTGGAAGCGGCTGGAAGACAACGCCAAAGAATGGAGCTACCGGGCATTGAGATGCGAAATCCTCGAGATCGATAAGCTCCAGGCTGTCATCCTCAAACACATAGAGCACACATCCTCCGAGGAGCAACTAGACAGCCCAGCCAAGGAGAAGGACCTCCCAGAAGAGTAGCTACAGCCAAAGAAACAGCAATTAGCTACAAGACAAAAAACAAATAGTGTCATCCGCTAGATGACGAAATAGGGAAAGGACAAAGAATATTTTTTAATTGAAAATCTAATTGGGGGTAGGTGAAACCCTATTTTGTAATGAATCGTGGCCACACAATGGAAATGAATCTTGGCCATTAATTTGGTTTTGTGAAAACTATAAATAGAGCACTCCTCTCATTTGCAAAGGAGAGAGTTGAGTTGTTGTAAAGGCATGCTGCTGAAATTTATGAGAAATAGCATTGACTTGGTGCATTTCCTTGTTTTCTCTCATGTCAATTGATTCACTTCTCCAATATTAGATGTTTAGTTTAGATCTCTTTGCTGTTTAGTTAGCTGTTCATGTTATTTTGATAATTTTAGGAATGCTGTTGGCTGATTGTGAAGATTCCTGTTTTGTTGATGATCCCTTAGTCCATACTTTTTGCTGTTTGCTGAAGGTAGACAGCTGTGCAAAGTTAGCTTGGACTTGATTAAAGCTGCCCCAAACACTTATCTTTAGTTCATGCATGTATGTGGTGGATGAATGATAAAAATCTGCAACCCTTAGAAGATAGCACAATTTCCTTGATACTGTGAAATCTCTGGTTAAGTGGGATATTGTTTTGAAGGAATTGTCCATTGCAGGAACTCCATTATCACTGTTCGCAGCAAGCTTTAGGCTTAGGAACTTTTCTCCCCCTTCGCTCTTTTTTCACTTTCTTTAGAAACTGAACAATACCAAGGTTCATTGCATCTTATAAAGCCAAATCTAACAACTAGATGGAGTTTGAGACTGCTGTTTGAACCTACAGCCAACGCATAACTGCTTTCATGCTAAAAGACTCCTTTTCCAAGATCCAACTTCATGCTTTGTGCTCACACTTTGTATTTCTGTAAGGCCGCCTTGTGATTCCAGCAAATCACATCAAACTACTGAGGTATCTTAGCACTGTCATGACCTGACACCCGAGAGACCTTGGGATAGTGTTCTGCAACTCGATTGTGGGAGATTGTCTTTCAAGAGAGGTAGTGCACCTGTGCACTGCCTGTGTTGTGAAGTGCATAAAAACAACATCAACATATTCCACTTAACATCAAGGATAATTAATCACAATTGTCAATGATTATGCTCTCATTATTTTTAGAAACATTAATGTCTTATGTAGTGCCAAAATCTTCTCATGATTATAGTTTGGCTTTGTGTGAAGGATCCCTCTATATCACTTTGATTCCACTTCTAAGTTTGACCCTTTTTGAGACTCTAGAGACCTTCTCTTGACATTAGAGACCCATTTGCAATGCAAGCCATGGTTTTTTTGGGAAATTCATAGTGTCATCTTGGCTATTGTTCATTTTGTAAAAAATCCATTCACGACACTATGTCATACCATGTGTAATGTTTAGAGATGAAGATTTGGCTTTCCAACAACCAAAACAAATAGTTTGGACCTAATGTTGACTATATTAGCACCCTCAACCATCCTCTTTCCATAATTATCCATTACTTTACCTAAACATTGCTAGAATTACTACTCATGGCTACATTCAAATCCATTTTTACTTTCATTTGTTCACACAATCTCCATTAGAGCTTCAATTGATTGTTGTCAAATTCCTACAAGTGATTACTTATCATCCCATAGGGCCTTTTGTGACATGGATAGGAAGGGGATACATGTTGCTACACATATTCTTAGATTACAAATCTTTCTTCCTCCAATACCATCTCATTATAGGGGTGCTTGAATTTTAGGTATGTATGTTGGATAAAATAACAATCTCTAATCCAATTGTTAATTAGAAAAGATCCATTCATGTTATGATAGCAATTGGTGACATACAAGGCTTAGATTACTACAATATGAAAATATGAAATTGTATGCAAATATGAAATTAAGTTGCCTTAATATGGAATTACCATGTAGAGATTCAAATCCATTGTTAATTATCAAAGATCCATTCATGCTATGATAGCAATTGGTGACATACAAGGCTTAGACTACTACAATATGAAAATATATGCAAATATGAAATTAAGCTACCTTAATATGGAATTACCATGTAGAGATTCAATTTTTTTATGATGCTTAAATTAGCCACTTTAACATGCTTAATAAAACCACCTTAAATGAAATAAAACCAATAAAATAAAGATAACATCACCATAAGATAATGTTAAGATTTATCTTCTTGAGTAAAATTTTGAAATGTCGTCGAGCGGGAGACTTTCGTGCATGCAACGGGAAAATGCAATTTTGTTGAAGGTTGCAGAGCGGGATCACTTGGGTGAGAGCCCTGTGGCTACTGCTTTTCCCTTTGCTCCTTTCGCTCCAGGGGCAAATACAGATTTGAAGCTTGGTGCATGCGTTTAGGTGAGTGCGTGTGTTCATCGGGATGCTGCGCAAGGTTTGGGCACGCCCCTTGCTTCTGCAGTGGAGTGTCTTAGTGAGGTTGCTGTTGACAGTGTGGGAGAGGGCCTTCCCTCTCTTCCTGTCGCTTCCTTTGCTAGGGTTGTGCGGGCTTGTGTAGGTGGGGGCCTTGTTTCCCCTCCCCCAATTGCTCTAGTTTGCTAACACATCTTTTTTTGATGCTGCTCGTGCCTAGTTTCCTCTTGCTCTGGCTAGGGTTAGACCTCTACCCTGCGCTTCTGCTTCCCCTATTGTGGTCTGTGGACTTGAGGTTGCCGAGAATGAGGATTTCTATGTGTGTTAGGGTGTGGTCTGTAGGTTTAATGGCTTGTGGCCCTCCTTTCGTGATCTCCATGAATGGGTTTCTATTTCCTAGAAGCCTATTGTTTCTAGACAGATTGACCTCTATCCCAGTGCTAGAGGTTTTTTCTTTGCTACCTTTACTTCTTTTGAGGATTACGATAGAGTGCCAAATCGGGGGTGGATGTGGGGTGTTCATTCGGCCTTGGTCTTGCTCTTTCAATCCTCTTATGGAGCCACTGAATATTAGACCAGTTTGGGTCTGATTGTCGAATCTCCCTCTCCAGTTTTGGGAGGATTCTTGTTTTAAGGCTATTAGAAATGCCATTGGTAGCTTTTTGAAGGTGGATTCTACATCTCAGGATCTTGGGCATACTACAGTGGTTCGTATTTTAATCGATTTGGACATCTCCAAACCTCTCCATGGTGATGTGGTCTTGATGGTGGAGGACAAACCTTGGAAGCAACTTCTGGACTATGAGGGGCTCCCTTTTCAGTGCAGGAGATGTTTCTCTGTTGATAATTTGGCCTTTGGCTGCCCTCTTGCTCATCGCAAGGGCACTGCTACCTGGTGGAAGGATTCTTTCTTAGACCATCTCACGGTGGGCTCTCCCTCTTTGGATGGTCCATCTGAGGAGGAGGACCCTTCCTCTTCCTTGGTGGCTGTCTCCCTAGGTTCCTCCTCTGGGTTTCCCTTCTGTGGAACCATTGCCCTGATTTGCTATCATTGTGCTGACTGAGCCTGCTCGTCCCTTGAACACTTCTGGTGATCTTTCAAATGCTCCTGAATCCTCTTCTACACTGCCGACTTCGTTGTGTGGTGGCTCTTTGTCCGTGGTGGTTGTTGAGGAACCGCTCATCTCGTCTCACTCGGTTGATGTTTTCGAGCCTACTTGGTTTGTTGTGCAAAAAAGAAAGAAGGGACTCCCCAAACTGTGGCCTCGAGTTTTGGGAGTTAGATCTACCCCCTCAGATTCTGGGGTTGTCTAGTTCTAGTACATTTTTGAACTGCTGTCTGTTGGCTGTTCAAGTTCTAGTATTGTTCTGTGTTTGGCCTGTTTGGCTTGTTCTCTTTCTAGTTCACATCCTGTTTTGAACTACTCTTTCTTGGGCCCGAGGGCTCTCTGTGTAAAGGGTACAACGCCCTATAAATGCTGCTTACTTTATCAAAAACATCACCATAAGATATCAACAACAAAGAGATACAAATCGACAACCATTAGATGATCATCACCCTTTCGAGAAAAAAAATCCACCAAAAAGAGAGACCAAGCATGTAATATCTTCAAATGCAAGATTACAATATATTCACTTCTATCACTATTTTTGTGTCTTCAATCCAACAAAACTTGTATAGAGAGTTTTTAGTCTATCTTATCATATTACATTTCTACCACTATAACCCATGTTTATATAGCATTTTCATCCTCTAAATGGGGCATTCAAGTTGGCTATCATATCTCAATGGATCCTTTGGATAAATCCAAGCATTAATGTCATAGGATAATATAGGTTGTAATTATTTTGCTCACCTACTTGATTTCAACAATTGATTGTTGTTAGTTTCTAACCAACCCGATGATTATTGTTTATAACCATATTTTTTTTTAACTTCAATAATAACTACACAAAGTGACAAAACAACCTCATGGGAAGTTGGATGCCCAAAACCACAATATCTTTATTTGGTAAATAGTAAAATATTTACCACTAAAAAATAGTTATCGACCCTCAATTAAAATTTAATTATCATACTAATAAAAATTAATTACCATAACAATAAAACCTGGATGGTGAAAAATAATCACCGTTGATGGTGAATCCCTCATCCCTTATAAATGATTTACAAACCATAATAAGAGTAATTATATCATATAGGATTTACAAGGTTGTTGGAATTTTAATCCTAACATTCTCCCACTTGACATACATTGTAAATACTTACATAGGAAAACCAACAAGGGAAAAAAATCTCTTAGCCAACCATGTAACACTTGATTCTTCAATATGCTTTTGTGCTCCAACAAAATACCTACAATAGCAACCAATATAACCATCATAAAACAAGAACTCCTCACATCCTCTATCATGTCAACTTATAATAGGATGAGGACCATGCCAAGTTGAAACATACCAACTATCATTGAATTCTACAACAATCTATACTTGAAAACAAGTAAAAAGGTAACAAATGACTTTGAGGGGCTGCTACACTCATAATAGTGGGAATAACAACCACAAAAAATTACTTGCTCATCCAATCTAACCATACTTCAAAGCTAGGGTAAACAAAACATCATAGTTACTTCATCCCATCAACATATCAACCCAAACTGTAATCAAGTCTTTGTATATCCACCACTTTGATTGTCCATCCTCCTATCTCAATGCAACATACTAATGTACAAATGACCACAGACAAGGCCAATTAACTAACTCTACATCAACACTAAACTAATATGTGGATATAAATAGTCCACATCCAAGTCTTTAATGCAACCTATGGGTAAAGACAACCCACCAAATTGCACAACTCTTGGATCCCAAACATGAAACATGCAAACTCATCCTCACTTTAGTAACCTACAAGTTGAAACAACCAAAAATATATCCTAACAATGAGGAACATACATATCTAGGACACTCACATAGAGAATGTGGCTAGATCCTTTATTGCATAGTGTTAAGGAAACATACAATGCTATGCATAAAACATATCTCATTACCAATCTCCAAATAAGTCTCCCAAGTCCTCTAAAACAATGAAAAAGGAAATCAAGGAGCTACCAAACTATTGCCAACAACATTGAAGTACTAACAATAACACTTGACTCCATACAAACCTCAACTTCATAGAGATCAAAACCTTTAAGAAGAAGGCAATAAATGAGGAAATAAAGAGTTTGAAAATCAAATCATATTATTGTACCACACTAACATGTGCCAAGATATGTAAAGTAGGATCTCCTCCAACATTCCTAGACTGAAAGGATATCAACATCTAATATTCAAATTATGATGAAAACATAGCAGCAATAAATGTAAATCTCTCAAATTGAAGGTAAATCAAATAAACCAATTATTCCCACAATAAAGGGAATATGTCCAAAGCCACACATCATTTCTTGTACTTAAAATCCATAAAACCATGCACCTACTTCTCAACAAGCTCTCAAAACTTTCACATTCAATATTAATTCACATGAGAAGATAAGATACAATTTAAATAATGCATATGATATTCAAGTGGGCAACACCTCTCAAATCATTCACCTGCCAAGTAAACCAAGAGTGGAACACAAGATTGTCCTATGTATTCAACACCAAACAATAAAAGCTTGTAATAAAGGGCAACCTTCTCATCAAGTCCTTAATGGACTCACATCCATATCTAGGTGTAGGCTCTTTAGTATTATTGTTGAAAAATTCATAACAAGTAACCATTCCAACACACATCTCTAAGATGAGAGTTGTCACACCTCGCCCAAGTCTCTCTCTTATCCATGAGCATCCACCAATCAATCCATGCCAACTTCAAATACAATTTATAAAGTCATAAAGCTCCAAGTAAATGGTCAATAATCAAAACCAAAGAGAACTAACCAAACCCCTTCAAAGTTCCAACTATAGAATTAGGAACATAGCATGACATCATGATCTAACATCTTCTCAAAAGATCATATGCTTCAACAACCATATCTTGCTCCCAAGAGCACTTGCATCATGCCAAAAATCTAACTTATGATCAAGAGTACAAAATGCTACAATGCCATCCATCCTCTAAACCAAGGATCATCTATCAAAACTAACGAGTCATAAATCTATCACCTTAATAGAGACTCCAAGAGTCCTCCATGGAAAACCAAGATGTCAAAACCTCTTCAAATAACATGAAGATCAGTAATCCTTTGTTAATAGAATCAAATATGTCAATGAACTCTCACTACAACCTAAGGGCACAATCCAAGAGCTCCTTATGACACTAATCAAATTAAAGACTATTCATGGCTCACTACACACCACAAAAACAACTACTTCAAACCAAGATCTTGAAACAAAAGAAGATAGAACACACTATGTAATTGCACAAAACTCCTAGTGAAAGTGATACTGAGCTATGCATGGTATCATGACCAACATCATTGGTAAAACTCTACTGAAAGTGAACATAAATTCTCATGCACCATAGACTACCACCACATATTCTAATTAATAACTAACATTTTCTATGTCTTACTAAAATAGACATACAAATGTAACCAAGGTGACCAAGAATGAGGCCTACCAAAAAGAATCCACATTAGATAATTAACAAGATCTACACATATGCAACATCTCAAGGGAGAAATACATAATCAATGCTCCAATCTCAAATAATTAAATAAATAGATTCAATCCCACATCAATAACATGCATAACAGAGCTAACCAGGTATAACATGTAGGTTTATATATAGGAGTTAATTTGCACCCCTTACACAAATTCCCCTTTTTCCCTTCTTCACTTTAGAAAACCAAATTTGGAGGCTTAATTCCACATAAGCCTGCTGCCTTCATTCCACTTGGCGCTTGTTTTGAGCATCAACGGAGAAATTTCTATTGGGGATGTCCATGCGATGCACAGATGCCTGCATGGCATGCTTATGTCCCTGGTAGATTCCTGTGGTTGAAGCCTACAGAGGTGTTACACTTCTCATTGGTAGTCGACTTGTAATGCCCTCTTTAGCCGACCGACCCGAATATGGCTGTTTTCTTCATCTTTCCTTCAAATTCCCTCCTTCCACATGCATTTGAACTTCTTCACAACTTCTTTTGCATCCTCTAAGCATTCAATCTATCTCTTCAAGCACTTTTAGCAACACTTTTGCACTCCATAGCAGCAACGACATCACTCTATCAATTCAGTAAAGCAAGTGTGGGACAACACCATTGTAGCAGAGGCTCAAGATACTCATTTTCTCCCCCATTAGCCTTGAGTGCTCTTGGTGGTGGTAAGATTTCCACTCCTCTCCTCTATTACTTGGTTTAGTAAGCACATTTACTGTTTGGTAGTGTTTTAGTGTTCTTTACTTCATTTCCTTCTTTATCATACTATTTCTCCATTGTTGCAAACTTGGCTGTCCATGGAGGTGGAAACACCAAAGCGGGCATTTCACTAAGGCAAACCCCTTAATAGCCCCAACCAAATTTTCCTCTTCTTTGTGTGTAGTTGAATGTGCTACTCAGAGCTAGTTGGCAAACACATTTCTTTGTGAGATCATTCTTACCACCTTAATTCTTGTATATTTACTTTATCATATTAAAGCATATCTTGTCTACTTCATAGTGTTATTTTGGCTCTTTGGAAGTAGCTAGCTAGGCTGTTAGTCTGTTTTCTAGAGTTTAGCCTTGCCTCTTTAGTCCTCTGGTCATGTGGACGCCAACACACTTGAGAGACGCTAGGATGCCGCGCTGTCGTCTTGGGACTGTGCTTTCATCCTTGGGCTGAGAGCTTCTTGAGGCATAGTGTTGAACCCAAAAATTGGCTTGCCTAGCTCCATTTTGAGTTTCGGCTCTACAAAGTGATTGAAGGACTTTATAATCCTCATCATTCTCATCCCTCATCTCCAAACACCCCTTTAAGTTGAATTAAGTTAGGGCAGCCTTCCGCTCTTAGCTCTCCATCACCTGGGGCCTTGAATGTGGTTGGTCCCCCTCTCTTACAGTTTCCAAGACTCAAACACCAGGATCAATAAGAGACCCGATTTTCCAAATAAATCCACAAAAGAGTACCCATATATTAATAAGAAGCCACCAAGCAATTATGTAAATCTATAATTTTTTCCATCTAGACAACTCTAAGAGTCTAAACACAATCTTTCCATAAATCTACAAACCACAAATTTTGGTTAGCATGAAAAACTTGCAAAACCATCTCTATAAATCTAAATGCACTTAATCATCTAGATATTTAGGTAATCAAACATGTCATCTAAAATATGTATAAACCCACAACTTAAAAAAAGGAAAATTGTAACACTTAAATATCCAAAATAACATGAATATGAAAAGGAAGAACCAGGTTGTTCAAGAGTGTTTAGATCACAAAGGGCCAACTCAACAATCCACATACAACCAATGGAAAATCATCAAGTGTTTTCATGTAACTTGGGACTAAATCCATGGCCCCGACATACACTCCATATAGTAGTCAAAATAGTGGGTGTTTTCCCATGTGATCAAGGACCCAAAAGCACCCACCCAACATGAACACCCTTTCACTACACATGACCACAAGGTAAAGGAGCCTAACCACACTGTAAAAGGATAATTACATATTTCCAAACAAGAGCTCTAAGTCACCACTAGACGCAAGGAGCAAACACAACCAACTCCATGAAAAAAAAGATCCTCAACCATAAGCTTCCATTTCCCACCATATATCCCATTGAAAATATCTATCCAAGAGTTAGATGTTATTGTTTTCAATCTCACATATCTACAAAACAATGTGAATACACGAAATATCCATTGCAATCCACAAGCCTCTAATGTCTCCTTAAATAGATATGGCTCTGAGACCAAATGTTGGATAAAAGAACAATCTCTAATCCAATTGTTAATCATCAAATCTCCATTCATGCTATGATAAAAATTGGTTAGATACAAGACCTAAACTACTATAATATGAAAATCTAAAATTAAGTTGCATTAATATGGAATTACCATGTAGAGATTCAACTTATTTATGATTCTTAAGTCATCTACTTTAATTTTTTTATTAAAACTACCTCAAATGAACTTAAAACAATAATAAAATAAAGATGACGTCACCACAAGATAGCAATGATAGAGAGAAACAAATCAATAACCGTTAGAAGATTATTTCACATCACAATATTTGTGTGGAGAAACCCTTTCAAGAAAAAAAACCACCAAGAAGAGAGGCCAATAATTATTATCTTCAATTTCGCAATACAATCACTTCCATCACTCTTTATGTGTCTTCAATACGATAACACATGTATGCAAAATTTTCACTCTAACTCATCATATTACATTTGTACCATCATAACCCCTATTTATATAGTATTTTTACTCTCTAAATGGGGCATCCAAGTTGATTATCATGTACCAACACCTCCCTTGGATAAATCCAAGCAATAATGTCATACTTGATAATGTAAGTTGTAAGCATTTAACTCACCTACCTAATTTGGACACTTAGTTGTTATTAGTTTCTGACCAACTTGGTGGTTATTGTTTATAACCACAAGTTGTTTTAACTTTAATAATAGCCACAAAAATTGACAAAAAGCCTCATAACAACCTCATGGGAAGTTGGACACCTAGAATCACCATATCCTCTAAGATTATTATCCAGTAAATAGTATATCTCTACTGGTAAAATTAGTTACCGACCCCTAGTAAAAAATTAATTACCATACCAATAGAACTTAATTATCATAAAAATGCAACCTTGATGATAAAAAATAATTATTATTGATGATGAATCTCTCATCACTTATAAAAAATTTACAAACAATATTAGGAGTAATTATATGACCTAGGATTTACAAGGTTGATGACATCTTAATCCTAATAAGGTTACTCTACACATGATTCTCTTAGAGTTGGATATTAGGGCTTCTTGGTACATAGGGAGAAAATTTGTTTATTTAAGCTATTAGCCTAGCTATTTGTAAGCTTTTTTTTTAAATGAAAAACTACAAGCTATGTTAATAATATAGTGTATATTAGATGTTGATTACCTATTTTTTTCTCTATATTTTTTTTCACTTAGTTCTAGGTTTATTTGCACTAATCTTGACGATAGATTAGATTAGCCTAATCTTAATCATCAATGATTAAATCTAGTAAACCAACCTAGTTATTGGTGGATATTGTGAACCCATTTTGTGTTGGTATTATCGTCATTTACTTCACTAGATAAACCTCCATTTCCATTAAATAACACACCATTTGGAAAATTTCCATCTACATTTTTAATGACAATGCAAGATTTAAATAAGTCTACATGTACCAAATACAAGTATCAACTTACTATTCATTTATCACATCATTCACATCAATAATAAGGTTGAGATAGGGCTAAACATGCAAGGAATAAAAGATGTGGGCAACAACTAAGATAATATTTCTTTAACATGCTAAGATAAGATAAATTAGGTGCACAATCTTGACAATTCAAAAACATTATGCTGAAAGGAATCCGGGTAAGTGGAAGCAACTTCCTATACTAAACTAAGTAGGAGAGAGTTGCAAAAATTTCTTAAAAACCTTTAACTATTACAGATTTAGATGCACATACATATCATAAATAGATAAACAATGAACTCATAACACATAATTTTACACGGGGAAAACCCTTTCGGGAGAAAAACCCCACACTCCAAAACACAGTTTAATTATATTATTTAGCAACAAATAAATAGTTACAATATACTTCTAGAGCTATGCTCTTGCAGGAGTCTTCACACTTCACAATTTTGGAGTAATTTCAGTAGCATAAATGATACTTCAATACAACAACAACATAAACTTCAAAATACAAGTGCTCAATATATAAGAGCTTACAATGCATAAATTAGAAATTTCTAAAATAATTACCAAAGGTTCAATATGCAACATGGAAAGCACCAAAAACAATGCAGATGCACAACGATAAGTTTCCAATTGTCACCACATGCCAATTTGCAAAATCTGCACTTACCAAAATAACTGCACCTTGAAAACTCACATTCCATGTAAAATCAACACAGAAATAGATTTTTTTTTTATGTACTTCCACCTATATAAAAAATAAAAAAATTTCCAACTTGAATCCTCATTCAAATAGAAACTGCAAGTTGTAACTCACAAAGAAAAAGTGATAAAATCAACAACTTTTAATATTTAGCAAAATCAAAAGGTTGAGACACCTTCTTTTTCCAACATTCTCCCTCTTGTTGAACACCTTTGAAGAGCCAATGAAAAAATTAGGATTTAATTGCTAGAGGCCATGAGGCCCATAGACTCCGAACACCATTTGAAATTTTATGTGCTCACTGGCTTTGTCAATGCATCTGTAACATTCATCAGGGTGTCAACCTTCATCAACTTCACCTTTCCATCTTCCACCATATCACAAACAAAATGAAATTGAACAACAATGTGCTTTGTTCTAGCATGGAAAGTAGGACTCTTTTCCAAGCAAATGGCACTCTGATTGTCACAACAGATAGTAATCTACACTGCATCAAAACCAACATCAGAACACAAACGCTTAAGCCAAATGGCTTCCTTGCAAGCATGAGTAGCTGCCATGTACTCTGCTTTTGTAGTGGACAAGGCGACTAAAACTTTCCGCTTACTCATCCAAATGATAACACCACCATACATTGTGAAAACATATCCATTGGTGGATCTTCTACTGTCAATGTCACCTACCCAATATGAATCCACATATCCACAAATACTCACTAAGTGCTGAGGGCTAGTAGGATAACCATGGTAATATAAGGAATACTCAGAAGTACCCCGTAAATATCTGAACACTCTCTTCATTGCATCCCAATGTATCCATCCAGGATTAGCCATAAACCAACTAAGGACTCCCACTGCTTGGGAAATTTCTAGCCTCATACAAACCATAGCATACATAAGACTGCCAATATCACTCACATATGGTACTCTGTTCATGTCCTCCATCTCAATAGGAGATTTTGGAGAATCCTCCACAAAAAGCTTCATCCCCTGCATTATAGGAACAACTAACTATCTGCAAGCTGTCATGTTGAACCCTCCAACACAATGTTCATATACTTTCTCTGGCTTAATCAAAGCTTTTTTTTAGCTCTGTCTCTTTTGATCTCCATCCCCAAAATATACCTCGCTGCATCTAATTCCTTCATCTCAAAATGTGTTGACAACTGAGACTTCAAATCTAAAATCAAACTTTTACCATTCCCAAAAATAACATATCATCTACATACAAGGCAATTATGAGAATGCAACCATTATCATATTTGTAATACACACAATGGTTAGATTTAGATCTCAAAAATACCAATGACAACACATAGGTATCAAACTTTTGGCACCACATTCTAGGAGACTACTTAAGACCATACAAAGACTTTTTCAGCTTGCAAACCAAATTCTCTTTACCTTTAACCACACAATGTTCTGGCTGTGACATATAAATCTCTTCCTCCAAGTCACCATGAAGGAATGTTGTCTTCACATCCATCTGTTCCACTTCTAGATCATATACTGCTACAAGTGATAACAAGAACCAAATAGATTTCAGCTTCACAACAAGAGAGAAAATCTCATCGTAGTCGATTCCCTCCACCTGAGAATATCCCTTACCAACCATTCCTTATGCTTCTCAACACTGCCATCTAGACCAAATTTTCTCTTGAACACCCATTTACATCCAACTGGTTTCCATCCTTTAGAAAAGGTACTAGATCCCATGTATCATTTTTCTTTAATGTAGCCATTTTTTCATCCATGGATTTCATCCAAGAATATCATCACTCATACCCATAGCCTCTCTAATAGTCCTAGGATCATTAGTGTTAGGAATAAAAGCAAAAATGTAACTAGAATCCAACAAAGAATAACAAATCTTTCAGGTGAATATCCAAACCTATCAGGTTGTCACCTTTCTCTAGTAGACCTCTTCGGAAATTTTAGAGCTTCTCAAACTCTCCTCATCACCAGGTTCAACAAGAGTATGTAGTTCTTCTTTCATCGGAGTAAGTGGAACTTCAACTACCTCCTTTTTTTTCTCCTCTTTCTCTAGTTGCAGCTCAACTTTGCAAGGTTTCATCTCTAAAAAAATCACATTTTTTCTATAGAGAACCTTTTGGGCCATTGGATCCCAAAGCTTGTACCCCTTCACACTGACACCATAGCCAATGGATATACATTTAACTGCTTTGTTCTCCAACTTAGAACTCTCCTCAATTGGAACATGAGCATAAGATTGACAACCAAATACTCTGAGATGTCTCATCGAAGGATTTTTACCATACCACACCTCCATGGGTATCTTATCAACAAGAGCTAATGTAGGAGATCTATTGATTAAATAACTTACGGTGGCTATAGCTTCAACCCAAAACTTCTGCTCAAGGCTAGCACCACTCAGCATACTCCTAGCCCTCTCCATCAATGTCTTGTTCATCCTCTCCACAACTCCATTTTTCTACGAGGTATATGGAGTTGTCTTATGTCTCCCAATCCCATGCTCTTTACAGAACTTGTTGAACTATGCAAAAAAAAAACTCACCACCATTGTTAGTCCTCAAACACTTAATCCTTCTACTAGTCTGATTTTCTACCAAGTCTTTAAACTCCTTAAATCAACTAAAGACTTTAGCTTTTCTTATGAGAAAATAAACAAATTTCCTTCTACTGTAATCATCTATGAAAGATACAAAATATATATATTTTGACAACAAAGGAACATTCACAGGACCAAACACATCTGCATGAACATAGTCCAAAATCCCATAAGACTTGTGAGAACTAGAATGAAAAGTAACATAGTGTTGTTTACCATAAATGCAATGTTCACAAAAGTCGAACTCAAGATTACAATCATCAAGGCCTTCAACAAGGCTCTTAGATTTCAGGGCTCTAAGACCCTTCTCACCGATGTGACCAAGTCATTAATGCCATAGCATTGTCTTCTTTGTAGGAAGCTTCATTTCCAAGGAATGAACACCCTTAGGTACCCAAAATGCATGACCATTAGTTGTAGCTGCTATGGATTTCTTTACTCGATCTGACAGTGAGGATGAAGAATATGAAGATTTCTTCTTTGGTTTGTCAAAAGAACTATTGCATGGAATCGTGCATGCATCTAGCTTGAACAAGGTGCCAATTTGAACACCCTTAACCAACACCATCGATCCTCTTGTCATCTTACATCCTCCACTCGAGAAAACAACTTGCACTCCTGCATCATTCAATTTACTCATAGAAAGTAGGTTTCGTACCAAACTCGGGATATGCATTACACCATCAATCCCCTTCACTCTTCCATCAGGGAATTTGATTTTTACTCTTCCATGACCAACAATATTTATGTGAGAGTCATCACCTAGATACACCTTCCCACCATCATATTCTTCATACTTTGAAAACCAACCTATGTGAGAGGTCATGTGGAAAGAAGCACCTGAGTCTATCAACCACACATCTTTAGATGCATGCGTTGCTAAAGCTGAGAAAAATGCATCTACATCATTTTGAGAGGATTTATCAGAGTTGAAATTTAAGAAACTATTTTTTTCATTCTTCTTTTTCTCTTCCTTGCACTCTTTTCTAAAATGACCAAATTTTTCACAATTCCAACATTCAAAATTTACACCATTAAACTTCTCAATTTCAATTCTATTGGATGTGCTTTCCATCTTTTTCCTGCAACAAGATCATGAAATATTCTTCTGTAAAACTCCCACTGAAACAAAGATCAACTCAAAAAACCCTTCAAACCCAACAATAGAATCAAAGCTGGCTAGGCTTTGATACCAATTGAAAGGAAGCCAAGTAAGCAGAAGAAGCTTCCTACACTAATCTAAGTAGGAGAGAGTTGCAAAAATTTCTTAAACACCTTTAATTGTTATAGATTTAGATGCACATACATATCATAAACAGATAAACAATGAACTCATAACACAATTTTATGTGGGGAAAACCCTTTCAGGATAAAAACCCCACACTTCAAAACATAGCTCAATTATATTATTCAACAACAAATAAATAGTTACAATATAATTCCAGAGCTATGCACTTGCAAAAGTCTTTGCACTTCTTCACAATTCTGGAGTAATTTCGGCAGTATAACGGTACTTCAATATAACAATATACAACTCCAAAATACAAGTCCTCACTATATAAGAGCTTACAATGCATAAATTAGATATTTCTAAAACAATTTCCAAAGGCTGAACGTGCAACATGAAAAGTGCCAAAAACGCTGCAAATGCACAACGGTAAGTTTCCAGTTGTCACCACATGCCAATCTGCAAAATCTGCACTTTCCAAAATAACTACACCTTGAAAACTCACATTCCATGTAAACTCAACACGGAAATAGAAAAAACATTTATGCACAACTCCCACTTGTAAAAAAACCAACTTTCCAACTTTACTCCTCATCCGAATAGAAACTGCAAGATGTAACTCACAAAGACAAAGTGAGAAAATCAGCAAGTTTTAATATTTAGAAAATTCAAATCTTATGGAAAAATCAAAGGTTGAGACACTTTCTTTTTCTAACACATGCAACACATCATTTTTGTGGCTATGTTGGTGAAGATAGTTGATATGAACTTCCTATAGCCTCACATATTTGTTCACAACAACTATGGATCAAAATATCACATTACCATCCTCAATATGTTGGATGTCTTACTTTCACTCATCCTTTAGGTCAAGATTGCAAAGGATGCCTCCTATAAAAGAAACATTGAGAATTATTTCTAAAGAAAAAATCTCATAAATCCTCTCAAACTCTAGAGCTCATACGTGGAAACAAATGCAAATCTAGACAAAATTCCTCTCTTTCAAGAGCCAAATATTTCCTCACATTTTATGAGGATTTCTATGGATCCTTGTAGATATATTTCATCAAAAGCATGGATGAAGTGTGTTCCAAATTGTTATACTTCCAAGCTCTTGTGGAGACCATCTTGAAAGGACTATTAAATGTCTTCAATTATGTTGGGGTGGTGAGCATGTGATTAGAGAGTTTGATCAATTTATTATTAATCACATCACATGTTAGTGCATATTTTTCTAAACCCATAACAAAAGAGTTGTTGAAAGGAAGAATCATGCCATTATGGATATGAATATATAAGCACATGGATCTTAAGTTTTAGTAGGAATCCATGGTTTATGCCACCCACATCATCAACCAAAAATCTACTCAAACTATTAAAGGGTGTGCTATATATGAAGTTTTGATAGAGGAAAAACTAGATATTTTCAATCTCAAAGTATTTGGATTTGAATCACAAGCCTATAATATTGAATTTACTTATCACAAGCTAGAATGTAAAAACCACAAGAGTGTTCTAGTAAGAGGCAGTAAGGATTATGAGACATATCCTCTATATGATCCTCTAGCTAAGAATCTTATCATTTAGAGAGATGTTATCCATGAAGATGTCTCTCATGCATTCATTTTTCCACTTGCATATTTTTCTATGAAGAGGCCTTGATTTTCTTGCTAGAAATGACTATGGACTCGCATTGCAATACAAGATCAAGAAATTGATGAGCATTCATATATTGCTACTCTATAGAAACCTAAATGGATTGTCACTATTTGAAAGAAGCTACTCTGTGTGTGTGTGAAATATGAGAAATATTAGTAAATCAACACGAATCTTAATGGAATGAATTATATCAAAGATTTGAATCAAGTAAACTACTCTATTTTGTAGTTAAACAAATATTTTAAGAACGTATCATTGTCCTCTATTCTCAAGGATTTATTAGACCATTTGGCTCTCAGATTTTTGTATGCACTATGGTTGTTAAAATGATAACTTGAGAAATGAGATAATATTCAACATGCAAGGCTAATGGTAATGGATACTATGATGAATGGATGATGGTGTTAGATTATTCGAGGTAGATACTATGGTATGGAGTTAGAATGATTCTACATATGCTCAAATGCTAACTATGAATATGCTAATCTAAATGCAAGTATGATGCAAAGGATGACATAAAATGCAATTATGAAGCAAAGTGTGATTCTAAGATCTAACTATGATGCAAAACATTATATGAAATGTAATTATAAGACTCCAAAATGCTCCAATGCTCAAATGATATTCTTGTATGATAACTCTACTCAAATGTGGATGCAAAATACAATGGCAAAGGGTTGTATTTATAGGCTTTTCCAAGCATCTTGTGATGTGGCAATGATTGATGGTCTAGATTCAAACAAGAGGAATGAACTGTGGAGATGGAGAGAATCAAGAAGGTGTCCCTTGAACAAAGACAACATGCCAAATGGATGGAGGAATCTCTTGACCAAAGGCGACATGCCAAATGGATGGAAGAATAAAGTGTGGGAAGAAAAGACCATGTGTTTGAAAATTGGTTGAAGAAGTGTGTGAAGAATAAGCCATATGTTTGAAAATAATTGTAAATTAAAAATTAGAATTATTTAATTTCATGTGACCTTGGTGAGGTGGCATAAAAATTTGTAGACATGTGCTTGAATTCCTAATCCGGGATTAGTGAAACTTAAATAAAACAAGCTTATGAAATTTGTTTATTTAATTAAATTAGAAGAATATGATTTTTAGATTTGAATAATTAGAAAATATGAACAATATAAATAAATTGAGAATTTATTTATACGTAGTCAAATATTAATTAAATAACTAGTATTTAATTAATTAGATGTCATGACTGATTTTAGGTGTATACATTTTTCCCTTCTTTGAAGTAATGTGTTTACACATTGCTTCAAAGAATTTTTTTTGATATCGATGCCGAGAATTTTTTTTTTGATGCCTCAGACATTGATTTTTAGATATTGACAGTTATATACCCCCTCGGGAGATAAATCGGTGAATTTTGAAATTTTTAGGATTTTTGGAAATTTTTGATGATTTTTCGATGATTTGATAACGATCTCAAAATTTTATGCTTCAAAAATGATTTATCTACCGAAAAATGATGTAGAAGTCAGTAGGTAATAATCTGATTAATTAAGGTCCCTTTGAAAAATAAAAATAAAACAACCCCATAAAATGCCACTTAATTAACCTTTAAAAGGTTAAAAAGTTGATTAGAAAGGTCATTTGTGCATTTTGCAATTTGAAAAATTTGTGAGTGAGAGTGATTGAGAAAACTTGGAGCAAAATAGTGATCCCTTACCACACACACCGGTTCGAGCGAGTCAGGCGGCACAACCACCCAGCAACGTACGAACCTCTAGTGAGTACCTCAAAAACCACCTTGTATTTCGTGCATTATGTTTTTCCCTCCCTTTTTTGTTTGAATTCGGTTTTAAAATGTTTTAGCACATTTGGAGACCGAAATAGCGCATACATAGACTCTTATAACAAATTGACTAGTCTAGCGCATAGGATTGCTGATGTAGCACATAGGATAAATGAATTAGCGCATACGATAAAGTAGTGCATAGGTGACACGAAGTAGCACAATCATGAACTATTTTAGCACATAGAATAGTCTAGCACATAGGGAAATTAGATTAGCACATTGATTAAATGGTATAGCGTATCAGGTACTTTGGCAGATCAGGACTCTGTTTTGATGCATTGGTGAAATGTTTTGGCGCATACAGTAATTTGGTGCATTGAAGGTTTGTTTTAGTGCATTGATGGATTTCTCTAACACATAAGGTTTTTTAGCACATAGAAAGAATATTCTAGTGCATTGGTGAAGTTTGATGATTTTCTTGTTGAGACTCCTTGATTTTGATGATGTGTGATTGTGTTAGTAGTTGTGTTGATGATGATTGATGATTTTGATAGGTTAGATGTCCATTGATCTCATGATAGGTGAGATTCAATGATAGGATGATGATAATTGACCTCATGATAGGTGATGATCAATTATAGGTTGATTGATCTAATAAACCTCATGATAGGAAAGGTTGAGTTGATTGATGAACCTCATGATAGGTGAGGTGCATTGATTGATTTGATAAACCTCATGATAGGTGAGGTTGATTTGATACACCTCATGATAGGCGAGGTTGAATGATAGATTGATGCTCACAAGATTTGATAAAAGTCTCACTAGAGCTGATTAGATTGATAGGTTGATTGATTGATTAATGTCAGTTGACGTTGGTTGATTGATGGACTAACTTGCAATTTTGTGATGATGGGAGACTTTAACTAGTTTACAAATTAGAGAGTGATTCCTAAGGACTTGGGATCTGATTTTTCATTTGACATAGCCTAAGACAACCATTATTAAACAATGTGGGTTGTCATATCTCATCGATATGACCCAGATCAGGACCAACAGGGGGTTATTGATAGCCTTAGCTGAGAGATGGCACAGTGAGCATAACACTTTCCATTTTCCCACTGGTGAGATCACAGTGATTCTTGATGATTTATACTAGATTTTATAGATTCTTGTGGTGGGAGAGCTTGTTATATATGATGCACATGAGCAGGGTGAGACTGATGTGCTACACCGGGTATTTCAAGATGACACAATCAGTGGTTACGAGATTCTATGGAGGGACATAGTCAATGCATATGCTACTTTTCCATCTGTATTAGATGGTTTCATTAGATGGTTCCTTTGTCCTGATCCTAGGTCAATGGGACTCTCAGTTGGATGGGGAAGGATCTTAGAGGGTATGATTGTGCATGGGATGAGATATGCATGGGGTTGCTATATGCTAGCCCATCTTTACCATGATCTACACCAGGTGGTCTACCTTCGAGGGGCTAGTCTATCCGCGGGGGTCACATTGCTTTAGGTTTGGGCCTAGGAGCATATAGCAATCAGTTGGCCTATGGGAGACAAAAAGAGGCTGGCCCTGAGGCCCTATGTTCACATCTATGCATGTCGACTTACTCAACCTAGGCTAGGAAAGTTGGAGTATTGGAGGAGGGCACTGGATGATCTGGAGGTAGTGGTATGATGACCATATGTTGATTGTGAGTAGTGGCCCGAGGATGACACAAAGATGTCATATTTGTTTCAATTAATGTATCTGATTGGTCGGACTCACTTCATCATTGAGAGATTCATGCTATTGAGAGTTTTGAGATAATATGGTTGGGTTCAGGCCATGCCCTAGGGGTAGCCCATTATGCATAGTGATGACATGATGCGATAGAGTGGCGGCCATGTTTGTCTTATGATGTAGCTGTTGAGCACTATCATGTGTTACCGACCATAATTTGGGAGGTGCATCCAGAGATCACCGATGTGCCAATATTAGAGGATTATGGCATGTATATGCTTACACATTCATTCCCATAGATCATGATTCTAGATGAGCCTGCACCATTGTTAGCGGAGGGGGAGGAGTCAGAGTAGGAGAGTAGTGATGATAGTGATGGAGATGGAGAGGAGAGTGATGGGGGTGATGATGGAGGTGATGGAGGATGAGGGCCAGGTCTTGATGTCAAAGAAATGAAAGTGCCTTGCAAGAGGCGATCATTAGTGGCCTCGTCACAACAATGGGTATAGATATGACTACCATCTTAGCAGCAGTAACTATAGATTGTTGCGTTAAAGGTGCAAGTTCAGACGTTGCAGGGATAGTTAGAGTAGGTACATGCTCTTCTTAAATAGGAATATGGGTAGGTGTAGACTCTGACAATTGAGAGAGATGCTACTAGGTAGCAGGTGCAGTAGGTGTAGGGACAACTTGCATAGACACAAACCCAAATGTAGGGACAGGTGTAGGGACAGGTGCGGTGATAGGTACAGAGACAGGTACAGGGGTAGATTGCCACATTGACTACCGAGAGGGATGCCCTGAGATGAAGGGTGGAGCAAGCTGAGGCCATTACCAAGAGGCTACAATAGGCTATAGGGGCTATGAATACATCATATTATTTTAGGAAGATTATCTACACCACTCAATAGGTAGTTCTATAGGGGCCGATATCATGATTTGGTTCCTCTAGAGTAGTGGGAGAGCTTTGCACAGTTTCGATTTGGAAGGTCTCAGTCTCAGACTGTTAGTGTGGGTGTTATGAAACCATTGCTTAGAGATTAGAGAGATCATGGTGTGGTGCCATCAGGTGGAGGGGGAGGTATTGGTCCTAGGATGCCAACACCATCTAGGGGGAGCACGACATAGCTCTAGTTTATGATTTTTTGATGTATTTCTGGACATGTATACACTCTTTATTCAATTGAGACATTGATGATATTCTTCTTGTTGTTAGACTTTATGATACACTGCCATTTTTGATATTGATGTATCTCTTCATACCTTTGGATATCCTCATACACTTTGTCATTATTATTTTGAGGTTATATGAAATGTGGCGATGATTATGATCTATGTGTTTATATGATGTTATATGATGATGGATGGATTTGATGCATTTAATTTCCATGTTATGATGATGATATGCTATGGATGCATTTAATTTCTATGTTTATGATGACGATCCTGATGATATGATATGTTATGGATGCAAATGATGATGTAACTGATGTGTTATGATTCTATGATGCTTTATGAATGATGCCTATATGATGCATGGGATGGATTTTATTATGCCAATTATATGTGATGTATTTGATGTTTTTGTTCTTTTCTAAATAATGCAATGAATGGATGAATGTTAGATGAAATGATTGTATGATGGTACCTAGTTCTATGTGTTTATGGGATGTATGCAATGATGATTTTGTTAATGATGGTATGATATGATGATGCATGATGGATGATTATATGTTTTATGGATTTATGCAAATGATGTTTTATGCTATGTGAGATGGATTTGATTATGCAAATGATACGTGATGATATTTGGTGTTCATATTGATTTTGTATGGATGTAATGATAATGAGATGTAATGATTATGGAGATGATGTGGATGATGTTTTGTAAGATGAATTGTGATTATGTGATGCAAACGATTATGCTTAACTAAATTTGTAATGCTTCGAAACTTCTTGGGTCTTAAGCTCAAATGAGTGAATCAATCCAACTTCCAAGAGTCGTGGGAAGGCTGCTGTCAGTTGATTCTTTGTTAAGTTATGCTTCACAAAACCAGAAATATTTCCTAATTCTTTTGGAAATCTGAAGAGACTCACTCATTTAAGCTTAATGAACCACTTTCTTAATGCAACTATATGAAATTATTTTTGATTATGAAAATGAGATGTGATGCACGTCTTTTTGTGTTTTCTGATGCAAATATTATGATGTGATGCATGGATGGATGAATGATGTGATAATGTTTTCTAATGTATGCAAATGATGATGCAACTAATGTGTTTTTGGTAATGTCAAGTGTACTCAATCCATTAGTGCAAGAGATAACATCATTGTTGCGGCTTTGGAAATCCCATAAATATAGATGCAAACTAACATGGATGCACTCTACTCTAACCATGCAAATATCATATGCAAAAGTTGTCATTCTTAATAGTCGATTTGTTGTGCTTTTTATCATCATTGGGCCCTTAAAATGTTGAAAGTGATTACAAGAATCGATGGTATATTTAGACCATGATGACCTGAGTATTACTTTCATGATGTTTGATAGTGCAAGTTAACACAAGAATCTAATTATAATTAATGGAGATGACTTGAGTATTGCTTGCATAAACAAACAAGAGTTAACCGTTTTCCTATGCAAATTCAGAATTTCATTAGTGCTACTTTGTAGAGCACGTCCCACGAAAATTTGCACAATAATAATGATCAACTCATAGACAATAGAAAAATAAAAATCATAATCCTTCCTGGCTCCTCTAGTTTGATACATCATCGAGGGGCTCCAAAGATATGATAACAAAAATCAAAGTATAACAATTGAACATTCATGTTTAATGTGATAAACCCATGATTCAGAAGCAACATCATCCATTTGAAGTTTTCTTTTGGTTTGATTGATTTAGCCTTTTGATTTTGATGGTTGATGTGTTTTGATGGTGGTTGATGTTCAATTTTGAGTTGCACTATGATCATTGTTTTAGGTTGTGTTCTACTACTGCTGTTTGTTTGTTGGTTCAAGCTTAGAGTTTATTGCCCCCAGTGAGTTTAGAATTTTCCCTCAGTCTAGGGTGAGACACGACCGCAATGCCAAAATATGTACATGAAGCTTTCCAATGATAGGTAGATGGATGGTGAAAGCGAATGGTCAACATGCTCAAATAGATGGAAAAGCTAACCTATCACAAATAGCGCCCGTTGCCAGGTTTTTACTACTTGTTTTTATTGCACACTTTTTAGACTTTATGATTTTTTTTTTATTTTATGATTTTTTTTGTATTTTTCTCCTTTTTTTTGATTTTTTTGTTACTACCAAGACACTTGTTTGCCAGGTTTTCATCAAGGCAACCATTTTTTTAGGACATTTTCTGATGTTTTTGGTATTTTTCTAGGAATTTTTCCAATGCATTGGATGAATCAGACGTAGAATTTCTTGAGATGCAGGCTATTGAGGGGTCCATCAAAAAAATCCCCTTCTGGTGTGGAAAAATGATATGCTCCTAATCTGAAGAATGAGACAATGCCAAAGGGACCTATCCAGTTTGGTTCAAAATTCCCCTTCTTCTCTCGATCTTGCTAATTACGGGGATTCTCTTTCAAGACTAAGTCACCAACCCGAAATGTTCTAGGTTTCACTCTGTGATTATAGCTTCTAGATATCCTCTACTGATATGCTTTCAGGTGATTCACTGCATGTTGACGACGTTCATCCAAGAGTTCCAATTCTTGTAACCTAGACACTCTATAATCCTCATATGAAATGATCCCTTTTAGTGACACTTGGAGTGATGGTAGCTCAACCTCAATAGGTAGAATGGCTTTTGATTCGTATACTAGAGCCTATGGTGTAGCTCCTATAGGGTTACAGATGTTGGTTTGATAATCCCTCAAAGCAGGGTTTAGTTGAACATTCCAGTCACATCCAATATCATTGATGATTTTCTTCAGGATTTTTAGGATAGTTTTTTTTAAGGCCTCTGCTTGGTCATTTCTTTGAGGATAATATGGTGTAAAAAACTGATGCTAGATGTGAAATTTCTCACAAAGTTCATCAACGTCCTAATTTTTGAAAGGCATGCCATTGTCAGTGATAATGGATTGAGGGATACCATACCAAAAAATGATGTAGTTCAGGATGAAGGACAATATTTTTCTTCCTGTGATGGCGGTTAGAGGGGAAAATTTGATCCACTTTGTGAAATACTCAGTGGCTATGATAATGAACTTGTGTCCATTTGATGAAGATGGATGAATCTTCCCCATGAGGTCCAATCCCCACTGACAAAAGGGCCATGTTGATATAAACGGTTGAAGTTCCTACGTTGGTACATGGATGAGATTTCCATGAATTTGACACTTTTGACATTTCTTGATGAACTGAAAAATAATCCGTCTCCATAGTCAGCTAGTAATATCCCAAATGAAGGAGTTTCTTGGCTAAGGTTAAACCACTCAAATGAGTTCCACAAACACCTTCATGAACTTCCTGTAAAGCCATTTCAGACCAGTCACGTTCCAGACATCGGAGGAGAGTTCTGTCAAGACCTCGTTGATAAAGGACATCCGCGATAAAGGTATGTTGAGCAGCTTGACAAATGAAGTTTTATTTTTGATTGCAGGACAAGTCGGGAGGGAGAGTATTGTATTTCAGGTACGTATAGATTTTCCCATAGAGGGAAGTGTCAACCTTAGTTATATGGTAGATAACTTGGGATTCAGGGTTGTCACAGGATGGGTTGAATAGTTGTTCCACCATGAACTTGTAACGACCTCATTTCTCCAGAATCTACAAGAGAGAAGAAATGGTCACCATGGCATCAACGAATTTGTTGTCGCTTCGAGGAATGTGCTCAAATATTATTTCCACAAACTACTTTTTGAAGTCATCAACCATTCTTTTATAGGGCATCAACTTGTCATCCTTTTTTTGATAATCATCATTTACCTGATTAATGACTAGTTGTGAATCCCCATAGACATGTAACTCTGTGATCTTCCACTCAATTGCCACTTTGATTCCAATGATCAAGGCTTCGTATTCGACTATGTTGTTGGTGCAAGGGAACATTAGTTTGTAGGATTTGGGAATGGTATGTCCTTGTGGTAAGATAAACAAAATTATGACACCTAATCAATGTTGTGTATAAGAGCCATCAAAGTAAAAACCCATTGTTGTGTTGACATCGTTAGGACATTAGCATTTGGAAATTCAATGTTCATTGGATGATTGTCTTGTAATGGTGCTTTAGCTAACTGATCTGCAATTGCTTGTCCTTTGATTTCCTTCCTATCAAAATATTGGATGTCAAATTCACTCAACGTCATGACCCACTTAGCTAGTCTTCTAGTTAGATTAGCTTTGCTAAGAAGGTATTTCGGTGGATCTATCTTGGCTATCAATTTGATGATATGGGTGAGAATGTAGTGTCATAATTGTTGGGTAGTGAACACTACTTCCAGACAAGCCTTTTCAATGAAGGTGTAATTGATCTCATAGCCATTTAAGGTTCTACTGATATAATAGATTTCCCTTTCTTTTCTTGTTGAATCCTCTTGTGCTAACAAGGATCCCAATGATATCTCAATTGTTGCTATGTACAATAAATAGGTGGACTCATCAGTTATTGTTTTAATTGGTTGAAGGCTCCTTTTCATTTCTCATCCCATTGGAAAGATACATTCCTATGTAGCAAGTGAGTGAAAGGATGGGTTTTGTCAGCTAGTTGTGAGATAAATCTTTGAATTGATTGGAATCTCCCTTGTAGAGATTGAAGATGACTGATGTTTTTGGGTGGTGACATCTCCATGATGGATTTGACCTTTGCAGGATCTACCTCAATGCTATTTTCTAAAACTATATAACCAAGAGTTTGATTGAAGTCACCTCAAACACACATTTCTTTGGGTTCAGTCATACATTGAACTTTTCTAGCTTGGTAAAGATTTTATCTAGGATCTCTAGGTGTTATTCTCTGGTGTATGATTTGGCTAACAGATTTTCCACATAGTCTTCCATGAAGGTATGCATCATATCATGAAATATTGTCATCATAACATGCTGATAAATTGCTCCTGCGTTCTTCAACCCAAATGGCATGACGCTCCAACAAAAAGGTTCCCCACATACATGTGAGGTTGTCTTATCTTGATCTTCAGGTGCAATTTTGATTTGATTATAGCCAAAAAAACCATCCACGAGTGACAACATGCCATGTCCTATTGTTAGGTCCACAATGATGTCAAGGTGGGGGAAAGTCATCTTTTGGGAAAGCCTTGTTGAGATCCCTGAAATTTGTGCAGATTCTGATGCTTTTGTTTGGTTTTGAAATAGGCACAATATTTGATAGCCATTCGACATAGTCAATTGGTCTAATGAATCCTGCATCTAATAACTTCTTTAGTTCTGCTTTCACCAATATGGCAATATGTGGATGCATTTTCCTTAGGTTTTTCTTGACTGGTTTTATTCGTGCTGGTAGTGATAAGTGAAAAATGATGAGTTTTGGATCAATCCCTGGCATGTCGGCATATGAACAAGAAAAATTGATTTGTCTTTCTGTAAAGAATTTGATGAAGTTCAATTTTTCTTGATTTGTCAAGGATTCTGCTAGATGGACAGTCTTCACTATTTCTTCATTTCCAATATTGATAGACTGAGTGGGTTCAACCAATACTTTAGATCGTTCCTAAAAGTGCTTAGGGAGTGTGTCAAGTTTTCCATCCTTCAACACCTCAGATAGGTTTTCACCATTGGATACACTCTTTATTTTTACTTTTTCTGGATTTGATACTGCCATTGAATGGTTTTCGCCGTCAAATCTATTTCATGTATTATTCATTTTGTAGCTGGAAAATTTGACACTCTCCTAGATGGAAGCTTCGTTACAATGTTCGATGGTGGAATCTGTTTCAAGATTGGCGAAACAGAGGAAGTTGGCAATGGCCTCGTCATTTGAAAAGATAGGGATGTCAGATGGCTCAATTTGATCCCAATCAATGAGTTCAGGATGTACTAAGGGTAAAGAGTCATTGGATTGGCTAAAGTCAGATGTCGTAAGGGTCCCAATGGTAATTTATTTGGATTTTCCAATAGGGAATTCGATGTCTATAAGGCGACTCTCCTTCGAATTATCCGTTTCGCTCTGAGTCTGATCGTCCTCGCTAGAATCATCAATATGTTGTGATCCTATTTTGAGTGGTCTATAACCTGAACTTTGACCCTCATCACATATGGGTGTATAATTTTTTACCACATCAATTTCCTTATCGTTACAAGATTCTTCAGATAGTGAATCCAACTCATATTCATTTGAATTAGTTTCATGATCATCACTAGCTTGTAGTTGTAGGATTCTTTCAACAACTTGTTGTCTAGTTTCTACTCTTGATTCTTCTCTATACCCCAATCCTGTTTTATCCTTGGCTTGCATTGTGATAGGTTGTATTGGTTCTATGATTCCTTCTTTCCTTTTACCAATAGGACCTTTTCCCTCGTATCCCATCTTTTCTAGGATTGTCTTTCCTTTTCTGTATTGCTCCATTTGCCCACTTGAGGTGGATGCTTGTGATGATTCTTCATCTTTGTATAACCAATTTAAAACCTCTTTGTCATTTGACTCATCCACTAATGTGCCTACTCTTACAAAGGTACCATCAAAGAGTGTATTGGGTTGTGATGATTGCTGTCTAGATGTTGATGGTTGCTGATATGACTTTGGAGAAGATGAAAGTTGTGATAAACATAAGGATTTCTCAAATGAGTATTCCCCCATGCCCTTTTCTTTCAATTGAATCTTGGAAACTTGTTTTGATAAGGATTCAAATTGACTTTCCTAATTTTTTGGATAGGATTTGATGTACTTTCTTTACTTGAGAGGTTGGCATTACCGATATCCTTATCCTTTGATTGGTCCTTTTTCTCCACCCACTTTGACAAGGCATTTAGTTGTTTCCCATCATTTGATGAAACATGAGTTGGAGCTTCCCTGTTGTGTGGTACAAAAGCATCTTGGGTTGTCTTGAGGGTGTTACAATAATGGGGGTTGTTTGAGTCAATTGTAATAGTGATTTCCTGCCCATTGAATGGGAACTTCAAACATTGGTGATATGTGGATGACACTGCTTGCATGTCATGAATCCAAGGACTTCCCAAGAGTATGTTGTAGGTTAAATATTTTTCTAAAACTTGGCATACTATATATTTGACAAACGATCCCATTTGAATAGGTAGAACTATCAACCCTTGTGAAGATCTTTCCTCATCATCATATGCTTTTATTGTGATTTTTCTTCTAGGATCAATAGCATTTTTTGAATAGCCCAATGCACAAACAAGTTTCAAGGTACATATATTCAGGTTAGCTCCTCCATCTATTAGAACACATTTAACAAAATGCTTGTGCATTAAGACCTCAATGTGGAGGGAAACATTGTGTGGATGGTTGATAGATACATCGTCGTGTTCGGAAAAGGATAAGCCATGTGGTGTAGTCAAATGTCCCACCATAGTTTTAAATTGGAAAACCTCTAGATTGGTTGGTACCATGGTGGCGACTAGAGCTTGTTCCAAGATTTCCTTGTGAGTAGGTGAAATCTTAAGAAGTTATAATATGGATATTTGTGTGGGTATCTTCTGCAACTGATCAACTATGTTTTATTGGGTTATAGGGATATCAATAGTTGATTTGGACATAGAAGGGGTAGCTCCTTTCAATGTTACCTTGGCTTGTCCTCGTGTGATCACATTGACGGGTGTGTTGTCTTGTTTTTCTATGATTTTGATAACATTGATTTTATGTGAGGTAGTGTCGACATCATGATGATGATTTTCAATTGCAATGATGTTTTGTTAATGTTCAAGGGCATTGTCATTTGTTGAGTTATCAATTTCAATAAGATCTAAATTTTCATTGGTTTGATCATCAACCAACTCAATATGCAGAATGGTGGTGTCATAGACATAGTTTATGTTTTTCCTTTGTTATTTGAAGAAGAAGATTCCCCTTTTTCATAGTTGGGTAGAGGGTTCTTGAACGCTCCATGATTATTGTTGGTTTAGGGTCCTTCTACAAATATCGTCTTGCTATCAATCAGATCTTGTATCAAGTGCTTCAATTGCATGCAACCGTTGGTTTTATGTCCTTTGTTGTGATGAAAGTCACAAAAATGAGCATCGTTCCACCATGGAGGTTTAACTTGTGGTTCTTAATTTCTTGCCTTTGGTAACATTATGACTTTAGCTTCGAGAAGTTCCTTCAATGCTGATTCTGATGATTGTCCTAAAGGGGTGAACCTCCTTCGACTTGAGGATGTTCAATATGATGGTGTTCTAGATCCAACATTACCTTGATTGTTGCTTTAGGTGACATTTTGGTTGTTGTTTTTTTGTTGGGTGGGTTATTGTTCTGATTAGTTTTGGTGGAAACTATGGTTAAGTTGAATACAATTTTTGCATTTTGGTTTTCAATTGCACCATCATTGGTTCCCACATTCTTGTTTTATTGCCAAAACTTTGGTTTGTCACCACTATTGTAATTGTTGGAGGAGTTTGATGAGTTGTTTTAGTTGTATATTTTGATGACTCCTCTCTTGACTAAAGCCTCTTTGATTTTAATCTTGTTTTCAATCATTTTTTCGAAGGTTGGGGGACATTGAAATTCCAATCTATAACTCATCTCATCATTGAAGTTGTCAATAAAGATTTCTATCTTTTCCTTTTCGGGTATGGGACAAGAATATCATGCAAATAATATTCTCCATTTTGCAATAATACAAGGAACAATTCACCCTTCTTTTGTTTCAAGTTACAAAGATATTTCATGGTAATGTCATGTTGAATGTTATAAGAATATTGGGTGATGAACTTGTTGACCAATTCCTCAAAGGTATTAATTGGTGGGGTGAGTTTGGAGAACCATTAAAGACATTGTCCACCTAGACTTCATGGGAATAATATCATTAAGTATGTTTCCTTATATGAAAATTCAAGACTCATGGTTCTAAATTCCCTCACATGGTCTATCAAATCAGTTTTGACATTGTATTTGTCATATTTTGGGAATTCACAGTGTTTTGGAAAGGGGATAATGTGGATACTTTGATCAAATGGATATGAACAAATGTCTTGGATCAAGTATTGTTTTGAGGTTCCTCTTTGCATATCAAGAATTTTTTGTTGAAGGTTCTTCATTTGGTGAGTTAGGGAAAGGACTTGTTCGGTTTCTTTTTTGGGTTGTTTTGAAGGTGCTTTCAATTGATTCACATCAAAGTCTTTGTGTAATTTGACACCTTGTTTAGTTGGAATAAGGAGGTATTTTTCCCCATTTCTTTTAAAAATATTTTCTAAGCATTTTTTGGAAGTTGGGGTCTTGTTCAACATGTTGAATATCTCCCTCAGTTATTTCTTCCCCTTTAGTGTTGTTGAGTCCATGGAAAGGATTCTCTTTAGCCTTCGCCATGGTGTTTTGTGTTTCACTGTTTCGAGTTTTGGTGTTTTGAGTCTCAATGATTGGAGTTTCAATAGTTGGAGTTCTAAGGTTTGGCTCTTCAATGTCTTGATTTTCAAGTCCCTTTTCCTTGTGTTTTTGTTTTTGTAACCTTGTTTGAACGGGCATACAAGTGTTATAGTTTTGACTAAAATTTGATCTAAGTTTGGAATAGTACTAAGGATTACAACTAAGCCAATTATAATGACAAATTCTAATGAGACTAAGTTTAATTTGACTATAGAGCTTCATTTCATGATGAGAGGATGATAAATCTTGATGATTAAACTAGGCTTAATAATCAAATGTGTGATAAGTTTGATGATTTTGGAACTTTGAGATGTTAGATCTTGTTTTGGGTTGGAGAATTCCACTTGTAGAGGTCAATTTTAACAAGTTTAGAATCTAAGGTACCTAAGGAATGATTTTGGACTTGAGAATATCATGAAATTTTGGTTTAAACTGTGAAATAGGGGAGAAGTTTAACTCTCAATTTTTTGCATTTAATGGATGCGCTAAAATAGAGCCTAGATGCGCTAAAAGATTTGACAGATGTGCTAGAATAGAGGATAGATGCACCAAAAAATTTCACTGATGCACTATAAGATTGCCTAAATGTGCTAAAACAAAGGATCAATGCACCAAAGTACTACACAGATGCGCCATAATAGAGGGTAAATGCAATGAAAAATTCACAAATGCACTAAAAGATTGACTGTATGCACTGAAACAAAGGACATATGCGCTAGAATTTTGCACAGATGCACTATAACAACAGTTGGATGGGCTAAAAGATTTCATTGATGTGCTAGAAGATGTAGCAGATGCGCTGAACTGGGAAAATGACACAGTTTGTTGGAAATTTGTTTGATTTTTTGGATTTTCCAATTAGAGACTTGGTTGTTTCAATGAATGTTTTTCTGAATCAAGGTTTTCACTTTCAACATGTGATGTTTTTGTTTGAAATTGGTTCAAAAACACATTGTTAAAGACACATTAAGCATGTACAACTTAGGCTGTATAGGACTATATTTGTTGAATTCCCACTTGGATTTTACTCCAGATGCGCTTACTTATAGCAAATGATTAGATGATTGACCCCACTAGATCCCCTCCATGGAACTCACTTCTACAGGGCAGCCAAGCATCAATACCCATGAATCTCCCATGACATATTTCTCATCTCTACTAAAAGCCGCAAGAATGTGGGATGACTTAAGAACGACCGTTCTTGCACTAACAAATAGATTAAGAATTTTAGCCTTGCTACAAAAAAGGGTTCTAGTATAGGCATTCCATTCGTGGGGGATCATCCATGTGGAAAGAGACCATTGCTGCCCTTCTTGTTAGAACAATCCTCATGATACTTGAACTTTCCCTAAGTACCCACATTTATATCCCGGTTGGAAGTCGCTTGGCTTTAACATGTTACCAGTTGGGTTGTTCCCTTGGGTGATTACATTTTCCCACAACGTAGGCCCTCTAAGGATAAAACAAAAGTGAATGGGTCTGGATTTTTGGTCACCCAATTAAGGGGAGAGAATATGCCTACCATTCATCAAACACGAAAGACATGGTGTTCTTTATCCTTTCTATTTAATCTAGATGCCTATCTTAAGCAAAATAAATAATTTAAATAGCTCCATCCCTTTCATAAATAATTAGTAGTTTGATAAATTTGTCTTTGACTAGCGTATAAAATTACCTGCAAGCAGAAAACACAAATTTGTTCTCGGATTTTGCAATTTTAACTCAATGCACTAAAACAATCATCGTATGCACTAAAACATCAATTTGCTATAAGAACTACCCAATGTGCTAAAACAATTACTCTATGCGCTAAAAGAACTGTTCAATGTGCTAAAATAGAGACAATGCGCTAAAGAAAAGACCGAATACGCTAAAACACTCCTTGTATGCACTAAGATATTTGATGGATGTGTTGAAAGAAGTATTGAATGTGCCAAAATAGACATCGAATGCCCTGGAAGATTCCACAAATATGCTGAAAGATTTATTGTATGCACCAAAAAAACTCACGATTGTGCTAAAACATCATGTCTAGCCTGTTTACATGAACTTTTCCAGAAAATTGATAGGAATGGGGACTAGCCCCACGGTGGGTGCCATTTTGTGTGTGTGTGAAATATGAGAAATATTAGTAAATCAACACAAACCTTAATGAAACGAATTATATCAAAGATTTGAATCAAGTAAACTACTCTATTTTGTAGTTAAACAAATATTTTAAGAACATCTCATTGTCCTCTATTCTCAAGAATTTATTAAATCATTTGGCCCTTAGATTTCTATGTGCACTATGGTTGTTAAAATGACAACTTGAGAAACAAGATAATATTCAACATGCAAGCCAATTAAATTCCTACATGAAACTATATGATGAAAATGATAATGGATACTATGATGAATGGATGATGGTGTTAGATTATTCGAGGTAGATACTATAGTATGAAGCTAGGACAGTTCTACATATGCTCAAATGCTAACTATGAATATGCTAATCTAAAATGCAACTATGATGCAAAGGATGGCATAAAATGCAACTATGAAACAAAGTCTGATTCTAAGATATAACTATGATGCAAAACATGATATGGAATGTAACTATAAGACTCCAAAATACTCCAATGCTCAAACAATATTCCTACATGATAACTCCACTCAAATGTGGATGCAAAATACAATGGCAAAGGGTTGTGTTTATAGGTTTTTCCAAGCATCTTGTGATGTGGCAACGATCAATGGTATAGATTTGAACAAGAGGAATGAATAGTGGAGATGGAGAGAATCAAGAAGTTGACCCTTTGACCAAAGACAACATGCCAAATGGATGGAGGAATCTCTTGACCAAAGGGAACATGGCAAATGGATGGATGAATAAAGTGTGGGAAGAAAATACCATGTGTTTGAAAATTGGTTGAAGAAGTGTGTGAAGAATAAGCCATGTGTTTGAAAATAATTCTAAATTAAAAATTAGAATTATTTAATTTCATGTGACCTTGGTGAGATGGCATAACAAGTTGTAGACATGTGCTTGAATTCCTAATTTGGGATTATTGAAACTTAATTAAATAAAACAAGCTTATGAAATTTGTTTATTTAGTTAAATTAGAAGAATATGATTTTTAGATTTGAAGAATTAGAACATATGAACAATATAAACAAATTGAGAATTTATTTATATGTAGTCGAATATTAATTATATAACTAGTATTTAATTAATTAGATGTCATGACCGTTTTTAGGTGTATACACTCTCAAGTTATAGGAACTTGGAGAGATTTATGGTAGTGTTCAATTAGGGATGTATCAAGCTCTTAACACTCAACACATTGATCCTACTACCTATAATCAATCCTTGGTCCATGCTCACTTGATACATGAAATACAATTATGATGCTCTTAATGAGAATGACATGTGGGAACTTGATCCTCATCTCAAACATTGAAAACTATAGGATGAAAGTGGATTTTCAAAACACAATATGACCAATAGTTTTTTGGAAAGCACAAGGTATGTATTGCTACTTGGAGGCTTTCACATAAGGAAGAAGTTGGTTGCAATGAGTATTTTGAAAATTTTGTACAAATTAAGACTATTTGCATAATACTCTTCAATAGTTACTTCTTTGAATTATTTTTATAGTCAACTCTATGTTCCTAATTTTTTACCAAATAAGAGTGCTCACATCTAAGCATAGTAGCTCAAGCCAATCCCTAATCTAAGAGGATAAGTCAATGGAATAGGACAAGGAAACATATTCATAATAATATTTTAACAAGGAGGGATAAGGAAACAAGTAACTCTATATTAACCAGTCAACCTCATTTCTAAACCATATGCTTGCATTCAAAGAGACTACTCAAGGCAAAACCCTTAACATTGAGAAATATTCACAATCTGACCATTTTATAGAAAAAAACACAACACACCATGATTCATGTCATAAAAATACAACATACAAGAATCTTGGAAGCCTAGCTTGTTCTCAAGATCCTAATGGTTGAAGAATTTTTTTTTTTTCTCTCTCATATTTTTCCAGGTTATAAGCCGAAACTCCCTCTCCTTCAATCCTAGGTGAAAAAAAAGAAGAAGGATTTTTAATAAAGCAATAAGAAACCCCAATAAAGCTAAATATAAGGCATGCATAGGAGTGACATGTGACTCTACTCAAAAAAATGGAGGGAAGCCACATGACACACCCACTCCTTATGATTTTACAAAGCCAAAAACACACATGTGAGCCATTAGTATCTCTTACAATCCATGCACCTCAACATTAAGTAAAACCAATACTTTTCCATGGGAGAACACTTCCTCTCGTAAAGAGAGATATGATAGGTTACCTTATGAGTAACAAATGGTAAGACGAATGATGTGGATACAAATATCCTTTTCTCTTTTTTGTAGGACCAACCTCCCCCTTCCCAAGGTAAAGATGGTGACTTACAAGTCTCCTCTTGATTTCTAGAATATTCTACGCATTCCCTATCCTTGTTTACCCCGTTTAGGGATACTAAAACACTTAGGAAAATTCAAAAATAAAATTTGATGACATCTAAATTTTGTTGTATAATCTCATTTAAATCTTACACTCAAGGGGTCTCAAGAGTCTCCCAAAACACCTTAAACTACTTTACACATGACCTAACATAAATAATAACATCCAACACCCCTAAGGTCATAATATCAAGAATAATTAGACATGTTTATTGATTTACAATAGTTTCAACAAGGAATGTGGTCTCTTTCAACCCATGTCAAGGAGAAAAATGACTTGATACTTGGAGTCCCTTTTGTCTCATATTTGACCAATATGTACCCTACATTATTGATTTGACATCTCATAAATATACAACATAATAATAATTGAACCAAAATAATATTAAATAAAAAAAACACATGATACCACATGTATACAATTATTATTTGACCATTGCTCACAATCACAACGATCAAGTTTCAAATCAATCATTAGGTTCACAATATAATAATTACAAATAGGTTATCATCATCATATATTAATTCCATTACATGCTCAAAATACTATATTGTCTAAAAATATCACACTCTAGACACAATTTGTAATACCAACATATATTCATCATAATTTAGCTATAACACACCAACCCCCCCCTCATAATTATTTTACATGAACAACAAATACATGAACACATAGTCATCTAAACTAAAAACTAAGGTATTTGGCATCACATAACATTAATTGACTACATACATAGACGACACAATGTACAATTCAACTCACTCAAAGGGACATGTATTCAATCTAATTACGATTCATGTATCAATCCAATTGAAACTTAATATATAACAATCAAACCAAGTTATAATAATAAAATCATTGATAAAAATAATTAGTACAATTATCAAAAGTAAGAATACCCTAAGTTTCATATTGATTTCACATACATTACAAACTAAGACCAATAATTACCATGAGAACACAAAATTCTACAAAATGCTATTTATTCTACTCTAACAAGAATTAAAAGATGTAACTAATTAAAGTAAATGTTGGGAGACATATTATGAAACCTCAATACATGCATAATAAGACACTTACAAATAACATCAATAAAAAATATACCTATAATAAGAAATCACAATTGACATCATTTATATTATACACAAGAGATATAGAATGATTATAACAAATATAATTATAGAAATATATGAAACCTTGAATTAAGAAAGTAAGCATCCACATACTGCATAAGTAAATTAATTATCATGACCAAAGTAATTAAATCTAAGGTTAAGAGTTGGGACAATGTCTAAGATGTGTCACTAACACAAGAAGGTAATAAAATGGACAAACCTTACACCACAAACCAACCCCTATTTTTTCCACTAATACTAACCTTCTTCCTACATCTTCATCCTTTTAACCTAGGCAACACATTTAATACCCAATAGTCTAGCTACTCGAAAACAAATCTTTATCTCTAAATATCTCCTACATTAACATTGGCCCCATTATGATTGAACTAACATTTAATGAAAATACTTATCCAATATTACACATTAAATAGTTTTTTTCACAATAAACTAATTAGATAGTCATTAACCCTATTTTAGCTTGTAAAATTTTATATAAACCTCCATAAAAGAAGCCCTAGATTGGTATGGACATTACACTGCCTAATAATTCTATATATACATTTCATGATTTGTTAGAGCTCTTTAGAAAATAATTTTATATAGTTACCTAATAGGTTTGAATTTCTAAAACCATCTCATCATTCATACTGAGCTAACATCCATTTTCATTAGCCTGAATGAGTAGTAGAGTTGGCTTGGGTAGTGGGTTTTCTCCCCATTGGTCTTGGGTTTGACTCCACTCTTGGGTTTAAGAGGTGGTACTACTTGCGGGTAGCGGATCTCACCTGCAGGGGACTAGTCTCACCCTAGCTTGCCCTAGATACCCAAGGTACAGGTTGTTGAGCCGTTGGGTTGGGTTGCAGGGACACCCCTGTTGTATCCAAAAAAAAAAACATCCATGTTCATTAAACATTAAAAAATCTTAGCATAAAGACAAATCATAGTTTCAACAACTTGTTCATCAAGTTATAAATTCTCTACAACCAAGATTGTTCCAAAAATATAAATGAGTAAATTCTAATTCATTAGAAGATTTCATGGATTAAGTACAAGAAAAGGCCAATTCTTTGATAACTATGGTAACCCATTTGATAAGACACACCAACATGAAATCATTGTTAATCATCCACGATGATTAGGAAAAATATTAAAAAGGAACCTTAAAATGAGTTTGGAAAAATAATTTAATAATAGTGACAATGAAGGAAAAAAATTTACCTATTGGGACAAATTAAACCTATAAATGTAGGATTGACTTCCAATTGTTTAAAATGAAATTTGAAACAAAAGGACATTTTTTTTGCTTAATCTTTAGAAGGGACCTTCTATGGTATGATAACAATGCTCTAACACCACCAATGAGGTGTAATTTATGTTTTGAAGAGGGAAGATAAGATAGAATGTTGTAATGATCAAAATAAAGGAGAATAAAATTAGTTCATAATTGTAACTAGTGGCTTGACAATTGTGTATATATAATTAGACAAAGCAAGGGAAAAATATAATTGTCTATTTTTAAAATTTGTTATTATATAAGTATGATTTCCATTATCAAAGTCGATTTTCCTCTTAGTGGGTGTTCTAGAACCATTTTTAATAATTTTTTAAGTTGAATATTTTAATTTTAGCATGTTAAAAGCATGAAGTTTCCACAGTCCATGACAATATTGTAATAATATTTCTAGATTAAAAATGTGTTCCAATTTTTACAACAATGTTTCATATCATACTCCATGATCCATCATCAGGATGCAATGTAGATAGAGAAGAGTGAAAAATGAAGTAGCATCTACTTGGGTAGATAAAAGGATGAGGTGCAAGGAAGGGATAGGTGGTTTGAAATTCAAAAAGTTACAATTATAAAGTCCAAAAAGTAAAAGGAGAGGAAAAGACAAGATCTTGGAATGAAAAAATCAAAACAAGACATTAGAAGGACAAAATAAAAAATAAATTTAGTTTAATCTAACTTATTTTATTTTGTCCTTCTAATGTCTTGTTTTGATTTTTTCCTTCCAGGGTCTTGTGTTTTCCTCTCCTTTTCTTTTTTAGTCTTTATAATTGTAAATTTTTGAATTTCAAACCACCTATCCCTTCCTTACCCTTCATCCTTTCATCTACCCAAGTCTTCTATTGCAAGTATGAACAAGTTTCAGCGGTGTTGTCATTAATGTTGCCATTGATTTCAACACAGTTCAATATGTTGTAGATTGTACATGTATAGCTGAGATGCTATTGAAATGTTGTGAGTACATGGAGCTATCTTTGCAGTGTTGCAGATGTGTTGGTTTGATAAGTTTCCAAGTGCTTTTGAGAAAATTAATGAAGAAGAGAAGTCAAAATGATGAAAGAGTTCAGAATGTGCTCTGGTATGTGCTCCACATTTATCCTATGTTGATCCTATGCTTGTGCGGATTTGAAGGTTTGATAATGATGATTTAGTGGTGATATCTCCTAAGTTCTAGTTTCTGGTTTGATGGTACGTGAAAGTTACATTCATCGGTAAGTGAACTATTCTAGTAGAGTTGGTCTTTGGTGGACTACAATAAATATTGTTGCTTTGTAGTCCTCCTAGATTTTGTTTAAAATATTGCAGATATGGAATATGTCTTGTGAAGGTCTTTTCTGTGCTCTAGCAAAGAGGTTTGAAGATTGGTGATCCAGAAGTCATGTTTCAGTATTTCAGTATGAGTTTATATAGTTCAGATGGACTGGTGAAAGGTGTTTAGTGATTGAAGTTTGTTGTTTTCTGCGAATGTATCTAGAAGATTCTAAGATGTATTCTCATGCATAAGGAAGCATGTCATGGCATCTACACGTCATCTTCTTGTTGGGAAGTGTGTACATCAATGTTCTTTTATGATTTCATTAGGTTTGGCTGACCTTGTGTCTACACTTCATTTGAAGAATAAAATTTAATTAAGGAAGCATGTGGTTTATTCAAGATATTATTTTTGATCTTGAAAAATATTTTTTATTGGTCCACTCTCATCCCTTTCCACCATGGGAATGTTGATTCACCTACATATTTTGAATTTACGAAATGAGATAATTGTGGCCGACCTTGGAGAAAGTTTCTAAGGATGAGGATGGTATAAAAGCAAGTCAAATTGTGAAGAGTTGAATGATAGCGTGATGCAAAGTGATGAAAGTGAGCCGCAAATCATAAGAGAAAAAATGTGTGTGAGTGAGTTGTGTTTTTGAAGGCACTAAGATAAAGGTTTTTGCAATCTTGCAAATGTGTTTTAAGTGTTGTGGTGAATCTTTTGTTCTCTTTTGTATCTATAGGCAGTGAGCCTCCTTGTTGGACAGTGAGTCCTTTATGTAGGAAATGAGCCTTTGTTCTTGGACAGTGAGTCCCTTCTATAGGTAGTGAGCCTTTGTTCTTGGACAGTGAGTCCCTTCTGTAGGCAGTGAGCCTTTGTTCTTGGACAGTGAGTCCTCATCTGGGTAGTGAGCCCTTGGAAATGAGCCTTTGTATTCAGTTTATACTATTTATATTGTGAGCTAACCCTCATTGTGGTTTTTCCCTCATTGGGTTTTCCACGTAAAAATATGGTGTTCATTGTGTTGATTTACTTTTTGTTATTTTTGTTTCATGCTCTTACTTAATAACAAAATAGTGTGGTTGTGGAATTAATAAGTATTGGAGTTTTAAGTTTGAATTATGTGACAACTGATTCACCCCCCCTTCTCAGTTGTCTTGTGCCTGTTTAACATCTTCTACTTGATTTTTCACTCTTCTCTCTATCTACATCACATCTTGATGATGGATCATGGGGTATGAACTGAAATTTTGATGTAAAAATTGACACACAGTTTTAATGGAAAAAAGTCTTATTACAATATTTAGCATTTTAAACTTTTAATTTTTTTTTTCAACAACATTCATCCCTCTTTGAAAATTCCATTTTTAAATACAAGTAGAACAATGTTAAATGAATTTTTAATGTAAAATATGATGGATCATATTGAAATTAAAATTGTTTTCATCTTTATGAGAATTGTGGAAGTGAATTTTTGTATTATACTTTAAGAGATGAAAAAGATAAATTATTGTTACCTTACAATCCAAATATCTCTACTCAAATATGGAATAAATAAATGAAAATGGAGAACCTCAAAAATATAAACAAAATAGTTATAGCCCTTGAAAATGACATGAAGATCATGTAAAACAATTAGAATTGGATGAGGCAACAACAAGAACATATGATCCAACAACAAAATTTCATAAGACAAAATCAATCTTTTGTCTTATTAATAGAAAGCACTCAACAAGAAATTTGGTATTGGAGATGTTAGTGAAAACTTAGTAGACCTAGAAACCTTCTTGTAAAGTGGTAATTATGGAAAATGTATGTAGGATTACATTGCGGAGTTCAAAAACCAAACCACATTAGTGGGTGTGAACTTGGAGGATGAGTGTTATTCTCATTTTTTACCTTGGTAAAAATTTTCATGCTCATTAAAAGACGTATCATTAAGTTGACCTCTTAAATGCCATGTTAATCTTCCAAGTTGCATTTGGAGTCCCTTTGTTGCCTCAATTTGATCAAATTAAAAACATTAATGCTTGCATCATTAAGTATTGGCCACAAAGGTCCATAATTGTTTTTGAAATGTTAATTTGTCTATTAAAGTTAAAGTAGTAAATTTTGTGGTCATAGTCACAATCCATTCACTGTTAGGTTGAATCTCTTGAAAATGTTGCAAGATGGTTTAAATTGAGTCACAATTTTCTTGTTAATATAGTTTACATGAGGATGATCAAATGGTGAAAGAATCTTAGTGGCATAAGTATAGTTTCTCAATGTAGTTTTTAGTTTTATAAAGTCACACAATAGTTGTGAAGGTTGATAATAGGTTCTAACTAAATTTCCTCAAGTTTTGTATTTTAAGTCTAAAATATATTAAGTTTCGATGTAAGCACAATGGATTTGTAAAGATGAATTACAAATATTTAAAGGTTTCACACATGACTACAAACAAATTTTACTATTACCATGTGATTTTATTAAATTTGTTGAAATTTAATTAAGAAAATAATTAAATCACCCAATTGATGATAGTGTAAAGTTGTAATGTTTAAATTTGCATAACATAATATATTTTTTGGATAGTAACAAATGCAATTTATGTTAGGATAAGGTTCCATAAACCTTGTAAATCCTATGCCATCGTATTAATGTCCTAATTATATGTTGTAGATGCATTCATAAGGAAGGGGTTAAGGGGTACTTGTAATTAAATAAATCCTCATGTACTTAATTTTTTATCCCCTCATATGGACAACTAGGAAGGGGGTGATAGAAGACAAAATAATAAAGTATAAGGTGATTTTGATCTTTCCAAGTTGGGAATATAGGAAAGAGAGTTAAAGGAGGGAAATTTGAATGTTGTTTCACATTCCAATGAGGGAAAACCAATAAAAAAGGCATGGATAACTGAAAAGGAAAAATTGGACACCCATTTGGTGCCCATAAGGCTTCTCTACAACTCTATATATTGGGGTTCTTCAATGGTGTATAGATAGAAGTGTTTTTACAAGTAGAAAGAAGCTACTATAACTGGGAGTAGAAAGAGGATTGTTGTATATGTCTCTTACATTTGAAGATTAATACAATCTTGGCATCTTTCTTATCTATTTTTTCGTTTAAGGGTTTCTCCACATAATTCTTGTGTTATGTGTTGATTTTATGTGGTTTCTTTATTTTATTATACGATTATTTTTCGTCATAACCTCCATTAATGGTAATCTATAATTAAGATCTTTTGGATGGATGATTTTCATGATCATAAGGGTTTTTTTTTAGATTTATAATCTTGTTTTTAGGTTTTCATTTGTAGTGTTCACCTTTAGTCCTAACATTTGGTATCAAATATTGGCTAGTTGTGGTGCCTATGGATGGAAAGGGAAGGTTTTTATACTACAATTGGATTTTTGGTGATTTTGCTTGGAAGATTTGTGGGTGGAAGCCTTGGCTACATCAAATTTATAGTTGGATTTGGAGAAATTCAATGGTACCAACTATGTGTTATGGAAGCATAAATTGAGGACCTTCTAGAGGAGAGAGATCAATGGATGACCATTACAAATGAGAAGAAGCCAACTATGGTCAATCAAGATGAATGGGAGAAAATGGAAAAGAAGGCTCAAGGTACAATTTGATTATACCTTGTGTATTTAGTTATTCTAAATGTATCAAAAAATAAGGCTGCATATGCCTTGTGGAAAAGGCTGGGTGAGATATTCAACCTAAAATTTTGGTAAATAAGCTTTATTTAAAAAACAAAATTATTTTCTCTCAAGATTAAAGAAAGAAATTTAGTAGTTGATGTTAGAGTAAATGTTTTTACTTAATTATATTAATTAAGTCACCTTTATTCTACTCTTAAGATTTCACTTAAGTTGCATATTGTGACATTTAATAATTAATGTAATTATTAAATGTCTGCCTATTAGGGTTAACTTTTAGGTTTTGCTTGATCTCCTTTTAACGATTCATCTTTGTAAATATTTCATTCGATTGTTCTAATAATATATCTCTCATATTTCAGAGCTTCAAAACCCTCTTTCTTTTTTCTCCATTCTCTTCCCTATGACAGGTTTCCCTTTGCATGCAGGTGTTCTTGGACTTCGAAGTTGGTTTTGACAACTTCTACATGGTATGAAAGTGTGGACTTGTTGTAACCTGTTCTTGTTTTGAATATTTTGGAGCTACGAGGGTTTGATCAGAATTTTAGAAGTTTTTAGGTTTGATTTTTTGTGGATCTGGCCTTCTCCATTTTTTGGGTTCACTTTGGGCCCAAATGGACCTCACCATTGGATTTGCAACACCTGAAAACCTATATTTTCAAATAAAACTTGTCTGATTCAGCCACAGTTGATCAAGGAAGCAATTTTTTTTTGGCCCCAGAGCCGTACGACCCTAGGGAAAGCTGTTCGAGGTCAAAAATTAAAAAAAAAATTAAAAAAAACATTTTTTATTTATTTTTTGTGCTTTGCCCATTCAATAGGCTAGTGTCGCCACCCTGTAGCCAAGCGACCACTAGTAGAGGCGGTGGACGCCATCAACAACCGTTGGGCCACTACCTCAGCTAGCCAGTCACCCTACCGGCGATGGTGCTCAACCTGTCAACCACTCATCGGAGCTCCACTGACAGGCCACTAGCGAGCCACCAGCCAGGGCCGCCAGCTTCCAACCCTTGCGTAGCCCCTGAGGGCTCACCATGTGCCCACGAAATGCACCTAGGAGCCAATCCGCTAACCCCTGGTCATTCACATGACCAAGGGCCAAAGATCTTAAGCCCCTGAGGGCTCAAACACTTTTTTCAAGTGCCTTTTTATCATACTTTCGGTAAATCAGTCAAAGTCAGATGATCTTTTTGCACTTTGAGGGGCATACTTTGTTCATTTTTGCTCCATTTTTTGAAAACGAATAAGCGTCAGAAAGGTGGTTTTGTGCTCTTTCCAGATCTATGGTTTATTTCATTGGAAAATTCACCAGGTACATAAAGTATTGTCCTAAGCATTTTTTTTATTTTTCTAGCTTTTTCACTAAAAAATCTCTATTGGGGTTTGGTTTCTTGCATTGTGGAGGAAGTTTTTTTCTTGTTTTCTGCCATTTACTTCAAAAAACCAGAAAATCTTCACAAAAAATTCATTAAACCTTTCCAACCATGGCCGAAAACACTCCTTCTGTTGAACTTCTCACACCTCATAACTATCACACTTGGAAGGAATTCATGACACATCTTCTCAGATCAAAGGGGTTGTGGTCCTATTTAGACACAGTTCAACCAGTTTTGACATGGCCATTTGAGGTTATGCAACATAGAAATAAGATGGATGAGGCCATGGGGTTGATTTCCTTACATGTTTGAGATAGCTTGTTGTTTCATCTTGATGGGTGTAACAATCCTCTTGAAATGTGGACCAAGTTTAGTGGTTTATTTGGTACCATCAATCAGTTTCATGCCATCCAGATTGAGGCAGATTTGACTTCCCTTGTACCTGATTCTTTTCCCACTATTAAGGAATTTCTAATGAAATTCAAACAACAAAGATCTCTTCTATAGGGTTGTGGTAAGACCAAAACAGATGAGGAGTGTATATACCTAATTATTTCTAAGCTTCGAGGTCCTTTTCAAATCTTCTCTTCCACATTTTATTCCACCATGGATGCATTGGGCAACCGTTTTACCCTTCCTACCTTTGAGGTGTTTTGTGATTGGTCGACATGAGAGCAGGCCAAGATATCACAGTTGGATGCTCTCACAGGATCTAAGAACCAAGCATTGGTAGCTTAGTCATCTAAAGGGAAAAAGAAGTAGAAACTGAAGCCCAAGACAGATTCAATTGGCAGTGAGACTTCCTCCAAGCCACCTCCTAAAACTGATTCAAAACCAGAGTTCAATTCTAAACAGGGCAAATCTTTGAAGTCTGCTAAGTCTTCCTCCAAGACTAAGAAGAAATTTGGTGATCCTTGCAGTTTTTGTGGAAAGGAAGGACATCTAGTTTCCAAGTGTTGGAAATGTTTAGAGGCTTTAGAGGAAGCCATGCAGCAGTATAATATCATCTCACCTCAGCCTCCTTCACAACCCATAGGGAAAGGTCATGCTCTTTCTGCATGAGCATTGTCCTCAGGATCCACTTGGATTCTAGATTTTGGTGCTTCTCACCATATGGCACACACAGAGGATTTGGTCACCACTCTTGCCCCTATAGGCACTAGACATATTGTAGTTAGTGACTCAACACAACTTTCAGTTCAGGGTTCTGGTACTGTTTCATTGGATGGTGGTTGTCTTCAAGATGTGCTTTTGGTTCCTGACATTTTGACAAACCTTCTATATGTTTATCAGATTTGCCACTCTGGCTCTAGTAAGACAGTTGAGTTCTCACCACATGATGTGGTTATTCGAGACCTTCATGATCCTGACTTGGTTGTGGCTACTGGGAGTGTTGATTTTTCATCTCGTTTATATAGATTTGATAGCTTTGAGAGTTCAGACACTAGTGATTCCTCTCTTATAGCACATGTAGATTCAGTGAGCAGGCTTTGGCATGAGTGTTTTGGCCATGTCAATTACATATATCTACAGTAGATGATTACTTAGGCACTATGATTGGGATTCCATAGATTTCTTGTACTGATGGTGTATGCTAAGGTTGTACCCTTGGAAAACATCATCACGATCTGTTTCCTAAGGGTCGAGTCACACGTGCTAAGGCACCCCTAGAGTTGGTACATAGTGATCTTATGTCCTTTCTGACTCCTTCATTTTCAAGGGCCCGATATGTGCTCACTTTTATTGATGACTTCTCCAAATGTACATGGGTGTACTTTCTTAAGTACAAGTCTGATGTCTTTGACTCATTCAGGACCTTTAAGACATTTGTGGACAAGCAATCTGGACTTTCTCTCAGGTGGATATGCACAAATAATGGGGGGGAGTATGTTAATCAGGCTTTCATATATTTTTGCATTGAGCATGTTTTACAACACTAGTTTACAGTACCTTACACCCCTCAGTAGAATGGTGTCACTGAGAGAAAGAAAAAAACCTTATGGGAGATGTAAAATTGTATGATACAGTCTCGAGCTATGAGTTCTTCATTTTGGGCTGAGGCAGTCAATTGTGCCAATTATATTTAGAATCGGATGTCTCATAAGGCATTGCGATATATGACTCCTGAGGAGGCTTGGACTCATGTCAAGCCTGATGTTTCTACATTCTGAGTTTTTGACAGTGAGGCTTGGGCATTTATTCCTGATGCTCAGCAGAAAGCCATGCAGAGGAAGAGCTGACCACTCATATTTGTTGGCTACTATGAGGATGTTAAGGCATACAGGTTATTTGATCCTGATTCTAGAGAGGTCTTGTTTTAGTGGGATGTCTAGTTTGATGAGTGCTATCCTTAGATGGATTCTCCATCAACAGCTTCTCCCTCACTGCTTACTTCTCCCTCTTCATCTCTTGAGGATTACTTATCTCTTGAGGATGATGTAGATGATGATCCACCATCTCCACCACCACCAGTTGCTCTGCATTTTCCTAGGTGGGCCTGTGTTACTATTGATGCAGTTGGTTCTTTAGCAGGTGATCCTTCAGATACTCGTCATACTCGTGCTCAGACATATGGTTCTAGTCTTTTGATTCATGCCATTTCGGATGATCCTTAGAAATTTTTAGAGGTGACAGGTCACTTCGAGTGGGATAGGGCCATGGATGAGGAGTATTCTTCTTTGATGAAGAATCATACTTGGGATCTTTGTCCTCTTCCTAAGGGAAGAAAGTTGGTTCAGTGCAAGTGGGTGTACCATACCAAGTATGCTACAGATGGTTCTATTGATAAGTATAAGGCACGTCTTGTTGCGAAGGGGTTTTCTAAGGTAGAGGGTATTGAATAATCTAAGACCTTTGCTCCTGTCGCCAAGATGAACTCTATACGCCTTGTACTTTCACTTGTAGCTTCACAGGGATGGACAGTGTTTCAAATGGATGTGAAGAGTGCCTTCTTGCATGGAGACCTACATGAGGAGAACTATATGGAGCAGCCTTAGGGATTTGTGCAGGACACTTCTTTGGTTTTCAAACTTCGACGTTCATTGTCTGGTCTCAAACAAGCCCCTCGGGCTTGGTGTGAGAAGATGGACTCTTTCTTGCTTTCCTCTCACTTCACACACTGTCATTCGAATCACACAGTGTATATTTAGCATCAAGAGGGTGATCTTTTAATTCTTGTGCTATATGTAGATGATCTCATTCTTACAGGTAGCTCATCCTCCATGATTCAGGGTGTTCAAAGAGCTTTGATGGAGTAGTTTGAGATGACAGATCTCTGTCTTTTGCACTTCTTTCTGGGTCTTTAGGTTATTCAGTCTTCGGATGGGATTTCCATATTTCAGGAGAAGTATGATCTTGATATGCTTCAACTATTTGGCATGCTTTATTGCAAGTCTACCCCCACTCCATTTCAGTCAGGTGTTGTTTTGTCTTCCACTTGTTCTACTCCTTCAGTGGATCCCACTTTATACAGGCAATTGGTTGGAAATTTGTTGTACCTAACACATTCTCATCCTGATCTTTCCTTTGCGGTTGGCCTTGTCTCTAGGCTCTCCCATGATCCTCATGAGAGCCATTGGAAAGCATCCAAACATATTTTGAGGTACATTCAGGGCACCACTCATTATGGAATTCACTACACCTCAGGATCCCCTCACATCATTGGCTTCACTGACTCAGATTGGGCTGGTAATTTCAATGATCGGAAGTCTACTTCTGGCTTTGTTTTTTTCCTTGCTTCTGGTCCTATCACATGGTCTTGCAAGAAGAATTCTACTATTACATTATCATCTATAGAGGTTGAGTACTGTGCAACAATATTAGCTAGTTAGGAGGTTTTATGGCTTCGACAGTTGATGACAAAGTTTGGGTTTCCTCTAGATAGTCCCACTATTCTTTGGTGTGACAATCAAAGTGCCATTCACATTTATCGCAACCCGGTGGAGCATCAGTGGACTAAGCACATTGAAATCCACATGCACTTCATTAGGCAGTTGATTCAGGATGGTTCTCTCATCTTGGAGTACATTCCTACAGAGGAGCAGGTTGCAGACATCTTCACTAAACCTTTGGCATCTCTGCGCTATCTTTAGTTGCACTCCATGCTTGGGGTGAAGGAAGTTGTACTTGGGGGGTCTCAGTGAGGCCTTCCTTCCTTTATGTTTTTCTTTCAGCATGTTTCTTTATCTCTTTTTGGAGAGGAGTTTTTTCCCACTGGGTTTTCTCCTTTACTCTGCTTTATAGAGATTTGGTTGTATTTGGGTACCTGATCAGGCCTAATTGTTGGGACCTAATTTTACTTTCATGCATTGTGGTTACATTTTCCTTTTTGCACATGTTTGTAGCTGCACTCTTGCTCATCTTAAGGGGGGGTGTTAGAGTAAAGGTTTTTACTTAATTATATTAATTAAGTCACTTTTATTCTACTCTTAAGATTTCACTTAAGTTGCATATTGTGACATTTAATAATTAATATAATTATTAAATGTCTACCTATTAGGGTTAACTTTTATGTTTTGCTTGATCTCATTTTAAGGATTGATCTTTGTAAATATTTCATTTGATTGTTCTAATAATATATCTCTCATATTTCAGAGCTTCAAAACCCTCTTGCTTTTTTCTCCATTCTCTTCCTTGTGACATGTTTCCCTTTGCATGCAGGTGTTCTTGGACTCTGAAGTTGGTTTTGACAACTTCTACAGTTGAGAATTTGAAAAATTTCAATTTGGTTTTGAGTCAAATTTCCTTTGTAGATGTAAAAATTGATGAAGACAATAAATGTATCATGTTACTTTGTTGTTTTCCTAAGTCATGGAAGGTACGGTTCTTGCATTTAGTGCTAACTTGACAGATCAACCCAAGATCAACAACCTTGTTTATACTTTTATTTCACAAGAAATAAGGAAGAAATCCAATTTGGATGATAGCAAGGATGATATTCATGTAATTCAAGGCCTAAAGAAAGAGGACCAAAGGGAGATAATAAGGGGTATAAAGAGAAATCCAAGGGCTATTCTAAAAATCATAGAAAGAACAAAGTAAGATGTGGAATTGTGGAAAGAGAGGGCATGCAAAGAAAGAGTGCAAAATAAGAAAAATAATTAGGACTCTTTCATAAGAAATTCTAATTTAGGTGATGAGGCTTTAATCATTTCATGTAATAATGTTTCTAATGAAAATTGGTTGATTGAATCAAAATGCTCATACCATATGACTTTGCATAATGAGTGTTTCTCTTTGTATCAGGCATATGATGGCAGGGAGGTTTACCTTGGTGATAATAGTTTATATCCCATTATTGGTCGAGGAAAGGTAAATTTATGCTTCAACAATTGGAGAATAAAAAACTCTCTAATGTCTTGAATATTCCTAGATTAGCAAGAAATTTAGTTTCAATTTCAAAGTTAAATGGTTTAGGAATGAAAGTGAAATTCGATAAAGATGGTTACAGGTTAGTGAGGGGGAATTTTGTGGTAGTAAAAAGGTTAAGGACACATACTCTATTGAGGCTGAATGTATCTACAATTTGTAACTCCTCTTATGTAACTAAAAAATTTGAACACACTTGTATGTTGTGGCATTGTAGCATGAGATAAATTTATGAAAAATGATTAAAAAACCTTGAAGAATAAAAATTGGCTGATGGTTTATCTTATTTTGATGTGGGAAAACCCACAAAAGTGGTTTACAATTGGAGTGAGGAAGGAAAACTTGAAAAAAATGTCCCCATGTCAATTTTTTTTGTTTTCATGTGTATTTTGAATTTTGTGAGAATTGCGTGTTTGGTAAATAGAATAGGCCATTATTTCCCAATAGAAACTATAAAGCAATGAGAAAATTAGAAATCATTCATTCAAATGTGTTTGGTCTAGTGGATGTTGATTCTCTTGGTAAATCTCAATATTATGAAACCTTCATTGATGATGCCTTAAGATATGCCTAGGTATATTTTATGCATCATAAATATAAAGTGTTTGCTAAGTTTAAAGAATTTAAAGCATTAGTGGAAAAGAAATCAGATTGTAAAATAAAGGTGTTGAGATCATAGAATGGAGGTGAATATTATTCTTAAGTGTTTTGATTATTTATGTAAACATGCAGGTATAAACAAGAAGAAGAATACTTTATATACACCTGAGAAAAATATTGTGGAAGAGAGGATGAATCAAACCTTAATGGAAAGAGCCAAAAGTATGCTAAGTGGTGCACAACTGGACATATGTTTTGGGGTAGAAGTTGTTTGTACTAATGTTACTTGGTTAATAGATCTCCTTGCATGGCTCTTGAAAAAAAATCCTTATGAGATGCAGGCAGGTAAAAATCCACCTGTTTCACATTTAAGGGTTTTTGGTTGTGAGCCTTATGTTCATGTGCCAAAGGAAAATTGGTCTAAGTTGGATCTAAAATCTCAAAAATGCATCTTCGTAGGATATGGTGAGAATGTAAAAGATTTCAAGTTTTTCTTTCTTTTAGATTGCAAGAATTGAGTAGCCCCCTATAAACTGTAGTATGCTTGGTAAAAAAATTTCACGTGATTAGTGATGCTAGTGTGACACACCCTTTGGTACTAAGGGGATGGTGGGAGACTAGACCTCATGACCTCTTTCTTGCAACAAGACATTTAGCCAATCAAACTAGGGCCTTTAGAGAAAATGTTACAAGTTTTGGTATCCACTAACCTAATCAGTTATTTTTTCTAAAGATGTTATTTTTAGGGAACTTAGAGCTATTCATGTTCCTGGACAACCAAAGAAAAATACTATAGGTAAAAAAATGTAATTTGGATTGAATCATGAAGATACACATGTTTAAGAACAAGTGTTGGGATTTGTTCCTCAAATTATTGGCTTGATATACTCCTTGAAGTCTTGTTTCTATCTCTTATTGGCTCGACTTCCTCATATCAATGGGACCTTGTTATTAGTCCCCTCGATGATTTGATGACCTCCATAGTTTGGCACTAACAATTTCCTTTGGCATTGTATTCTATTGATGAGAGTTAGTCATGTCAACGAGAGTCTCCAAGAAGTCTCCGTGATAGCTCGATGCCTTTCATTGGTCACTTGTCAGTAGGACTTTGTGTCATCAGTGGGACTCTATATTGAGTCCCCTTGATGGTTTGATGGAGTAGTGACTTGTATGGTGGTCAAGACTTGTTGGTGGGAGATGACATTGTTAGCAAGAGTCTATGAGCTGTCACCTTGATAGCTAGATATGTAGCATCGGATCCTCATCAATGGGAAGTTGTGTCTTCGGCGAGACACTGAAGCTTGTCCCACCAATGGAATGATGGAGTGGTTCATCGATAGGAGATGCTAGTATTGATGGAACCTTTATGAGTGTCCCTCTGATTAGTTGATGGTGTAGGCGGTGTATGGTACATCAGTGAGACTTCCTTGTATCAGTGGGAGATGAATTGGTGTTCCCCCAATATGACGATGGCTGACTCGGTGACCTGTGTAGAATGTCTCAATGGGAATCGATGGATGCTAAGGTGGAAAATAATTATTGGATGGAACCTATTAACGGTTGGATCAAAAATTGGGAATTGGTTGGTTTTCCTGGTTGGCCTAGAACCGTTGGATAAAATGAGTGTTGCATTAACATTGAAGCTTTAGAGAGTTCCATGAAAAAAAAATGTAGAGAGGAGGGATGAGAAGTATCTACATTGTATGCTGTGTGAGGGTATTGTAACAATTTGAGGATTCTGAATGGTTATGTTGTTTGTATTCTCTAGATGGAACAGGATGAAAACTCTTGTAAAGGCTATGAGCTTGAAATTGTATTGTAACTTTGTTTTTTGCTAAATAATACAATGGATCAATTGTTTTGGAGTGTGGGGTTTTTTACTTGAAAGGGTTTTCCCTACGTAAATTTGTGTGTCCATATCTTTTGTCTTTCATGTTGGTTGATTCTGCAAGTTGAATTTTTCTGATGCATGTTGTTGAAAATGGTTGTATTTGCATGAGCTTTTCTCAGGAGGGTTAATGTGGAAAATCAACTATTCCTGTTTCCATTTTGTGGCATAGTAGTATGTGTATTTGAAGTAAACTAATGGTTTTGAAAGTAATTGAAGGAACTACTTATCTTAGATGTTCATATTGAGATGTCCATGATTTCCCTACAAGTGGTATTAGAGCCTTCTTCCTGAGATTTTCTTTTGCTTGTATGTGTAGGTTTGTGAGTTGCATATACTTGCATGTGTGTTGCATGTACTTGCATGGACTCGCATGTGGCTTGCATGTAAGAATTCTTGGTGTTTCTCAGTTCTGTGGATTCCTTCTGTAAAGATTTCTTATCCTGGAAAGCTTGAGGGGATCTAAAGAAGTCAACTGATGATTTATCCTTTTGTGAGTAGAAACCCTTGATCTTTTTGTTTTAAGAGAAAACACACAACATGAAGGATGTTGAAGATGGAGAAACTAGAGTTGATCATATTGTAATGATGCGGTCTGAGGCTCCTAGTTGATTGTGAATAATCCTGATGCAAGGGGTGTGAGTTTATGCTTATGGTTGTGTTGCAACAAAATTATTCATACTGGGTGTCTATGTGAGAGGCTCCCCAATGATATGGAGAAGCTTGAGTTGTTATTCACCCACGAAGTATTGTTCTTGTGCTAGGTGCTTTGCCCTAGTATTGAAGGCATTATTCTCTGTTACCTTGATTGCATGTAGGCTATGAAGTTGATCTTTGGGTGATCTAAAAACTTCTTAATAGCCTAGCTCTCTTGTATGCATGTGCATGTTGGTGGTTATAGAATTGGTCTAGAATGGGCCTGGAGTTCCTGTACTACTTTTTCCTTTTAAGGATGCCTTGTACTTGCATGGCTCAGATTCATGTTCTTTACATTTGAAGGCGTTTTATAGATTTTTGTTTAAATAATCTATGGTTATGCATATTCATGTTATTCCATTATTCTGGTTAAGTGTGATGGTTGTATGTAGAATTTTGAGTTGTCCATATGTGCAATGGAGATGGCTGTGCATGGGTGTTTTATAAACATAGTGATTTTATAGGTTTTACATGGTCAAGAAAAACTTGCAGTTTTGTTGAGCTGCTATTAAATAGTTTCTAGACCCTAGGTGGTGGGGTGTTACTGGATGAGATAGTTGTAGTTCTGCATGCATGGTGAGAGGAGGTTAGGTTTCTTATCTAAATGGGAGTGTTGGTAAGTGTATAGTCACTTATATTTTTTGTGGTGGTACTTAATGAATTCCCTTGACTATGGTGTTCATTGTGGACATGATTGGAAAATTAAATTTGAACTTGATTTAGTGTTTGAGTCAAGTTGTCCATGTTGTTATTCTCCTTGAGATATCAGTTTGCAGTTTCTAATGTGATGATAGGTTTTCATGTTTCAATGATTGAATCTATGGGTTGAACAATGTTGTGGGCTGTATTTACCTACATGTTTGTTGTGGGACAACTCAGAAGTGGACTGTCAATATCCACGAGGTTTGATTCTGTGATGGTGCGGATTTGTTAGATGGCCTTGTCTATGGTCACTTGTGCATTGGTGTGGTTGCTTTGGGACGAGAGGATGGATGATGTAGATTGCCTGAATAGTCAGCTATGGTGACCTGTAGCATGTGTATCACAATGCCATGGATATCTTGGGTACACTAGTTTTTTTTCCTTTTGACAGTGATGGTTTTTTCTGCTTGGTCTGGAGATCTTAGTGTTGCTTGGTATTGTTGTCAGATGGACATGTTGTTGAGTGGACTTGGAGGTTTTTCAGATCAGAAGATGTTTGTTCATGATTCTTGGAGAGCCTAAGTGTCACAGTTCAATGGGAGCTTTAGCAGTGACTGTGGATTCATCACTTGGTGGTGAATGATCTTCTTTAGTGTTGTAGATGTTACTAGGAGGGACTCTTAGATCCTGTTGTTGTAGAAGGGTTCTTTCATATTTGCATGGACACTATTTGAGGATGTGTAACATCTTGTATCAATGGAGGATGCTTGGAGTCTTTGGCTGAGGTGTTGGTGGTGCTTGACAGGTGATGCTAGTTTAGAGTTGTTTCATGTCATGTTATACTCTTGATTGTGCATTAGAGTTTTAGCATGAGGCATTTCTCTTGAGACCATGGTAAGATAACTTGGAGCATGGTATCTCCTAAGGGGAATGGTAAGATAATGATGTCATGATAAGTTCTTAGTTCAAATGTTTGGAGCTTTGATAGTGGTCTGGAGATTCTCTATGTTTTGGGTGTATGCTTGAGAACTTCATGATAATGTAGTGATGTGGATTGGATTTTAGTATGAAATGATTGTTTGTAGGTGCTCATGGATACATAGATAATAAGGTGAGGCTGTAATTCTCTTGAGATGAGAGAAGTGCTATCGATGGTTACTCCTAATGAAGATTTCAGCAGCAAGTTCGAGGAGCCTACACCTTTGTTGGATGTGAGTTCAATAGAGACCAATGTGGAGATCACTCTTGGATGAGTCATGGTGGCTTGTATATCTTGGAGGAGCATTCTCATTCCCCACTCATGGTCTACTCAACAGTGAAGTCTATTTGAGAGGTATTTTTCCATTATATCTTTTAGATGTGTTCTATGCTTTCTTTCATGATATGGATCTTGAACTACTGTTTAATGGTTTTGGAGGATTCATAGTGAAAGATGGACAACATGGTTATCTCCTTGTGAATTTTAGTTTATGATATATTCTATTGATAAGAATAGTTAGCAAATGCTTTATGGGTTTGTTTTCCTGAGATGGGAAATTGAGTGGTTTGATCTTCTTTGAGAAGCTTACATCCATATTAATTACTTGATATATATATATGTGTGTGTTGTGTTTGATCTTGGAGATTGAAAAGTTGGGTGCTGTTATGTTATTCTCTTTGGGGTGTTTTGAAGGAGATCATACTTGTCAAGGTTGGCATTTAGAGGTGTATTTAGAGGGATGTTCTACAAGTATATGATGTGCAATTTTTCTCTCTTTGGTCTTGGTTATCTTCCTAGAGGTTTGATTTCATATTACATTGGTTTGAGATTTGGTTGGAGTTGTTGTTTTCACTTAAGTTCTTGGGTGGTAACTTGGAGCTTCTTTATCTCTTTCTTGTGTTGGGTTTGAAGAACTTGGGAGATTTGTGAAGACTGGTGGTGAGAATTGTTCTTGCAAGTTATTAATTTATAGATTGTGCATATCACTGTGGATGTTTCCTTGGTACTACATGATTACACTTTCTATGTGTTTCCATTGGTAGACTTTTTATGTCTTTGAACTTTTAGATTTGGCATTACCCATGCGATGAGAGTTCCTAGATGTGTTTTGTCTTCTTTGATTGGTTGGAACATGGGGATTGTTTTGCTATTGATGGGTTGGATATGTAGGTGGCATGAGTTTACTAATGTGGATACCTTGAAGGTATGAGAGATTGGATGGTTAGCACTTGTTGTGGGTGCTACTTTCAGTTGTGTGGGTTGATCAGTTGGATGGGAACAATTAGTTTTTTGGTTGTTGTTCTAGCTAGTGTTATATCTTGTTTCTAGAGAATGGCTTCACGATTGTGTTATGTTTGGGGCCTTGAAGTTGGTGCTTCTATACAAGTTGTGAGCATAGTGGAGTGGTGGAAGTGAGGTATAATCATTGCTATAAGTTGGGATTGGAGATGGTTTTCTTTTAGACTGCTACATATATGCCATAGTGAGTTTCTTTCCTTTGGAGGATGGCTAGAACAATTGCTAGAGGTGGTGAAAATTTTGAATGTTGTTGCATATGTCTTGGAAATAAGGACTTCAATCTTTGATTGGGAGAAGCCAATAAGTTCTTCATCAAGTGGGAGTATGTTGGGATTTGTACCTTAAATTATTGGCTTGATATACTCCTTGAAGTTTTGTGTCCATCTCTTATCGGCTTGAATTCCTCATATCAGCGAGACCTTGTTCTTAGTCCCCCCAATGCTCCAATGACCTCCACAGTTTGGCACTAACAATTTCCTTTGGTGTTGTGTTCTATTGGTAGGAGTTAGTCATTTCGGCGGGAGTCTCCAAGAACTCTCTGCAATAGCCCGATGTCTTTCCTTGGTCACTCGTTGGTAGGACTTTGTGTCGTCAATGGGATTTTGTCTTGAGTCCCCCAGATGGTCGGATGGAACAATGAATTGTATGGTGGTAAAGAATTGTCAGGTGGATATGAAATCATCGGTAGGAGTCTATGAGCTATGACATAGACAACCCGATACGTAGAATTGGATCCTCATATGTGGGAAGTTGTGTCTTTGGTGGGAAATTGAAGCTTGTCCCACCAATGAAATAATGGAGTGGTTCATCGGTAAGAGATGTTGGTATTGGTGGAGCCTTTGTGAGTGTCCCTCCGATAGGCGATGGTGTAGGTAGTGACGGTACATCAACAATACTTCCTTATATCAATGGGAGATGAATTAGTTTTCCCCCAATATGACAATGGCTGACTTGGTGACTTGTGTAGAATGTCTCGATGGGACCTAATGGATGCTAAGGTGGAAAATGATGATTGGATGGAACCTATTGATGGTTGGATTGACAATTGGGAATTGGTTGGTTTTCTTGGTCGACATAGAACCATTGGATAAAATGAGTGTTGCAGTAACATTGAAGGTTTAGAGAGTGCCATGAAAAAAAAATGTAGAGAGAAGGAGGGAGGAGAAGTATCTACACTGTATCCTATGTTAGGGTATTGTAACAGTGTGAAAATTTTAAATGGTTATGTTGTCTGTATTCTCTATATGGAACAAGGTGAAAACTCTTGTAAAGGCTATGAGCCTGAAATTGTATTGTAACTCTATTTGTTGCTGAATATTACAATGGCTTGATCCTTTTGGAGTGTGGGTTTTTCTACTCAAAAGGGTTTTCCCCATGTAAATTTGTGTGTTCATATATTTTGTCTTTCATGTTGGTTGATTCTACAAGTTGAATCTGTTTGATGCATGTTGTTGAAAATGGTTGTATTTGCATGAGTTTTTCTTAGGAGGGTTAATGTGGGAAATCAACTATACCATTTTCCGATTTGTGGCATAGTAGTATGTGTCTTTGAAGTAAGTTAATGGTTTTGAAAGTAACTAAAGGCACTACTGATCTTAGATGTTCATTTTGGATATCCACGGTTTCCCTACAATGAGAACATGAGGAACATGATGGAGAGGAAGATGAGGTTTATAGTGGGAGTTCTCAACAAAATAAAGAGGAAAATTAGGAAGAACTTGGAGAAGAACATGTGAAAGAAAAAGAAGTAGAATCCCATACTCCACCCTTTAGAAGATCCTTAAGGCAACAAAATCAAATTAATAGATACAACCCACCATATTTTTGTTGCACATTTTATTTGCTTAGTACTAATGATGAACCAAGGCCTATGGGGAAGCTATTCTTTCAAAAGAAGGTGAGTCTTGGAAAGAGGCTATGAAAGAGGAGATGATGGTTCTAGATTCATGTAACACCTCAGATATTTCTCATTTTCCCAAAGGAAGGAAGGATGTTGGTTGTAAATTGATTTACAAGAATAAGTTTGGAGCAAACCATTCATTGGAGAGGTACAAGGATAGACTGGTGGCAAAGGGCTACTCCTAGAGAGAGTGAGTTGATTTTGGTAAGATTTCCTCTCTTATTGCTAAATTTATTTGATTATATTTCTCTTATCAATTACTATAGAATATAATTTTGACATAGATAAAATGGATGTCAAAACTGCATTCTTACATGAAGATCTTAAAGAGGAAATATTTATGCAACAACCAAATGGTTTTGATGTAAAAGGAAAGGAACATCTATTATGTAGGTTAAAATTGTCTCTCTATGGTTTGAAGCAATCACGTCGAATGTGGTGTAAATTTTTTGATTCATTTGTGATGAAATTGGACTTTGTTAGAAGTGAGGAAAATCATTGTGTATATGTCAAATGTATTGATGGTTGGATACTAATCATTTCCTTTTTGTGGATGATATATTTTTTTCTATAACACAAAAGGAATGGAACTAGCAACCTTAAATTCAACTTTCAGGTGCTTTTCAAGTGAAGGATTTAGGGACAACGAGGTAAATAATTGGAATGGAAAACAAGAGGGATAGAGGTAGCATAAATATTTGGTTGACATAAAGTAAGTATTTTGAGACTATTATATACAAGTTTACACTTATAAGCCAATGGATATTCCTTTACCTATTTGCATGAAACTTACATTAGACATGTACTCCAAAATTGAGGATTATTTTAAGGAAATGAATAACATGTCTTATACATGTGTGGTTGGTAGCCTGATGTATGCAATGTATGCACTAGGTTAGATATTTCCCAAGCAGTGGGAGTTATAAGAAGGTTTATGTCTAACCCATGAAGAGAACATTGGAATTATGTCAAAAGGGTGTTAAGATATTTGCAAGGTACTTCTAATTATTTTTTGGTTTATTTTGGTTCTAATAATGTTGATAAGATGTTGGACATACAGGGATACACCGATGTAGATTGGGTCAATGATATTGACATTCTAAGGTCCACTAGTTGCTATGTGTTTTTTGGTGGTGCAATGAGTTGGATGAGCAAGAAGCAACCCACAATCACTTTCTCCACTATTGAATTAGAGTACATGTATGCTACACATGCCTCCAAGGAGGTAGTTTGGTTACAAAGGTTATGTGCAGGTATTGGGTTTGATTGTAGGACCATTCAAATTAGATGTGATAGTTAAAGTGTATTTTGTTTGGAAAATAATCCAATGTATCATGCTAACACAAAGAATGTGGATTTTCAATACCATTTTTTTGGAGAAATTATTGAAAATGGGCAGGTTGTGATGAAGAAGGTGGACACCAAAGAGAATTTGGAGATCCATTGAACAAGCCTATTAGCACTATTTTTTTTGCTAGTACAGGGAGGCCATGAGCCTTGTTCTTAGTACTTGATCTTTTTTCATTTCTATGGATGTATTTATAATGTATGATGTCAAGTGGGAGAATGTTAGGATAAGGTGCTATCAACCTTGTAAATCCCATGCGATTATATCAATGTCTCAATTATATGTTGTAGATGCATTCATAAAGAAAAGGTTAAGGGATAATTGTAATTTAATAATTATGTGTGCACAATTTATTATCCCCTCATGTGGATGCCTAGAAAAGGGGTAATAAAATACAAAATAATTAAATAAAAGGTGATTGTTGAAATTCTCAAGTTGGGCACCTAGGAAAGAGAGTTAAAGGAGGGAAATTTGAATGTTGTTTCACATTCCAAGAAGGGAAAACCAATGGACAAGGCTTGGATAATTAAAGAGGAGAATTTGGCCACCCATTTTGGGCCCATAAGGTTTCTCTACATCTCTATATATGGGGTTATTGGATGGTGTACATATATAAGTGTTTTTACAAGTATACATAAGCTATTAGAATTGGGAGTAGAGGGAAGATTGTTGTATATATCTCTTGTATTTGAAGATTAATACAATCTTGGCCTCTTTCCTATGTGGTTTTTTTCTAAAGGGATTGTCCATGTAATTTATGTGTTAAGTGTTGATTCTATGTGGTTTGCTTATTTTATTATATGATCACTTTTTTGTCATAACTTCCATTAATGGTATTCTATAATTAAACTCTTTTGAATGAATGGTTTTCATGATCATAAAGATTTAATTTCAGATTTGTAATTTTATTTTTTAGATTTTCATTTGTGATGTTCACCTTTATCCCTAAAAAATTATAGATATAAAACCAAAATTTCACAATAGTTAAGAGAATCCTCCTTGCCCACACCAGTATGATGGTTTTGGGTATGCAAATACATAAGGGCATGGGCTACAAGAAAATTCCTTTAAAGAGATGTTATCCCATAAAATACAATGATTGCAGGGTAATCTCAAAGTGGATTTGTTGAAGGAATGTTAGAAATGCTTAAGCAAATGCAGTTGGAAGTTGTAAAGTTGAGTTCCACAAGCTTTACTAGGTAGCTCTAGAACTTGTCCAAAAATTGAAGCCTTTTGATAGGGTATGGGAAGACACTAAGGTGATTGGAAATAATTTTTCATAAGTTATAATTGCAACTTCCTTGGTAGACATGTATACAAAATTCCCAAGCATATACAAAATACCGCGAGTAGTTTGACATAATACCTCAAAGAAATGTTATTTCATGGAATGTAGTAATTGCAAGAAAATTGCACAAAATGAATTTGTTGATAAGATTTTGATTTTTTTTTTCCTTCAAATAAAACTAACAACTTCAAGGCAAACATGGATAGTTTTCAAAGCATTATAGTTGTTGTGGTTGCAATACCTTACAAGTTAGAACATGAATGGAAATTTTATAAGAAGAAAAAGGCATATAAATTATTTCATAGAATTCCATGAAGATAAATGACCTTGAATGATCATATAGTCATATATATTTTCAAATTAGAAGATTTGGACACTAATACTAGTGAAGAAGATCATCTATAGTAATGGAAATTCCTAGTAACTTTAGGTAGAGGATCATTTATATTAATAGAAATTCCCAATGATAATGCTTTTTATGAATCCTTCTAGAAACATCATGCTCATGCTTCCATTAGTACTTCATTATTCAGAATTTTTAGGGACAAACCTGTTATCTACAATGCAAATCATTGATCATGTTCAAGTTGTGATGCTTATACAATACATTTATATAGGAGCTAGTAATTAATACATTATTAATATTCTAGACAAGGGGTTTGTTGAAAGAAAATGGATATCTTCTTTTAGTAATCTCTTTAACCATACCAAATACATTGGAAACCATACCAAAGGTTATTTTCAAAATTTCATGAGAGAAATATGGAGTTAAAGTCTTTTCATGGAATTTGTTCAAAAAGGGGTTACGTTGTCAAATGGGCTATCATATGGGTTGACTTAATTTTTTTTTACCATGGAGACTATTTTACATAGAGACACCATTTAAGTAGAAATTTGATTAAATTTATTTTTAAAATGAATAATTATTTTTAAATTATTATATGTAACTAATCATTATTTAAACATTTTTTTATTAAGAAGGGTAGATTCTTTTGACTTAGAGCTATGAACTAGTGAGATAAAAAACATAGGACCTCATCCCCAATATAAATTCTCAACAATTACACCCCAATGGGGTTTAAACCTTGATGGAAAGAATGAAAACACAAATTAACCATCACACCATGCCACTATTGGCTAAACATATTTATTTTAAATGTAATGCATTTTTAAAAATATTTTATATCAATTGAGTCTCATTCAACAAAGGATCTTGATTTCAAAAACTATAAATTCTTGTGCAACCATACTAGATGAAGACCCCAAAAGAAAACATTCTAAAATTATAATCAAAATTATTTTTTTTGTTTTTTTTTATAACCTGGGGGTGTCCTTGCGGCCCAACATGATCTACAGGTTGGGGTGAGTGGAGTGAAACTAGTCCCTCGGGGATGATGGATGCCACCCATAAGCGCCCGCCATCAAGTAGACTGAGGTGGTGAGTCAAACCCGGGACATCACAAACCTAGATCAGATGCCTTTGACCAATTACACCAACCCTCCAAGCTAAATTTAATTTATTATTATATGTATGACTGAGCCACATATTCTCTCCTCTTGCATTACAAGACAAAGTTGACAATAAAAAATAGTGTAGCCATTTTCACTTCTCAAACCCATCTATGTATGCCCTTTCCTTAAATCACATGACAATCTTCAAAATTAGAAACAATGTGAATTCTTTACTTTTTATTTCTTAAGTATTTAACAACTTGTATTTCATCACTAAGTGTTGCTCAAACCTTGTTTTCTACTAGGATATATAAATTACTTTCAGGAGTTGTCATTCTTGGTTAGTTAGTTGTGTGTTTTAAGTACACCATAATATGAAGCATTTTAATCACACCAATACAAAAGCCTTAGATAACACCTTTTTTTATCATAGATCTAGGCCTCATGTACTACAAGATATATTGGGGACTCTCTTATTTGAGCTTCATTTAAACTTAGCATAGGAAATCATCAACCATTTATAGCTTTTGATGCATTGGTAAGTGATTATCCCTAGGAATTTACTCACCACATTCAATCTTAGAGATAAGATAGTGGGCTATACATATGGTCCCAACCCTCCATAGTTGGTGTTATGAAATATTGGCCCAACACTAATTACAAGCAAGATTAGTATATTTGTGAGTTCAAGGCCAAACACTCTCATATGAATAATATAGGTTGTTATTGTGTCTTCTATGTCTTCCCTATTTATGTAAAATCTATGAAAAACCTAAAATCAAAACTAAAATAAGCTTTATGCCACCTATAACAAGACATAATTCAATATTTTCACCTATACACAAAGGTTCATGAAAGATGTAAAATTGTTGAGGTACACAATATTGATAATTGTTCCAATGATATATATTTTTTGTAATTCACAATCATGCAAGGGATGATGTGCTTTAGAGAAAAAATATTGGAACCATATGACATAATCATTGATACATTCAATTGGTCCTTGGGAACATTCAAATAGGTTAGAAATACTAAATTTAAGGTAATCAAATCAAAAAATATATGGAAGGACTTGTAGACACCTAAAGCTAACCATATCCAAGCACACTTGAATTTACTTTATCCTAACCATTAATTAAATAAATATTTATTATCTATTTAATTAATTTATCCTTCATCTTTATCCCCACATTAATTAAATAAATATTATTTATTTATTTAATTTATCATTCACCTTTATCCCCCACTTTAGTAAAATAAAATATTTTATATTTATTTAATTAATTTATCCTTCTACATCACCCTTCTCCAAAATTAATTAAATAATTTTATTGAGAGTCACATGACTGAGTCCTTGACTAAATTCATTGAATCTAAGCACTTGCCACAAAAGTAAAACTAGCTTTGCATGTTAGCCATCTATTTCATACATCTCTAAATCTCAACCATTCACATAAGGATAGGTCCTAGTGTTTCCCTAATTGAAACCTAAACTTAGGCCTTATCCCTCATGTGACACTTGTTACATGATTACAACTTATGAGCTAAAACCTAATTCTCAATCAATCCAAGCCATCCATTAACCAATGTATCTTGGCCCTTGATTTACCTCATGGAAATTCCATAAATGAGAGGCCTCTCATCCCATTTGAGCATCCACTTTCATCATATTGTAATGTTGTTGAATTTTCTATTGAATCTTCCATCTTCATATCCTTATGCTATCCAAATTTCTATTGAATCTTCTACCATCATACCCTTATTCTACTACATTTTCTGTCTATTTATCTTCATAATACCATCATATTATCCATTTGATAATTCAACATATCAATCCTACTATCATGTTGTTGGTTTCATTAGAAACTACATTCCTCCATCAACACATCAAAGAGAGTCAAGTGGAGATAGGGTGCACTCTACTTCAACTCTATCTTAGGAGAAATAAGGGTTTTAAATGAAGGTATTGTGTGTTTGTTATATTATCTTCTATTTTATTTACCTTTAATCATTTTTCTTGTCTTCATTTTGGCATTCCTAGTGGGATCTAAATCCATAATTTAACCTTGTTTACATATTTTTTTTGTTGAGTTTCTAGTTGTAGATTATGTTTCAACGCTTTCCACTATGATTTGGCGCTTGCATTCTCCAAGTTGATGCCTCCATTTTTAGATTCAATGCTTACATTTGTCCCTTTCATGCTTAGGTTTCAAACTAAAGCACCTACGTTAACCTATCTAGATGTTGTGTATAACCATGCTTGTGTTCTAAATAGTTGTTCTTAGTGTCTTAGGGTTCCTACTAACCTTGGTGTTTTGCTATGCATACTTTTGGTTTCTTAACATCATGTTTTTTAGGTTATCTAATATGCTTTACAAGTTTCAAGATTTATTCTTTATGGTTTTTAGGGTTTGGACATGTTATCATTTATTCCTAGGGTTTCCTTTGTCAATTTGGTGTTTACAATTTTTTGTTATTTCCTAAAAATATCTAGTTGTAGAGATTATCTTTTAGTTTTTATCTAAGTTTCGCTTTTAAAATTATTTTTTGAGTTCCTACAGAACCACACTTTTGTTGTGTTCTTGACCTATCTAGGTTTCAACTTTCAATGCCTGTGTCTTACAAAGTTGTGCCTTTGTTTCTTAGGTATAATAAGTTTTTATGTCTTTTCATTCCTCTATTTGTCATTTTAGTGCTTTTGTTCACTAGTTTCAAACCTCTATTCACTACATTAACACTTATGTTTAGTAGTTTTAATATTTTTCTATAAAACCACACTTGTGTTCCATAAAGGTTCACCTCTATGCAATTTTGTATCACTTGTGTTTCATTGAGTTGTGCCCCTATTACAATTTATAGTTTCTTAAGATTTAATGTTTTTGGTTAACTTATTTTGGCCAGCTAACATAGTGGTACAACTTGTCATTTCACTAGTCAAAGATTATTTTTTTTAAACTACAAATAGTTTTGTAGCATCGTTTGTCCAAGATTTTGTTTTCTCACTAAATTAGGCACTAAAGTTAGAGTAGCAGGTAAATGAATCTTGTTTGTTGTGTTTGAAGGGGTGTGTAGAAGTATGGTCTCTCATTGTGCCTAGTGTGATCTTGGAGATAAAAAATATCACATTTCCTTATTTATGTTTTAAATTAGATCCCAAGGATTTCTATTTTGTGTGTATGCTCTCCCCTCTTTCCTAGTGCAATATTAGGGATAAAAAACACCTAGAAAATTCTTTTCCTTTAGGAGGCTTGCTTGGATATTTCATCGCCCCAAGGGATGATCTCAACTACCATGCTCCTATGGAGTATAAAGAGTAGGAGATGAATTGAAAGACACCTCTTTTGGAAGTGGAATCTTTCCAGTCTAGGCTAAATATCCAAGAACTTTATACCTTGGATAAGTGAAGGTGGAGAGTGGGTTACCTTCTCCTCCTGACTATTTGGAATTATTCCCTTCCATCTATGGATTGGGCCTCATGTACCCTTGAGGTATTTAGAAGACTCCCTAGCAACCATTTTCATCCTAGTTTAAGACCTTTTGACCATTGTTTAGTGTGGTGCAAGATATAGTATCATGCATAAAGTTACTCACCGTGTATGTCCATGAGTAGAGATAAAAAACTCTTTGGGTAAGGTGTTAGAAGTCTATGAAGAAAGGGAAAAGTGTAAAGGTATCAACTCTTGAAAGATAAGTGCCTTACACAAATCATGAGATATTAATAGATTAAATTCTATTGGTAGTTCCACATTAAGTCAATAATCCCACTTGAAGAATAAGGACCTGTGTAAGTACTTGGTGTTTTTTCTTGTGCTAAACCAATGCATACCCATCTTCTAAATATTCCTAAAACCACTTTGTTTGTTTGTAAGCTTTCAAATCCACCTCCTAGTCAAGCAAGAAAAACCTTCATCCCAATCCAATCAATCTCTCAATATTTTCATCAAAATATATTTATCCAATCCTTCATCCATCCAAATCATCTAAAAAAATCCATACTCCTAACAATATTATCCCCTATGCATACAAATTTTATAAATCCTTCCAACCTTATCCCTCATATATTAAAATATTTTTAATCCAATCTTCGAGCCAACTTAGTTCCTCTAGTAAAAAAATTCAATCCAATTTTATATCCAACCTAATTATTATTCCACCTATTCACCCCAAATATTATCTCATTCTCCATCCTCATCCTTAGGTCCTATTATTTAACCCCTAATCTATTTTTAATCCATCATCCTAAATTCCTTCCTCATCCATAATCAATCTCAAACTTTCCTCTTTCAATCAAATGTCTACCATGTCCAACCATCTAATCTAATCTATTCTAATCCACCCTCATCAATTCCAACCCTATCTAAAATAATTAACTCACATCTTACCCCAAAAATACCTAAAATCACAATCAAGAGAAACCCCAATTCATTGATGATGATGATGAGGATAGTCTTGTCAACCAACCCAAATGTGGCTATTATAATGATAATGAGTATTGTGCACCAAGATGAGCTCTCCACATCCACCACCTCTTCCTATATCGATGACTTTACCAATCCATTTTCCAATCACCAGGCCTTCACCAATTTTCCCCCTACCTATCACTTAAACAATGATATAGAGGCCATGGTTAGATATCTCCTTAGTATTGGTACCAAACTTCCATCACCCCCATCCCCATCCAATATCAATCCATCTTCTATTGCTTATCCTTCCTCTACCTTTGACAAGGGAAACTTTTCCTATCCCCCATCCATGTCTCTTTCTTATCCCTCACCTACATACACTCTCCATCCAACATCCATACCTCCATCTCTATCCAAGTGTATAACGCCCCCATTAATCCTCATCCTCCAAGCTAAGAACGCTAAAGTTGGGGGGAAAATGTAGGGTTGTAAATAGAATACACTTCCAATTTCCCCTATATTTTGTGCCCACTTTGGTGTCCATTCTGTTAGTATTTTTCTAGGCTCATTTCAACAATTACATCATATTTTTCCCTCTCAAGGTGCTCAGACCTTATTTTTTAGGGTCATTTATTTATGTCATCTTTGTGTTTCCCTTATGTTCTTCTTGTCTCCCATCACTTTTTAGCATAATTTTTCTAGACATAAGTGCCTAGCGGAAATCCACACGTAGTGCTAGCATCCCACAATAATTTTTCATGCAAAGGCTAATTATAAGCATATTCCCAATTGTCACCTTTCTAGGTCAATAAAAATGACTTAGAATGATTCATAACAACTCATCAACCTCTTCCTCTTCCCTCCTCTTCTCATTTTTGAAACTAATCTTTCATTTTCAAAGGATTATTTCTTAGTGTAGCTCTCTCTCTTTTGGCTCTTGCACTCTCAATCTTACAAAGAACTCTCTACAACTTGTTACAAATATCTACAATGCTCTCAGATCATTATTTTTAGCTCTTTTTTTCTCTTGGCTTTCTCAAGCCCCTATAAGTAAAATATTCATAGTTTCTATTATTATTACAAGCATTTATTGTGCCCCTAAGCACCTTGGGACTATCACATACTTTATCAAATAATTTTATTCTATCATTTTTCTTACTTCTAAACACACTTAGAATAATAATACACACTATCTCTCTTTTTATCTATCTTGCTTATTGTGGTGTAAACACCAAAGTAAGGATTTGAAAAAGGAAAATCCAAAAACCACCCCAAATAATTTTCTTTTCTTGTTGTGTTTGTAGGTTATGTGGATTTTGGAACTTGATCTATACATTATAGGAGTTCCTCATTGTTTATGTTTTCCTTCATATAGTTAATTATATTTTAATAATTTTTCTATTAGTAGATATTTTCACTAGTTTATTTACCTTCAAGAACTTTAGCTAGTTAAAATAATTTGAGTGTAGGTAGTGGAATTTAATCTCAAAGGAACCTAGCTTCCCTTTTGTTAGAGTCAAATTTCTTACATTATAGCAAGTTTCCTTGCTACAATACTAGTTACAAATATTGGCACTATTCTTCTCAGTAGTTTTTATTAAGTATCTACTATATTATTCAATAGATCAATCATATTATCTAATCCATCTTCAATACAAGAAATATTACCAATATCTTGACTCCCATAATCAATCACTTACTATTCATAATGCATCTTTTAATTGATAATATTTAGAGTCACTTGTTTTACTATACCTCCATTCTACTTGAGAATGATCACTTATTGCCTACAAGCAACTAATTTTTCTCTTCATCTAATGTTGGTTATGTTACTACACATGTGCTAGCACATCTCAGGATATTGCTCCCTTTTTAAATATCAAAATTATTGATTTGATTTATTGAAACAACCATGATATGCTACATCACTTCAATCTACTTTTTTAAGAAATCTATAGATTTAGGATAGTATTTTTTTCATCATCTCCAATAGCTTTTCCCTATTATTTTACCTTTTCTTCTCTAAGGTTCTATCCAAATTTAGGACTATAACTTTTCCTATAGAAATCAACTCTCTACTCTACATCTTGTTGGATAGAACCTATAAGTTACTTATTATTTTAGATCATACTTTATATGCACTTTGAACCTCCTACAAATTACCTATAGTTCAAAGATTCTACCTACTCACCCTCCTAACTAATTAACATTGCAAGGATTAGTTTTACTTCAATATTTTTTAGATTATCTCTCAATCTAATGTGTCTAACTACAATCTTCACAAATTAGTCTTTTTTAAAAGACAAGATTTGGTTTTAATTGACTATCTTATCTTCAAAACTCTATAAATAACCCTAATCCAATGCCAAAACTTTATAGGAAACATTATTCTTCCTCTCAAATGGGTTTCTTCTAGTCCAATGTAACCTTTATATAAATCATACTTATTTCAAGATTCTCACATATGAATATCTTCTATCTAGTAACACAAAATTTTAAGCATCCTCATTCTTCTACTATGAGCCACTTCTCCTATAATGAACCTATAATTTGACGCATTAATAATACTTCTCTATGAAACACCATCCTAGTAGATCATCTATATTGCAACATACACACATAATACCTTAATGAGTGGCCTCCCTAATAGCTCACTTATGTTGGAACACATACACAAAACTTATGTTATCCACCTCTTTGAAGGATACTTATAAAGAAACACTCACAAAACTTCTATGATCCACCTCTCTAATGGATCACATGTAGTGTGACACAAGTGCAAAACTTATTTGAGAAATCTCTCTAATGTCTCGCCTATAGCATCACACACACACAAGAATTTTATTGTGTGGTTACCACCCACTTCAATAATAACCCATTCTTTAAAATTTGTACCTAAAAAAAAATCCTAATTGCCCTCTTTATTCACCACAAGTCATGGTATGTATCCCTTATATCCTCTAAGTAAAATAAAATAGCTCTAATTTAAATAATTAAACTTTTTATGATGATAGATTATGAAATATAAGCAAATAAAGCTCAATTACGTTACTATACAATTTCTAGATGATAGATTATTCTTCAAAAATTACCACAAGACTATGAATTCAACATCTATCTTCATGCAACAAACACAACTCAACCAATAGAAAAATTCCATCCCAACATACATGGTTAGACTTAATGTAGAATATTGATAGAACTATAAAGCTAAGGTCTTAGTATAACTCTATAAAATCTATCAAATGAACAAAAATCACATATGTAAAAAATCCCTTTGAGTTATGCAATTATACAAAATTTATTAACCCTTGAGGTGCTCCCACATCATTATAGCTTGACAATTTTAAGACATCAACCCTTCTCTATGTACCTTGATAGTAACAAATAATCACAAACTATAAAATTTTACCAATATATTTTAAAACCATTAAGAAACTCCAAAAATATGTAAAAGAACACTAATATATAGGACATCCAAGGTATGTAAATGATAATAATGATAATATAGCTTTAAAATTTATATGGATGAATCAAGTGAAGTGATTGATAAGGTGGGATGCATCTCCTTAATTTATACATCTCAAAAATCCAACCCATAAAGTCATTTACCCTAATACAATTATACATGAAAATAACATGTGTAAGGCATGCTTATATGTGCAAGTTACAAACTTAAATTACATCTATTCAAATGGAATCACAAGTATTAATAACTTAGAGGGTCCTTAAAGATGGGTTTTATGTACTTTAACACCATAGTTGAAGATCTCCATGTGACCTTCCTAAAAAAACTTCCTTGTAAGACTCAAAATTTTTGTGTTGAGATAAAAATAGCCAAAACCTTTCCTCGAATATTCTATTTTTTGGTGGCATGTTTTCCTTTCAAAATCACTATGTATAGGAGTTAATTTTCACCCCTTATGCAAATCCCCCGTTTTTCCTTCTCCACTTTAGAAAACCAAGTTTGAAGGCTTAATTACACCTAATCCCGCCACTTTCATTCCACTTGGCGCCTGTTTTGAGTATCAGTGGGGGAATTTCTATTGGGATGCCCATGTGGCATGTAGACGTCTGTGCAGTGCGCTTACGTCCCTAGTAGATTCCTGTAGTTGAACCTACAGAGGCATTACACTTCTCATTGGAAATCGACTTGTAACACCCTCTTTAGCCAACCAACTCAAATATGACAATTTTCTTCATCTCTCCTTCAAATTCCCTCCTTCTACATGCATTTCAACTGATTCCAAGCTTTCAACTCATCTTCTTCACAACTTCAAGCATTCAAATTCATCTCTTAGCACACTTCTCAAGAATTCTATCAACACTTTTGCACTCCATTGCAACAACAAATTCACTCCATCACTTCAATAGAGCAAGTTTGGGGCAACACCATTGCAGTAGAGGCTTGAGTACTCTCATTTTATCCCCCATTAGCCTTGAGTGCTCTTGGTGGAGGTGGTAAGCTTCCCATTCTCTCCTCTATTACTTGGTAGAGTAAGCACATTTAATTTTTTGTAGTTTTTTAGTGTTCTTCATTACATTAATTTATTTATCACACTCATTTTCTCAAATGTCCATGGAGGTGGAAACACCTAAACGGGGTTTGACTGAGGCAGGCCCCTATACATCCACCCAACATTTTTACTCTTCTTTGTGTGTAGGTGGATGTGCTTTGGGGAGTTAGTTGGTGAAAAAATTTCTTTATGAGATCATTCTTGCCACCCTAATTCTTGCATTTTTACTTTATCATATTACAAAGTATTTTGTTTGCTTAATAGCATTATTTTGGCCCTTTAGTAGTAGTTAGCTGGGTTGTTAGATTGTTTTCCTAGGTTTGACCTTGTCTCTTTAGTTGTTTGGTCATATGGATACCAATTCACTTGAGAGACGCCAACACACCACACTGCTGTCCTAGGACTATGCTTTTGTCCTTAGGCAAAGAGCTTCTTGAGGCATAGTGTTGAAGTAAAAAACCGGATCACCTAGCCCCATCCTGTATTTTGGGTCTATAGGGTGATTGAAGGACTTCATAGTCCTCATCATTCTCATCCCACATTTCCTAACACCCTGTTAAGCTGAGGTAAGTTAGGGCATCCTTCCTCTCTTGACCATTAGTGACCTAGGGCCTTGAACGTGGTTGGTCCCCCTCTCTTACATTTTTGGTGAACCCAACGTGAACCATTTTGGTTCCATTTTGTGATACTAAAAATTCCTTTCCTTGTACTCTAGGAGTATTGTAGGTGCAAGTGTTGTGAGGCTATCACCTTACAAACCAATCTATGACCCCTAGTTGGTGTAGTTGAAAGGTTCTGAAGGTGTTGTGTAATGAAACCTTAATTGGGTCATCATCTTATCCCATAACCTTTAGGGACTCTGTGAAAGTATCATCTATTGTGCGTAATGGACTCCTTCTTGCATCAACCTATCCCCTCTGCGTAGCCTGTGGATAGTGGTACTGGTATAACCTTCACTTCACAGGACCTACCGTTGGGTTTTAATAAGGAACCACCTCCTTTCTATATCCCTGCACAGATCAATGGAAACATCAGGGTGTTCTCATTGATTTGAAATTAAAAGTAAACATAATAACCAAGGAGATCATGCTGATTAACTTCTTACATAAAGATGGGTATGATGTACCTGTGAGTACCATCTGCACGCATGATGGGCTTTCCATGCCTCCTTTGGGTAGTATTGTCCTGTTGGTCTTGGTTGGACCTAAATCTATGGAACTCCTATTTGACATTATTCCTGGGTTTGAGCTCTTTAGAGTAAAGTTGGGTATCCCTTGGTTGGTGGATATGAACGTGGTACCCTCGGTCGTGCATAAATGTTTAAAATTTATCCACGAGGGTTTCGTACATGTAATTCATGACACCAGTTATAAACTGCCCATTGCTCACGGTAGCTACTCCTTGGACTACTCTTGGCCTACACCCATTGGTCCTCTTCTTCCTAGGATAGACCTTCTGCACCAAACCTATTAGAACTATAAGAAAGGGCTTCTAAGGCCAAAAGTGAGATACCCCCATTGCCTTATGCTATTTCACATAGGGCTTGCTTAAAGCTAACAGTGATGCCACTAAGGCACGTAGGAGGGAAGAAGAGAAGTGGTCCTGAGATCCTCCTTCTTCCTCTTCCACTGGTTAGTATGAAACTTCTTCTTGCTTTGTTGTGGTATCGTAAATTTTTTTTCTGAACTTGTGGGAGAATCCTATGGTGCCCACTTGGAGAAAGCCTAAGCATCCTGCATTCAAACTTCCTATTCTACCAATGGAGCCTAGACCTGTTTGGTATAATGGGAAGAAGGTATCCCATGAAAAGTCCTATTTTCCTCGACCTCCATAGCCTCTTACTGCTTCTGATCCTAAAGTAGTGAATGGGAAGAGGCCTGTTGTTGAGGATCTTGAGTCAACTCCCCCCATTACTCCTCAATCTGTTCCTTTTGTTCCCGTTCAGGAATTCATTCCTCCAATAGAGAGGGTCATTGTGGATGATCCCATGGTCGAGTAGGAGCCTTATGTTCCTTTGCAACCTCCAGTCTCCAACTCAAAGAGTCATAGAAACTTCCTTGCGCATGAGTGGAAGCGCTAGTGAAAGGATCTCTTGGATAAGTAGGCCACCTCACAAAGGAGGGAGGAAGAGGTAACCACCCCTACTTTAGGGCCTCCTACGATGTCTTCCTCTCCCCTTCTACTTACCTTCAGTCTAGTTCCAAATTGCTTCTGGCTTCCGCTATGAGTATGAATGTTCCTAACCCCAAGCGGGTATAGGTGTTCATCACTCCTTTGGTGGAACCGCCTTTGTTGATGTCCATTACGGATATCCAATCTTTCCAAAAACCTATGGATATGACTAATACCTAGATTGTATCCACTATAGTTCTTTCCTCCTCTTCCTCTACACCTCTAGCCTCATCTTTGGGGAGCTTGTCTCCTTCGACAAACAAAAAGGTGGAGTCTGGTCCTTCAAGCAGTGAAGGACATAAGAGGAGCTCACCTTCTTCACAAGGTGGTCCTGTGCTAACTTGTTTTTTCCTAGTGACAAAACCAGTCCCTACTTCCCTTGAGTTCATCACCGCTCCCAAGTCATTCGTTGAGCCTAGTAGTGAATGTCAAGCGCAACCTACCCCATCCACTGAAGTTAAACACAATGCTCTTGTAGGGTACATTTTTAACTCTATGGATGAAGTTCTGACCTTGTTATTGATCTTTGTGAAATCGCTAACCCTAGCTCCACTAGAGCTCGGTGAAGAAGACCTTGCAGGACCTTCTTCCTTGGCCCTTGTTGCAGGAGGGCCAAATGCTCCTCCTCTTAACATCCCAACATTGCAAGCTCATCCTCCTTCCCCCTATGATGACCTAGAGTGGGAAGCAAATGACCTCTTGGTTGATTAGTGTTAGGAGGATGCCTCTTCTTGATCTTATGTGTGTGTGTGTTTGTGATGTGTTCCCTAGTGATCATTCCATGTGTGCCTAGATGACCCTTGTCACCCCCATTGGTGCCTGGATATAGGTGTGGTTTTTGTGTCATAAGCCTTACTCTATTCGTATCATCATTTTTCCATGTTTGTGCTTGATTTTAATAAATTGGGGATGATGGAAAGTGTTGGGAGCATTTAGGCTTCCCTTCCATGATGACCCAATTGTTTATTTTTACTTTGTCTTCTCGTGCAATCTTCACATGGTCTGATATAGTAGGGGGTTGGTGATAGTTCATTTATATACTATTACTATACATACATATATATATTTATGAGCATTTCTAACCACAAAATATTAGGCTACCCTTGTGCCCTTTGTTTGTATTTTTCTCTTTTGTTTTCTCTTTATCTTTCTCTCTTCTTTGCTTGAGTTTTTCCTCTCATGTGTGACAATTCCTTTCTTCAACATTTCTATTTTCAAAAAATGCATTCGTTCCCAATGAATTTTTTCTCAAAAATATTCGTAAACCTTTCTTTAGAATTTCATTCTCAACTTGGAGCCCTAACATAACATGTTTCCTTCATCATGGGTTCATAAAGAAAGGACTTGAAAACCTTCCTTTGAAGTGGAAACAACTTTGACCTTCCCCTCACGTGGGGGCATATTCTTCCTTTCAAATTCCTTGATGAAGTGAACATCTTTCAAAAGGATCCCTTGATGATGGATTGATTTGAGAAAGAAAACATCTACTTTTGAATTGTGCATCCCTTGAGTGGATCCTTTCTTCATGATGGGTCCCTAGGGAGCCCTTTGAAAGTCTTCCAAATTGTCAACGGTCTACATGAGTGTCCACTTACTTTCCTACGTGGCCACTTCCTTACTTTGTGAAGTTTACTTTCCTAGGTTTCCTCCATGTGAGAGATCTTGGAGAAAACTTCCCTACAGGTCTGAGAGCCTATAGAGAACTTCCTTTGAGCTTTCTACATGTGAGAGATCTTGGAGGTGGCTCCTTTGTAGGTCTGTGAGCCTATAGGGCACTTTCTTAGGTTTCCTCCATGCGAGAGATTTTGGGGGTTACCTTCCCTACAGGTCTACAAGTCTGAAGGGTGCTTCCTTGGGTATTCTTCATGCGAGAGATCTTGGAGAATACCTTGCCTACAGGTTTGTGAGTCTGTAGGTCACTTTCTTGGCTTCCTTCATGTGAGAGATCTTGAGGGACGCTTTCTAGGTATCCTCCATGTGAGAGTTTTTGGGGGACACCTTCCTTTCATGTCTACGGGCTTGTAAGGAACTTAATTCATAGGGATTCCTTCATGTAAGAGATCTTCAAGGTGCCTCCTTGTAGGTCTGCAGGCCTATAAGACACTTTCTTTCTTTAGCTTCATAGTTCTGAGAAGCTATGAAGTCCACTTTCCCTGCACCTACAGGTTCATCAAATCATGGTCTTTCTTCCTCAACAGTTCAGGTATACATTTCTAACCTTATTTATTCTTCAATCTACTTTACTGAAGCACTTATCAACATCCATTCTCGCTAAAATGGGGGTAAAATGTATAGGAGTGAATTTGCACCCCTTATGCAAATTCCTCTTTTTCCCTTCTCCACTTTAGAAAACCAAGTTTGGAGGCTTAATTACACCTAAGCTTGCTAATTTCATTCCACTTGGAGCCTTTTTTGAGCATCGGTAGGGGAGTTTCTATCGGGGATGCCCACATGACACGTAGACATCCGTGCAACATGCTTAGGTCCTTGGTAGATTCCTGTGGCTGAACCTACAGAGGTGTTACACTTCTCATTGGCAGTCGACTTGTAATTCCCTCTTCAACCAACCACCCGAATATGACCGTTTTCTTCATCTCTCCTTCAAATTCCCTCTTTCTACATGCATTTCAACTTCTTCTAATCTTTTAGTTTATCTTCTTCACAACTTCAAGCATTCAACTTCATCTCTTAGCACACTTCTCAAGCATTCTAGCAGCACTTTTTCACTCCATTGCAACAAATTCACTCCATCACTTTAGTAGAGCAATTTTAGGACAATACCATTGCAACAAAGGCTCAATTACTCTCATTTTCTCCCCCATTAGCCTTGAGTGTTCTTGGTGGAGGTGGTAAGCTTCCCACTCCTCTCCTCTATTACTTGGTAGAGTAAGCACATTTACTATTTTGTAGTATTTTAGTGTTCTTTATTACATTACTTTCTTTATCATACTCATTTTCTTGGCTGTCCATGGAGGTGGAAACACCTAAATGGGGATCTAACTGAGGAAAGCCCCTATATAGCCACCCAAAAATTTTCCTCTTCTTTGTGTGTAGGTGGACTTGCTTTTGGTGAGTTAGCTGGAGAACGAATTTCTTTGTGAGATCATTCTTTCCACCCTAACTCTTGCATTTTTACTTTATCATATTAGAGAGTATTTATTTTATTTAATAGCATTATTTTGGCCCTTTAGTAGTAGTTATTTGGGTCGTTAGATTGTTTTCCTAGGTTTGACCTTGTCTCTTTAGTTGTTTGGTCATATGGATGCCAATGCACTTGAGAGACGCCAACACACCGCACTGTTGTCCTAGGACCGTACTTCTGTCCTCAAGCAGAGAGCTTCTTGAGGCATAGTGTTGAACCCAAAAACCAGATCACCTAGCCCCATCCTACATTTCAGGTCTGTAGGGTGATTGAAGGACTTCATAGTCCTCATCATTCTTGTCCTGCATTTCCTAACACCTTGTTAAGCTAAGGTAAGTTAGGGTAGCCTTCCACTCTTGGCCCTTTGTGACCTAGGGCCTTAAACATGGTTGGTCCCCCTCTCTTACACACTATAATTTAAATTAAACTAAAAAATAATTTGGAGCATAAAAAGTGTCTTCATATGATTTGTTAGTAGCACACCAATACTATTTTTTAGCTCAATATAATAATTTTTGCGATTTTTTTCATTAGATTTTATAATTTCAATAAATATTAGATGACATGAGTCAAATTAATAGGTTTGTAGAAGATTAAGGTTAAAATCCTTGACCTTGAGACCATGTGACCCAAGAATCCATGAAATGTCTAAGTTTAATATTAATAAATGATTATCTTATATTTGAAGGAGATCTCCTTTCAATAATTGTACTTCTAGTGGTGCTCCACCATCACATTTCTATTAGCTTAACTATTAACACCAATCTATCAATGAGTCATCTTAGGTAAATTATTATATCACAAAAATATCTTTCTCCTAACCAAATCCCTTGCTTTAGGGTAGCTATCATGCAAACAAACTATTATCTATGGTTAGGATGTTTACTTGTGATAGCTTGGTGAATCAATATTGCTTAAATAAACTAGAAATATTTGATGCTTTATTTGAAGGGATTAAAACAAATTATGAAAAATGTGTGAGAATATACCCTTGAATTTCTTGCAAGGAATATAAAAATGCTAATAGATTTTCAAATTCCAACCTCAAACTCTTAATATTAATAAAATTTAAAAGAAATGATAATATTTCTCCTCAAGCCCTTACCTCTACCCTCAAAATTAATATATAAAATTATTTTCACATAATAAAAAGAAACTTAATTCTCTCCTTAACTAAGCTTAAATGAGCATTATGAAATCTTGAAATTCCTTTGCTACTTAAGCATATTTGAGGCTTCCACAACTTTTTGAGAGGTTAAATAGACTACAAGGAACTATCTCATTCGTTGTGATACCATGTAAACATATTAGTTTATACTTTATTATCTACCTTATTTTGCAAGATATAATTTACAAATATAAAGAGAGAGTGTAGAATATAGACAATACACACATGATGTACCAAATGAATTATGAATAATAGGTGACACACAATTCTTTGGATATATTTATGCATATATAATTTCATTACCTTGGATTGTTATATCTTAGACCAACTTCTTATTACATTTAGGTTAAGGGAATGAACTAATATCAAAGGTAGACCTAATATAGACCCCATAGTACCACACATTTTTTATTTATTTAGGATTATTCTATTATATTGTAAGGAAGAGCATATGCTATTATAATGATAATATCTAAACTTTGAGCATCTCAAGGAATTCTCATAACTGGTACCAAGAAATTTGCATGCTTTATCACCTGGGGGTCTAAACAAATCCATTTCCTCTCTTGGGGGGAAGGAAATTTTGTTAACTAGTGAAACTTCAGCCTCTTATGTGGAAAGGCTCGTTGGAGGCAAGGGGTTATCTAAGACACCTCATAAATCCTTTTCTACTTTTGTATCATGATGGGGGATGAAGTGGACATCCCAGATGCAATTGTGAATGATGCCTTGGAGGGGCTGAAGTTGTCCTTGGTTGGGAAGTTCTTTATTGGCTATCCAAATATTGACTAGGTATGCAAGTGGGCCACTAACACTTGGAATCTCAAGGCTAGTGTCTCTATTAGCGCTATGACTAAAGTTCTATTTTTTTTCACCTTTGTAATCCCTAAGGATATGACTAAGGTACTCATAGGAGGACCATGGGCCTTTGATAGAAGTTTCAAGAATATTTTGTCCCTATGTAAGTGGAAAGTAGGGTTTGATGCCTTTGCTAACTTGGGGAAAGTCACTCTCCCCTGGGTTAGGCTTCCTAGTTTTCCTCTAGAATTTTGGCACTAAAATGTTTTTAAGGGGATTTATGATTCCTTTAGAACTTTAGTTACGATGGATAAGGTGACCCTTCTTAAGTCTTGACTGGTTTATGCTAGGATGTGTGTAAATGTGGTGACTAATACAGTTCTTCCCACCTCTGTGACCTTAAAATAAAAATTTGGAAGATGGGTTCAACTGTTGGAGTATGAAAAAGCTACGGTCTTTTTGCAAGGGTGTAATAAATTTGGACATTTGTAGGATGCCTGCAACTAAGCCCCTCTAGATTTTGGAATGCCCCAAATCGAAACACAACGAAGCTTCCCTTTAAAGAATGTGACTCCTATGAACTTGATAAAGGAGCATGGTTGTCCAACTCCTAACAAAGGCTTACTACTCTTAGATATGGAAAAGCCTCATCTCCGGGAAGTGCAAGCTTCAGAGGGCCTAGCCTTAAAAGAATATGCTCTTGTGAAGAGTGTGGGTGGGATTTCTTTTGGGGAAGCAGTGAAAGGGTTTTTCTCCCTACCCTCTAGGGAAAAAATTCTTGAATTAGGAAATGAAGTAGGGAATAATATTTTTTCTTAGGATTTGGTGGGCGGAGAATTTCCTAATGCACCTCTTGAGGAAGGGGAGATTGTTAGCCAAATGGAAAAACCTCAAATGCCTTCCCTTGATCTCCCTTCAACATATCTATTGATGGGGGATGGCTATATGCTAGAAGGTAATACTGAGAAGGAAAGTCAAGATGGAAAAAGGAAAAGGAGGATAAACTCTTGTTCTGCTCAAAAAGATGGTGTGGTAGATGAAGAATGGATTAATACCAAATCAAGGAAAAAGAAAAAACCAAATGTAGGAGGTAATAACAAAGTAAGAAGACCTCAACTAAAAGAATCAAGGATTAAAGAAACAACAAGAGATGTGGCAATGGGCAAGCAACGAACTCTTGACTCTTTGGTAGGAAATAAATAAAAAAAGAAAGGAGTTTATTCTCCCACTTTGAGTAGTATCAGTTGATACTACTTTTTCTTTCTTGTTTCAAAGCATGTTCTATCTTGGAATGTTAGGGGACTTAATGGCCCCTATAAATAACATTTGTTGAAGGCTTTCCTAGCTGGCATGAAATTGGATATCTTAATGATTCAGGAAACTAAAATGAAAAGAGAAAGCTTTGAGAACGTTATAAAATGGCTTTGGCCCAAGGCTGATTTTGAAGTTAATGATGCTAAGGGAACCTTAGGTGGGATTGCAATTGGTTGGAACTCCTAAAGGCTTGTTGGAATGCTAGATTTAAATAATAAAAATAGTCTCTTTGGTAGTTTAGAAGACAATGTTACCTTTGCCAAGTGGAATATGGTAAATATATATGGTCCTAATTTAATACTCAAAATGCTTTATTTATGGAATATGTTGGATGGAATAATTGCTAATAGAAAAGACGAGTTGTGGATGTTGGGAGGAGATTTCAACTCCCCGTTATACCCATCAGAAAAAAGTGGAGGCCTAATAGATTTTTCTGATAGCATGATGGACCTTTCAAGATTTATCAACTCTATAGGTCTAATGGATATTCATATGACATGATATATTTTTACTTGGTCTAATAGGAGACATGGAAATCACCTAATTCAAGTCAAATTGGATACGTTTCTTGTTTCCTCTAATTGGAACATCTTGTAAAATCTCTCTCTGACTACATTCCCAAGAACAAGATCAGATCATAGTGCTCTCCTTCTGGAATGGGATGACAAAAGGACTAAAAGGCCTTACCATTTTAGATATGAGATAATGTGGTCTCTCCACCCAAATTTAAATTCTCTGGTCGAAGAATGGTGGAATCTACCTTGTCATGGAACTCCCATGTTTTGATTAACCCAGAAGCTGAAAAGGATCAAAGAAAAGGTCAAGGGGTGGAACACGTGTTCATTTGGAAACATTTTTACTACTAAGAAAGACTTAAACTCCAAAATTAAGTAGATACAAGATTTAATGGAACTGGGAATTTTGGATGATGAGATTTGCAATAAAGGGATTTGAGGGCTCAATGGTATAAAATAAACAAAAAGGAAGAAATTTTGTACAAACAAAAATCAATAATCCAATGGCTAAGAGAAGGGGATTGAAACATTAAGTTTTTCCATAAATTTTCTTTGAAGTACAAAGAAAGAAACAAAATCAGATTCCTAACTACTTTTGATGGGACTAGACTTGATAGTGAAGAGGACATAGCTAAAGAGGTTGTTTCCTTCTTTTCAAAATTTCCTAATTTTCCAAGGATCGATAGTTCTGAATTGAATAATTTCTTGGAGGTCATCCCCAATGTTATTACAGACCAGGACCTTAAAGAATTACCTAAGGCTATTTCTTTGAAGGTAGTTAAGGAGGCTATTTTCTCATTTGGTGCGTTTAAAGCACTAGGACTAGATGGATTGCCCCTAAGTTTCTTCCAAGTCTACTGGGATATAGTCTCTCCAGACTTATTTAATGCATTGAAGGACTTTTTTAGATTGGGAAGGATTTTGAACCAGATGAATACCACCTTTATAGCTCTGATCCCTAAGAATAGTGATGTTTTTTTCATGAATGATTATAGAACTATCAGCTTGTGTAACACCACATATAATATTTTCTCTAAAATTATGGTCAATAGGTTGAAAATGGTTTTGAATAAAATAATTGCTATGAATTAGAAGGGATTTGTACAAGGAAGAAAAATATTGGATGCTTCCATATATACCCATGAGGTACTACATTCTGTGGACCACAGTAAAAAATAGGGTATGGTTCTAAAGTTGGACATCTCAAAAGCTTATGATCGGGTCTCCTTGAATTTTCTTTTTTCTATTCTTGAAAAATTTGGCTTTAATGAAAAATTCATCAAGTTAATCAAATCTTGTGTCACTTCTCTGAGGCATCCTGCCTTGGTTAATGGGGTTCCTAATGGTTTTTTCTCTATAGGTCATGGTCTTAGATAGGGATATCCTTTATCACCCTATTTGTTTGTTATTGTTGTTGAAGCTCTAGGTTGCAATATACATAAATAAATTGCTAACAAAGCCTTAAAAGGTTTTTGTGCTGCTTCCTCTTTACCCCTACCTCACATCAATAGTTCGTAGATGATACTATTGTTATGGGGGAGGCATCTATTGTTGAGGCTAAACAATGGAAAATTACTCTTGATCAATATGCTAAGTTATCTAGCCAATTTATCAATTATCAGAAAAGTAAAATCTACTTTAATACAAGCTAAATTGTTAAAGACAAAGTGATAAGTATCTTAGGTTTTCAGGAAGTAGAATTTCTTGCTATCTACTTAGGTCTTCCTCCAATCTCTAAAAATCCCAATAGAAATTACATTGTGGAGAGGATACAAAAGAAACTAGATGATTGGAAAGGAAAATTGTTGAGCTTTGCTAGGAAGATTCAACTCTTAAAAGCTTCCCTACAAAATATTCTTTTTTATTACCTCTCTTTGTTCAATATCTTGGCTTATGTTTATGAGAAAATTGAAATGGTTCAAAGGAGATTCCTATATTCAGGTGTGGAAGAAAGGAAAAGAATGGCTCTCGTTAAGTGGGAAGTTGTTTGTAAACCAAAGAGAGAAGGCTTGGGAATTAGAAGAATAAAAATGTTCAACAAAATTCTAGTGGCAAAAATGGGCTAGTTTCTTTTGGAAGGTACAAAAGATTGGGTATAGATCATAAGGGTTAAGTATTTAAATAATAAGGTGGCTTGTTATTTTCTTAGGAAAAAGGAGCTACCTTATGGCTCTATCTTTTGGAACAATCTACTAAAAATCAGAGGAACACTAACTAAAGGAGCAAAAGTTAGGATTGGTAATGGGCCCAAAATTGATTTTTGGGAAGATGCTTAGACCACATGTGCTCCCTTATCTGCTAGAGATGACCTCCAACAAATCAAAATGACATTAAAAAGAAGTATTGGTAAGATGGTTTCTAACTATTTAGATTGGGATGGTTTGAGACCTAAATGGATTGACTTCAAAGATTTTTTAAATAATGTTGTTTTGAGGGGTAGACAACTGAATTGGGATGTTGCTTTAGACTTGTTAAGGTTAATTGGGAATCCAAACCTCTTTTCAAGAAATAGAGTGGATGAATGGATCTGGACAAAAAATGCTATAGGGAGGTTCTTTGTTAAGTCTTCCTATGAGGCCATGGAGCTGCAACCTCTTCACATGGAAGTCTTTAATTGCAATTTAAGGTGTTGCAAAAGCACCTAATACCTAAAATTAATTGTTTCTAGTGAGCTATAATACATAGTAAGATTATAACTATTAATAACCTTAATAAAAGATGCTGGTACTTAGTTAATAAATGTTACCTCTATAATAGAGAAGAAGAAACTATTATGCACTTGTTCTTTCAGTGATATTATGCTCAAGAAGTCTGGGCTTTCTTCATTGAGATGCTTAAGGTTGAATGGGTTTCCCCTTCCTCGATTAAAATGTTTGTTGAAGGGTGGTGCTTGTGACCTTACTCTCATAATATTATTCTTGATTTATGGGGACAAGTTCCCCTATTTCTTATTTGGGGATTATGGAAAGGAAGAAATAATAGGGTCTTTAGAGATGCTGCTAAGAGTAGTAAGGAGCTATGCATAGTTATAAGGAGACATATTCAATAAAATATCAAAAGCAGTCAGTAGCCCCAGTCTAAGCAAGGACCTACTTATCAAGAGTTAATAATAAAGCAGAAGTGGGAAATTTCCCAAGACCTTAGCAACATGAATTGGGCCAACAAATCCTAAGAAAAAGCACTATTTGGATTCCTCCTAATCAAGGATGGGTGAAATGTAATTTTGATGGATGCTCAAAAGGAAATCCTACGCTGGTAGGAGTAGGAGGAGTGGTTAGGGATGAAAGACGAATTTACGTTGCAGGATCCAACAAAGGACTAGGAACAAAAAAATATAACTCTGTTGAAGCGTATGTTGTTTGGGTTGGAATTGGTTATCTTAGAGACAATGGGTACATGAAGGTTATTGTGGAAGGTGATTATAAGATTATTATTGACTACCTTAATAATATAGCTGATGCTCCTTAGGAAATTAAAGACCTTTTGGATGACTGTAAATTAATGTTACAGTCTTTCCAACATTACAAAATCCACCATACTTTTAGAGAAGGTAATATGGTAGTAGATGCAATGGCTAATTTTTTCCTAAGATTGGAAGTTTTAAAATATTGGGATTTCTCTAATCTATCTAATCAATTAAATGAAATACTTTATATGGATAGATTGGGAGTGATTGATGGTATGGGAGCTCAGATTAGTTATGGACAAAGTAGTAATAATTAAAATGAGTGGTGGTGTTAGGAGTCCTATTTTGATGAGGAATCCTTGGTGACATCTTAGCAAGTTGACAAGATGGACTAGGTGGCACGAGGGAAAAGGTATGCCGAATCCCAAAGTTATAAGAGAAATGAGACGAAAAGGACATGGTATTTGGATCACCTCATACTTTGAAAAGGGAGGCTTAAATGAGGAAATAATGAAAGCAATAAGAACCACAAGAAATAGAAATAATGATATCAAAAATGACATTTTGACATGTGCTAGGGTGGACGAAAAGAAAAGTAATAAATTAAACATAATCACGACTAAGAAGGGGGATAGAGCTATAAAAAATAATTATGATGGGGATCGAAAAGGTTAAATCCGACTTAGCTTCATTTTTAAACATCCTACTAAATATTCAGAGTTGTTATTCTCTTAAATCAATAAGCACAAGGTTTCCATTCAAACTAAGTTTTTTGAGTTGCCAGTTACTATTGTTGAGAATGACGAAGAGAAAAGAAACGAGTTTCTTCTCCTTCCAAAAAATCAAAACTATAAAGAAAATGCCATGGAAGGCCTAAGGAAGAGAATGAAGCCATGTAAATATGACTATGAAAGAACTCAGAGCTATGGGGGCTTTTTGAGAGAGTTGGGTTTACCTTGTACTTTGCTACCATGGATGGGTATAATGAAAAGGTTGAGTTGTAAGTTTTCCAATGCTTGGAAGGACGACAAGGTGCAGCTGGGTGATCTCCATTTCAAAGTAGATGCAAAGATTATTTCCAAGGTGACGGGACTAGCCTATGAAGGAAAAGAGGTGGAAAAGGTAAGTAATAGCAAATACAAAGATTATTTAGAGAAATAAAGCAGAAGTGGAAAATTTCCCAAGACCTCAGCAACATGAATTGGGCCAAACAAATCCTAAGAAAAAGAAATATTTGGATTCCTCCTAATCTAGGATGGGTGAAATGTAATTTTGATGGATGCTCAAAAGGAAATCCTAGGCTGGTAGGAGTAGGAGGAGTGGTTAGGGATCAAAGAGGAATTTACGTTACAGGATACAACAAAGGACTAGGAACAAAAAAAAATAACTTTGTTGAAGCGTATGTTGTTTGGGTTGGAATTGGTTATCTTAGAGACAATGGGTACATGAAGGTTATTGTGGAAGGTGATTATAAGATTATTATTGACTACCTTAATAATATAGCTGATGCTCCTTAGGAAATTAAAGACCTTTTGGATGATTGTAAATTAATGTTACAGTCTTTCCAACATTACCAAATCCACCATACTTTTAGAGAAGGTAATATGGTAGCAGATGCAATGGCTAATTTTTTCCTAAGATAGGAAGTTTTAAAATATTGGGATTTCTCTAATCTATCTAATCAATTAAATGAAATATTTTCTATGGATAGATTGGGAGTGATTGATGGTATGGGAGCTCAGATTAATTATGGACAAAGTAGTAATAATTAAAATGAGTGGTGGTGTTAGGAGTCCTATTTTCATGAGGAATCCTTGGTGACATCTTAGCAAGTTGACAAGATGGACTGGGTGGTAGGAGGGAAAAGGTATGCCGAATCCCAAAGTTATAAGAGAAATGAGACGAAAAGGACATGGTATTTGGATCACCTCATAATTTGAAAAGGGGGGCTTAAATGAGGAAATAATGAAAGCAATAAGCACCACAAGAAATAAAAATAATGATATCATAAATGACATTTTCACATGTGCTAGGGTGGACGGAAAGACAAGTAATAAATTAAACATAATCACGACTAAGAAGGGGGAAAGAGCTGTAAAAATTAATTATGATGGGGATCGAAAAGGTGAAATCCGGCTTAGCTTTATTTTTAAACATCCTACTAATTATTCAGAGTTGTTATTCTCTCAAATGAATAAGCACAAGGTTTCCATTCAAACTAAGTTTTTTGAGCTGCCAATTACTATTGTTGAGAATGACGAAGGGAAAAGAAACGAGTTTCTTCTCCTTCCAAAAAATCAAAACTATAAAGAAAATGCCATGGGAGGCCTAAGGAAGAGAATGAAGCCATGTAAATATGACTCTCTATGAAAGAACTCAAAGCTATGGGGGCTTTTCGAGAGAGTTGGGTTTACCTTGTACTTTGCTACCATGGATGGGTATAATGAAAAAGTTGAGTTGTAAGTTTTCCAATGCTTGGAAGGACGACAAGGTGCAGATGCATGATCTCCATTTCAAAGTGGATGCAAAGATAATTTCCAAGGTGATAGGACTAGCCTATGAAGGAAAAGAGGTGGAAAAGGTAAGTAATAGCAAATACCAAGATTATTTAGAGAAATAAAGCAGAAGTGGAAAATTTCCCAAGACCTCAGCAACATGAATTGGGCCAAACAAATCCTAAGAGAAAGCACTATTTGGATTCCTCCTAATCTAGGATGGGTGAAATGTAATTTTGATGGTTGCTCAAAAGGAAATCCTAGGCTGGGAGGAGTAGGAGGAGTGGTTAGGGATCAAAGAGGAATTTACGTTGCAGGATACAACAAAGGACTAGGAACAAAAAAAATAACTTTGTTGAAGCGTATGTTGTTTGGGTTGGAATTGGTTATCTTAAAGACAATGGGTACATGAAGGTTATTGTGGAAGGTGATTATAAGATTATTATTGACTACCTTAATAATATAGCTGATGCTCCTTAGGAAATTAAAGACCTTTTAAATGATTGTAAATTAATGTTACAGTCTTTCCAACATTACAAAATCCACCATACTTTTAGAGAAGGTAATATGGTAGCAGATGTAATGGCTAATTTTTTCCTAACATGGGAAGTTTTAAAATATTGGGATTTCTCTAATCTATCTAATGAATTAAATGAAATATTTTCTATGGATAGATTGGGAGAGATTGATGGTATGGGAGCTCAGATTAATTATGGACAAAGTAGTAATAATTAAAATGAGTGGTGGTGTTAGGAGTCCTATTTTCATGAGGAATCCTTGGTGACATCTTAGCAAGTTGACAAGATGGACTGGGTGGTAGGAGGGAAAAGGTATGCCGAATCCCAAAGTTATAAGAGAAATGAGACGAAAAGGACATGGTATTTGGATCACCTCATACTTTGAAAAGGGAGGCTTAAATGAGGAAATAATGAAAGCAATAAGCACCACAAGAAATAGAAATAATGATATCAGAAATGACATTTTGACATGTGCTAGGGTGGAGGGAAAGACAAGTAATAAATTAAACATAATCATGACTAAGAAGGGGGATAGATCTGTAAAAATGAATTATGATGGGGATCGAAAAGGTGAAATCCGGCTTAGCTTAATTTTTAAACATCCTACTAATTATTCAGAGTTGTTATTCTCTCAAATGAATAAGCACAAGGTTTCCATTTAAACTAAGTTTTTTGAGCTGCCAGTTACTATTGTTGAGAATGACAACGGGAAAAGAAACAAGTTTCTTCTCCTTCCAAAAAATTAAAACTACAAAGAAAATGCCATGGGAGGCCTAAGGAAGAGAATGAAGCCATGTAAATATGACTATGAAAGAACTCAAAGCTATGGGGGCTTTTTGAGAGAGTTGGGTTTACCTTGTACTTTGCTACCATGGATGGGTATAATGAAAAGGTTGAGTTATAAGTTTTCCAATGCTTGGAAGGATGACGAGGTGCAGATGGGTGATCTCCATTTCAAAGTAGATGCAAAGATTATTTCCAAGGTGACGGGACTAGCCTATGAAGGCAAAGAGGTGGAAAAGATAAGTGATAGCAAATACCAAGATTATTTAGAGAAATAAAGCAGAAGTGGGAAATTTCCCAAGACCTTAGCAACATGAATTGGGCCAAACAAATCCTAAGAAAAAGCACTATTTGGATTCCTCCTAATCCAGGATAGGTGAAATGTAATTTTGATAGATGCTCAAAAGGAAATCCTAGGCTGGTAGGAGTAGGAGGAGTGGTTAGGGATGAAAGAGGAATTTACGTTGTAGGATACAACAAAGGACTAGGATAAAAAAAAAATAACTTTGTTGAAGTGTATGTTGTTTGGGTTGGAATTGGTTATCTTAGAGACAATGGGTACATAAAGGTTATTGTGGAAGACGATTATAAGATTATTATTGACTACCTTAATAATATAGCTGATGCTCCTTAGGAAATTAAAGACCTTTTGGATGACTGTATATTAATGTTACAGTCTTTCCAACATTACAAAATCCACCATACTTTTAGAGAAGGTAATATGGTAGCAGATGCAATGGCTAATTTTTTCCTAAGATAGGATGTATTAAAATATTGGGATTTCTCTAATCTATCTAATGAATTAAATGAAATATTTTCTATGGATAGATTGGGAGTGATTGATGGTATGGGAGCTCAGATTAATTATGGACAAAGTAGTAATAATTAAAATGAGTGGTGGTGTTAGGAGTCCTATTTTCATGAGGAATCCTTGGTGACATCTTAGCAAGTTGACAAGATGGACTGGGTGGCAGGAGGGAAAAGGTATGCCGAATCCCAAAGTTATAAGAGAAATGAGACGAAAAGGACATGGTATTTGGATCACCTCATACTTTGAAAAGGGAGGCTTAAATGAGGAAATAATGAAAGCAATAAGCACCACAAGAAATAGAAATAATGATATCAGAAATGACATTTTGACATGTGCTAGGGTGGACGGAAAGACAAGTAATAAATTAAACATAATCATGACTAAGAAGGGGGATAGAGCTATAAAAATTAATTATGATGGGGATCGAAAAGGTGAAATCCGGCTTAGCTTCATTTTTAAACATCCTACTAATTATTCAGAGTTGTTATTCTCTCAAATGAATAAGGACAAGGTTTCCATTCAAACTAAGTTTTTTGAGCTGCCAGTTGCTATTGTTGAGAATGACAATGGGAAAAGAAACGAGTTTCTTCTCCTTCCAAAAAATATAAACTACAAAGAAAATGCCATGGGAGGCCTAAGGAAGAGAATGAAGCCATGTAAATATGACTCTCTATGAAAGAACTCAGAGCTATGGGGGCTTTTCGAGAGAGTTGGGTTTACCTTGTACTTTGCTACCATGGATGGGTATAATGAAAAGGTTGAGTTGTAAGTTTTCCAATGCTTGGAAGGATGCCGATGTGCAGATGGGTGATCTCCATTTCAAAGTGGATGCAAAGATTATTTCCAAGGTGACGGGACTAGCCTATGAAGGAAAAGAGGTGGAAAAGGTAAGTAATAGCTAATACCAAGATTATTTAGAGAAATAAAGCAGAAGTGGGTAATTTCCCAAGACCTCAGCAACATGAATTGGGCAAAAAAAATCCTAAGAAAAAACACTATTTGGATTCCTCCTAATCCAGGATGGGTGAAATGTAATTTTGATGGATGCTCAAAAGAAAATCCTAGGCTGGTAGGAGTAGGAGGAGTGGTTAGGGATGAAAGAGGAATTTACGTTGTAGGATACAACAAAGGACTAGGAACAAAAAAAAATAACTTTGTTGAAGCGTATGTTGTTTGGGTTGGAATTGGTTATCTTAGAGACAATGGGTACATAAAGGTTATTGTGGAAGGTGATTATAAGATTATTATTGACTACCTTAATAATATAGCTGATGCTCCTTAGGAAATCAAAGACCTTTTGGATGACTGTAAATTAATGTTACAGTCTTTCCAACATTACAAAATCCACCATACTTTTAGAGAAGGTAATATGGTAGCAGATGCAATGGCTAATTTTTTCCTAAGATAGGAAGTTTTAAAATATTGGGATTTCTCTAATCTATCTAATCAATTAAATGAAATATTTTCTATGGATAGATTGGGAGTGATTGATGGTATGGGAGCTCAGATTAATTATGGACAAAGTAGTAATAATTAAAATGAGTGGTGGTGTTAGGAGTCCTATTTTCATGAGGAATCCTTGGTGACATCTTAGCAAGTTGACAAGATGGACTGGGTGGCAGGAGGGAAAAGGTATGCCGAATCCCAAAGTTATAAGAGAAATGAGACGAAAAGGACATGGTATTTGGATCACCTCATACTTTGAAAAGGGAGGCTTAAATGAGGAAATAATGAAAGCAATAAGCACCACAAGAAATAAAAATAATGATATCAGAAACGACATTTTGACATGTGCTAGGGTGGATGGAAAGACAAGTAATAAATTAAACATAATCATGACTAAGAAGGGGGATAGAGCTGTAAAAATTAATTATGATGGTGATCAGAAAGGTGAAATCCAGCTTAGCTTCATTTTTAAACATCCTACTAATTATTCAGAGCTGTTATTCTCTCAAATGAATAAGCACAAGGTTTCCATTCAAACTAAGTTTTTTGAGCTGCCAGTTGCAATTGTTGAGAATGACAATGGGAAAAGAAACGAGTTTCTTCTCCTTCCAAAAAATCAAAACTACAAAGAAAATGCCATCAGAGGCCTAAGGAAGAGAATGAAGCCATGTAAATATGACTCTCTATGAAAGAACTCAGAGCTATGGGGGCTTTTCAAGAGAGTTGGGTTTACCTTGTACTTTGCTACCATGGATGGGTATAATGAAAAAGTTGAGTATTAAGTTTTCCAATGCTTGGAAGGACGACGAGGTGCAGATGGGTGATCTCCATTTCAAAGTGGATGGAAAGATTATTTCCAAGGTGACGTGACTAGCCTATGAAGGAAAAGAGGTGGAAAAGGTAAGTAATAGCTAATACCAAGATTATTTAGAGAAATAAAGCAGAAGTGGGAAATTTCCCAAGACCTCAGCAACATAAATTGGGCCAAACAAATCCTAAGAAAAAGCACTATTTGGATTCCTCCTAATCTAGGATGGGTGAAATGTAATTTTGATGGATGCTCAAAAGGAAATTCTAAGCTGGTAGGAGTAGGAGGAGTGGTTAGGGATGAAAGAGGAATTTATGTTGCAGGATACAACAAAGGACTAGGAACAAAAAAAATAACTTTGTTGAAGCGTATGTTGTTTGGGTTGGAATTGGTTATCTTAGAGACAATGGGTACATGAAGGTTATTGTGGAAGGTGATTATAAGATTATTACTGACTACCTTAATAATATAGCTGATGCTCCTTAGGAAATTAAAGACCTTTTGGATGAATGTAAATTAATGTTACAGTCTTTCAAACATTACAAAATCCACCATACTTTTAGAGAAGGTAATATGGCAGCAGATGCAATGGCTAATTTTTTCCTAAGATAGGAAGTTTTAAAATATTGGGATTTCTCTAATCTATCTAATGAATTAAATGAAATATTTTCTATGGATAGATTGGAAGTGATTGATGGTATGGGAGCTTAGATTAATTATGGACAACGTAGTAATAATTAAAATGAGTGGTGGTGTTAGGAGTCCTATTTTGATGAGGAATCCTTGGTGACATCTTAGCAAGTTGACAAGGTGGACTGGGTGGCACGAGGGAAAAGGTATGCCGAATCCCAAAGTTATAAGAGAAATGAGATGAAAAGGACATGGTATTTGGATCACCTCATACTTTGAAAAGGGAGTCTTAAATGAGGAAATAATGAAAGAAATAAGCACCACAAGAAATAGAAATAATGATATCATAAATGACATTTTGACATGTGCTAGGGTGGATGGAAGGACAAGTAATAAATTAAACATAATCATGACTAAGAAGGGGGATATAATTGTAAAAATTAATTATGATGGGGATTGAAAAGGCGAAATCCGGCTTAGCTTCATTTTTAAACATCCTACTAATTATTCAGAGCTGTTATTCTCTCAAATGAATAAGTACAAGGTTTCCATTCAAACTAATTTTTTGAGCTACCAGTTGCTATTGTTGAGAATGACGACGGGAAAAGAAACAAGTTTCTTCTCCTTCCAAAAAATCAAAACTACAAAGAAAATGCCATGGGTGGCATAAGGTAGAGAATGAAGCCATGTAAATATGACTCTCTATGAAAGAACTCAGAGCTATGTGGGCTTTTCAAGAGAGTTGGGTTTACCTTGTACTTTGCTACCATGGATGTGTATAATGAAAAAGTTGAGTTGTAAGTTTTCCAATGCTTGGAAGGACGATGAGGTGTAGATGGGTGATCTCCATTTCAAAGTGGATGCAAATATTATTTCCAAGGTGACGGGACTAGCCTATGAAGGAAAAGAGGTGGAAAAGGTAAGTAATAGCAAATACCAAGATTATTTAGAGAAATAAAGCAGAAGTGGGAAATTTCCCAAGACCTCAGCAACATGAATTGGGCCAAACAAATCCTAAGAAAAAGCACTATTTGGATTCCTCCTAATCTAGGATGGGTGAAATGTAATTTTGATGGATGCTCAAAAGGAAATCCTAGGCTGGTAGGAGTAGGAGGAGTGGTTAGGGATGAAAGAGGAATTTACGTTGCAGGATACAACAAAGGACTAGGAACAAAAAAAAATAACTTTGTTGAAGCGTATGTTGTTTGGGTTGGAATTGGTTATCTTAGAGACAATGGGTACATGAAGGTTATTGTGGAAGGTGATTATAAGATTATTACTGACTACCTTAATAATATAGCTGATGCTCCTTAGGAAATTAAAGACCTTTTGGATGACTGTAAATTAATGTTACAGTCTTTCCAACATTACAAAATCCACCATACTTTTAGAGAAGGTAATTTGGTAGCAAATGCAATGGCTAATTTTTTCCTAAGATAAGAAGTTTTAAAATATTGGGATTTCTCTAATCTATCTAATGAATTAAATGAAATATTTTATATGGATAGATTGGGAGTGATTGATGGTATGGGAGATCAGATTAATTATGGACAAAGTAGTAATAATTAAAATGAGTGGTGGTGTTAGGAGTCCTATTTTCATGAGGAATCCGTGGTGGCATCTTAGCAAGTTGACAAAATGGACTGGGTGGCACGAGGGAAAGGGTATGCCGAATCCAAAAGTTACAAGAGAAATGAGGTGAAAAGGACATGGTATTTGGATCATCTGATACTTTGAAAAGGGAGGCTAAAATGAGGAAATAATGAAAGCAATAAGCACCACAAGAAATAGAAATAATGATATCAAAAATGACATTTTGACATGTGCTAGGGTGGACGAAAAGACAAGTAATAAATTAAACATAATCATGACTAAGAAGGGGGATAGAGCTGTAAAAATTAATTATTATGGGAATCGAAAAGGTGAAATCCGGCTTAGCTTAATTTTTAAACATCCTACTAATTATTCAGAGCTGTTATTCTCTCAAATGAATAAGCACAAGGTTTCCATTCAAACTAAGTTTTTTGAGCTGCCAGTTGCTATTGTTGAGAATGACGATGGGAAAAGAAACGAGTTTCTTCTCCTTCCAAAAAATCAAAACTACAAAGAAAATACCATGGGAGTCGTAAGGAAGAGAATGAAGCCATGTAAATATGACTCTCTATGAAAGAACTCAGAGCTATGGGGGATTTTCGAGAGAGTTGGGTTTACCTTGTACTTTGCTACCATGGATGGGTATAATGAAAAGGTTGAGTTGTAAGTTTTCCAATGCTTGGAAGGACGACGAGGTGCAGATGGGTGATCTCCATTTCAAAGTGGATGCAAAGATTATTTCCAAGGTGACGGGACTAGCCTATGAAGGAAAAGAGGTGAAAAGGTAAGTAATAGCAAATACCAAGATTATTTAGAGAAATTATTTGAGGATAAAGAGAAGGCTGAGAGATTCCAGAATGGTTACTCTAGGGTTTTACTTCCTCCCCTGTATCACAATGTGTGTTATTTTGTGATGAAGTATTTCACACTTGAAGTTCACTTACAATTGGTCCATGGCTACCATTTCCCAATTCTTAACCATATATGATACCTTGACAAGATTAACCTGCCTTTCTTTCTCTTTTCTTCTCCGAGTTAGAGCTTAACCAATGGGGGAAACTTGCCATTACACCAGGGCCTAATCCATGCTATCTATAAATACATGCTGGCCACATCCCTGCAAAGTAACCCTTCCCTTAAGCTAATTGAAAACCCTACCCCTAAGAGCTTTGTGAAAATTGAACTCATTGAGAAGCAAACTCATACCTCATCTAAGAAGTCTGCTAAGACTTCTCCTAACCCTGAGGATCCGTTGTGGTTGGATCTCCTTAAAGCCACTTTTGAAAAATGGAGTGTTGTTTCTATTGGCCTTGATACAAATAAAAAAAGGAAGTGCTTATTAGGGAGTTGGGAGCTGACCCAAGCACTATCACCATCTTGGATGACAATGACAACCGAGAGTGTTCTACTCCAGTGGGCCGAAGGTCTACCAGCCTTGCTTTGATAGCATCTAAGGGGTCAGGTACCAGTAAAAATTCAAAGATTTCAAAAGAAAAATGTGTCTCTGGTTCTTAGGATACTAAGGAGAAGAATGCTATGAAGGAAGATTATGATTCCTCTACGGAGGAAATCCTAGATAGTCTTAGTGTTGAGTCTGTTGGGGAAGAGGATTCTAGCAATGAGGAAATGAAAGCGGATTCACAACAAGAAGTGAGTCTGGAGGTTGATGAAGATATGTAGAGGGATGTGAATGTCAAAAATGTTACAAAGGACCAAGAGGTGATGGAAATTAAAAACCCTAATGATGAGGAGTTTGTGGGTTTTGACATTGACATAATTAGAAGGGTGGAGGAGAGGCTAGATTTCATGGAAAAAATGATGCAAATGGAGAAAAAGGATAGCAGAATCCATGCCCTCGAAAAGGAAGTGAAGAGATTGTGCACTATGATGGATGCTGTTATGTAAAAGGCCATTATGGCTATGGTTTTGAGTCAAGGAAAAATCAAGAAGCAGTAGAAACAAATGGAAACATACGGTGAAGAGGATTTATCAAGAAAGATGGATTTGAAGGAGAAGGTCAAAGACACTATTGAAGACTTGCAAAAAGCCTAGAGTTTGATCGAGGATGCTTAGTCCTTGATCTTTGTTTTTCTTTTTGTCTCTTGTTTTTATGGTTTGTTACATCCCTAGCTTTAACTCTGTTTTACTTTTTACTTTCGAAGTAATTAGTAGATGATTACGCATGATTCAATGATTAGATGTTTAGGAAAAATGTCTGGAAAAATCAATGTTTTCTTGAGTTACGTTTATTTCACTAAAATTCTCATGTGTTTAAAAGTTGTCAAGATGTGATGACTTCATGAGGATTATGAAATGATTATTAATACACTAATCTTTAGATGGTGATGGAAAAATTGCATTCAGGAAACAGGTTTCCGCCCTCCGGAAAGGGAGGGAGAGCATCATTGGAGAGAAGGGGATAGATACAAGGAATATAACAAGTTGTCACCATCTTAAATCTTGTGTTGGTGTTAATTAGCGAACCTGGTCGAGTCATGTAAGTGGTACTCAACTTTTGGGTGTAAGTCAATATTTCTATTCGACAGCTGTTAATTTACATTAAGGAAAGTTTGATTGTCGATAAGGATTAATCGATACTCATTAGTTCTCATGTGTTGAATGGATATACTCGAAAGAGAGTAAATATATATATCTATATATGCTAGTGGTTTAGCTATAGTTTTGGTATTTCTTGGTCGAAATACCAATATATTAACCTATTTATATGTTTGATTTTGATGTTCCTCAAGATTGTGAAGGGGAGAGTACCTCGACCTCGTTCACACAGCTTGTTGAATAATGAATAATGACATTAGTATGCATTATTTACGCAATATTTTATTGACATGTGTATTTACATGTTTAACATGATCTATAGGAATATTTAATACCTAATAGGAGAAAATGGAGGATTATGGGAGAGTGGTCAAAAGAACCAACTGCTCCACTCCTTGGTTGCGAGCTAAACTCATTTTAAGGCAAAGACCTTGCCTATGTATCTGTGGCATGGTGGAGATATCGAGCTTAGCAAGAACAGTTCCAGTAAAAGAAAACGGTTTTTGGCATGAGATCAAGAAACAGTTATACAAATGTGGAGGACATGAATTTGATAATATATCATGCGATGGACACGAGGAAGGACGTTTTTTCTCAAGGGAAGCTCCCACTTTTCCAGCGCAGGAATTTTGGATGGTAGAAAAGGTGGCGGAAGTTGCTTTACACGGGGAGCGGGGAATGTCATTTGGGGGAGAGTTTCTAAAGTATCAAGAAGAAATCCATTGGGTATATATCAGGAATTCATGGCAGTCCTTGAATATCATTGATAGGGGAGGAGCCGATAAGGGAATGATGATATCACATTTTCTTGTGGTGGGCTCCCATTTTAATAGCGTAGGAAGGATGGATGCTAGAAAAGGAGGAAGCTAGAAATTAGAATGAACATTATCTTTTGGCGCAGGAAGTAACCCGAAGTAAGGAGTTGGAGTTTGTTAGTTTTGCGTAGGGAAAGAAATTTAGAGTAGGACAAATGGAGGCCGAATTGGAGAGTACCTTCGTATTTGAAGGAATGTACTCAGGAAGAACAGTCGCCATTATTAAACAGTCAGAAACTCCACAAGAGGAATGAATTCAAGTAATCTGTGTATTCAAGAGCACGATAGGTATTTAAGCCTAAGGAGGTAAGAGTTTATAAATGGAAATTGACTTTAGCTAGAGGCAATCGTCCCCTGAGACTTGAACCAGTTGCATCCATAGAGATTTCTTGCCTTAGGTAATTGAACTTGGGCTATATGTTTCTTTAAAATCATTGAATGATGTATGATAGCCAGTAAGATGAATACCTTCTTTTACAAAAATCCTTTTAGGTAGAAAATTTCTATCAATACTGTCGAGTGAAATTTGCAGTCCAGTTAATGTCTGAATTTAAGCTCGAACGAGCTACGGTTTCATTTCAAATCTTCCTTTCTATCATGAGAATTTTGGTAAGTCAGAGTGGACGTCCAATAGCTGGAAAGAATGGTAGAATCCCGACTGGTAATATTGAGGGTGTTACGTGAGAAGTAAATCACAATAGAACTATGAAGCAAGAAATTAAGTATTGCTTAATGCAAACCATGTCAGCTACTACATTCATCAAAGAATGTGTCATATGCTCCCTCGAGCTATAGGCCTTTGGATTTTACAAACTAAGCTCTCTACCCCGAGGTTTTCTAGATAGTCGCGAGTTCTTTAATCTTGATCAACTCTAAACTAAAGTTGCTCAATCCCAACCGTTTACTCATAGGAAGAGTGAACATGAATTACATTGTGTGGAAAAACCTTGGAACTTGTTACTCACGCTAAATCTTTTGGACTAAACTAGTAAAAAAAAAAAGAAAGAGTAAATATAAAGTTGGAAGAATAGTTCATAAGGTTTACTCGAAGGCCTTATTCTTGTGAGTGTTCTAACCTATATTTGGTCTAACTTGTTAGAAAAATCTTATAAGGGTAATTTGAGCTATCAACTATTATGAAACCATTCTATATAGTTAAGGCAAGGAATGTCCTAATAGTATCAAGAATATGATCCTATTCTATAGGATAGTTTAAATTGGATTTGAGAACCATGGATAGACCTAGGGTGGTGAATATGGTATGACTTACATATAATAAGATTACAAAGTGGAATAAGGTGATGTGGAATCACGAATTCCCTAAAAAAAAGCTTAACTATTAATGATAGTTATTATGATAACTAAGTTGCATCTTATGTATTTAGAAGATATGTTGACCCCTTATTGAAGAAGGAGAAAATAGATAAGAGGAAAGTTGTATTGTCTTGTAGGCGGTACTTTGTGCCTACCTGGTTTATTTGTGGAACTATTTTTCCTAGGTAACTATATACTTACGAGGATGGATACTATGGTTAGTATGAAACTCTTATATTTCACCATAATTGGAATCCATCTCTTACAAATGGCCATACTTCACAAATGAGGTATAAGATATTAAAACCTAACTTATGTTGGAAGATTGACTTAGATCAAGACTATTGATATGAAATGATAGTAATCTTTTAGATATTATATTGATGAAGGAATACCATGAATACTATGTTTATTCAAGTATATAAAAGGTGAACACAAACAATGCCAGGAAGTCTAGGAAGATTAGAAGCATTTTGTTCGTATGATCTATTACTCTTATGTTATTTTCTTTGGAAGGACAAGAATGTTGAAATTTCCATGTATTGGTTTAGAGAAGTTAAACCCTAGTATTGGAACAAGGAGGATATAGGAAATATATAACTCTTATGTCGGTTAGGAAACTGCACATATATCTATATTGATTGACATCAAAAGGTCGAGAAAACCATAGAACAAGATAGGAAATCTTTATAATACCTTAAAAGATTCTACGATAATGTCGAAACTCGATTTAACACATCAAGATGTTGGGTATTGAATCTTGAGAGTAAAATCACAAGAAGTCATAAACCCTAGATATTGCAAGGATGCAATAAGGGACTTTTAAAAGGTTTGAAATACCTAAATTTTTACATTGAATGAATATCCTAGATTAAGGATTAGTTCTATGTCAGATTGGCTAAAATGGATTTTCTATACAGACTAGTTTGTGTCTAGAGTACCAAATAAAGTAAGTAAACTATAGGATTAGACAAATCCAAGAAAAGTAAAAGGTGAGTGTCTAGATGGCATGACCAATCAGAATGATCATACTTACCTAGAAGGGATCTAGAGTTGTATGGTCGATTGAGTTTTGTAGGACACATCCCTAGGACTGAGATGGTGAAACTTGACAGTCCCTTATATCTATACTCTTCGAGAAGGGCCGGGTCACTTCCAGTTAGGAAGTGCACGGGGGACCACTTGAGTCTGTGGTTGGAGGAAAAGCACTCGGATGATGCTCTCCCTCTGTAGTAGTAGAATCTCTGAGGCTTGTGAAGATAGATATCAACATTCCAAATGCAGTGAACTCCATGTTCTGGCTTACGACAGTCAAAACCTATGAGGGTAAACTATTCTTTATGCTAAGTGTATCTTATGTGATATAAATGAATATTGTAAGGAATTATCTTGATTCTAGTCATGATTACATGTGAATTCAAGTTTTAATTTTATCTAGAAAAGTTATACTTTATTCTTGTGTTTATGCAAATGAAAAAAAAAAAAAAACTCTCTCATGTTTACTAAGTTTATTTACCTTCTTCTAAATTCTTGAGTTTACTTGTGTTTGAAGTGGATGGATGTTACATATGGTATCAGAGCTAACTGGGTTCAACACATGGACCTATGAGCTCATTACGAGAAAACTTGTTAAATATTAAGAGATTGGCTAAGGCTAAACTTGGTTTGATGCTAGAATGCCATAGAGAAAAACCAAGGAAACTATTTGGAAGACTATTTTCTTAGGACTCACCCAAGTCAACGGCTAAGAGAAAGTCAACTGAGGAGTTAAAAATCTAAGAGTAAAACCATTCTGTTATGGTTATGTATCGAAAATACTTTGAGACTTTGACTTGAAAGGTAAAACCTTGGTTAGTTATTGATCAGACTAAGAGCTCGTGTAGAGCAGTGTCTGTATGAATTTAAGATTACTCTTCTTATCAATAATTTAAGGATGGGAAGATCCGAAAGTAATCAACCAAGTGCAGGAGCATTTGATTGTTGGAAATCCTTGAAACTATATCAATGACACCTAGATAAGATGGTATGTAGTCTAAGTTCTAAATGGCTTGGAATGAGCCAAGTGGAATAAATGGATCTATAAGAATAGAGTTTTATAATGCAAAATGAGGAAAAGAAGTTTGTGCTCCAATTGTAATCTTTGTGTGTTGCTATAAACCAATCTTATAATATCATCTAATAGGTGAATGATAGATACTCTAAGAGATCGGGGTGAATTTGATATATAAATATAAATATATTATTGCAAAATGATTGAGCATGATCTAAGTCTTAAGAGACTTATTTGTTTGATGTGCTTGTAACACAATCTCTAACCCTCTGTAAGATTTTGGAAAATCTGAATATAGTGCAACAATCTACTCCCTTATAGTGACTTAGTCAAGTCACGTAGTGCATTAACAGTGTTCTTTTGGATTTTGACACTTCCTCGGATTTTGGTAAAATTCCTTTTTAATGTTGAAAAGGATTGTCATTGTTTTATATCTTTATTTTGAAATGGTCTAGCCACCGAATTTTTGAAGATTGTATATCTTATGGTTGGTTGGTCAAAATTTGATTTATTGCTGGAAAATAGCTCATTCTTTGATTTATTGATGAATTAAAACTGTTTATAATTTGATATTGAGTTGAGTTTTGTGGTGGCTATACAAGAATGTTTTGGTTGTTCATTGTGTTGATGTAATGTTCTTCTCTATCATGTCCTGGATGGGCCTCTGATGGTTTGTGTAAGGGAGTAAATTGTAAAATGCACCGGGTATGTCCTTAGCTTTACAAATGAAATAAACCTTGTGTGGAATGAAATTGGTTCCAAACCTTTTTCGGGTTATATAATTAATATGAAGATTATTAGAAGGAGGTCTTATTCGGATATCACTTTCCGGACCTAGTGTTATGGAATGTGGGTGGACAGGTAGTCTAGTAAGCCCAAGTGAATAGCCTCTCCAAGTCGAGCAGGGTAGTGAACATTACTACGTGGATTGCAAAGCGTATGTATATAAAACTATGGCCATAGTGAGTGTGTTGCCACTACATGCACTCATCAGTTCACAGTACTCCAGACACTTAGATAACCAGAGTTGTTGTACTTAGTAGGAGGGTATCCTTAGTAGTGCGATAGAGTTGGTTAAGTGGGGGTACACACCAGAGCTCAGATGGCAACTATGAGGGTTTCCAACATAATCTTTCATTGAAAGGTAGGACTGCTTCCAGTGAGGAAGTGTGCAGAGGAACCACTTAAGTCCATGGTTGGAAGGAAAATTGGCAGGTGATGCTTTCCCTCTTTTTAGTGGCATGCCGAGTCTTGGAGGATAGTTGAATTAGAGAAGGGATCATGATCCTTTCTCTAGTATTTACTTATCAACTTGTTTAATTGATGCATGAAATACTGAAATTGGTACTAAATGAATAACCCTTTTGGCAAGAAAAGTGAAGATCGATGTTACTCCTTGTATCTTACTTCATGAATAGTGACACCTTACTTATTTATTGTTGTTAACCTTTGGTACCATTCTCTTGGTAGGCCGATGTAAGTGTAGTTGATTGCTACAAGTAGAAAGACTATCCATCTATTTTGGAGTTTGTGGCAGCAATTTCTATAATTCTGCTATCAGGATGACTCCATTTAAAACATTGGACAAAAAAGATGCCAAACTCCTAGAAGATAGGATTAGCATTAGTAAAAAATTGTTGTTAGAAATGGATAAACAAATCAAACCGATCAAAAAGATTGGTGGAAGCTAATGTTAGATAGAAAAGTTATGTAAATGCCAATCGTGCACTAACACAATTCTTGGCTAGAGAAGGAAAGTTTCATAAAATAAGGAATGTAAATTCCTAACCAATTCCTAGATATAAAGGACTCTTCAAAAATTTTGAAGTTACCAATTTGATTGTTTACATAATCATTCTATTATTAGCTATTACCAGGAGGTATAATGCTTTTTAAGAATTATATTTGGAAAGTATATAACAAATGAAAATTATATTCTTAGAATGTTTCATAGGTACAGCACCAAGGAGTGGTCATGATCGAGCTTCTTAAATGCAAGGTCCAATGGGACCGGTATATAAAGGGTAAAATGCCATGGAAAGTTTACCATGATTTTATATCAAATATATTCTAAATTTCTTATACTTTTGCAGGATAAACAAAATATTTATCTTATTAAGATTTCTGATGGATTGGATCATCGGGGACGATGACTCTTATGGGGAGAGATATGTTACATCCCTAACTTTAACTCCGTTTTACTTTTTACTTTCGAAGTAATTAGTAGATGATTACGTATGATTCAATGATTAGATGTTTAGGAAAAATGTCTGGAAAAATCAATGTTTTCTTGAGCTACGTTTATTTCACTAAAATTCTCATGTGTTTAAAAGTTGTCAAGATGTGATGACTTCATGAGGATTATGAAATGATTATTAATACACTAATCTTTAGATGGTGATGGAAAAATTGCATTCAGGAAACAGGTTTCCGCCCTCCGAAAAGGGAGGGAGAGCATCATTGGAGAGAAGGGGATAGATACAAGGAATATAAAAAGTTGTCGCCATCTTAAGTCTTGTGTTGGTGTTAATTAGTGAACCTGGTCAAGTCATGTAAGTGGTACTCAACCTTTGGGTGTAAGTCAATATTTCTATTCAATAGTTGTTGATTTATATTAAGGAAAGTTTGACTGTCGATAAGGATTAATCGATACTCATTAGTTATCATGTTTTGAATGGATATACTCGAAAGAGAGTAAATATATATATATATATGCTAGTGGTTTAGCTATAGTTTTGGTATTTCTTGGTTGAAATACCAATATATTAACGTATTTATATGTTTGATTTTGATGTTCATCAAGATTGTGAAGGGGAGAGTACCTCGACCTTGTTCACATAGCTTGTCGAATAATGAATAATGACATTAGTATGCATTATTTATGCAATATTTTATTGACATGTGTATTTACATGTTTAACATGATCTATAAGAATATTTAATACCTAATAGGAGAAAATGGAGGATTATGGGAGAGTGGTCAAAAGAACCAATTGCTCCACTCCTTGGTTGCGAGCTAAACTCGTTTTAAGGCAAAGACCTTGCCTATGTATCCACGACATGGTGGAGATATCAAGCTTAGCAAGAACGGTTCCAGTAAAAGAAAATGGTTTTTGGCATGAGATCAAGAAATGGTTATACAAATGTGGAGGATAGGCATTTGATAATATATCATGCGATGGACACGAGGAAGGACATTTTTTCTCAAGGGGAGCTCCCACTTTTCCAGCGCAGGAATTTTGGATGGTAGAAAAGGTGGCGGAAGTTGCTTTACACAGGGAGCGGGGAATGTCATTTGGGGGAGAGTTTCTAAAGTATCGAGAAGAAATCCATTGGGTATATATCAGGAATTCATGGCAGTCCCTGAATATCATTGATAGGGGAGGAGCCGATAAGGGAATGAGGATATCACGTTTTCTTGTGGTGGGCTCCCATTTTAATAACGTAGGAAGGATGGATGCTAGAAAAGGAGGAAGCTAGAAATCATAACGAACATTATCTTCTGGCACAGGAAGTAACCCGAAGTAAGGAGTTGGAGTTTGTTAGTTTTGCATAGGGAAAGAAATTTAGAGTAGGACAAATGGAGGCCGAATTGGAGAGTACCTTCGCATTTGAAGGAATGTACTTAGGAAGAATAGTCGCCATTATTAAACAGTCGGAAACTCCACAAGAGGAATGAATTCAAGCAATCTGTGTATTCAAGAGCATGATAGGTATTTAAGCCTGAGGAGGTAAGAGTTTATAAATGGAAATTGACTTTAGCTAGAGGCAGTCGTCCCCTGAGACTTGAACCAGTTGCATCCATAGAGATTTCTTGCCTTAGGTAATTGAACTTGGGCTATATGTTTCTTTAAAATCATTGAATGATGTATGATAGCCAGTAAGATGAATACCTTCTTTTGCAAAAAGCCTTTTAGGTAGCAAATTTCTATCAATACTGTCGAGTGAACTTTGTAGTCCAGTTAATGTCTGAATTTAAGCTCGAACGAGCTACGGTTTCATTTCAAATCTTCCTTTCTATCATGAGAATTTTGGTAAGTCAGAGTGGACGTCCAATAGCTGAAAAGAATGGTAGAATCCCAACTGGTAATATTGAGGGTGTTACGTGAGAAGTAAATCACAATAGAACTATGAAGCAAGAAATTAAGTATCGCTTAATGCAAACCATGTCGGCTACTACATTCATCAAAGAATGTCTCATATGCTCCCTCGAGCTATAGGCCTTTGGATTTTACAAACTGAGCTCTCTACCCCGAGGTTTTCTAGATAGTCGCGAGTTCTTTAATCTTGCTCAACTCTAAACTAAAGTTGCTCAATCCCAACCGTTTACTCATAGGAAGAGTGAACATGAATTACATTGTGTGGAAAAACCCTGGAACTTGTTACTCACGCTAAATCTTTTGGACTAAACTAGTAAAAAAAAAAAGAGTAAATATAAAGTTGGAAGAATAGTTCATAAGGTTTACTCGAAGGCCTTATTCTTGTGAGTGTTCTAACCTATATTTGGTCTAACTTGTTAGAAAAAGCTTATAAGGTTAATTTGAGCTATCAACTATTATGAAACCATTCTATATAGTTAAGGCAAGGAATGTCCTAATAGTATCAAGAATATGATCCTATTCTATAGGATAGTTTAAATTGGATTTGAGAACCATGGATAGACCTAGGGTGGTGAATATGGTATGACTAACATATGATAAGATTACAAAGTGGAATAAGGTGATGTGGAATCACGAATTCCCTAAAACAAAGCTTAACTATTAATGATAGTTATTATGATAACTAAGTTGCATCTTATGTATTTAGAAGATATGTTGACCCCTTATTGAAGAAGGAGAAAATAGATAAGAGGAAAGTTGTATTGTCTTGTAGGCAGTACTTTGTGCCTACCTGGTTTATTTGTGGAACTATTTTTCCTAGGTAACTATATACTTACGAGGATGGATACTATGGTTAGTATGAAACTCTTATATTTCACCACAATTGGAAGCCATCTCTTACAAATGGCCATACTTCACAAATGAGGTATAAGATATTAAAACCTAACTTATGTTGGAAGATTGACTTAGATCAAGACGATTGATATGAAATGATAGTAATCTTTTAGATATTATATTGATGAAGGAATACCATGAATACTATGTTTATTTAAGTATATAAAGGGTGAACACAAACAATGCCAGGAAGTCTAGGAATACTAGAAGCATTTTGTTCGTATGATCTATTACTCTTATGTTATTTTCTTTGGAAGGACAAGAATGTTGAAGTTTCCATGTATTGGGTTAGAGAAGTTAAACCCTAGTATGCAAACAAGGAGGATATAGGAAATATATAACTCTTATGTCGGTTAGGAAACTGTACATATATCTATATTGATTGACATCAAAAGGTCGAGAAAACCATAGAACAAGATAGGAAATCTTTATAATACCTTAAAATATTATACGATAATGTCGAAACTCGATTTAACGCATCAAGATGTTGGGTATTGAATCTTGAGAGTAAAATGACAATAAGTCATAAACCCTAGATATTGCAAGGATGCAATAAGGGACTTTTAAAAGGTTTGAAATACCTAAATTTTTACATTGAATGAATATCCTAGATTAAGGATTAGTTCTATGTCAGATTGGCTAAAATGGATTTTCTATACAGACTAGTTTGTGTCTAGAGTACCAAATAAAGTAAGTAAACTATAGGATGAGACAAATCCAATAAAATTCAAAGGTGAGTGTCTAGATGGCATGACCAATCAGAATGATCATACTTACCTAGAAGGGATCTAGAGTTGTATGGTCGATTGAGTTTTGTAGGACACATCCCTAGGACTGAGATGGTGAAACTTGATAGTCCCTTATATCTATACTCTTCGAGAAGGGTTGGGTCACTTCCAGTTAGGAAGTGCACGTGGGACCACTTGAGTCCGTGGTTGGAGGAAAAGCACTCAGATGATGCTCTCCCTCTGTAGCAGTAGACTCTCTAAGGATTTTGAAGATAGAGATCAACATTCCAAATGTAGTGAACTCCATGTTTTGGCTTACGATAGTCAAAACCTATGAGGTAAAACTATTCTTTATGCTAAGTGTATCTTATGTGATATAAATGAATATTGTAAGGAATTATCTTGATTATAGTTATGATTACATGTGAATTCAAGTTTGAATTTTATCTAGAAAAGTTATACTTTATTCTTGTGTTTATGCAAATGAAAAAAAAAAAAAACTCTCTCATGTTTACTAAGTTTATTTACCTTCTTGTAAATTCTTGAGTTTACTTGTGTTTTAAGTGGATGGATGTTACATGGTTCTTTTTGATAATCCTGTTGGTTTTAAAACTGTTACTAGCCATTGGTGCCTGGACTTTCATATGTTAAAGTATATTCCTATTAAAAGCTTAAGTTTTTATATGGCCACTACTTTAAGGTTATTTGATTATAACCTAATTTATTGGTGGGACTTCAAGAAAAACTAGTTGTATTTTTTTGCTATGTCTGATAGGACTATAATGTTTGATTGGTAGGGTAATGGTTAGGTTTTGGATTGATGATGGGTTGGGGAAGTGTCTCTCTGGTCTACTTCCTCATGTTGCTATTTTGTATGGTTGTTGCTCTTTAAGTTGTACTATTCTGTAAGGGCCAGGTCCCTTTCCCTACTTACTCAATCAAAAACATTTAACTATACATGAATAAGAACCATGTGATTACATCTCCACGTGTTATGAAATATTTTTAGATAAATTTTTCTAAGAGCATATGCTAGTTCATTATGAGGATAATATCTAAACTTTGAGCATCTCAGGAATTCTCATAACTAGTGACCAAGAATATTGACAAGTAAAAATTTGATGTAGATCTAGGAGGATTCAACAACACATCTCACAAACCTTCAACAATAATTCAAAACAATCTTTGTATAACACATGCTATTAGGCATTCTATATCACATTGGAAACATAACTATGGCAACCAATTTAATGCAACAAATAGTCATTAATAACTTCTAAAAAACAATTAATGAAGACAATCTCTGGTGAGATTGAAGAAAACATAGTTATATACCTTTCCTCCAATTTTTATGAAGATCCAATGGTGGAAAAGAAAAGTTATTGCATTTTTCCAAAAACTGCAAACCCTAGGTAGGGTTCAGACCTGCCCTCACAAAAATGGTCATAACTTATTCAAATCTTAAAGAAATTTGATGAGACTTGAAGAAAATGAAAGTAGATTCACATGGAAAAAAAATCCAATTGGTTTCAAATCCAAAATATAGACTTTAAAATCTGCACCATCACATTTTTTTAGATTGTAAATTCTGCACAATATTGTTAGAATAGAGAAGTCTCACCAAAATAGTCATATCTTCCACATAACTCTATAAAATTCAATGAGACATAAAGAATTGGAAACTAAAAATAGAGATATTTCCATCCACATATGATAATCTATTATTTTTTTTCCATACCAGGTCGTAAAACTCACAACTTCAGCCTAGAAACAATGTAAAAATTAGAAAATGCACATAAAATTTGAGGCTGTCATTCATCAAACTTCAAAAATAGTGTCTCCAACCCCCCAATTCAAGTTTTCGAGGGGTATTTATACATTTAAAACCAAAAAAAACTATTTTCAACCACCTTTTGATTTGTTTGTTGTCAAAACACCTTAATGACACTTTTTGACAAGTTGCTTGACAACTTTCTTGAGCAACTTTTAAAATTTTTACAATATGGAACAACCTTAAACATTATTTGAAAAATGACTTAAAATGTGACTTCCTAAGACTCAAACACCTCTAGAATGGTTTTATAAACCTTATTATAAGATTCAATACACAAAATAGAGAAACTATTTACAAATGGCCTCATGGAGGAAATAAATCAAACAAGTGCTCCTGCACCAAACTCCTAGGGGAAAAAGAATTCAAACCCCTTTGAATTGTCTTCTTCTCGATCTTCCAATTCCTTTGCACTTTGTACTTTGTATTTTCAACATTATTTTTTCTTCTTCAATATTGTGCACCTTAACCTACAATTTGTTTCTTGTCCAAAATATTAACATAATAAAGAAATGAAATATGGCTTCTACCACAATACCTCCATCTTTCTTCAACTCTCTATGGGTTTCCAAAAAAAAATAATTCTTGATCATTTCTTCTTCAAATCTTGACACAAACTCAATATATTCTCCCTCTAAAATCAAGTTCTTCATCTCAACTTCTTCTTCATCTTCATGCTTAGGAACATCTTTGTCTTCATTTAGGAATTCTTCATGTGCATCTTCATATGCTTCTTCTTCCTCTTTCATCTTCTTGTGTCTTCTTCTTTTCACAATCTTCTTTATAGGCTAAACCATCTTACTTTTCAATGTAAAATTCCAACTTGTATCTTGTTTCATCATTTTTTCTATATTCATCATGGATTCTTGGAACTCTTCTTCAAGTCTTTTCAATTCTTTCTTCAACTCAACAATCTCTTTGTCCATCTTCTCTTGCCTTTTCCTCTTCTTTATTTCCTCCTCTGCCTGCAAATGCCTTCTCAAATTCTCCATCTTTCAAAAATTCTCTCCTTGCTTCACAAATCACTTTTCTTAGCTTTCTCAGCCTCACCTATGTCCTTTCCACTCATCCTCAACCTAGTCTTTTGGCCACCAACCAGGTTCTCTTCTCAACTTGCATACAACCACAACACAACACCAAACACAAAACCACAACTACAACTCACCAACCCAAATATTTCCCGGGCTATAATACCAATTTGATACAGAGATAGGAGGATTCAACAACACATCTCACAAAAATTCAATAATAGTTCAAAAAAATCTTTGTATAACACATGCTATTAGGCATTCTATATCACATTGGAAACATAACTATGGCAACCCACAATTTAATGCAATGAATAGTCATTAATAAATTCCAAAAAAAAAATTAATGAAGAAAATATATCTAGTGAGATTGAAGACAACATAGTTATAGACCTTTCCTCCAATTTTTATGAAGATCCAACAGTGGAAAAGAAAGTTATTGCATTTTTCCAAAAACTGCAAACCCTAGGTAGGGTTTAGACCTGCCCTCACAAAAATGGTCATAACTTATTCAAATATTAATTAAATTTGATGAGAATTGAAGAAAATGAAAGTAGATTCAAATGGAAACAAAATCCAATTGGTTTCAGATCCAAAATATATACTTTACAATCCACACCATCACATTTTTTCAGACTATAAATTGTGCACAATATTGTTAGAATAGGGCAGTCTCACCAAAATAGTCATATCTTCCACAAAACTCAATAAAATTCAATGAGACAAAAATAATTGGAAACTAGAAATAGATATATTTCCATCCATATATGAGAATCCATTATTTTTTTCCATACTAGGCCGTACAACTCACAACTTCAGCCTGGAAACAATGTAAAAATCAAAAAATGCACACAAAATTTGAGGTTTCCATTCATCAAACTTCAAAAATAGTGTCTCCAACCCCCCAATTCAAGTTTTGGAGGGGGTATTTATACATTTACAACCAAAAACCAGCTATTTGTAACCACCTTTTGATTATTTTGTTGACAAAACACCTTAACGACACTTTTTGACAAGTTGCTTGACAACTTTCTTGAGCTGCAACTTTTACAATTTTTACAATATGGAACAACCTTAAACATTATTTGACAAATGACTTAAAATGTGACTTCCTAAGAGTCAAAAACCTCTAGAATGTTTTGATAAACCTTATTATAAGATTCAATACACAAAATAGAGAAACTATTTACAAATGGCCTCATGGAGGCAAAAAATCAAGCAAGTACTCCTGCACCAAAATTACATTAACATTTAACTATACACGAATAAAAACCATGTGATTACATCTCCACATGTTATGAAATATTTTTAGATAAAATTTTCTAATTCAAATTATTTTTTATAAATAAACCCTTATAGTTTTAAAAGTAGTTGTTTTCATTTTTTGTTTGTAATTTATAATACTAGAAAAAGTAAGCATATCCTCCACAAATTTATATAATATTGATTTATATAAAAGATGAATGATGACCATTTTGTTGATAATATTATTTGATATTAATTTTAATAAACAATATTGTCTTTTTGAAGTCTATCCTTACTTTCCAATAAGTAAGATTATCATATAGACAAGATTCATGGTTAGAAGCACCACATTCTAAGACACTAATAAAAAAACTAAACTTAGTCATAAGAACCTACCTATTCAATCTATAACCATGCTAATTAGGAACAAAAGAAATATATATATACATGAAAGTAAATAACTAAAAGATGTAATAAGAACCTCTTAAAATATTTGAATTTCCCAAGATACACTTAATATATAAATATATACCATAATTTTGTAGAGTATAAAAGTGCACATACTAATACTTTTCTTACTTGTTACATGTTGCTTTGTGTAGAAGATTTTGATGAATAGTCTAGCATATTTTTTTGACTAGTTGGGCATACTAACTAACCAAAAAATTAACCCATCACTTTGTTATGTTGCATTAATTTTCTCAAAATATGTCTTATCCAATTCTAAGAAAATTGATATCCCTGGACCAAAGTATGACCATGATTATGTCCTCTCTTTCAAATTTAAAATTGCTCAAATTTTGAGATTGACAATCTTGAATAATCATTATCTATCAATATGTGTGTTAAAATTTTGAATTGTTTGTATACATAATGAACTTAAAAAACCACCATATGTCATTATAACATAATTGAAAATCATTTATTCCATAATTCAAACATTATTTTTAAATATATGTTGCTAGAACTTATATATGTAACTAGTTTGTCTACACTAACATATGACTATTACTCTTATTTTATTACTATGCAGGTAACCATTACAATGGAAATCTCAAAACACAAATTCCTAAAGCTATTAGAAGAAGTTACAATCAATGTGAACATAGCAAAGATAAGATATGGGCATACCTAGGCCTTTAATAAAAATGAAATCCTTCCTTGCTTGAGAGGGATGGAAGAGCTGCTAAAGAGCTATAACAAGGACTTACTAGTTTAAAAGTTAAAGAAAAGGAACAACACTTGCTTCCACATCAATAAGGGGTTTGAATTAGCCATTGAATTAGTCTACTCCAATAAATACATATCTGATATTGAGCCCCCAATAGGATGGAGGGACTTAGATGATTACAATGAGAGTAGAAACTACTAGAAATATCTTTTTTGTAAATCATTAATATGTAAATCAACAAATACATATAATTGTTTTGTATATAACAACAACTAAGTTGTTGAAAATAACAACTTAGCAAGCTATATAGGTATAGTCTATGATATAATCAGGTAAAGACAATAGTAGTAGGTAGATACATAATGAACAATGCACCATAAAATTTGATTTTTTTATAACAATGTTTAAAATATCTATAATATAAAAAAAATTGTAAGAAATTCCCAAAGAATGAGCCAATTTTACACCCCAATAAGATGCAATGTCTTGGACTTAATTGTTATTATTGACACCAAGACCTCCTAAATATGCCAAAATATCCTTACTAGAACAAGATCCAACAATCCCTTGACACTTGCCAATCCCATATTCCATTTAGAAGTGCCATAAAATTTAGTTTATTCCAACCAAATGGAGGAGGAGAACAATACGCACCTTTTTATAATTATCTTATTTCTATAAGATCAATATTATGTAATTCCTTATTATTACCCCAACCTCAAGCAATTATAACTTTTTGAATAGAAGGAAAAATGGTTGGTTTCTTCATTTTAGCATTATTCACATTCTCTATAAGAGATCTAGAAATATATTTAAATGCATCATCAACACTATTGGGCACACTCTAAATATGTAGTTATTTATTTCCTTCCTTAAATCCCAAACTAAATGGGGAATCCAAAGTTCTTTGAGTACTAGATGACCCCAAGAAGAATGCCAACTTTCCACAAATCTAACCACTGAGCTTTGTATAACCTAAAAATGCTCATTATTTTTAAGATTCTTATCCCCAACAATTGTAAAAAAATCATAATGAAAAAGTGTGATCAATTATCTCTTCCCCCCTTACGACATAAATTACACCTTTTTGGAAAATTAAACCCCTTCTTTGTAAATTATCTTGAGTGAGGATTTTGTTGTGAGTATTAATCCACCAAAAGAAATAAATTTTAGGTGTTAGTTAAGGATTCCAAATTTTCTTCTAAAAGTTTTATGAAATGAGAAGATCGAATAACAAAGAATAAAAAAAAGTGACAATTAATTTTCTCCTATTATTTGGAGCCCAATAAAATCAACATCACTTTGAAAAACTGGAAGCTTGTAAGATACCAACCAAATTTACAATTCTATAACAATATCAGCCATTCTTGCTTCAATGTAAGAAGTATAATATATGTTTATAATGAATAGATAATTTTTTAATATTTATATAATTAAAAAATAAAGGACCAAAAGAGTTGGTAAGAGGAACCTACAACTATTTGAACAATTTATTAGCATTAAAAGGTAGGTAATCCAACAATAAATATTCCCATAAATGAATTCTTAAACCAATTTTAATTCTCTAAATGATGTCTTTATGAAGAATATTTCTAGTTTTAAGAATGTTATTCCAAATAACATAACCTTTAAGAATGTATTCAACTATTAGGAAGAGTTAACATCTCTCCCCCCTCATATATTTAGCTCTCATTATGCTTGACCAATCTTTTATATTTCATCAAGCCCCAACCAATCTTAGAAAATAAATATTTATTAGTCAAGTGAATTTTCCTAAGGCCTAGCCCACCATTTCCTTTAGGTTTAGAAATCATGTTTGAACTAACTGTAATGCCCTAAATTTACACCTAAATAAAAAACACAACTAACAATTTTTTTTTTTGTAATCAATAACATATAAATGCTACCAATAACAACTCGTCGATGCTTGCAATACTTTTAATTACCACCATAGATTTGTTGAAAAGATTATTGTAAGAAAATTTCCTTAACGCCATTAATTTTTTTTAACTTTATTCGTTATATATTTTAATATTAAAATTTTGACTAATATTTCTTTTAATAATAAGATCACTAATAATATATATATATTAAATCTAATTCATACATATTTCTATTATTATTATTATTTTAAATAATTCTCACATACATATATATATATATCCTTTTATTTAATTAATCAACTTTATTATATATAAATATATATATATATATATATATATATTAAAGTAATATTTGAAAAATCTAATTTATTTATTTTATCCTTAAACTAAACTTTTCAAGGATAAGTGGTTTCTTTAAATTTTGGGGTACACAAACGTAATAAGTCTCTAATCTCATCACCTGCATCATGAGCTGCTCTAGGCTCAATTCATACCTTTGGTCAAGCTACATAAGGTGGAGGATCCATGTGAACCGAACCTCTCTCTCCATCATCATACTGCTCATTAGGTACATGAGGGGGACTCCTACTACGCTCTTTGCACTCAAACCTATGTGCTTTTGTAGAATCTTGTGTTTGCTCACGATGGGGATCCTCCCCTACATTTGGCAATTTGGCATGTATCACCCCAATCAAGTCTTTGAGTGCATGGAGGATCTAAGAATTGAGGTTTGGTTATGTCTCATTTTGTGGTACCTTAGGAACCTCTAGTACTACTAGTGGTCTTGCAGATCTCTCTCCCTATGCTCCATGTCTTCTACCACGTCCACGACTGTGTCCTCACCCTACTCCTCTCTTAGGTGCCATCCTCTACATGACAACGCCAATATGTGCAATTAGCATGATGTACGCATAAACCCAGAGCTCCCGGTGCTTGAAAACCAGGCTCTGATACCAAATGTAATGCCCTAAATTTACACCTAAATAAAAAACACAACTAACAATTTATTTTTTGTAATCAATAACATATAAATGCTACCAATGACCACTCGTCATTGCTTGCAATACTTTTAATTACCACCATAGATTTGTTGAAAAGATTATTGTAAGAAAATTTACTTAACACCAAAAAAAAAATTAACTTTATTCATTATACATTTTAATATTAAAATTTTGACTAATATTACTTTTAATAATAAGATCACGAATAATATATATATTAAATCTAATTCTTACATATTATTATTATTATTATTTTAAATAATTCTCACATATATATATCCTTTTATTTAATTAATCATCTTTATTATATATAAAAAATAAATTATTTTTTTAAAAGCAATATTTGTAAAATCTAATTTATTTATTTTATCCTTAAACTAAACTTTTCAAGGAAAAATGGTTTCTTTATTATGAGAATATTAAGGAAGCTATTTATTTAAGAAGGGCTTCATGAGGGGATATACGTGGGCTCTAAATAAAGACTCACACTACACTATATTTAATTTGTTGGGTTATGTTCTTTATAAACTTTCTTTGTTTCTTCCATGGAAGGCTTTTTCCTTTATTAACCAAAAAAAAAAGGTATTATAAAGCACCACTAAAGCTAAAGCTATTTGAGGCAAGCATGAATTATTTACTCTTGGTTCCACCACCTTCTAAGTTTGACTCATTGTAATGAGATATATAATGATTTGATAAAAAAATTTCGTGATCAATTTAAGCATCAAATATTAATAAGAAAGGGTGCGATAAGATTAAGTGTAATCATATTTCTTTCAAAGAAATAAATCACTATGTTCTTTAGGGGATAGGATAGAAGAAGGGTGAAATTAAATCTATGGCGACGGAGTTCGTTATATATCATTTTTGTTTTAGAAGTAGGTTTATAAATTTACAATACTGTTATTGTTTATTTTTGTTTGCGTTTGGTGTAGGGCGAGGGGGATTAATTTCCCTTTTCTATTGCATTGGTTGTCTGTGTTATAGTTTATTTTGCAAAGGAATTTCTACTTGTTTATTTTTTTCATTTTCGATGCACAATTAAAATTTAAGTATGTTTCCTTTTTATGTATCAATCTTTTTACTATGAAACTAACTTTTAGATCTCAATCTATTTTTTTAATTTCATGGAAGGAGCAACAATAAAGATTTACTAATTCTTAAAATTTTGACATAGATCTTGGAGGGCTATACACAGGTGTATTAAAAAGAAGAGGATCTTATTGACAACTAAAATGATAACAAATGAATACAGATTCAAAGACAACAGTAAAATTTTATTTCAAGACAGAAAATTCTTGCATACCATATATTTTCAGAATTCTTTTAACAACAAAATTTCCATCTAATCAATAAAGAGTATCACATTCTCAATTGATTAACTTGAACATTAAACATAAAATTCTACATCAAACCATCAAACTATTGGTATATTTAATTTTCATTTCCAATTATTGAAGCTACATATTCCACAACTAGTCCATTTTTCTGTTGGGAAAAACAATTTTTAGCTAAAAGGTAATTTTCCCTCCCGAATAACAAAGAAGTAACTTTTGTTTTCTTATAGGAATGAATTTATAGAATAACAATTACAAATTCTGGATGAACTAGAATATTAAAATAAGTATCTCTTTTCAATGGTTATTCCCTTGCAACAATAAATCTGAGATCATATATAAAACATCTACAATAGAGAAACTTGCATCTCCTTAAAGTTGTAAGCTTCCTTTAGATATGTAGACCTACACATAACATTTTTTTTTTCCTAAAGCCAATGGGGTGCTCACCACCCAACCTTAGACTGGAAAACCAGTCACCCCCGAGCTTGGAGGCCAACAAAGGAACCGGGTTACACACATTCTCAAACATGCATCAACATCAAACACAAAAATAAATACAATAACACCCAAAACCCAGGGATTCACATGCACTTTGAATCTTCTCAAAGATTCAAGAAAGGGGGAGACTTAGGAGATATCACTACCCAATGGGGAAACATGTATATTTAAATATAGATCTGTATAGTATCACAAATTCTCTCCACTTCTCCATCCACCCAACTCCATAAAATAATCCTGGGCACTCATACCCAAAAACCCCATACTCCCATAATGTGGGTACTCATACCCAAAATCTCCACCTTCTCAAAGGTTGGAATTTTCCCCATTGGAGGATCATCCTCTCTCAACCCCACACTTGGGTAGCTCTCAAAATATGAGAGAAACATCCCCATACAACCCAACACAGATAAAAACCCACACATAATAGTACAATAATGAATACTCGCAACGTTTTCAAAAATTAACAATTTCAACCAAGAACAAATACAAAAGGATAGAAACCAACCTCTTAGGCTTTCCAGGAAGAAATTTGTGGAAGCGCTCAAGTTTTTCCTTTGGACTCTTTTTCCACCCAAAACCACCTTTTCCAAAACCAGAATCCCAAAAGAATACCAATCGTCCCCCAAAAGAAAACCAATCCCCCAACAATCAAAAAAAGAAAGAGATAAATAGAAGTTCCCAAAAATTTGTTTCCCAAAACCACTCTTGCTTTAAAACACAAAAGATAAAAGAAAATCTGCTCAAAAAATTATCTATTTACAACCCATTCAAAATCCAAATTCGTCACCCTTAAAGCTAGGCCTTTTTGAGAGGTCATATCTTGATTTTAGTTCAAAATATAACTTGAACTAAGTGCCTAACACTTGGGTTAACACCCTAGGGGTTTAAAAAAACAAAAAAAAAACATAAAATAACCTTTTTTAACCCCTTTTTGAGTCAATAAAGAAGATAAAAAAATCAAATACCCCCAATTAAAATTTTACAAATTAAATGCAACTTAACACTTAAAACATTTAAACACTTAAAATAAAACTATATAATAAAATAACATTCAAGTCTCAAACCACTTTACAAATTTTACATCATAATAAGACTATAGTCCCCATGGACTATTGTTGGCATTCACAAGGTTCATCACATAGGGTTCCTTGAAGACCTCCAATTCCATTAGCTATGGAATTTGTACCTGCACACTCAATTTCACACATTAATATATCCAATAAAATCATATATTCAAAGCAACTAAAACATATATATTCACAACATACAATTTCCATCACATTTAAATCACATTAGAAAATCAATTCATAGTTACAATAGTCACATAAATTCATCACCATTAAATCATCCTAATAACATTTATTCATTTTTTGTTCATAAAGTAACAATAATTCAAAATTCATAACTTTTATTTATTCTACTTGAGCATCCATATTAATCAATAATATCTAATATGAGGTCTAAAGTTCACATCACCATAATATGAAATCAAATACAAAGTCTAATGTCAAAACATCATAACCTGAATAACATCATAAAGCATCAATCTGTATCAAAACATAATGTCAATAGTTAAAACGAAAATCAAACTATCTATCCAAAATAATAAAATAGCATAGTATCAAGTATCACTGGTGGGTCTCACACTAACTAAATCAAGCCTTCTTTTTTCTCTACACCAGTCTAAAGGAATCTTTTCTATTTTTTTTCTAATTTCTCCACTATATACTTAGGGATTTTGAATAAATAAAGGAAGTAAATGGGGATAGGTCTTGAAGAGATGATTTTAGAATCTAAATTTTCCCGACTTGGCTCAAAATATTCCCTTTCCAACCAATTAATTTTCTTTGTATTCACTCCAAGAAATTATTCCAATAGACAGGATGGATCTTCTTGACACTTCAAGTTAGGCCCAAAGAGGTAACTAGTATATTATCTTAAGCACGTTTCAAAATGGAAGCAATTTTTTGTTGAAGGGAAGTTATAGTATTAAAGAAATAAAAACCTCTTTTATCATAACTGATGTGTTGAATAGAAATAATAATAGGCCTATCTAAGATATTTTTCCAAATATTGACTTCAATAATAGAGGACTTACTAATAAGAATTGTGTCACCAACAATTTTTTGAAGAGAGGATGAGTTCAATGAAGAAGTAACTTGAATACCTTGAAGAGAATCATTCAAAGTCAATCTTGAAATATTCCTACCAAGAAATTCAAAATGAACAAATAGGAGGGCAAGGAGTCTCCTCGTCAAAGCCCTCTACTACTATGAAAAATCCCCTAAGAATACCATTAATTAAAATAGTTTAGGTGTTGACACACACTCCTAAATTATTCCAAGAATCTTGTGATCAAAACCAAATTTATTCAAGACAATAAATAAAAATTCCTAAGAAACCATGTCATATGTTTTAGTTATATCCAATTTAAGCACTATGCCATAATTATGGATCCTTTTCACGGAGTGAATTACCTCATGGGTAGTGATAGAAAAATCAATGATTTCTCTACTAGGAAGAAACCCTTTTTGGTTATGAGAGATAAGCTTAGTTAATAAAGGATGGATATTAAAGACCAAAATCTTTGAAAAAACCTTATAAACTATTTTGTAGATATTAATGGGATAGAAATCATTCATAAAATTAACCTTGTTCTTCTTATGAATTAGAGAAATAAACGTGTTATTAAGTTACTTGAGAAGCTTACTAGATCTAAAAAAATCACACGTAATAGCATTAACATCCTTACCAACAATGTCCCAAAAAAATAAAAAAAATAAAGAAGAAAACCATCAAGTCCAAGTGCCTTAAACACACTAAAAGAGGAGATGACATCCCTAACCTATTCATCCACCACAAATTTAGTCATATCAAAATTATCATTAGTGTAAAGTATCATTAGGATAAGCTCTATAATCTAATATGTAACTCCTTTATAATAGGGGGGTTGTTTAGATAGAAGAGATTAAAATAAAGGAGGGGCCAAAATTACCAAATCCTATTTAGCTTTAACCTTCAAAAAATTCTCATTGAAGGAGCTTATTAATGGTTTTTTTTTTATGATGAAGCAAAAATTATGAAAAAAGAAATATTCATATCCCCCCTAGTTAGCCCCTACACTCTTGACTTTTGTTTTAAAAAATTTCCTCTATCTTCATTATTTAACATCATTCATCACACAAGGAATTTTCTAGAAGATAAACATCCTGACTTTTTCTTCTTGTAGCCATTGTTCCCTTCACTTCCAAATGTTTATTAGATATTTCCTTTTTTTCTCAAATATATGACCAAAAGAAAATTTGTTCAAATATTTCACCATTTTCTTTATATTGATTAATTTTGAAGACAAAAAAAAATAGCAAATCCAAGAATATGAATATTCCACCATAGCAATATAATCACTAAAATCAATACGAGGATCCCACATAATCTCATAAACAAAAGGGGTAAGGACCTTTCAGATTATTTTCAATCTAGTTAAGAAGTAGAGGGCTATGATTTGAACCCACTCTAACCAATGTAGAAAGAGAAATATTCCTAATAACATCCCAATTACATAAATAAGAAATCTATCTAACTTGACATGTATAGGATTATCACCATTTCTCCTATTAGACCATGTGAAATTCAATCCATTTACATCAACATCTATAAGACTAACAATAGTAATGAAATTAAAAAAACCAACCATACTATCAGTGGAATCCATAAGACACCTAATTTCTCATAAGGGAAAAGGGGGTGTTAAATTCACTAGCCAACATCTAGTAAAATTATTCATAATCCTTACTAAAGGAATAAATTCTAGCCACAACTATTTTCTAGCCAATTTAGAGTTAGGAACATAAGAATTCGATAAAATAAATTATTTGTTGGATTGGGGAGAAGGAAAAATAAATTCTAGATTTTCTATAGGAACTAATAAGAGTACCATTAACTATGTTAGGGTTCCACATAGTAACAATGCCATCAAAAGCACCATAAGTAGCACTCCTACAAAATTTAAAATTGGGCCAAATACAGTTTCAAATCTCCTCAAATTTTATTTTAAAGATCTTGACTTCTTGGATAAGAAGAATATCCAATTTATTTTCCAAAATATAGCTTTTAACTAAAAACTATTTATGAGGTCTATTGATCCCTCGCATGTTCCAAGAAAAAAATTCATCTACAAAGCTTCGTGGAAGTAAACAACTCTAGGGTCTTTTACCTTCCACTTTTTATTCTTTAACAATTTCTCTAGATCCAATTTTCCTTTGAGATGGTCTTCACCTTTATGTTCCACCCCAACATCTATAAATTTTCTAACCTCATTCTTGGTATGGCTCTTTCCCTTACCTAATAAAATCATCAAACAAATCTGACTAGCAATGTTAGATTTATTAAATTTCACACCTTCAAAATGTGAATTATATCTAATAACCACAAGACTAGATAAAATCTTGTCCTCCTCCATTTTATTCTATTTGTTGCACTTTCATACTCCCATATTATTTTCCACCAAATTTGGAGGGTGGGTATTAATAATTCCCTTGTGTGTGCTAAATAACTCATCATTTTGACCATTAAAGGTACTAACTCCTATCAAACATGTGTTGACACATATGCCATCACTTATATGTTTCTATAAACTATCATGAATCCCTTTTTGTAATGACATAATGTTGTTCATATGTTGTTTATTATCAACCATGAGTTGTTGAAGAGAAGATTCTAAATCTTGTGAGAAAATAGGCTGAGGTATTATACTACCCATACCAACCACCCCTACACCAACAAGTGTGAAAATATCCTCCTCATTATTCACCTTACTGATATTAGAAGGGGAATTAAGAAGTTTAAATAACTCCTTTACAAAACAATACTCATATGATTCTTTTAGAAATTGTTGTTAAAGAACCATTTTATTTTATTTTTCTTTATTCTTTTTATCAAATTTTTGAGATTTATTAAGATATTCATTAATAAGGTAGTCTGCGCAAGAGCACTTCTGAAAATAATAATTTGGAATTCTTATAAAGAATGGGTTTAATCCATTTACCCAATTTGGATTCCAATATAATGGAGGTAGGGAGAATCTTATTGATTTTGTACTCATAGAGAACTGAGAAAAATCTAGCCTATTGTTTTCCTTAGTAACTTTATCCAAAGTGAGAAAGTGTCCCAAAAAATTAGCAATCCAAATAAACACCTCCTCATCCCAAAACTTGGAAGGAAGACCAAGATGCATACCCAAATGAGGGTAGCCATCATTAGATCATCTTTTGGACCAAACCTTAGCTTCCATCTACAAAGTGAAAGACTAATTTTGTCATGCAACTAGAGTCCCCCCACCATAGCTTTAGGAGATCTTCCAAAAGGGAAACCTAAAAAAAACATGCCAATAGACAAGGCACTAACCAACACATGAACTTTGAGCTTCCATTTCTTAAGAGCCCATTTTCTAGCAATATTGATGTTTAGATGAAAGAACTTATAGATAAGTGTATTATCCATCTTTATGATAATAAAGTTCACTTTATAGTCTAACAACTTCAAAATAGGGCCATCAAAAGTTTCTAAGAAATTAGGAGCATTCCACAAGTTGTAAAGCTTAGTTACCACATCAATGTGTCATTAAAGTTTTTGGATTTGACCACATCAAGCCATTTTTTCTCAACCCACCTACTAACATACCAACCAAAGTCTTGTCAGCTATAACACAAGAAGAAGGGGAGGCCACTTACATCCCCTCCCAAGGTGTCATCACTCATTCCATCTGAACCAAAATTTTTTAAAAAATGATGGTTTCACATATATCTTAGAACACTACTTATTCTTGAGTATATGTTAAAATAAATAACATCTATGTTTTTTCTTATGAATGTATTAAGTATTTTAGATAGATGTTAAAAATAATATTTATATAGAAAATAAAATAAAATTTGGACACAATTTCTATGATTTATTGCATTACTTAGATTGAAAAATAAAATAACTCTTCAATTAAAATAAATTAAAATTTATGTATTCACATATGTATGTATACACAATCATGATATATGACTCCTTGATAATTGAAATGTACATAACTATCTAATAAATAAAATAATTCTCAAATATATTTAATCTGTTTATACTGCTATTATATCAATTAAAAAATTCAAAATGTATAAATATTTATAATAAAAAAGTGGTCGATAAATATATAAATTGTCAAAAGACTATTATACAAAAGAGGAAAAGGAAAGAGATCATCAATCCAAAAATAATAATGAAAACTTTAGGTGAACTTTTCAAATATAATATCAATATATTAAAATATTAAAAGTAACATAATAAAACCAAATTAAAATATATAAATAATGAAATCAAAGTGAGAAAGAAAACAAACACAAGGCTCCGATAAGTGGAAGTATTTAAAAAATAAATAAAAGAAAATAATTTTAAGATTTTTAAATAATTTAAAGACTTAAGTTTTCCATGCACGAACCTGCCAAGGAATATGCTTGTAAAAAGGTCGTCCAAATAATGGTGGACTTGCCTTTATACATCGACACGTGTCACTTTTTTTCCCTCCATTTTAATAATTAGATCATTACATACATAGGGAGCACTTATAATTATAATAATAAAATAATATTACACTTTTTCACTGACAGAACACTTGAGATGGCTGACTCAAATTCTATTGAATTTGACACTAAAAACAAAATCTGATTGTGGGACATAAAGAAGGAATTCCACATGGAATCCATGTTAGTTTTTGAAAGGTATGGTGAAATAATTGACCTTATAAAAGACCTTTTTTCATTGTTGTTGATAATGTAGTCATCCAATCACTTTTGGAAAGTGGAAAGTTCTGTATAAAATAGACTTCATAAAGAAATAAATTTCTTTACATGGATGAATTCATGCTAAACATGTCACTTCAATGAATTGTATAATTTATACGGCAAGAAATTATGTTTTTTTTTTTTTTTTTCACTTTAGATTATAGTTGTACTTGAAATTTAGTGAACATTGATTGTAGATATTATGAGATAATGCATTTTGTATCTATGGAAAAGAAGATGTGTTTTTTTTTTTCACTTTAGACTATAATTGTACTTGAAATTTAGTGAACATTGATTGTAGATATTATGAGATAATGCATTTTGTATCTATGGAAAAGAAGATGTGTTTTTTTTTTCACTTTAGACTATAGTTGTACTTGAAATTTAGTGAACATTGATTGTAGATATTATGAGATAATGTATTTTGTATTTATGGAAAAGAAGATGCTTTGTAGTGTTTTCAAATCACATTTTACATTATAACACTTTTTCACCGACAAAACACTTGATATGGCCGACTCAAATTCTATTGAATTGAATTTGGCACTAAAAACAAAATATGATTGTGGGACATAAAGGAGGAATTCCACATGGAATCCATGTTAGTTTTTGAAAGGTATGGTGAAATAATTGACCTTATAAAAGACCTTTTTCCATTGTTGTTGATGATAATGCAGTCATCCATTGTTGTTTTGTTTTAAATGTCTTAAAAAATAAGAAGAAGAGAGAGAGTAGGGTTAGAAATTTCTACAAGGAAAGTGGTATTAAAATACTCCACTTAGTGTAGGGATAGTAATGTGGTATGACACTTCAAGTATGACCATGTATTTATGATCAAGATACATCTGGGTACAATGATGAGTTTTTATCTGCCACAATGTACTATATAAAGTCTCAATATAGGTGTAATGCCCATTTTACCATGGAAAAAACTCAACAAAAGGATAATCATGGGCTTCTTATAAGCATCAGCGTAATAACAATACAACATGTATATGTAGGTGTCAATGCCATATGCAATGTGTAGTACCCCTCCAGTTACTACTATGTGAATCAGTTTATTTGTATTTGTTTGCTAGTCGTGTAGTTGTTTTGGATACAATATTATATTGCTTCTACTTATGACATTGATGTTATGCTAGTTGTTAAAATTTGTGGATGATATACTGGACATCGAGATCATTTGATTAAGTTTGTGTGATGGATGCGTGTGTGCTATGGTTAAGTTGTTTCTGAGTGTTAATGTGTTTATCTGGATGTGTTTGATGTTTATGTTATTATGATGTAATGATGCTCGTCTGTGTCGGTGAAGAAGACAGTATGGCATTACTCATTCGTGAGTACCCTGCTATGCTGCGAATCTTATTCACGGTGTGTTTTCTAACATGAGTATATGTATGTTCTAACGTTGATGTTTTCTGCAGATACAGGTACTGGGTATCGGCTCCACCTGCTTGTCAGGTCTGAGCGTACCCTAATCCAATAAAAAAAAAATCATGTTGATTCGGAGATAGTGTCTGGTCCTTATGTAACCATCGTTCTTTGTCGAACGAGTATCCAATAGTCGCCTGTTGTCACGTGTTGTTTTGTCTTGTTGTGTTAATTTTGTCAGTGTTATTTTATTTGAAAATTAATTACTGTTTAATTTAGTTAAATGGCTAATTTGTTGATATATTGATTAAATGCAAATTTCTTTAAATGATAGAATAAACGTTTATGTTGTGTTTATTGTTTAATTTATTAATTTAAATTAAGCAAGTTATTAAATTAAAAGAGAATGCAAAATTTGTTAAAAGGAATCTCTTTAAAAGTAATTAATTAATTACTTGTACAAATATGTTTTATGTGAAAAGCAAGTATTTTTAAAAAGAGTTGATTTCGAAAAGTTAAAATATTTGAAATTTGATGTGAAGGAAAATATCTTTGTTATTTAATGTTTTTAACTGCATGAGAAATTGGAGGTATGCATGTTTATTATCACTTAAGTTGTCACTTGAGATAAGGATGGCATTAATTAGTCTTTAGAGGTGGGAATTTCATTCACGGGAGATGGTAGGAAGAATTTTGATGGCAGCAGCTGGGAGGAAATCCTTGCACGGGTCTGCTGATTATGAGCAAGAATTGACAGGATCTTCATACTTTGCTTCAGCTCTGCTTAACGGCTTACTCAGGTTTTTCTTCTGTGGTTTTAAACCTTTGTGTTAAATATTGGAAACTTGAAGTAGAATTTGTTCCTCTAAAAGAATTTTCCAGCCAAATCTACACATGCACAGAGAAACATTTAGTATGAATTTTCTGTAATTACTGTAAACTGTGGTAAAACGTAGATACGGGAAAACTAAAATGAAATATGTTTATATTTGGCAGTTATTGATTGAATAAACTATACCTAAATTATGTCATCCTTTGAATCAGGAAAAAAATCTTTTGAATCACTTTTTATGTTTGAGATTGGTTTATATTGGGGTTTATTTTTTTAGCCACAGCCTGAATTTGTAGTATTGACTCATCAGTTGAAAAGTTAGATATTCATCCCTGCGTTATTTGTAATTATCTGTGCACAATCATTAAGGGAAAAACTTTTGGAGCAATTTATTGAATAAGAGATCAGGTACACCAACAGCTGCCAATCCACTGAATCCGTCATATTTGTTTGCATTTTGAATGTGCCATTGAATCATGAAGGTCGCTGTGATTTTTCCCAACTTCAATGTATATTGGCCAATGATATATGCCAAGATTTCGGTCCTTATTCTTATCATACTTTATTTTTACCTCTGTAATCCCTATGCGCGGCCAGTCAACTCACTAATTTTCTTATTTCATTTCCTTCTAAGATCTTTTTAAGTAGTCAGTGTGTTATTTTCTCTTGGGATGCTCTCTGAACACGGATCGTAGGGTTTATTAGAAACGTTTGATTAATTCACTTTATATTTCTGCCTTGGGCTCTGTTTCACATCCACGTCTTCATTATTTTGTATATGACTTTGTATTTTAAGTGTATCCACGTCTTCCTTCATCGTGCATGGTTTGTATGATGCCTTTTTGTACTTAAAGTCTGCAATCATAATTGCTGGAGGTTGCTTGCCATAGTTGAACATTGAGAATTACCTTGTGCTTATCAGTGCGTATGTGCATGCAAGCAATAATTTGAAGTTTATATTCATTTTAATTAATTATTTTGTTTGCTAAATTTGGAAAGAAATATATATATAGTATATATACTGATGCGGATCTGGAGTTGCCTTAAGTTTGCACGTCAGTCTAGCCATTTATAGATGTTTTGTTTGTAAAGTCTAATGAAGGCGATACATATCTATCGCCTAGTTCATATCTGAGAACAAGAAGTTAAAGTTTTGATAACTTTATTGATATCACTGGCAATCTACCACAGCTGTCGCACTTGAATAGATATATAAGTTAGTAATAGTGTCAAAAAAACTTCTCAGTTCTTTTGCCGACCTGTCACAATTGCAATACTTGAAAATAAAATGATGTAGGGGTTTGAGAGATCCCTTTGATTCCTTTGTCGACCTATCAAAGTTGTAGCACTTTTGCATAATAGGAAATTTTATAAGGATGAAACTTTTCATAGTGGTCGCCGACCCTCCTCTGTTTTGGATTTGTTTAAATAGTAAACCTGTGATACCCAGATGTTTCTATGACACCATACAGATCGACGTCTACCCTCTCTAAAACTATAGCTTTGTTTTGAGATATCACGGGAAAGAATACATTATTTTTTTTATATTAATGATATTGGCTCTCTTTATAGCCACGGAATCCCTTAAAGAGATTTGTATTCGTTGCATGTATAAACTGCCTGTTTATAATGGTATGGAGAATATATTTTCTGGTCCTAGCATTGCTTAGGAGTCACCAGATTCTTCCTTAACCATATTGTTGTTGAGTTCAAGCTTAATTTCTTAAAAACTTTTGCATGACGCATTCTCTTTTGGTATTTATTTCTCTTGCGTGGCTTGGAAATTGTTTGTTCTATGTAAGTGTTATCTACACTCATTACATTGTTGTTAGTATGGCGCGATTTCTACTCCTTAACCTTATATCAAATATTGCCAATACTATCACTCTCTGGATTCATCGAATTATCTCCATTCATGTAGAAATCTGTAGTTTATCCCTGTTGAGTGTTTGAATAATTGATAGAAAACATTTGTTTACAATTAAATTGCTTATTGTTCGGGGGATGAGTTTGCATATCTTCACTTTCTTATTTTATCTTTAGAATAATTGTTAGTCCCTGAACTTTAGCATGATTGATGATATTTATTTTACACTAGCGTGGGAATCAGACGCATCAGTCGTCTAAAAGTTTTATTTTCTTTATTTAAGAGAATTATTTTTAATATTGTTACCTTGAGAGATCCCATGTTCATGTACAATGAACTGATAGTTCTAAGCCATAGTTCTTCTAGCCGAATGTGATTTAGGTTTGTGAGTAGTACATGTTACATTGGAGTTATCTCTAGTGTAGATTTCTTTCTTAATTTTAATGTGTGATTGTTCAAACATACTATGCGCCTATTTCAATCATAGGAATTTTTATAGTTCAAATTCCTTTCATCTAAAGTAACAGAGCAATATTTGTGTCATAGTTTTATTAATGCAATAAATAAATGATATTCTTATTTAAGGAGGTTTTAGATTTTTATTTTTATTTTTTTTGTTATGGGAATGACATTAAGCATTAATGTTGTCAAGATATTATTTAATATGCTTCAAATTTTAATTGTAATTTTCATTAATATTGTTAGTATAGATTGATGAACAATTTAGTTGTAATTTACATATCATTTAAAAGATGAAGCTTTTATATTAAATTTATCTATATGAAATTAAAAAGTGTACATATATGATTGTTGAAGTTAGCGAAATTTTGTTGATATTGTATGGGCAATATTGTTATGGTCACAATTTATGAGTGTACTTGTGTAGTACGGAGTTATATTTTTCAGAGGCGAGAGTACACTTTCCTTGAGTTGTTTATTCTATTCAAGTTATTATGTTCATTTGAATTCACGTTTTATGAGATAGCCATGCATGTTGTGATTATTACCTATGTAGTAACTGAGAATAAAGTATTATGTATCATGAATGGTTTGTGATGAAGATTCAGTTGTATGATCTTGATGGCTATCCTCTTTGGTTTTAAAAGTGTTTGTTATATTGCAAAAGGAAGAGTGGCTTTCGTTAGGGGCCGAAACCCAAAGTGGTGGCCAGGGTAACCTATCGGAAGTTATTAATTCAGTGAAAATTTTAATAAATGAACCTGGGAATTCATTAATTAAGTTCAGATATATTAATGCCTCACCTAGTGCCTTAATGCTCATTTAGATTAAGGGTAGGTTGAGAAGGCCTGGAATGGCTTGTCGAATACCTTGTCTTCTTGAAAGGTAATTTTGACTCCACATGAGTTAATCTAAGGGCCGGGAATCAGTAAAAACTGCCAGGCTAACTCTGGAAGAGGGCCGGTAGTCTAGGAAGATTCACCGGGGTAACTTAGAACAACTATGTGATGACACTCTATCCTGATGCATGATTGTAGTCCCTTGTGTGGAGTTAACTGATATATTGTGGTCGTCTCTGAAAGTATATGATGAGGTCATGTCGTTATGTGTGGTCAGCCATGTAATGTATTGTATGTTCATTGTTCTTTGTTTGATTGTCTTCTGGACCTATCACTATCTCCTAGCACGGAGGGAGTGGACCTTTGGGTTCCACGTGGTTGGGTGGAAACCGTGCTACATTTTCATTGGATACTCTTATTGATGACATTTTACTTGTAGCTGGTTCTTAATACTTCGATGAACAAGACACTGGACGCGGATCATGTTCGGATGTGGATATTTGATATGAGGAGATCATTTCCTTTATTGTATATTTATCTCATGTTAATGAGTATACTCTTTGTACCATCAATATGATGTATCGAGATCTTATGAGAATCTCACTGGATGTAATCAGAATTTATGAATGTCTTGAATTGTATAAGTTTTAAAAAGTGGTTTATTCACGAATATGATTTGTACTTGTGTTTATGACTTTATTACTATGGTAATATGTTCTTAATTATAATGTGTAAGTAACGTCATCTTGGAATCCTTAAGACATTTGTATAATCGAATGACCCCTAAAAAAAAAAAATTATTCTGATAATTCGCTACTTAATACTTTGTCCTTTGGATTCCTTGGCGGGGCGTTACACAATGTTAACTAGTTTTAATGACATGTAGAATACATGTCAATGTGAACTCAAGAAGGTAAGGATAAAACAAAAAGAGGACAACATGAGTGACATGATGAGTGACATGCATTCCATGCGGTATGTACCCTAGATTTTAAAGGACTGCTAAGTTGTTAGATAATAGGGTGTTTTCCACCTTGCATAATAAGATAATTGTTTTAATTATGTAAAATAAATATGTATTTGTAGTACACCTAGGAGATGTGTTTAGCTACATTAAATATTTATTTGGGTCCACTTATAAAGTTTTATTATAACATTGGTTAGATATTTTATGTACAATTTACACATTGAAAAATATGTAATATTGGAAAAACTTAATACCAAAAAGTAAATGTTGGGGTTAATATTTTTTTAATCTCATGGTTTTGTTAGTACGACTTGGTAGTATTGTGTGAGCTTGATTCTACATAAGAGAATACATTTTTAGTGGTTGGGTTGGTTGTCATTTGAAGCATGACATGGGATGTGTGGATGCATGGTTACCCATTATTCTTATAAATATGGAGGATGCATAGGAGGAGCTTGATGTTTCAAAATTATTCATGGAGACTCAATAAGTGTATTGTAGTGTTCCATTGTTGAATAATACATTGAGTTTGATGATTTTGGAGGTTGGTTTTTTTTTTTTTTCTTCTGAGGGTTTTCCTAGCATAAATATTATGTAATCTTGTGGTATGTCTGTAATCTTTACATTATTGATATTTTGTATGATTTTATGCATGATTGTCTCTCATAAGATTAGGTATGCAATGGTTTGTTCAACTTGATAATTCCTAACAATTGGTATAAAAACTATGCAGTTAAGGGAGTCGAGAGATCCTTATTTTTACTTAACCTTCATTTGAGTAGAGTTGATGCAAAGTTGAGGTCATGGCAATATTGTATAGATTTTAGACATTTCAAGGTATAAGATGTGTTGAGAAAGTTGTGAAATTTGTAGGTTTGTGGTTTAGGGTTTGCAGATTTGTGGTTATTTTTATAGCTTTAGGGTTTGAAAAAGATTTGGTAGAAAGGGTTTGTTTTGGGTATTCACCATAAGAGTTTTGTAGAGGAAGTTATAGAAATAACCTCCTAGAATAACATGAACCTCACCATTAGATTTAGGTGGCTTGATACAAGAAGATTGACATAAAAGTTAATATATTTTGGCCAACAAGGCTTAATGTAGAAAAATATGCCCCCCCCTTATGCAATCATATGATGATAAAGTCATATTTTATGTTGTAGATTTTTATAAAAAAATAAATAAATAAATTAAACTATTCATGCATAATATTTTTAAAATTAAAAATATAAAATAAGGGGCAATACGAGGTTTGTAGACCCCTATATCACCTATACCCTTTGGCGACAATTGCACAATGGTAGCTTACTAACTAGTATAGAGTTATTGGCCCTTACTAGATCCTAGTTGGCCCTTAGCTAGCAGTTTCATGGTTGGAAAGTTAAGACCTCAGTCTCAACCCTCAATCAAGTGAGCCTAGTTACAACCCTAAAAGATTAAAAATAATTTGAAAATATTAAAGTTAAACTTTGTTTGAATTTCATTTTGGTTTCGTTGCCAATCCCCCACCAATGGCCCAATTGAGTGTCACACCACCAACCCACTAATCATTGATGTCTAGGATGACATCAAAATTCCATCACTATATACAAATGGTCATTTTGGTCCCCTTCTAGTCCTTTGAGAGTGGTTTTCTTCCATGGGGAAAAAAATTCACCCACAATATTATCAAATTTCTATGTTCTTGTAGAGGTCAAAAATTTCTCCCCAAGCACTATAGAATGTATTGGTTTGGATTTTATATTTTTCTATTTGTATCAAAATTTGGTGCTTGAAGATTAAGAATTCCTCTAAAATGGTTAAAAAGTCATATATTTTATATATGGAATCAAATTTTGGATTTCAAATAGATGACAAAGAGACTCTATAGTGTACTACCTAGTGGATCAACTTTTTTTCACTTGGATGAGTAGAGAGAGGTTTACACTTGTTTAGGCACTTGTAGGAGATTGAGATGATTATGTGATAATTCAAGAAAATTGGTGGGAAATTTTTTTTGGAATGTATGTTTTAGTGAGATCAATATGATGATATAGTAGGTTATTATATTTGGTGCCTCCTAATATAGTTTACAAGTAAAGTACACATGTTTCCATCTAGTTTGAGGAAATGATTGATATGTGTGTGAGACTAGGAGTCTTAGTTTAGTGAGAGTTGAGTACATGTATAAAAATGGTGATGATTATGGTGTTATGGATATTCATTTATCTTTGAGTACATCAATGTGACATGGTCATATATATGGCTGATAGGATTGAGTTGTGGTATTTGATTGATTCATGATTACATGTGGTGGTGTGGTTCAATGTGAGGAGGTTGTTCTTATCTTTTGAATTCTTGTTTGGTTCCTTGACTATGGTTACTCAATTATGGATTTTTTTGTCAAATCAAATTCACAGGTGATCTAGTGTTTGAGTCTTGATATCTACAAGTTATTATTTTTGTTATCTTAGTTTGCAAGATACTAATGTGATGGTGAGTTTTTATGTTGCATTGGTTTGGGATTGATAAATTATGTAATTTTATGGGTTAGCCCCTTGTTTTGTAGTGTGATGACTCATATGTGGATTATCTATATCCACTAGTATTTTCAATGTCAATATAGGTTCAATTAATTGGCCTTGTATGTGGTCATTTGTGCATTGGTATGACATATTGGGATGAGTTAACTGATGATTAGTTTCTAAATTGTTGATTATTGGGACTAGTAGTATAGTTATTTATCATGATGTCATAAATATCTTGGTTACACAATTTGGTGGGAGCTTTTAAAATGATGTTTTGATGGTGGTTTAATTTCTTATCTTGGAGATATTGGTTCTAATTTATTCTATAAAGCTATTGGTATTGCACTTGAGTGTGTGTGGACCATGGGTGATCTTCATTTAGGATATTATTATCACAATACCATGGATATCTTGATATCATGATTTAGTGGAATATTTGGTAGTGATATGGATTCATCATTTGGTAATGGATGATCTTCTACAAAAAATATATATTTCATGGAAAAAAATCTTAGATCATGATTATTATACATAGTAAAAATTCTTTGACATCTTGATTATCCATTGAAGACTCTTGGAATCTTTAACTGAGGTATCAATTTATGACTAGGTAGTTTTGATAAGGGGTCCTTGGTTGAAAGGATGTTTGGTGTTTTACTACGGTGGACTCTTGACCATGTGTTAGATTATTTTCATGATATATGGATTCTTGGAAGATATGTTTATTTGAGTATGTGATCTCATAGGAGGGGTGTTAGATCATAACATTGTGGTATGTTCTTGATTATATAGTTGGAGCTTTTGCAATGGTATGTTTAGTTCTCTTGGTATCGATTACATTATTCATGTGCTTGGGAGATTCATGAGAGTGTGGTGTTGTATTTGTATCTTATCATGGATTGATCAATTCTGGGTTCTTATGGATACTTAGTTAATTAGGTGAGTTTGAAGTTCTCTTGATTTTAGAGACATTTGTTGAGACAATTACTCTTTGATGTGGTTTCAAAGGAACCTTCACTTACATATGGATGTGAGTTCATTATAGACCTTAGAGGAGATTGTTCTTCGAGAGAGTCATTGTGACTTGGTGTATCCTAAAGGAGAAAGCTCATTCCCCACTCTTGGTCTACTCAGTGGAAAAGCATCTAATAGGTATTGCCTACTTTTTTTCAAATGCATTATATTTTATTCTTTATCTTCTCATGGATATGGATCTTGAGATATAATTGTTAGTTATAGAGGGTTAATTTAAAGAGTGTTTGGCTTGTTTATCTCCTTGTGCATATGAGTTTGATTTATGATGTCATTTATGAGGAGTTTAGGAGATGATATTGGTCTAATTTCCTAGTTTTAGGAATGGATTAGAGTTTATCTCCCTTGGTTATACAGACTTACATCCATGTTAGTTATATGAGATACACATGTTTTATTTGATTTATCAGATTTGAATAGTTGGGTATTATTAAGGATTTTCATTAAGGTTATGAAGGATATCTTAATTGGCATAGCTTAGCACTTTGAGGCACCACTAGTAGAAGGATATGGTATACAATATGATTTATAGGTTTTCTCTCTTTGTTCTATGGATACTTCCTAGAGGTTCATGTTCACATGGTTCAATATGGAAAACTTGGGAGAGTTATGGTGTCTAGTTGTAAAGGAGTATGAAATAGTTTTTGTTACATGTGTGGAAAATTTTGATTGTTCTTTGTTATTATATGGTTTTGATTATTAGACAAACCTCAGTTTGAATGTTGATTGGTAGACTTGGTACACCTTGATTTATTATTGGATATGAAATTACCTACATAATATGAGTTCATGGATGTGCATGGTCTTCATTGATAGGTTTTATACATGGATTTTGTGATTGTAGTTTATGGGTTGGATATGTTTTTGACGTGATTTATACTAATGGTTTTGGATGCCTTTAGAGGTATGGATGATTGGATGGATTAAAATTTGTTATGTTTTCTATTTCTAGTCATGTGGGTTTTTCCTTGGTAGCAACTTTGAGCCTTTGTTATCACTTGGATTTGATGCTTGTGTTATTTAGATTTGTGCATCTTTACCTTGGCTTGTTCCTTTTCTTCCATAGGTGTAATGTTGGATGATAAAATATTTTTTTCTTGAGAAGGTGATCATGTTGGATTTTATTGCAATTATCTTGATAGAGCACAAGAGCATGATAGAGATTAATGTGGTTTCATGGTTTGTTATGATGACATGTTTCATTTATTGACCCTTGTGCAATGTATATAACAAGTGGAAGAATGTTAGGAAAATGGGTGTTGTACAACTTGCACAAGAAAATAATTATTTTAATTATGTAAATAAATATTTATTGGTTCCACTTGTAAATTTTTATTATAACATTGGTTAAATATTTAATGTGTTGGTTGAACATTGAAAAAAATATTAAGAAAACTTAGCACCAAAAAGTAAATGTTGGGGTTAATGATTTTATGCTCTCATGGTTTTGAGACATATGTTTTTTCCAATACCACTTGGTGGTTTTGTGTGAACTTGATTCTATAGAAACAAGCACATATTTAGTAGTTGGGTTGGTTATCATTTTTAGTAAGATCTCTTGTAGAGTTCATATGTGAAGAATGGCATGGGATGTGTGATTGCAAGGTTACTCATTATGCTTGGACACATGGAGTATGCATTGGAGGAGATTGATGTTTCAAAAGTATTCATCAACAATATGTAAGTGTATTATAATTTTTGATTGTTGAATAATACATTAAGTGTGGGTGGTTTTGGAGGCTAAGTATTTTCCCTCATGAGGATTTCCCAGGGTAGAATTTTTGTAATATTGTAATATGTATTTGGCCTCTCCATTATGGATATTTTTTAACCTTGTATGCATGATTTTATCTCATAGGGTTATGTAGGAAACAATTTGATCAATCTCATAATTTCCAAACATGAGTCAAAGGCGTCCACTCCATTGCACGTATAACCTTGTTGGAAAGTCACCTTAAAGATGATCCATTGCAAGATGGACCTAGATGAAATATACAAGAACAATATATTTCAAGGTAATGAGAAGATAACATTAACCAATAGAGATGCATTTGTGAATTAACCAATTCAATTTGTAATATATATTTGATAATTTAAATTGATCTTTTAAATTAAAGAACATGAAATTAAGGAAAATACATTATATTTATTTTTTCACAACTTGACCAATAATATTTAACACATTATTATTTAATAAGTCTATCCATTCCAATGAATCATAAGAAATAGAAACAAGATACATATATTATTTCATGCACACGATCCTAAGCTAGTTTCTCCTTCTATTGAGAGATTAGGGTAAGTTAAGCTATTTAAGCATACTAGAGAGATTTAAATTTCAACTTAGTGTATTTCTTACTTACATTCATAGTTATCACTTTACTTATGATTACTAGCTGAATTTATCATTTTCACAAGAGTATGAAATATCCCAATTTAATCCTTTGAGAAATAACACATAAGCATCACTAAGTTAAACCTTTCAACAAAAGCATGAGGTAAATAATGTAAAAATGAATATACACATCTAATATACTTTCTTTCCACTCCAATTATAATTACGTGGAATCAATAATAATCATAAAATGTTCTACAATACATCTTAGGAATTCATTTCAATTCCTTCTCTTTCAAATTTAAAATAAAGTGAAGAGAGAGAATGACATGTTTAACCATTTTAGGATGTTTAGAAACACAAACATAATGATTTCATATTTACATAAACAAGATCAATTCTAAGTATGTATGCATCCACTAATAGTAAAATTTATTTACAATATTGAGATCATAATATTTTATTGAACAATTCCACCCAAGTTGAGAACATCATAGGTTGAGAAATTCTTAAAACACCGTAATATTAATGTACACATAAAATAAAATAACCATTTAAAAACATATAACTAAATCTTAAATTATAATATTCAACTCAACCAGGTTATATTTTAACTCATTTTCATAATTAAAAGCATAATATGTTACAAGTAAGAGGTAGTTATAATCATCCTTCTCATGCTAGTCATGTGATTTATTAGATCCAAACCTTACACATGGTTTGTACATTTTAGGATTCAATTAAATATAATTTAATAAAATTTCTAAAATTAGGACAATCTTCAAGCATTAGGGATGAGCTTCAAGAACATAAAACCACGATAATTTGATCCTAAACATGTGGCATCTTTAGATGCATAGGGTTATCCCCACATCCTAGTCAATCTCCTAGCCAAGGGGATTATAAAGGATCCAAAACACATAAAACAACTCAAGATACTAACACGTCATATTGCTCGACACTATATCAAATAACCCTCATGCAAATATGTAAGGGTGGGAATGCCTATATATAACAATCCAATAGTGTTGATCTTAATGGATGTAAATGGAACAAATGAAAAAGCATAAATACATAAAATTTAGAAAGAGATGATATAATTTTACCAAGTATCAAGAGGCCAATGACATGTAAGGAGGACTTGTAGTTGGATTTTATATTCACCCAATACATTCATTCAAACTCCACTTTCTAATAATCATGACAACTATTTTTAATCATGTGATAAATCAATATAATAGATTTTTCCTAAATCAACTAAATATGCATCTAATAACTCCATCTACATATTCAACCTTAGAAAGAAAAGAACAACCATCCCATTCATCAAACAACATAATCAATTTTATCTAACCATTTTCAATATTAACTACAACAATAAAAAATTGATTCATTTCAACCCAAATATGAATATTATAGCATCTTATAAGAGGAAATTATATCATTACAAATTAAGGAAAAGATTGAGATAAGAGTTAAGTATTAGAAAAAAATGAACTTATTTTCTTTGTGTTCATAGAACTAACCAACACTAGGAACTATGGAAACTCTAGAAGAGTCTAAGCAAGGTTATAATGCAACAATTGGGTGAGTGTAAGAAGTTGGGTCCACTTTTAGTGGAAATGTTAGGTTTGAAAAAATCCTGACACGAATGGTTACCTGTTTCATAAAAATGGGTAGTGTTTAGGATCAGGCTCCCAAACCTAAAATTGTACTTGTATGAAATGGGTACCCATTTTTATTTTCAAAATAGGTACCCATTTCATTTTTAATTGGGTACCCATTTCTTTTTACATCATATTCCCACTCCTTTTTATAATGGTTATGTGTTTCAAAGTGGGTACACATTTTATAAAATTGAAACCCATGATTATTCTTTTGTTTTAGGCTTGGAAACCCAACCCTCAACCTTAGACCTACAAATACAATGCCATGAAAACAAAGAAAATTTGACTTTAGTAATATGACTAATGAATTTTTTCATAATTTTTTGACACAATTAAAACCCATTTATAGATGGCGATGTCTAGTTTTCAAATTTGTAATTTTTCTCATGATTGGACATGTATTTTCTATTTATTAATTAATTTTTAAGAAAACTGGTCCATAAACTTGAAATGTTAGGCATTTGTATTTTTTAATAATTTTTAATTTTTAAAGTTTTTTAAAATTGTGTCATCAATATAGACTTTATTCTTTATGTAATGAAAAATCATTTTATGATTAGTTTAGCTCAAATTATGTTTGTTGTATATAAGGGGTTTTTATAAATAACAATTAGGGCCAATAAAAAATTAATTAAAAAAATATTTAAAAAAAATGATAAAAAATATCTTCATCAAACTTCACTATAATACACACCTTTTCCCAAAATGAATTAGAAAAATACTTTTATTTAGGTCAAATTATGTTTTGTGTACACATACATGTTATTACCCTAAAAAAGTTGTACACCCTATGCAAAATTAATTTATATCATATGGGTATTAGAATAAATTATGTATTTGAAAACTAGACTCAAAATCCCACATTTCATATCATTGGGATTTTTTAATATTGTATGTGTAATTGCTTCAAATTTTTACTCCAAGTATGAAAAACTTTGATTTTAAGAAAAATGCTTCCACTTTTTGGCGAAAAAGGGTACCCAACTTCTTGTACTTAACCAATTACAATGATCCAAACACTAGTTAAGTGAACATAAAAAAATTCATAATAATCATCCATATATGAGGTTTGGTAAGAAGGGATGCTAAAAGGTTAAACCACAATCTTATCAGTAAATCTCGACCATGGAGTGACTTCAAGAAGCATAATAGATTTTCTTAGATTCTCATTTTATATCAATTTTGGGTTTTTCAAATAATCATTCGTGCACTATGCATTTTTATTTTGTTTCTATATTTCATGATATCTTCATAAACATTTAAAAATAGAAAGAGATATGAATAAACTATTCTAACAATAGAAGATATTGTTGGAGCAACCAAAATATTCTTAAACTCAAAACAATCCACAAATGAGCTATTTTGCAAAATGGAAAAATATCATATGCATGTGTTGTAAAATGTACAAATGAACCTTGCTTATAAAGGTAAGGATGAAGAGGTGAGAAGGTAGGAGTCAAACTCTGACTACCCCTCCAAGTGCGAAATGGGTGTAAGACTCTATGGACAAGTGTTAAGACACTTGGTGAGTCTACATGAGGTGAGAAAAAAGTATAAATAACCTCTAAGTGAGCTTAAGTATAGTGTGAATGGGACTCTACTAAGAAGGGTAAAATATAACTAGTTTGATAATACCTATTTTCACAATAACATCCCCTTAATCGATACTTAGAGAGTAAGATAAACACTAGAAAAAATGAGTCCCAACAACATGGCCTGATGAGGTACTCATGTACAATAATGATCTCTCACAAACAAAGAAAATGTGAAAACCTAGTGGAAACAAAACTCCTCTTCAAAAGAGAGAAAGAGAAGGATAAGACCTGAAAAATATCCCATGAAGATAGGAACGTGATGATGAAGAACTCCTGAAGCATGTCAAATTTGTAAACTCTACCAACGATGATGGTATCTTTTGGAATTAGCGAACCTCCAAAGATTTTTGATGAAGAAAAGAGGTCCACAACATTGCATTAGTGAACCTATAGAAAATTACTCAACCATGAATACACAAATGACACCAAGGAAAAAAGTCTATGAAGCTAAAGATGCATATAGTACTATGATTTTGGAGCATAATCAATAATACACGAGTGAACTATAGTGCACTAATAAAATGTGAATGGTGTTCTACATAAGTACTAGAATATCATAAAATGTGATCGACTGAAATATTCCTCCCATAGGAGAGATAAAAAGAGTATCTCTATGTGACCCCCAAAGTTACAGTTTGATAAAAAAAAGTTAATATTTCATTTATTGGGCTTTTTGGACATAACAAAAAAAGTTTTTTTGGCTCCATTGATGTCAATTCACTGCTTCATTAAAACAAGGAAGCATTAGCATAACACTATGATAATACCCCCCTTAATGCTAACAAGAGGTATATGTAGACCAACTAAAATCGGGCACAAAAGTGTGTATAACAATGCAAACCCAACATGATTTCCAATGGATATACAAGCAATTGAAAAAGGGTATGCATTAAGGCACACACACATGGCACAAGAATTACAAGGATCCATTGTTGTGATGGAAAATATAAGGCACTACACAACCCCCCATTACACTTTATAAATTAGTGCAAGTACAAAATTCCCTCCATAAGACATTCAATTGTTGGCACTTTATATGAGTGCATTTACATACTCATTTTCTATTTTTAGTGCTCTTACAAGTTTATGTCATGAGGTTGGAAATGAAGACATAGATCAAGTATTCCTTACAAACCTCAAGGAAATGACAAAAAAAATAAAAACCCCCATTATTCAAAGCATGACCCCCCTAAAATGATATATAGGTATGGAATTTTATTTTAGTGCATTATAGATTCCATAAAGTGGATTTGATGTACAAAACCTCAAAAGATGCATACTCAAAATTTTAAATTCTAGAATATATTTGAAAAAATAACATCACAACTACATAGAGCTTGAAGAATCATGCAGGTTCAAAAAGGGACCCAAAAAGTATTTGTATGAGCCCAAATGAGCCCTCTAAAGTTCCAAAAATGGGAACTATGCATGGTGTCCTTTGAGAATTTGAGAATTTGAGAAAAAATCCATATATCATACTGCAAAAAAAACACACCACTATATAGAGGATGGAAAAATAGGCATATTGAAAAAATATTTCACTCAAATAATGTTTGTATAATTAAGAATGAAGCTCTTGAAGTTGAGCCAAAAAACAAAAATGGTCATTAGTGAGGGGGAAAACTTGAGGTGAAAAGTGATGATGTCATGAAAGCATTAACATGACATTAGCAAGGGAATATTTGAAGATTTCTTCTCTTGATCAAAATATTCTAAAATTGTTCTATGTTTTTGAAAAGTCACTCTTAAAGTGGAAAACCAACCTTCTCTAGCTAGAAAACCACCAAATCTAGGTGTAAATGGTTTTGAACCTATACAATGCTAATGTGAGTAGGATATTGCATAGGATGGCTATTGGTTTCATCGCTACATAGTCCTATACCCTACAACAACCAAAAAAATATTAAAAAATTGTTGCACAAAGGTTGAGACAACATGCAGATCAAGATGACTACATAGAAATAAAGGAATAAAGGTCAAGGTAGCTCATTGATGCAAGATGGAATGAAGAATTTATGATCTTACATATCCATACAAACTTGTATGGGATTTCATACAACCCTCCATGGATGGACCTCCAAAACTTCAAAACAATTTTTTTTTTGAATACCCAAGTGTTATATGTCAAAAGTCATCTCTTGACCCTCTTGAGCACAATCACAATGTTTGTTTAGCACTAGAATGCACTATTTGAAACTTAATTCACACAACCATCACAAATTCAAGAGAAAGGGATCAAAGTTGCAAGATTGCTCTAATACCATGTTGGAGCAAACAAGATTTTCTTACAAACTCAAAACAATCCACACATGAGAAATGTGCAAAATGAAAAAATATGATATGCATGTGTTGTAAAATGTACAAACGAGCCTTGCTTATAAAGGCAAGGATGAAGAGGTGAGAAGGTAGGAGTCAAAACCTAACTACCCTTCCAAGTATGCAACAAGTGTAGGACTCTATGGACAAGTGTTGGGACACTTAGTGAGTCTATATGAGGCGAGACAAAATTCTAAATAGCCTCTAAGTGAGATTAAGTGTATTGTGAAATGACTACCAAGTAGGCTACAAGCTAACTAGTTTGATGATTCCCTTTTTCACACTAATAGATATAACATGCCATAACAAGAAATAAATAAAAAATTCAAACTATATCATGAGATCCAATGAGTATGTTGACCACTTCTCTAAGAAAGAATAACCCTTCATGGCATCAAAACAATGTGAATGGCTTTGTAAATCTTGGTACACAAAAGGGTTGTGCATTCTAACAAGTTTGGTGCCATTATGAGAGGATAAAATCAACAAATATAACACCTTCAAGAAGTGATCTTGTTGCAATTTTTTACTTCCAAAATATGAGGTGATTTTTTAGATATTTGGATACCCAAATGGAAGGTTATTGTTGTGATTCATTGTGCCCCAAAATGATAAATCTTCCAGAAAAATTAGCATCCAAAAACAAAGAATAATAAAACCACAATAATGGCGGCCATGGAAGGGTAAACGAGAAACAACAATTTCTACCAACATTCAAGTGCCTCAAAAGAGATGAAAATCAATGAATGTGGTGTCCAAACAAGTGTTACAAAAATATCACTTCAATATCCCATAGAGGCAAGGAAAAACCCTCCAACAATGATACCCCATTAGGCCTCCAGAATAGATAAATATCCCCCCATCATAGGTATGGAATCCAAATGTTTTTCCCTATCCAAAATACCTAAAAAAAGCATTAAAATTTATCAAAAAATATTAAAAAATAATTTAAACCATTTTAAAAATCCTCTAAATTATTATTTCAAGTTTTCATGGTAAAATAAAATAAAATTTATTTTAAAATATTTTTCCAACCTCCAAACTTAAATTAAATACAAACAAACATAGATAAACATAACTAGGGGTCACATGACAACTAGCAAGGGGTTGTGGTTGATTTTGACCAAGATGGTTTGGTGTAATAGGTTGGAACAAATAGAATCTCATTTCTCTACTATGTGGAACAATATGAGTGAAACAATCCCAAGAACCCTCCATTTCCTCATTGGCCTAGTCTATAAAATATTGCACATTTCATGTATATATTAAATCTCACCATGCAAGAATATAGCTGAAGTATTAAATATATAATTACACTTTATTTTTTAGCACCTTTAATCAATTAAATATTCATTAGTATGACAACAATTAAACTATAATTTTTAGAATTAAAATAACTAATCAAATATTAAAAAACCTATTGAACTAATTATGCAACATAAACTCACTATTCAATTTTTAACAAAAGTTAACTATTCTAGGTAAGCAATTCAATAAGCTATTAAAATGCATATAATTGGCTAACTTATAAACTAGGTTAGGAACATTGTTCAATTGACACTATCCAATATCAACCAACTACCTACAAATTCAATACAACTATTCAAGTTAAGTGCAACAATATTATATAATTAAAATTAGTATTCCTCATTATGAATAAAAAATCAACTAGACTATGCATGATCACATCAACACATCCCTTAATGGGATCATGCCTATAAAATAAGGAGAAAAAACATAATTTCTATCAAGGAATTAGGTCATCATCATCCAACACATGAAAGGGTTCCCAAGAAAATATAGTGTGACTTAGGTTGAAACATGATTGAGCCTTACAATATAAATATTAGTGACATTGAATTCCCTATCCAAATGGTTATATAAAAAGTGTGCAAGGAATTGGAAGGAGAGGGGAAAATAATGCTTGAAAATTAAATGTAAGCATGAAAACACATGGATCATGTAAAATAATGAATTCCAGAGATAACATCATGTGAAAAATAAGTGAGGCCTATTGAATAATAAGCATGCAAACCATATATATATTAGATATAATAATTAAGGTACATAAAGTTTCCCCCAATAAATGAAAATGAAAAAGAAAATAGTCCTTGAGGTGAGACAAGAATTACACTAGTGTACATAAGATGGGGAATGTATGGTGTCCCTAAACATGGTAGGACATGTAAGCAAACAATTGGATGGCTAAGGCATCTTTCCCCTCCAGTGATAAGATAATTCTTAGGTACATGGTAAGGCATGTGAGCAATCAATGATAAGGGAAGTGTATGGTGTCCCACATGTGATAAGATAGCTCTTAGGTACATGATACAACATGTAAGAAATTAATAGTAATGGGAAGACATGGCCTCCCCAATGTGATAAGATAACTCTTAGGAACATGCTAAGTCATGCAATTAATAAAAAATGTAATAAGAGCACTAGAAAAATGATAAGGCAATCCAAGCATAAATGGGGAAGAAACTAATGAAAACACATGTAAATTTGGTTGCCCCCAAATGAGACATAAAGCTAGATAAGGCCTATAAAATGGCACAAGAATAATAAAGAATAATAAATGTATGACTATCCCCTATATATGGAAGTTAATAATAATATCATCATAAGTGTATAATAATTACATGATCCTTCACTACCTTGTCATTAGGAGTAGATATCTAAAGGCACGTGTTCCAAACCATGAAGTGATAATAATGAGTCATATTCAATTAGGTCAATTATTGTTTCTTGTCATTTTGTTTTTTAGGATTTATTGTGAGAATGAAACCACCCAATTGAAATAATCTTGAAATAATTGCTTTGTTGTAAGTTTTATTTAATTTCATTTTATATATTTGGATATTATGCAATGCATTCTCATTGATTGTCTCAAGTTTTTATAATTGATGTTCTTGGTATGTATAATAATCAATAACACCATGAAGGGAAACACATAATGATGGAATCTCCAACTCAAGGGAGCACGATGACCTGCATAACATGAACCAATGAGTAAGGTGTAAACCTTGTACGAGTATATGATAGCACAATATTTCAATAATGTGGGAACAAGCTATGTATGCTAGTTGGTATGGTTTATAAATTGTTTTGTAAAAAATCCACTCAATATTTTTAATGGTAGTCTCTTCTTGTCCATTATCTTGTGGATACTATAGAGTGGAAAATCATTATTGTTTATGAAATTTTTTAGATAATTTATTCACTTATTTGTTCTTACAATATGTTCATTATTAGTGACAATATACATAACAAGTTGAACCTAGAGATAAGCTTACCCATGAAAAAGGCACAAATTTTATACACCATAGTAGAATTCAAAGGTATGGCAATATCATTATTGATAAATATATGTCCCTCGAAGGATGCTAGGGAAATCTTCCCTGCCTAATCTATTACCCAAGTAGAAAATAGCTAAGGTGATTTAAAGGGGTGAAGACCATGGTGGGTGCATGTTTTTAGTTACTATGTGCTTTACACGTTGCCTAGTTTTAAATGAATTTGTAAGAATATTTTCCATTTTAATTTAATATTAACCCATACAAAGTATCTTTTGAACTTGTAACTTTTCACTAACATGTCCAACACAAAGACCTCACGAGCCTCTTGAAGAGTAAATAGATTTTTTATTATCATTAAGGAATCTAAGTAATAAAGCATTTATACCATGCATATAGAATATCCCCATTATGAGTAAGTATTTAGCAACTAATTTATAAATGTGTATGTGGGTATTCTTTAAAGAATAATGAGAGATAATGCTCAAGTCTAGGTAAGTATAAATTTCATGAAACTGATCCTCACCAATAATTTTATAACCAAAAAAAAAAAGTATATCTTGCATATCCAATTGTTTTGAACCACAAATAATTAATGTAAAATGAGGACCATCGTCATACATTATCATAAGAGAAGTTATGCTAGTCATAACATCAACACTTATATTATATTTACATGGGATCACATCAATAATGAATAAATAAAATAATTCAAGAAATTATAATATTGACATGATATTATATAAGTTTTATTTTGTTCATCTTATAGACGCTAACGATTTTTCTAGCTATCAATTGTGAATTGTGATGTATATTGACATGTTTATTTTTAAGAAAATGGTTACACATAACTCCATAACTAGTGCTTCATATTCAACTATATTATTTTTAAATGGAAAATCAAGTAAAAAAAGAGATGTGTATCAAGTCACTCAAGGGAGGTATCTATATCAATCCCACCCTCGAACCAATCATATATCTAGAACTATTGAAAAATAAAATCCTATGGAGCAAAGAGCCAACACGTAGTATATGCTCATTAGGAAAATATGTATTAATAGGCACATGATTGGGGCACAATGTAGCACCTAATTGATCAATAATTTCTTGAATCCATATATTTTAAAAACAAACTAAATGTCAAAATATAAAAGTAACATTAGTGTGGCTTGACCCAAAATATTAGCCTTAAAAATAATGTATTCTAAGGGATCCTTTTTTATAATCATGTGTATATCAACATGTATCATATAATGTCTCAATTTTTGTTATAAAATTCCACAACCACACATTATTTTTCCATAGTAATTCACCTTGTCTAATAAGTGACTAATGTAGTAAGCACCATAATCTTTTCTATTCTCATCATTTTCTACCAATAAATTTTCAACAAAGGACTCAGTATCAAATACATATAGTATTAAATATTAACATGAATACCAAGTATGTGTACTGCTGAATTCATCAATATTGTTTCATGTCAATAAAGGATTTATGAAAATATTAGTTCCATTAAAATTTGACATCACTCTTCAAACATTTAATGAATCTAATAAGGTTTTATCATCTTATTATGCAATAAAATGTCCAATATCTTGGGTTTTTCCTTGCATACTACTAAGTTGTGAAATATTCTTAGGATGAGGCATGTTGAAAATGACATATATCTCATAAAAATCAAGATCAAATCCTTGTATAGATACAATAAAACCTATTAAACATCCTATTGGATAGGACAACTGAGAGGGGGGTGAATCAATTGTCATTGATTATAACCTTCAATTCAATTACCAAAACTAATACATAAACTGCTTAAATGATTAATCATCAAATTCCAATGTAGAAATTTAAATCCAATGCATAAACACAATAACATTAGATTTACGTGGAAAACCCAATGAGGAAAAAACCACGGTGAGGATTAACTCACACTATAGAGAATATAAAAATCGATTACAAAAAGGATCACTACCTACAATAAGGACTCATTGTCCAACAAGGCTACAACTTAGAGGGCTCACTTCCACAGAGATATAAAAGATGGCTATCTACTGGAATGCAAGAGTTAAGGCTTACAACCAAAAGTATGAATTGATATATTACACCTTACTTGTGTAGAGTTTAGTTCCAGATGAAGCTCTATATAGATAGTATTGTATTTCAGTAATCGCTCAATAATTATGATATGATCATACACTTTATTGTCTTCACCTACTTTGCTTACTCTTCTTTGTTGTACTCTTTCTCTCTTTCTTACTATCATGCTCTTTTCCTGTCTCTTTTTTCCCATCTCTCTTTTTCTTCTTGGAGAGTCTCTATATATATGTATGTATATCTTGTTTTTCAATTAGGTTAGCCTTATATAAGGTTAACGTATTGGTTATGTCCACCAAAAATATCCACATAAAATATTGCACATGCTGAGTCGGCCAAGATCTTCGAATAACCAAATCATAGCTTGTCTTCTCGGTAGAAACCAGACCTAAAAACCAACACACTGGACCACCTATAATGGTCATCTTCGATAGGAAATAACTTCTAGTAAACAAATCATACATTTAGTATTGTGTTGACATCAATGATAGCCTATTGACATTAATGACAACCATTTGATGCAAGATTCAAATTCCAACAATCTCCCCCTTTGTCATTGATGACAACACAAGATGTGAAAAGACAACAACAACAACCTTTGTAATTATTTTGATGAGATGAAATTATTTTCATTCTTTTTAACATGCTTCCTCTCCCCCTTTGACATCAATGACAAAAAAGATCTATCTCCCCCTTACTTCAAGAAATTTTTACAAAAAAAATAGTCTTCAAAAAGGATATAAAAAATGGTTCTTTACCTCAATCCTTCTCAATTAAAATATTTCCTTTTATTTTTCTTTCAATTTTGAAAGATATGTCTTCAAGGAAACCAATGCCAACCTGATGTTTAAACAAATACTATTTTTCTTTGCTATTGAATCAATTGTTTCTAGAAGAGTATCCACAATAGCAATATTTTGTGCATTATTCTCAGCTTCTACCAAGAGATCAAAAAGTTGTTCCAATCTTAGTTCAATTATTTATTTAACTTTCTAAAAGGTCTTCAAAATACCATCTCTCTATACCATAATGATTGCAAGTTCAGATTGTAGGGAATTGATCCTTTTCTTTTGCACTCCATCCTTGTCATTGAGGATATCATATGTTTTTCCAATGGAATTCAGTTCAAGCCCAATAGCATTGATTTTTGCTCTATAGTTTCCAATAGTAGTAGGCCATCAGAGACAATACCTATACACGATGTTTACACTCTTGATGCAGGTTTTTAATTCATTTATACTTTTAGTCAATTTCTTCTGTGCATTTTGACATCTTTCTTCCATGACTAATTGAATTTCATCTTTTTATGTTGTTTCACTAGGTGACTATGCCTTTAGTCTTTCTTCAATCTGCTCAATCAATACTTTTGGTAAAGCACTTGTCACATCACTTAGGTCAATATCATTATGAATTATGTAATTAGCTAGGGAATTTGTAATCTCATCCTGTTCAAATGATGGTCGTAACAACCATTCATCTCCAATCTTCTCCATTCCACTGGATTTCTCAAGAATCTTCAACACCTTTTCCTCAGTAAAGTCTTCTTCATCACCAGTTAATGCCAAATCAATTGATTCTATAATCTTTTCTTCTTTTTCTTCTTCCTTTTCCTCTTACCTCAACTTCTTTATTTCCGAAGGAGAACTTGAGATAATTCTTTGTGCTTTCCTCTTTCCGGAGGAGGTTCCTGCTTCAAACATCCCAATCGGACTAGAAATCATGCCAGAACTCCATACATTTATTTTGTTTTCAAAGTATTCTTTACAGACCCTTTCTATTTTTGCTAGACATTCTAGATATCGGTAGACCTGCTTCCCAACTGGTATAACTAACTTCCACACAACATTTTCTTTCAATGGTAACGAATTCAAAAAATACATCATCAAACATATAACCAAAGATCCAAAACTAAAAGGGTAATTGTCATTCTTTTTCATAGTTATATTCTCCATTAATTGATTCCTCAGTAACTCACAAAAATCAAAATCCTCTTTCTTCTCAACCATTTGATGCACAACATAAATGACAATCACCAAAGTAGAGCCTTCCCTATTTTTGAATTAAATCTTATATGAAATGCCATATGTCGCATACCTTATCACTGGGTCAATTATAGTATGAATTAGAAGTGCCCTTTGATCTCCTTGTTCTTTATTGACTTCTTGATTGGAATGGGTCCATTATTGCATAATCCTATTATGGCTGCAATTGCTTCCTTCGTGATCTCATAGGGTTTGTTGAAGATCATCTGATCACCTTGACTTCCACTTAGGATAAACCAAACAATGTCCACATTTGAAAAGTATGGAAATTTGCTCCAAATTTCTAAACCCGTGTGCTCTAAACTCTTGATCATTTACATTTTCTCAATTGAAAGAGAAGTTTCAAAATTTTGAATCTTTTCATGATCAAATTCATCAATTTGTAACTTACTCAATTTCTACAATTCGTTGTTTCATGGATTAAATATCACCATTTCCTTCAACTCCATTATTTCAACCTTTTTCTTCGTACTTTCACTTTCTAATAACCCTAACTCTTTATTTCTCAACTGCTCTTTATTCCCTAGCTTGTTCACTTCATGATGAAAATGACTACTCAATCTTTCTTATTTAACTTGTTGCTTTTAGGGTTTCATCATAAAAGATAATTTATTTCTTATGACATCATCATTTGTACTTCAGTTTATCAATACCTTATTTTTCCAAAGCTATTGCATCAATTTTGCATTTTTTTTTTTTTTTGCTTTTAAATTCCCAACTATTGTTGAGAAATACTATGACCTAAGAGGGGCTCTGCAGATTTCCTGATTTGCATCTTTTCTGTCAGAATTTTCTTCAATGCATTCAAAATAGAGATTCTCATCACATATCCATGTGTCTTTGCATGACACCTCATATATTGAGGGGTTTTTATATTTTTTGTGAATGCTCCCCCTGAAACCATTATTGGGTTTAGTCCTTAGAAGAGGTATTTGCACTAGATGTAGATACATGGCCATTTGATTCATCCTTGTTTTTAGGTTCTTCCTTCTTTCTCTAAATTTTTGTCATTTCTCTCCTTAATTATTTTGGATCTACCTTGTTCATAGGCTTGTTCTTTTGTTTTGGATTCGGTTTCTTCCCAACTTTGCTTCTGCAGAATTTTGAAATATGTCCTGATTTGTTGCAAGTGTAGTACATAACATATCCAAGATCAAATGAATTTGTTTTTTCCTTTATCCTACACAGGTTAGTCTTGTGTCCAATGATATTGCATATGTAATAGTAGCCTTGAGAATATTGAATTCTTCTTTTTGTGTCAAATATGTTTATCATCATAAGGTTTCTACATACGGTAGCTCTATGTCCAAACTTGTTGCAACTATAACATTTTCCAACAAGGAATCCAACATTTTGACTCATTCTATTTTGTTTCATCCTACTTCTACATTTGGTTGCTTTATGTCCAAATTTATTGCATGAGAAAAAAAAAATTCATTAAAAGATGGGTACCTTTGAGCATTAGTTTTCCAAATGGGTATTCTTTCAGTATTAATCCTTTGATTCTTGCCTTGATAAGTACTACCTTGAAATTTCCTTTGATTTTCCACTTTTATTGAAAACTAGATTAGTCTTTGAATTTTGTCCTTCTTCAAGTCCTAAACCACCTTTATCCTTTGCAGGTTTCTGAGATGAAATCAATTCATCAAGCATTGTAGAGATTTTCTTGAACCTTTCTTCATGATATTTTTCTTTTTCCATATCAACTCTAAGGGTTACTACTTCTTGTTCAAGCTTATCACATTTTTTTTTCTTTTGATTGATAATTTCTTTCAGGTATCATTCCTATGCCTTGCTTTGTTCAATTTCCAATTTTAGGTTATCTTCCACTCTTTTTCTTTCTTCAAGTTTCATCCTTAGATTTTCAACAGTCTCCTTTGCTTCCTTTAGTTCTTGGTAAACTTCTTTATGTTTCAACTCAAACTTCTAGATCTGATTTCTTAGTTTTTGAATGCATTCCCTTGCTTGCTTAACATTTTCTTTCAGATCTTCATTTTTAGATTCCAAAGTCTCTATTCTTAATTCTTCATCTAAGTCAAAACCCTTCATCATTTAGTTCAACCTACCAAGATCTCCTTCAAGCTATTAAACTTATTTGAAAGGATCGAGCTTTGATACCAATTGTTGGATATTATAATTGGGGGGGTGAATTAGTTTTTAGATTAAAACCTTCAATTCAATTACCAAAACTAATACATAAACTGCTTAAATGATTAATCATCAAATGCTAAAGCAAAAACTCAAATCCAATGCATAAACACAATAAAAACAAATTTACATGGAAAACCTAATGAGGGAAAAACCACAGTGAGGATTAACTCACATATAGAGAATATCAAAACCAATTACAAAAATGTTCACTACTTGAGATAAGGCTCACTACCTAAGATAAGGCTCACTACTTGATATAAGGATCACTGCCTACAATAAGGACTCACTTTCCAATAGGGCTACAACCCAGAGGGATCACTACCACAAAGATATAAAATATGGATAACTTCCAGAATAAAAGAGTTAAGGATTACAACCAAAAGTGTGAACTAATAGATTACACCTTGTGTAGAGTTCAGTTCCAGATGAAGCTCTATATAGATAGCACTATATTTCAGTAATTGCTCAATAATTCTGATATGATCATACACTTTATTGTCTTCACCTACTTTGCTTACTCCACTCTGTTGTAATCTCTCTTTCACTTTCTTACTATCACACTCTTTTCCTATCTCTTTTTCCCCATCTCTCTTTTTCTTCCCAAAGAGTCTCTATATATATGTATGTATATCTTGTTTGTCAATTAGGTCAGCCTTATATAATTTTAACACATTGCTAATGTTGTCCAAAAACATCCACATAAAATATTACACATTGTGAGTCGACCAAGATCTTTGAATATTCAAATCATAGCTTGTCTTGTCAGTAAAAACTAGACCTAAAAACCAACACATTAGACCACCTATAGCAGTCACCTTTGATAGGAAATAGCTTTTGGTAAACAACTCATACATTCAATACTGTGTTGACATCAATGACAACCTATTGACATTAATGACAACCATTTGATGCAAGCTTCAACTTCCAACACATCCACTATCCATAACAAATACCCATTTCTTGGAGTTCATTGTAACTTTCTATTGTCATAGACATTCTAAGGTTATTCTCAAGTCTTGGATATGGTGGGTTCTTTTCTTAAATTTTCCCAAAATATCATCACATAACGTTCTAGAATATCATGCATCATTTTCATTAAAAATTGAGACCACAACCCTTTGATAGGTAGCATAAAAAAAACTCAACCCAAGAGGCATGGAAACATAAAAAATAATTCCCAAAGGATTGATAATAGTAGTTTTATTTTAGCCTTGAGGATTGATAATAATTTTATTGTATTGTAAAAATCTATCCATGAATAATAACCTCCCATTTGCAACAATATATTTTACAATCATATCAATATTAAGCAAAGATCCTTAGGAGATGCTTTATTTTTGTCTCTAAAGTCACTACATTTGTGAATATGTCCATTAAATTATATTATAGGAACCATTTTACATATCCACATAGAGTAATTAGTTGGTCTAATGAATAATTTTTGTAACATCTTCTCAATTTCATCTTTAACCATGAAAGTAACCTTTGGATGCATCTTCCTAATTTTATACTTAGCTTGTCTAACATTGGGATTTAAAATGACATTTATCATGAAAATATCACTACATATACCTAATATATCTTGTTATGGACATGTAAATATATATCCAATATAATTAAGTAGAGTAAAATTTTTCTATCATTTGTAAATGTTTAGCTAATCCACCATTTTCAAGATCTTCATGTCATTTTTATCTAGCTCAACATCCAAGGTACCACCAATGATGAGTGGTTTTTATCTTCAATAAAGGATTGAGTGGATAAAGTATCAAGAGAGATTATTAATGAAGGATCATCTTCCCTAAATATGAAGAAAACTAAAAAATTTGTGGGAGGCCTCTATCATGATGAAACATAGGAAAATCGTTATACTCCTAAATATTCCTTGAGAGTTTTGTCATTAATAAAAGTATCCAAAGGAGTAGTATCTAGGAGACTAGTATAAATCAGCTCAAGGTGGATTGATGGTAAGTTAGTATCATTATTAATCACATAAAAATACATTATACCTTTAGTACTATTATTTTTAGATGGTTATATAGGTTCTACTATGCCTTGTTTCAAACCTAAAATTCTTCTCTTATAGGCATTTTTTGTAAAATAGAATATTCTTTGCCATATTGATAGCCAATTAAGATTAAAATAAGTTACATTTAAAATGATAGATAGTCTTAGATCCCTAAGAGAAAATACCATCATAATTTTTATCAAATTGAGAATCCAAAGGTAGTTTATCAAGTATATTAGGATCTATGGTCAAAGGTGAGGTAGCATGTTCATTGTATTTATGTTACTCACCACATGATGATGCAAGATACATAGATCCTAATCATCTTCAAGGTAAACACAGTGTGGGTGGATTAGGAGAGGTTATTAGGGGTAATATTAGCATGATTAGTTGATTTGGAGATACCAAAGTATTATTGTCTTAATAATACATGAAAATTAGTAAGTATTATATCATTGGTTATGACTACATGCCCCTTATTTTAATGAATGAACTTGATATTATGATGAAGTGTAGAAGGGAAAATTCCCATAGCATGAATCAATATATGAAATAAAAGAATAATATATACTAAACCCATGGGAAGAATATAGAACATTTATATTGTGTAATGGGGAAAAGGTTAATATGCATTGTGACAAACTAAGAGATTCTTGTATCACATTATTAAATGCTTTGATAGTTGACCTTAAATTATGAAACATTATGATAATCAACTTGGTCAACATCTAAAAAAAAATATTCTATATTTTTAGACTAGATACATTATCTACTAAAGCTATATTAACTCATATCTCTATCCTTAACTACAATAGATAACCATTTATGTTCTTTATCTTGACTAATAAGCTCTAAGATTGGTATTAAATCATTGGGAGTAATATTATAGGAAAGAATAATTTGTGCCAAAAATTATTGTAAGATGTTTCTATATGTTTTAGAAGACGCATCAAATCCCCAAGAGATATTTGAATTGGGGAATTCTTAAGTTTATCATAGTCATTATATCATGTATTCCTAATTTTAGAGTAGTCATGTGGTATAACTGTTACCAAATTTCACTCACAACTCAATTTGGTAGAGCTGAAATAGTTGATTGCATCAAAAAATGAAAGGTCCAACCAATTTTTTGCTAAAGTTTAACCATTGCATATCAAAGCTTCAAATGGAGTTCAATTTTTATTGTGAAATTTTTTACAACAGAAGGAATCACATAAATTGCATGATATTACTATCTTTCATTCATTTTGTAATAGGACTATACACAAGATTGCATAAATGTTGTTGTTTTATACATTGAGAGAAAAAGAATGCTTAAGTGTCCCACACAAGCCGTGGGAGTAGTTGAACTAATGAAACATAAAGATAGGCTAGACAAATAAAGATAAAAGTAGTGAAAAAAAATGAAAGGAAGCATATCCATTATTGCTTGTGGCAGTCTTGTGTTGGTCTTCTTTATTTCTAGCTCCTCCTTGCTCCTGATCTTTAGATGAACCTGTAGATGATTGAAAGATTGGTTAGAGCTCTAGATATAAATATCATCATATGTCCTATCAACAGAAATATAGCATATATCTATGATGCATTAAATCAGTTCAACCATTATCAAATGTATGCAAGAGATCCTGAAAATAAAACATCACAAGAGCATTGAGCTTCACTAATTTTTATCTATCATGTGTGTTCACTATGCAGGTATAGGTGAAATTTTCATTGTTGGATTCTTTTCTTTTGATATTTCAGCATGTGGTGAAAAAATGAGCTCCCACAAGGGTTAAGCCTAGCATGCTACCCTTTAGATCTTGAGAGGGGTATGAGATAAGCAAAAGACATTCAGATTGTTCAAATAAAGCATTTTTCAGTTTGAGGGATGATTTACAAAGTGATTGTAAGAGTTGAGCACATTGTCCATTCATGAAAGCCAAATCAAAAGGTGCAATGAGGCATCCCTCCACTTTGAAGTGACAATAAAAAATGAGCAATAAGTTCATTTAAATACTTAAGAAATATGCAAAACATAATAAAGATGCATCAATTTTTAAGGAAATCATGATTGCATACATGCTTCTATGTTGTCACTATTTTTGCATCATGAGTTTATACCATTTATCTACTGTCATTATCATTTCTTGTTGTCTATATCATATGTGATGCATATATTTGAAGCAAATCATTCATTAAGTGCCAAAAGGAGCAATAGATAAGGATACAAGTACAATGATGAAATAATAGTGCACTATAACATCAACTTGTGTTTTCAATAAAAGATGATACTAAGAATGAAAATAGAGCAGTGGAAATAGTTACTCTTGCACTCATCTTCAGGAAGGAGTGCCTAATTCCAATCATATGTTCACAACTTAGTGGCACTCACCTAAAGAGATAGCCATATATGCTATATAGTGGAGCCTTGTTTTACATTGCATTAAGAAGATAGAAAGCGAGGTCATAGTGTAAATGACAGATTGCATAGAGGTGGACTGTGTAAAACACAATATCAACAAAGAAAAGCATGGCAGTTTTTCTAAGGAAAATGTGATTGAAAGAAAGGAGGGAAGTTGTCAAAGTACAATCCTATAAATATGTCATGCATCTCAAAAGACAACCTTGTGAATGACTCATATATTGCTAATCAAGAGAATGTTCAAAGAGGAAAATTTATAATGTTGTAGAGGAAAGAGATAAAGAACAGTCTCAATGAATATGATAAAAAATTCCATATGCAAAAAGGGATCACAACATGAAGAGGACAATAATCATGAAAAGACAAACCCAGAATGTAGGAAAAAATTGTCTTCTTTATTTTAGGAAAAAAAATAATCAAGCTCATGACCTACTATAGTAAACATCAAAGAATGCTCAAGCAAGGTGAAACCTCACCCTGTGGTTGTAAGGCTGAGCCAAAGGTCAAATTTTTTTTTCTTCCTACTCAAAAAATTGAAAGGTTGTAGCCATGAAAGTACACAAAACTTTTGTATTTTGCAAGATAAGGAACCTAGAAAAGCTTCAAGCAAGGGAGATTTTCAACATATCCTTCACAAGTAAATACAAAGAATGCAAATTACAAGAGTGAGATGGAGACATGCTGCTTTCAAAGAAGAAAATACCATAGAGACCACACAGTTTTATTCCTTTCTCACAAGTCAGAGCAATTCATTTTCATTGTGGCAGTGAACCCTAATTGAGTTTTCATTAAGGGTTGAGCACAATGAAGCCATGGGTTTTCAAAACCCCATATCATATTTACACAAAAAAGAAGAATATATAGAAAATAATGCTTAGATATCATTTTTTTAGCCACGACATGCATTTCAAACTCAAAAGCCACGACCTATTACATTGAACAAAAATTCCTCTAAATCCAAATGGAAAAGGCGTGGTAAAGGCTATTTGAAATGGAGTCATTTCAATAGATAAAATGATGAAGTGAACACAAGAATGATGCCAATTGAGCATGATAAATGAAAGGAAGGTGTGCTTATCACATGGTTCCACAAAGCTTCCAAACTCTCTTTAAAGAACCTAGATTGCAAAAGTACGATGTTGGCCACAAATGCAAAGGAAACTATCAAATGCAAAAGGGAAATAGAGTTACGACTTGCAAGAAGGAATACATTGATGATTGGAAAGACAACAAATTCATGCAAAAACAGAACTTACTAGTGTGCGAGCATCTCAAAACTCAAAGCTCAAACCCTAATGGTGATGTAGAGGCAGACCCAAGCCTTCACCAAAAATTAGAAGTTCAAAATGAATGCTAAAAGTTAAGGCTGTGGGTTTTGTGTTTAGGGTTCCCATTTACCCTAATACTTTGGTCGGCCTTGTGGATTTTTTCCACATTATTTTAAAAAATTTCATGCCTTAACTAATACCTTGTGGTATTATTTCAAGCCTTTTATGCATTTTGAAAGCCTAAGCTATATGTCTTAGAGTTTATTTTCTGATTTTGATAAAATCAAATTCCCATGTGAGCCCCTGTTCCTTTGCATGAATAAAGTCATATTATATAAACCTTGTATTTCTTGCAAAATCAAATCAAAGCTAAGGTTGAACTTGCTTTCTTTTTGCAAAGTTGAAATTGCAAAGCAATGTAAGAAATTATTTAAGCAATATTCTATAAATTGCTTGATTAAATGTTACTAAAATGTAGTAAATAAAGCAAGTGCATAATATATAGAAGGAAATTTTAGTTTAATTGCCTATTTTTTCTTAAGTCACCATCATGTGAAAATGGCAAGGGGAAGTGAATTGAAGTTTCTTTTTGGTTTTCTAGTTGGAACAGAGCTTTCTATTTCCAATTTTTAGTTAGGAATGGATGATTTTTGGGTCCTTTTGGGTCAATCTACTTAGGAGGGAAACTTGCCACCTATTTTCACTCAGTTTGGAGCAGTTCTATACCCTATTTTTGAGGTTTTTTTTTTCCTTTGCTCAAAAATGACACTTTGGTTACTATTTTGGCGAGCAGTTAACTGAGCTTTTTCCTTTCTCACTCATGGAGACTCATTGGAGATATATATTGGAGAAAAACTTAGTTTTTTCTAAGTTCAATTTATTGCTTCTTTCTCTCTTGAGTATTGTAGAGAGCTTTGTAAGCATTTGTAACTCATATTTTCATAAGATGATTATGTAGCTCATTTTAGAACAATAAAGACAACAGTGTTCTCCTTTTCATGTTTTGTCTCATTTTGTAGTTGATGATTTGATGTTCAATTGTGATTTAGTTTTAGATTCCTTTTCTATCTCTCATTGTTGTAGGTTTGAGTGCAAAAGTTTCATGCAATGCAGGTTGTGTGTTGTGTTTAATGTTGTTAGTGGGTTGAATTTGTGATAAAAATTCTATTTTTCCTTCATGCAAGCCTTTAATGTTCAAACCTTCATGCAAATTACTTATGTATTGCATTGTTTCATATGGAATTGTGAGAGAAAAAGTCTGTCAAGTTGATTGTGAGTTGAGTTAGTGAATAAGTTTATAAGTTTTTAGTGCATCACCCTTTAGGTTTTAGGATTTCCATTTCAAGTTATCCTTCTATCCCTTTTCTCAGAAAAATCATTAGTTATAGGTGATCTACTAGGGGAACCAACCCTTGTTGGAGATTCATTCTCATTATAAGCCACCCACAACTTGCGAATGATTCCATGTTACACAAGATAGTTGAGTCTAACTTAACTAGGGTGCAATCCTGATTGATAACATTAACCGAGGCATGAAAAGTAGAAATAGAACTAGAAATAGATGATTTAGTATAAAAATTAGGGAATGAAGCATTATAATCCATATGAACACCATACACATCATGACATATAGAATGAATATCATCATAAGGTAACTATTGATATTTAATTTTTAAAAAGTCATTTTATGACTAAAAAAGGGATCCATAATGCTAAACACTTTTTAAGGAATAGGGAATGAAAATTTTGGCTAAGTTTTTAGGCACCAAGTAATGAAGAGAGTTTCAATTTGGTTTTACTTGACCCATGTAGCATAGGATTATGGTTTTTATCTTGTTACTCTTTTTTTTTCATTAACATGGTGGCATTGAAATAATCTCCTACTACTTCAATGAAGGGGAAGAAAAGTAAATATAATAAGGAACATTCCATAGGTTTTAGGGATCCATTTATCCATGTTTCAAGACTAAATAGACTAGATATGACATGTTGTAGAATGAGAGGAAAGACTTGGCAGGATATGGAGTTTTTCCAGGGGTTCATCCTTATATTTCTAAGCTATAGATCTTACATATCACCACATCTTGACAGGTGCACCAAATATCTCTCCAACCCCTACATATTATCCTTTCATATTTTCTTAGAGTCGTGCATGTGTTTAAGTTATTTTCAGATGTATATTTGGTAATGTTTTAAAGGAAAGAATCCCACATATACCTTTTGGAGGAAACCTTATTTTGAAAATCCAAGATTTATTTAAGTTTGAGTTAATCTCTATGGATGAGAGTCTTGGAGTATGAGATTCTGATATTTTACAAGATCTAGAGTTGTAAAGGTGTGAAATTTAGTGAAAGATTCATGTATCCCTATAGGCCTATCCACAAAGGTTGTAAAGGATCCATATCATTTTTCATAGTGGCAGGTTACCTATTTCATCATGAAACTCTACACAATAATAAATATTAGGATCCATAACATTTTTCATAGTGATAGGTTACCTATTACATCATGACACTCTACACAATCATAAATATTAGGATCCATAGCATTTCTCATAGTGATAGGTTACCTATTACATCATGACACTCTACATTCATGATGCTACAATGATATGAATACAATTAATAACCATGTCCGATGGGATTGTTCATGAAAATGATAGAGGCACTAGACAAATAAAGATGGTAGTCCATGAATAAGACAAAAGATGGCAATGCTTAAATATGTGAAGAAAATAATGAAGTGACAATGGAAAGGTAGAGATATGTATGGTGAGACTATCACTATGGTGACCTCCATAAAAGGAAACATAGTCAATAAAGGTTGTGAAATCAATAAAATCAAATGGTGTGAAGACAATCATGTAAAGAGGAAATGAGTATTTGACAAGGAGAGAACTTAGTGACAACATTAACAATCTATATTTTCATCATGAGACCTAGACATTCTACAGGTTTCTCAAGACTTGAAAATTTGCATATTGTTATTACTTCTATCCAATTATCTTCACCAAAGATCAAGTGAATATATACAAGAGTCTAAAAACTATTCCTTAGGATATTTGCAAGAAAATATCAATGATAGATTACTTATTTAAAGATCTTATAGGAACCATTTGAGGGTTAATATAGGGGATCTTTGTTACCTTAAATAAAACACAATAACACCCTATGTATTTAACCCTATCATTTATGTAAGAATGGCAGTGGTATTATGGATTAGGTTTTAAAGTTTTGTGTCATGGAAATGAAAAGATTACTAGTGACAAGAGAGTAAGGCGAAAGGGTATACATTCACTATGAAAAAGGGTAGTGAATTGTGAGTAAAGTAAAAATGATAAAAAACACACAGAGAATGTGAGGGTAAAGGATAGTGAGATGTGTGTGAAGTCATGATGAGACTATCAATATGGTGATTTCCATTAAAAGGTTAGTATAATCTAGAGCTAGGAAGGATATAATCCTTTCAAGACATATGATGAAGGGTGGTAGTCTTCAATAAAGGAAAGACAAGCATGGAAATAAGATTTAAAAATTCATATGGAAGTGTTGATAATTTTGACCTTGCCAAGGTTGACAATAGTAATGCAAGATATGAAGTTTCTTTGTTAAAGAATCACAACCTTTAATAATAGGAGCATTAGTACTAGAGGACATTAATGATGAGAAGAGTTGATACAACCATGCAATGACAAAGATCTAAGGTGAAAGTTCTAGACACTAATGTTTCATACCGTCATAGTATTTTTAGAGATTCAATGGAAATGAAAGTGCATTCATGAAGATTCATAGCCATGAATGTAGGTGCAGTCATGAATGTACAATACAACCGGGAAATGATAGAGGAATTAAGAGAAATGAATCTTGATATTGATAGAGAAAGATGGAAGAAGGATTGCCATATGAATAAAAGAAAGACATAGTAGAGTTCTGGATAGAGGTATGAAAATATTAAAGAGAGGAAAATATAAATGCAATGGTATTCAAAGTAAGCATGAAAAGGGAACTATAAAGAAGCATAGCAAATAACACCCTTGGGAAGGATAGTAGAAGAGCATGAAACATCTATCAAGTCATGAATTCCAGTTGAAGGACATGATACCTAATAGATAGTATCTCAAGGGCAGAGGGCGTAATAACTAGAAATCTATTGTCATAAACCTAGGTTTCATGCATCATCCATTGCTAGAGTGGAGTGAAATAATTTTTTTAACCTTCAAGTCACTTTTAAGGCTCACGTGAAAGGTTATTTCATAATATGCAATGGGGTATTAATACTCTGGGAGAGGACTACCATGCCTTAAATACTTTGAATAGTAATGTACTCTATAATAGTCATAAAGACTATTAGAGAAGCAAAAAAGAAGGTTTTGAAAGGTCTTGCATAGTAGTTGAAAGAAGCATCCATGACAAAGTTGTAAAATATGACAGTGTTAAGAGGTGACATAACAATTGTTTAAAGAGATAAGAAACATGGATCAAGAGGACTATAGACACTTCCATGAGAAGTGTTTCACATGGTTACATTGTATGACAATAATAAACCACTGAGTGAATAATTGAATAATACATAATAATAGTAGCCTCAAATTCTACCTAATAGAGTGCATTAGTTGATAGATGAGTAAACTCCAAACTAAGATAGGTAGAGAGGGAAGTCCTTAAGATAGTTTTGTGATTACATGGAAGAAGGTTCAAAGCTACAAAGAAGTTTTATCATGTATCTTGAATGTATGGGATATGCATTGCTTTATGTCATTCCTTTTTGAGATTACCATCATCCATACCCTAGCAACCATATTATTCAATTAAATATTTAACTCTAACCTTTTTAGGATTCCATATTATCAAAATTATGAACACAAAATAACTTAAGAGGATAGTGACAATCATGAGAAGATACTTGTAGATGTATTAAACAACTTATAGGGACAATCACATAGCAATCAAACATAGTGACAAACACATCAAAAGGATATTCTAGCTAAAAAGGGTTTGAAGGTTCATATACCATTGACAAGTCAAGAAACCTCATTGAATGAATGAAACATAGAGTTGTAAAAGTGAAGATCTAAGTTCATGAAGAGACAATTTGAAGATTCACTATGATAGCCTTAGGAAAGGTTATTTTGAAAAATGAGTGATAATGATGGTGAAAAAAATGGGAAAGGTAGAAGTGAACTTTAAGGGAGTTTAAGTCATGAAGGAATAGAAAGGGTCATGCATCATGATGGAAAGAGTAAAATGATGAAACATACCAATGAGTAGGGTATATGAAGTATCCTAGAATGAATCACAAAGGGATGGCCACACACAAGGCACAATTCATCATGAACAATGCACAATATAGTGAATGGTTGGATTAAGGAGATTGATATCTCTAAAGACATCTTTGAGAATGAAGTGTCTATCAATATATGACTCCTTAAGAGAAATTTCACATGACAATGAACAAATGAAAATATGAAGAAGGCCAATCACATTCCTATAGATTATGGAGGTGAAGAAGATAAGGAAGCCTTAATAAAATGGAATAGGTTTAAATTAATAGCCCTAGAATTTCTCTTACACCCCAAGGATTCTTTTTTGAACATTTCAAAAATTCTAAACACAAGCCCTAAAATAAAGCTTGATGGAGGTTGCAAAAAATAGGAAGATTTATTGGGAAACTATAGATAAGTTGCAAGCATATAGGGAAGTTTGGAGGATATGGATAATTTCTTGAGAATATCTAGGGAAAATTGAGCAAGTCATAACACTTCCCAAGCATCTAGGAACCTTGTTGAGTGGATAAGGTCAAAGGTAATCAAGGAATTCTATAAAAAAAAACACCAACAAGTTTCTAGGAGCAGCAGTTGGGTGCCCAAGACAAGGAGACTTTGACCCAACAATCAGAATACACTTGTCACTTTATTATTCAAAGCATGTTCTAGCTTTTGAAGAGGCAGTTTGAAGGCTAAAAGGCATGCCTAGCCCTCATTCAAGTCGGTTCTTACAATTTTGGTTGTGTGTAGCTTTTGCAAGCTCTTCCAATATAAGCATTTAGTTAGATTGAGATTTAAAATAACATATAATTTCATATTTCAAGCATTTTCAATAAAATCAAATCATCTTTCAGACTTTATGTAAAACTGTATGGAATCTTTATCAATGGAAAAGGTAAGTTTCACCTTCATTGTACTAGTTCATTCTATGTTTTGATGAATTCTATGCAATTTTCCTATTTTTATATACTAAAACATCTAAATGATGCATGATTAAAAACTCACAAAACCTAAAACTTTCTTCCTTATGCAGCTAGTTGCTAGTTATAAAATACCTAAATTAGGTGATTTAATTGTCAAAAACTCATTTTCCTTCCAAAACAATAGAGATAGGTCATATTTTAGCAAAATAGCTAAGAACATACAGTAGAACAACAAAGTTGTGTGACAAAAAAACATCTTTCCATTAAGAATTGCATGTAAAAGTATCTAAAAATTTAGTCTTTAATATTTCTAGTGCATCACTATCCATAGTTATATGTTCAATTTTTCAGTCCTCTATCCCTTATCCATGGTATAAATAGTTTTATTAGAGTAGAAGAAACTCAAAATTAGGAGAAAGAAATAAGGGAACCAACCTTCTTTGGAGGTTGATCTCCATCATCTGAGCCCACACTTAGGGAGATCATCCCATGTTTCATGAGGTGGCTGAGTGATTTTATCAACTCAACAAGAGCACACACTTCCCTAACAATAATAATAATGACATATGCAAGTAAATAAATTTGTACCCTCATCACATTATAAATTTTCACCAAAAAGCATACTAATAGAGGGTAAAGGTATACCATGAATATCCATCACAATAGATGTATCATGAATCAAGTCACGTGAAGGAAATGCACTCAAAAGTAAAGTATCACTATATTCAAGCACACCGCTAGAACTACCAATTGGAATGATATGAATAGTATAAGAATCGCAAATAAACAAAATAAAAGTATCCAAAAGAGTAGGTAATGTTACATGAATAAGTCCATGAAGGAGGAAAAGGTAAATAAATTATGAAACAAGGCCTCTATAGTAAATGTGATGCCATCCTTATTGTAAAAATTCATGAATCGGGCAAGGATGACAGGATCACCTATCACAAAGTGTATAAACACATCCAAATATGTGAGATAACAATGAATAGCGGCCAAGGATAGAGAACCATGAGAATCCATGTTGTAAATATATAATAATAAAAATCTTTTCAAAGGTGGATGTTTAGGGTTCATAAGATTGTGCAATAAAATCCATAAACCTTAATATAAGGAAGTAAATGATATAAAAAATAACATAATATTTGATGTAAACTAGTTAATAATAAGATTTGAAAAAAAACCCTAAAGGCCCCAACAAGGGTTGGTAGTGTGGGTAAAAGTAAGATATTGTAGAATAGGGATGTATTGGTGAAACACCAATGTGAAATGAGATTCAAACCCTACTTAGATCTAGAAATGAGTTATAACATCAAAAAATGATAGATATCAAAATATAATAAAAGAAATAACCCCATGAGGAAACCCCAAGTTATGTAATTAAATTTTGGGTTCACTAAAATGTAAATAATTAAATCATGTTACATGGTTAATCTAGGCTAATTAAACAAAATATATAATAATTAAAAATCAATCTAAATTAATTAGAGCTAGGAAATGAATTTTTTTTTTTCTCTTTTTCAAAAAGTAGGTGTAAAAGGATTGGGAACCTAGCTTTGAGAACTACAATGAAGAATGATGCTAATGTTGCTCAAAATCTACTTTTCAATGGTTGATATTGATATACTTGATGTGATCACTATCTTGAAGAATTTTTGTAGACTTGATTTTCTTGTAGGTCAGATCTAGGTGGCCTGGGGTTGATCCCAAGTGGTGCATAATTGATTTAGAGCATAAAATTGTCATGTAACTTGTAGGATTTATCTGGTAGACAATGGACTTCTAAAATCAACTTCACCTCAATCTTTGATATCTATATTTGAATAAGGATAGGTTATATTTTGAAATGTCTTAGGGGAATCTATTGAATTGTGAGAGTCAAGTTCTCATCAATTGACCCCCTTGCTGGATTGTCTTTATTTCCTTGGGAATTTTTGGGAAATAAAAAACACGCATGCAAGTGTCCTATATGTAGATTATGATTATGATGTAGACATGTTTATTTTAAAATAAAATATAAATATTCCTAAAATTAATTTTCCTTATATTTTCCTTGAATTCCATTAAATATCAAGACACAAATTAATCATGCACACATGTACTATGTTGTCTCACAATGACTAGTAGAAAAGGGTTGGAGTTGGTAATTGATTTTTTTTTTTTAATTTATGGTAATCCTAAGTAGGTCATAATGATATTAAGAATTGTAGGATTGAGCCAAAATAGGGAAATTAAGATCTCAAGGAAAGGAACATATGCATGGAACTATGTGCTACTAATTATGGAAAATATGCATAAATGGCTACAAACGGGAATATGATAAGATAAAATGTATGGAAGTGTATGAGGATTGAATAAATGAGGATGAATAGGATTGAAAAAAGAACCAAACTTAGCACAAGATTCCACCACTTATTTTAAACTAAGCTTTTTAAGTCATTAAGTCAAAATGAGCCCAAAATTAAATGGGACTTTGCATAAATATGCAAATTTTACCACTAGCACTTGCACCCAATGGGGTTTCAAGGGAGACGCCGATAGGAAAATGAACAAGAAGCATGAATGAATTGTTTTAATACAAAGGTGGCGGGAGTAAAATATGTATATATGGAGATATGCACTGTACAGTACAAGCAGGTACAATTTTTTGTTGGCTTTTTTCTTTATAAACAACAAAATCCCTTTGAACAATTTATAGCAAGTTTGCACAAGTCAAATTTACACAAGAGCATATATACGTCTTTTTTAAAGACATGCAATGTCTCAGAAGTGAAAGACAATGTTGATTAGATTTCCTTGAACAAGCACTAACATAGAAGATTGCCAGTAGTGATTGACCACCTGCAAAATCCAAAATTGTGTAGTTGATTAGTTTTAGTTTTGATACTCTATTCAAAGAGGGGATAATAAAAAATGTATAACTTTGAGAGAGTGTGTAATTAATTGTACATACTTAAGAATGTTGTTGTGAGAGCAAGTGCAAGCGAGCTTCTTCTTTCTTCTTGATAATATTGTATGGGTTTTTTTTCATTTTGGAGTAGTGATCAAAAGAGAATGTAGGCTCTATGCGAAGGCCACTTATGGCTTTGACTCTGGAGATTTCTGTAAACGTAAGGCCTTGTCTTTCAGTTGTACCAATATTTATTGTGGCTTTATTTAGTGTAAGGCCTTGTGATTTGTGTATAGTGATAGCCCATGCCATGGTTAGCGGTATTTTTCTACGGTTTCCATGTGTTACTGGATGTATTGGTATAGTTTTTGGGTCTGTTTCATCCCACGGTGGACCAGTGTAGTTATCGAATGTGACCGTAACATATGCAGGCAATGCAGGTGGTTTTGATCCAGCAAGATGTACAATATCTTTGACTTGACCAAGCGATCCATTTACTAGTCCAACTTGGATCCATAGGTTTGTTGTCAACATGACAAATTGACACTTGCTTAGTAATACCTCTTGGGGAAGTTGCTCATCACTATGATCGACACCTAGTTTAGATTGTGTATTTTCCACATGACTTAGTGCAATAGGCACATTTAGTAGTTTCAACATTTTTTTGTTGTGCAATGTTACTAGCTCATTTGTAGCAAATAAGTGTATTGATTGGTCAAAATATTCTTGTTCAGTATTTGTTAGTTTCTTGTTGGTGCGAGTCATCAATAAGTCCCAATCTTGTTTTGTCGGTTATGCAATGCAAATGTTTTGTAATGTTTGACGGAATTGTATTTGAATTGGATCATCACCTTCTTGTCTAAAAATTGTTTGTAATGTAACAACTGTATTAAATTTGTGCCATAGGTTTCTTGCAGTTGTGTGTGATGCATAGATAGGTTTATCCATAACAGGGGGGAGTTGTGCAAGGTCTCCTACAAGAATTATAGACATGCCACCAAAGCAAGTTTGTTGTTGATGGGGGAATGCTTCATGTAGCCTACTATCAATTTTCAATAGAATTTCTGGCCCAGTGAAGTTCATCTCATCAATGAGAATGTATTGTATATTCTTCATGTCTTCCTGGAATGTTGTCAATGCTTGTCCTTGTAATGGTTTCATTTCTCTAATTGGAATCTTGAGGGCTGCATGTATATTAAATGCTGCAATTCCTGTTGGAGCAAGAACAAGGAGGGGGTTTACTCTTGTTGGTATGGAAGTTTGTAGTGCATTTCTTATGCAATGAATTAGATAGGATTTTCCAGTGCTAGTAGTTCCTTGTATGACCATATGTAATGGTTGGTTAGAGCATTTCTCCATTGAGTGGTTTGTTATTATAGTTAGTGCTAGTTGTTGTTGGGGTGATAATGTATAGTTGTGGTGGTTCATATTTGAAGGGGAATGCAAATCTTGTTGAGACATCTTGTTTGTGTGCAGAAATTGAACAACAACATCATGTAGATTTGTAGGGACATTATGATTTTCCCAATTGTGATTGTTATCAAAATCACGTCGACCTAGCATATCAAGTTCATTCAAGTTTAGATTATTAGTGAGGCCCAATTGAGATAATAACTCCCATTCATTCATTTCTACATTTTCTTGTTGATCCATATCATCATTAGAATAATTTTCATCTTCAAGAACATTTTCAGTATGTTCAGTACGATTAACATGCCATGGATTGTATTTTTGTGTATTCATTTGCTTCCAATTGTTGATGATTTCTTCTTTGGTAAGGCCTATATCTTCATTTATTTTTTGGAAAGGTTTATACAAAAGCAACTCACTCGAACAGAAGGTTTCAAAGTTTTCAGAGTCTTCTTTTGGAATGGTATGGAAATGCGGAAACACCTGCACAATTGCTTATTCTTTTCTATTCAGCCATTTGCATCCTTTTCGAGAAGCAGAAAATGTGAAGGATCTGGTTGATTCAATTAGTGATACATTTTCTATGTGACATGGCCGGTTCATGTAGGATTGTATATAGTTAGACAATATCTGGCCACCATCACTTGATTTTTTTAGGTGGTGGAATACTTTCTGGCCTACATTCAATGACACAAAATTGCTATTGTAAACAACAAGGGGTAATTTTTGTAGCATATGGCACGTTTCTTGGGCTCCAATATCTCGTTCAACAACAATCTCGGCCATGAACTTTTGATATGCTTTCAATGCTTGATCTTCCAATCTTTCATTTGAAGCTATTCTTTCCAACATAGCAACACAACTTTCTGATTTTCTTTCAGCTTTAGATGCATACTTGGCAATATATTTGAGTACAAAAAGGTGTGAGATGATGGGCTGGCAATCTATATTAGCTCTCCATATAGAGAGCATCTCTGCATTATGAATGTTTAGCTTGTCATCATTTCTCGATGGTTCATAAGATTTGTTTCCATATCCATCATATGATAAAGTGGATTCCTTGCATTCTTTCCATGGAGCTTTGTATCTGCATTCTACATGATGTCCTTTTTTGCGCAGGCATGTGCGCTCTGTGCATTTAGTGTGCCTTTGCACACGATTAACTAACTCTTCATAATCAATGGATGGATCGATAGAGAATATCTCAGATGTGTTTAACAAGCATGGATCATCCATTGGGGTTCTATGTATGATATTACTCATTTCAGATTTAGAGCGGGGGTTCCAAGCAGTGACATAGTTATCAAAGAATTCTTTTGCTTTACCCACTTGCGAACTGTCTCCCCAGTTGAGGGTATCCATGTTTGGTGCATTTTCTAGCCAAAGGAAACCATGCATGTGTGTAGAGCCTCAATGCTGCCATTCATACCTATACCAATAATTTGTTGCATGCAAGAGTTTCTCAATGACCTCTTCACGAAAAATTGTGAAGTGGTGATGTAGATAAAGGGATGTGGTGTGGGGGTTTCTAATCACATTGTCTATATGATGCTTGTTGGAGGAAATATTGGAAGTATTGTCAGTTGGGAAAAGCTTATGCAATGTAGGCCACTTAGTTTCTGCTGCACTTAGTGTGAAGAACAAAGTCGGGGAACCTATTTGGTTGATCATGTTTGTTATGTCTGCACAACACTTGTTCCAATAAGCCCGTTTCTCATGCAAGGCTGAGCCAAAATGCATCAATTCTTCAGCCAATTGTTTATCCGGAAGGTTCTGTAGGTGGGGCACGAAGATGTTCAATAGTTGTAGGAATATTGTCTTCGACTTTTCTTTTGATGAATATTGAAGTAGTTGCTTGGCTACGATGCCTCATCATAAGATTTATTAGGAAGTATCTAAAGTGTGGATGTTGCCCAAATCTATTATCATGATATCGCATAAGATGCAAGGCATACTCATGCAGTTGCACTTCCTTGGCTCGAGGTTGCATAGGTAGTGCATTTCCATTTGGAAAAAGTGTGGGAAATGCCATGTCAAAAAGCCGCTCGGTAGTGTACTCATTTATGGTATTTGAGCTTATCTTAGGCCAATTAACGATGGTATCATTCTCGTTTTCTATCTGTAAAGATTTCTTAATGATTTGTAACTCACGATGTTTATTTGGTAGGCTTACCATAAATGATGTTGAATATTCCGTTCCACTTTCTACATCATCTTCACTATTAGCAGCTTCATTGTCTTTTGTTATGGGTTCTTCATTGTCGCTTTGAATTGTATGAAGCATTTATGAAATGTTTGTAGTACAATCAGGGAGTAGGGACAATGCATCATCATTGATCTCAACATCTTGGTAGTATGGGTCATAGTGTATTTTGTAGGCCAATGCATTGTGAACACAATTTCTACTAACATAGCAATCGTAATGCCTCCCATGTGTATGAGTTCTTCAAACAATTAATAAGTCCAAGTCTTTGATTTTATGTGGCAAAGACTTTGTTATTGTTGTGATATCTTGAGGGAAGCTAATTGTGTGGCCACTATATTTGTATTGTCCACCATGAGCATGAGTAACTTGCAATATTGGATTGACACATGCAATTAACATCTCTTCAACCTGAGTGAGAATGCGCAAAACATGTGGTTGTTCACCTGGGTCCATATTATTATTGGAAGAGAATCGATGTATGCCTTTCTCTTAGCCACATCTTCTACATGTATGATTGTTGTTTGATGAACAAAGATGCATACCAGGATACCATTCCCTACATATAGAACATGTGTGTAGGTTTGACAATGCATCTATTCTTTGGCAGAATTTTTTAGATGCCTCCATAAAGTTAGCAAACCACCTCATTCCCTTGTTATTTGAACTCATGTTTTGAGGCAATTGTGTTGGGATTTGTGTTTCATTTTTTTTTTTTTTGATGTTCTAGATTTGAACTAATTGATCTAGTGGGAATACATGTATTTGTAGAATCTTGTGTGTGGTCAGGTATTGGTTGATCTGGTGTTTCTAGCAAGCAGCGGGTTCGCTGCATGCTACGACGAACACTTACTTCTTCTCTATGACGAGCATAATACAAGTGACTTTTCTTACAAGATTCTAGGGCTTTGGTTTTAGTCTTGGATGTTTGGCTTTCTAATTCTTCCATAGTGGATTCCATTATCTGGAATATAAATGAGAGATAAAATAAATATAAACGAAGCAAATGTGTATATTGTAACACCACTAAAATGTGAAGATTACAAAATCCATTTTGCTTGACTTATATGTTAGATGAATATGATAAAAAATGAAAACATGTGTACATATGAAAGAAATATGTTGAAGTGTACATGTGCACTCTACTTTGTATTTACAATAAACTTATAAAACAAGTTTTGAAGGGATCCTGAAACCCTGTACAAGGAAAATTCTCAATCGTATAGCGATTGGGACAAAAAAGAACACAAGTAGGCAGGGGAAAACAAACAAGAGTGGATAATTACAACCTTATGTAGTCTACTTTTCATAAACATTGCACATGTCAGCAATTTGATTTAACAAAAATTGCTTTCATTTGCAAAATCAAGTGCGCCAACTTCTACAACTGTTGATTTCACTCGTGATTCATTATTGTAGGTTTCATATCTACTTGTCAGGGTGAAGAGAAATTGTTTGCATAGTAAATTGTGAATGACCTCTTCACTATTTTCTGTAGCATCTTGCTTGAACTGCATCATGTATAGTTCCTTTGTAGGCATGCCAATGAGTTTAGTTGCTTCTTCTTCAAAAGCAATTTCCCATAGAGTGCTTGGGTGATCTTGAAGTTTAATTTGAAGAACATATCGATAATCACAATCTTCAAAGGTAACTTCACACTTTGAACAATACCATTTTCCGTCATCACTTTGTAGAGCTCTTTTCTTACATTGTTTCCCTTCAATCTTAATGGGTCAAGCTGGATAACAGAATGAATTCAATTTGATAAATACTATTGTTGCTTTTACAATGCACTCGAGGCGTCTTGTTGTATCCAAAGACTCTTCTAGGACATTGGAAATGGTCTTCTATTCAAGAAGTGGTGGCGTATCTAGAAGGTTTGTTGTGAATGTGAGAAGACCATTCCCATCTTGCACAAACCAAGCCTGTAGCTGTGATGTTTCTTCGATCTTAGGGTTAATAAACAACTGGGTGGTAACTAAAGTGCTCACAACCTTACCATTATATTCTGTATCACGACCATTTTTAACAGCAAGCACAGTCGACTTTTGTGCATGGTACAGTTCGTGGAGCTATGCACCTTCCTTTTGAGCCACTTGTCCCCACAAAGTCACATTTATAGTGGAGATAGACATGTCTAGCAACTTGAGGCTCCTCCTACAAACCTCTATGCCATATCTTCTTCTTATTGTAGAGGTAGGGTCCACACATATAACAACTCCTACTACATCAATCAAAGAATTGTTATTTGTATTCAAGATCTCATTAATGGGTGTGAAAGAGAACTAATGCAATGGAATTAAGTGGTCATCATCAATAAGAGTGACCTTTGAATCATCCATCAAAGTGATTTCCATTTGACTATTCAACTTATTGTAAAACTTATTAGTAGCTTTGATGGTCCCACCGGAGATTGTATATACAGAGCCAATATGAACATTTCTGTAATGGAGGTTTGCAACTTCATTAAAGCAAGTGACACGCACTTCAGTGTTCTCACTGTCTACAATATCAAAGCTGAAAAGTTGCCCGGTCCCTTTCTTTGTGTCAAACTAGTGAATCTCTTTTTTCATAGTACACAACCTTTTATTGTCCACCTTGTCTAAAATGGATTTAAACTTTTAATAGGAGTGATAGTTGAGGTATCACTTTTCTTGCGCAATGATGCATGTATCCCAAACATCATTTTTTTGGGGTTGGCTGCATGGGTGTGACACTCTCACCAACATTTGTGCATGAGTTAGATGAAATCCCTACTCTTTCATGTATAGATTGCTCTAGTTCTTTGAAGAGGAAGGTGGGATCCCCAATGACATCATGTTGTGTGCATGCAATCTCCAATTTAGAAATTACAATAAACCTATAAGTAAATAAAGCAAAATGCACTTTTAGTAATGCAAGTAACAAATAGAGATGGACATGTTCAATTTGAGAGCAACATTGGAGTGGTTGGCTCACCTTGAGTTACAAATAGTAGGGCATGTGTATTCTGTGAGCTGTATGATAGAACCCTTTTGAATTAGCTCTGAAGTTAAAAAATGGTTATACTTTCTTGGCAAGATTGTTGTTTGAAGATGCACTCCATCAGACAAATCTAATTTGTATCTAATGGTTGATTCGTCACCATGGCCAAATGTTGAAATATTGAAGACTTGGAGATGTGGATATATGTCTTTGGTGCCAGTGTTTATCAATGTGATTGCATTTTGTGTCAAAGAGATAGACATAGCTAAAGGGAGGTGAAGTAGCCCTATAAAGCCCAATGAGTTGATAAGTATGGTATGGTTTGTAAGTAAAAATATACAAATTGAAAGTTGGATTCCTTTGTAAAAGCATGAAGTAAATCAGAGCATGCAATTTTCCTTATATATAAAATGGATAAACTATTAAAAAAAGGAGATGTGTGCACCATAAAGGTTTCTTGGTTTTATTAGCCTTGCCAGAAAGAATGCTTAAATACATGCAAAAGCATCACATACAATTTATAGAGTGAAGGTGATTGAGGATAATCGAGAGAAGGTAAATAAACCTATAGGTAATGACTGTATTGTAGTTTGTACACAGATTTATTTGGCTGAAACAAATTTGATCCTGTGGATGAAAGGAAGCACAAAAAAGTTAGTGAGCACACATCATCGACAAAAAAAATAGATGAACCATTGAAAACTTATACATGTAAGGGTGTCAAATATTGATTAACAAATTAGATGTATACATTTTAATAGAGAACTCCAACATGTTTTATTTGTGCGTATGTATTAAGACAAGAAAAAAAAACACATGCATACCTACAATAAAAGAAAGTAGTTGTTTGTTTTGTTCCAACTTCTATTAGAAATAATGAGAATGTGTAAATAGAGGACTAAGATTTTTTTGGAGAACTAGATGTAGAAATGAAACATTGTTGGCACTTGATGACATTAAGTGTAAAAATGAAGAATGGAAGGAAAGTAACAATAATTTCCAACTAAAAAAGTTACAAGTGCAAATCAAATGTAATGATAGTTAATAAAGGGAATAATTCTATTAGAAAATCACATACAATTTACATAGATATGGATTAGATACAAAATACATAGTAGAGAAGGACTTTTGCAATGCAGCTCTAGTGCAAGGCAAACAGTCGTGTTTGTACAAGGAAATAGATATGGATTAGATACAAAATACATCGTAGCGAAGGACTTTTGCAATACAACTCTAGTGCAAGGCAAACAGTCATGTTTGTATAAGGAAAAGATCATTTATCATAGGAACTTCCACCAAAAAAGTAAAAGATATACATAGTTGGTAGTACTCGTATACACAAAACAAAACTTGATGACATGACATATGTGAAACAAAATTATTTCCAAACATTGTTCAAATAGTTCAGAAATGCAAGCTAGATGTATGGAGCGCCGCCCTGTCTATAGTGAGCATCAATGCACATTTTGCGTAGAAAAGTGCAAAACGAAGCCAATGTGTCACAAGTCCTATGGAAGTCTTCAAGTGTTGTTTCCATTGAATATATCTCATTGACTTGCACATTATGTATATATGGAACAAGCTGTTGCATTTTCTGCACAATATCAAAGCAATCGGTGGTGATTTTCCATTCAAAACTTTGAATGGCCCTTGGAGGAGGCCCACCCAAATTCGTAAAGGGAGGTGAGCCAAGTGGAGTGTAGGATGAGCTATCACTATTGGATATGTTAATGATGTCATCAGGTTGTCCAAGGTTTGCCATTCCTAAATTAAAAAAAAATTGAGATTGTACCTAGTGTTAACTAATAGCAATATGTACAAAACAGCATTCCAAAGAAACATATAATACAGCGTATCTTACATTTAATTAATTCCATATTAACACCTATAAGATATGGAAAAAATGTATAAGAATCTAAGAATTTCTTTATCAAGATTTATTGGAATATTTGACAGTATTAGAGACTAAGGGAATTTTGCATCATAAAGTTGTCTCCTAGATGTAACATACTTTCATGAACTTCAAATAGCTTTCTCCTAGATATAGGTAACGTTAGTTTCAAATTTCAAAACCTAAATTTTATTTTCATATTCATCAAAGGAAGATTTATGAGTTAAATATATGCTCACTCTTAATGTTATTTCCAAAATATAAAGATTAAAGATTATTTCCTTATTAATGGTGATTTAGTCAAAAATCAATTTATAATTTTAGATGTATGTTCCTTTATAATGTTATGATCCACTATATAAAGACAAACATGTCCATCATTGAGGACAACTTACCTAAATTTTAAACATATACTCCATACTATTATAATTAACTATAATTTTAAAACAAAGATTATATATCTATCTAATCCAAAAAAAATCTATGAAAATTTTCTTATAATTTAAATATATAATTTTTCATGAGATCAGTCATATCAGATTTGCAAAGAAATGCTTAAAATGTGCATATCTCCTTTACCAAAAGAAGCTAATTCTTTGAACTATTGATGTGCATTAATATAATTCGATTCATTCTTTCTTTTCAGATACAAAGAAAAAATAGAAGAAGAGGAATTCTCGAGTTGTAATGATCAAACATTTGACTATCTGGCAAAGAGTTGTTTAAAAGGAAATGATACAGCTGTAGAGGCCTTGGATAATGAATCCATGTTTCAATTGGAAGAAAAACGAGCTATTATTGTTTGGACAAAAGCTACATGATATGTAGTTCTTTTTTGCATCAACAATATAGAACAATCATAAAAAATAAATTACAATTTACACTTATTCCTATTTTCTATATAATAACCAGAGAAACATTGAGATAGTATGTAAAATATGTATTCAACCGAAGATAGATAAGGGTTGGAATTATACATTTATTTCTAGCCAATTCAACAAATTGAGAACTGAACAACTGCGTTCTCTTCTTTTGTATTTATATGTTCTTGCTTTGAGTGTCTGTACATGGCATACACTGTGAGCTAAAAATTTGCCAGAAGGCATCAAATGGACTTACAATTTTTTTTTAAAACAATGAAAATTAAACATAAAAAAATGGAAGTCCTTATACCAAGGAACATGTCCTTTATGGCCAAAGAGAATGAAGCTCAAACAATTGCATACATAGAGGAGGAAAGACATGTACTCAACACTCTTACTTTTAATCATAAGTGCAAAGTCCAGTTTTAAGCTTAGTACAACTAAGCAAAAGAAAAAAGTTCATACTTAACAAATATTTGACATCAAAACTATTCAAATTAAAAGTAAAAAAAATAAAATCTTTTGTTGAAAAATGTAGGCAGTGCAAAGTCCAGCTTAATGAAGAGTAAAATTAAGAAAAAAGAAAAAAATTCATACTTTAAATACACAAAGAACATTTCAAAATATTTTATACAGTTTTTGGTTAAGACATTTTATGCTTTCTGACAACAAAATAGCAATGGATTTCACAATAAGTACCAGTTCCCAAATGATTTCACCTGTTTGACAGACAAATAGAAATTTCCTTTCATTAGACTTTCTACCCCTAAAATTTATTGCTATACCCATTCATATCAAGTCTCTCAAGACAGAGTACCAATCAAAGGCCAAACAGTTTGTGAAACATTTTAATTGCATTAACTTTTTTTAAAATCAAAGAATTTAGCACAAATTTTCAAGTAGTCAAAAATATTTGAATGATAATAATGTGGATCAATGCAAAAAGAAACAAACTGAAAGACAAAATTTAAGCTATTCAATTACATCAAATAGTGCTTGCAAAAAGAACAAACTGAAAGATAAAACTTTTCAATGGACCAGAATTTATAACTTTCCTTGACATGGTTAACCATATTTCTATAAAATTGAAATGCAAAAAGAAACAAACTGAAAGATCAAGTGCTATTATCTCTAGATTGAATGCAAAAATTCACACAGTTTCAATCCAGAAATAATAGCAATTGATTATCATGAACTGTGGAAACTTGATGCTGTTAAAGTGAATGATACCACATATTAACTTAACAATCATGAAAAATACCGGAATTTACAAGTTACTTTACAATCCATAACACAAATCAGAACTATATTCCAAGCATATACATTGAACTTCTTAAACAGACAATACAAATATATGTTTGTAAGTTATACAATAGGCAGTCGACACTATTGGGTTATAGCATCCCTGGGATTCTATGATTATCAAAACACAGAAATCATGCCTTTGCATCTCACAAAATAAGGTATGCCCCTCTTTGAGAACATATGGTGTGTTAATAATTTGAATCACTAAGACAGTCAAAACTTGCACAATACATACACAACAGTCAGTTGACACTATTGGGTTATAACATCCTTGGGATTCTATGATTATCAAAACACAGAAATCCCTCTTTGAGAACATATGGAATGTTAATAATTTGAATCACTAAGACATAGTCAAAACTTGCACATTACAGGGTAGTTAGTTTTCTCTAATAAAAATACATATATGTTGAGCTTCTTAATGCATGGTATTTACATGTGTCTACAACTCCTACCATGGGCACTCAATTCTATTGTCACTTCCAACAAACTTCATATAGAGCTGAACAGATTCCAACTTAATGAATAGCAAAACTAATATAAAATAAAAAATTCTTACTTCAAATACAAATATTTGACACAGATCTGAAATGTTATTCAAATTAAAAGGAAAAAAATTGCTAATTCTCTGTTGAAAAATGTAGGCAAACTCCAAGAATTAGTTATTGGGTATGCAAAATGTGGAAGCATAGAAAAAGCTCATCAACAAAATTCACAAAATGCAAAATGTATGCAAAATGTAGACATGTATGTGAAATGTGGGAACATAGACAGAGCACGTGAACTGTTTGAAAAAATGCATCAAAGAAATGTGGTCTCATGGACTGCAATGATTGCAGGATACACACAAATATGCATCAAAGAAATGTGGTCTCATGGACTGCAATGATTGTAGGATACACACAAATTGAACTTTTTGAGAAGACTTTAGAAACTTTCAAGCAAATGCAATTGGTAGGTGCAAAGCCAGATTCCACAACCTTTGCCAGCATCCTCCCTGTTTGTGCCAAAATGGGAGCTTTGGAAGAGGGTATGGACATCCACCAAAGCATGAAGGATGAGGGATTTTTTCAGATGTTGTGGTTGCAGCTGGTACTTAAGAGACAAAATAAACAAGGAACCTAAGTAACAGGCAGCACCGCAATTATATATTCACATATTCAAATCGCAGAGACTAATACGACAAAGGCTACTTTACTAGGTAATATATGAAAATCCAATAAAATTTGCAATATAAAGAGTTGGAACACTCAATGAAGATCCTCTTAATTTGTAGATATTTAATACAAGCCTGAATTGACATGAACAACGATCCCTATATGTCTTTAGAATTCAAGCAAAATGAAATATACTTAGACAAATCTATATTTTTTCATTAAAAGAATTATCTTATTTTGTAATAATTGCATATAGATTTAAAACATAAAAGCAATGTAAATGAAAAAAAAAAGGTTGCCATCAAATTGACAAAAAACATTTCAAATGAAAATAGGATGTTCCCATTCAGTTGGAAAATCATTTTTTATCTGATTTTTAAATGATAAGTGAGATTTTGGAGGCTTTTACCATTAAATGGCAGTTGGTTTATCATTAAAGGATAGCGAAAACTTGTTTTTCAACAACAGGCTTAAATCTCACACTATATGTAGTCTATTTGCAAAATATTTTAGTAACTATTTGAAAAGTAAACTGAGACAAAAAGTTACAATGGCAACTAAAATCAGATGTGATGTAATAGAAGAATGTGGATGTTCAATGTGGATGAACATCTTATTAATAACTACCTCGACTGGTAATTGGTCTAGTATGATACTTAAACTTGTATAAGAACTTCAAAATAATTTTCTAGAGAATTATGGAAGAACCCAATAGACATGGGCACCCATCCATCAATCCCCAATAGGTCTAGAATCAAGTGAAAGTATATTTGTACTAAAGGCAATATGGAAACCAGGTCTAGACCATGTCATGGGTATTTCGGTGGGATTTTTCTACCCGAAGATGGCCAATTAAACTTGTCTTGGTACAAATAATTTCTTTAAAAAGATGCTTGAAATGAACTAAATCATCAATTTAGTTCTTTCTGGAAACTGTCCTACTCCAACCATTGTATTTTCAATAACATGCTTCCTCCAAATTAATAATGACAAAAAATAACAAATATTGATCAGCTAGCCCTCCACATGACCCCATAACTGCCCCCCTGGGTAAAAAAAAAAAACAACCTTATCACTTCAAATGCATGAAATGCTGCTCTTTTTAGATCAAAAAATAGCAATCATCCACATAAAACTTTAGTTCTTACATTTTAGAAGCTAGCAAAAAGATGGTGAAGAGAAATAATATTGACAAACCAGTACAAGAGAAACAATGCTAATAGAATCTTACATGTGATAGAAAAAACAACGGCACACTCAGAACATAACAAGATACTCTGGAAACCCTCTTGGGAAAAACCCAGCATAAACAACACTGACATATAATATTAACTTAATTCAACCGTTGACAATACAATGAGATATTTCTTGCTTGTGCTTAACCCTGATCCATGTAATTGTACAATGATTCATAGGTATTAGGCACATCACTATAGGAAACCACTATGCAGTATTACAATACAATGGCCATAGAACCATGGACCGAAAAAAGACCTGTATGAAGTCTAAAACATATCCAATAGATGGAATGCCATATTTAAAGTGAAGAGACAATTAAACAACATTAAATCAAAGGATCTCCACTAAGTAGATTATTTCAGTATATGAGCAGATTACCAATAAATTGACTCTGAGAAACTACATCAGCTTAGACACTTCTTTCCTATACTCAGAATCATAAAATATGCAACAATATAATGCTACAGCAATAGGTATTGCTATTTCTGAGTGCACACCACCAAACAGAGGTAACTTTGAACTTAGACTTGCAACCATAAACTGATGCTACAGCAATATCAAAGCAGATACAAAAGTTTCAGACCTCGAACTACCATCAAACCTCATGCGCAACACAAATTGGACAATCTCCCAACATACACAGTTAATCAAGACACTATGAAGCTGAAACTCTATAGGATCTATACAATAAACTTAGGCTACGCCAACATAGAAGCTGAAATCCAGATGATTCGTACAATAAACTCAAGCCATACCCTTCAAAGTAACCCTAATCAGTTCCATTTCAAATAAAATCTTTTTTCCAACATGCCACATGACAAAACCAATGCAGATTGACTCCATTTCACATAATAACTCTTATCACAAACCCTAACAACGTCGCAAAGCATAACAAAATTGAGAGAAAATTAATTTGCATTGGTAATATAAGATGAACCTTGCTTCAATTCTACCCAGGAAGCTGCATAAATGTCATGCCTCAGTCCAAAGCACTATATCTTTGTAACACAATAGCACAGTCTATTTATAAGCAGAGGTTAGATTGAGAAATTAATTTGCACAGAAGTGTTTGGACGGTGGCGTATTTGCAGTGTTCTTGCATTTAATGAGGGCATGATGATAAGCTAGAAACCTCTACTTCAACATCGACAGCCAAGCTCCCTACCATCTGTGTTCGTGTCAGTTGCTTAGCCTGGCCTTGGCTCCTACTGGGCATTATACCTATTCACTAAAAGTAGAACCACACCATGAGCTCACAGAAGGAAAGCACACTTTGTGTACTTGTAGTGCACAAAAGCTAAAGCAGCAGAGGCCACCAAACCGCCTCAAGAATCGACAGCTAATAGAGGTACAAATTTCTTCATAGCCTCTAAGCATAGCGTAGTGTCATGAGCTTTCTTCAAAATATTTGCAGAATCATATCCCGTAATCAATTCACAGCAAGGCATGCATTGATGATAAATTATTCGGAAGGGGCAAACCAAATTTGTAAACATGAAAACATTGATGAGAAAATATTCTGATGGAAAATCAAATCTATAAACATCAGTAATTTAGGTAAATCATTAATTGAGTGAATCATTCTCAATCTCCCCATCGGCAGTGACCCTAGAAAAACTCAAAAATAGAGTATGAAAGACTGGTTTGTCATTGGCCTTAGATGGTTTACAGGAACGGGTAAATGGTTTTCCAGGTGTGAGACAGGTATGCCGGGCTCTTGTGGACTGGTGAGTCCACAACAAGAAGCCTATCGGCTAAATTATAAAACATCAATATTATTATTTTAATTAAGGATCAATATATAGTAGGAGAGGGGTATTTGGGAAAGAATAAAAATTAAATATAGATTTTGGATAGGTTTTGTAAATAAATACTTTTATATGTAAAAAATATTTTCTATTAATTGTTGGATATGCACAAGAGGAGTAGGGTATTTGGGAAGGAATAAAACTAAACATGGCTTTATAATAATTTAATAGAAACTAAGACAATTTTTTATTAAATAAAAACAAAGAAATAAATTAAAATATATATGATGATTTATCTCAACTTTATTTTATACATGTGAAAAAACTACTTATGTGATAATTTAAAATATGCTAAAACTTAGAAGAATAGGAGATAATTTAATTTTCAGTATGTGTGGGAGGTATCTTAATAATAGCGAGGGTATTAATATTATAGTGGTAAAAATTGTATATATCCATGTCTTTTCCCCTTATGTTTTAGATCTATGATGATTCTAAGTTGTCTTTTATGAATTGAATCATTTGGAAGATGATGTATTTTGCATGGAATTTGGTAGATAACCTTATCTGAGCTTGTCCTCACTATCACTCACACCAAGTCTTGATTCTAAAACTCACATCTAATTGCTCATTTCTTTCATTCATATTTGTAGGTATGAGATTAACTAGATCATTTTTTTTGTCATCAATTTCAATTCTAAACCTTTAAATTTGAATTTCTTAATTTTGGGCTCTTGTTTCCCTCTCCTTCTAGATATTATGAGCTAACAAAAGTCTAACTTATTTTAAATTTCATGATAGTGTATCATATGTAGGCAGGTGCAAAAAGATGGGGGGCCAAAAAGTGGCCAAATTTTTCATTTTTTTTTTATAAAAAGGCTATAGCGTGAGCACGTTATAATGTGATCACATTATAATGTGCTCATGTTATGGCTTGGTGTGACTGAGCCTAAGGCTCAATCACATCAAAACTATAATGCACTCACATTATAATGCAAGCACATTATGATATGTTATAAGAAAAAAAGAAAAGAAAAGTGAATTCATTTTTTTATGATCACATTTCCTCCATTCACGACCTACAATACCGTCCAAGGCATTCTCATGTTATTGAGAGCCCAAATTCCATTGTTTCTTCATAGAATCTTCACTAATTCTTCACCAAAATGCTGCCACATCAATAGGGAGCTCAAAGGAGTAAGCTTTAATTATTATTTTTTGTGAATTTATTGTTAAATAGGTAGATTTAATATGTTTTTGATGTTAATTTCTTTAATTTTCAGGAGTTGAGAATCCACCTCATTCTCCTCCTCATGACCAAATACTTGATGAACAACTACCCCAACAAACTCCTCCAACAATTCCTCAACATCCTCCTAGAATTCAACAAAATTTAATGGGGGAAATTGAAAACAACAAAAAACAAATTGAGGAGTTAATTGTGAGGTTGAACGATCCTATAAGTTCAACCTCGCAAAGAACCACAGTTGCAAATTCACTGAACAAGATATTTCAACACATGTAGATGAAATCAACAAGAAATTAAGTGGTTAAACATATAAGAGATGGGAGTATAGATATTTTTATTCAGAAAAAATATCCTACACAAGTCAAAAATGGAAAAATTACAAAATTTGACTTGTGTTCACTTTTCACTAACCCATGAACAAATCAACCTCTACACCCTACAAGCAAGAGGTTTCCTATCCATTGGTGCAACCACCAAGGGATAAAGGACCATTTTTGGAAGAGGTGGTGGATGGTTTGTGACCATCCTCCATGCAACAATAACAAGGTCCCACAATATTTCTTGAGGAAACTCTACTATGAGTTTTTCATCAACAAAATCCCCAACTATTTTGATGTGTGGGACTTCTAGGGTAGAGGTGGCGAGTTAGCATAGGATAGACCAAGTGCACGTCTTGATCCTTAGTAGCCAGTAAGATGAGCATGTGGCTATCCCTTTTGTTGTGAAGGAGAGTGTTGAGGTCTAGACTTTACAGTCTATTAATTCTTTGGCCCAAAGTATCATAGAGCGTGTGAGTCATGTAGTATAGCGTGAGCCAAGGGATACTTCAAGAGGTAGGATTCCACCCCACATTTTTTTCAGGCTTGTGGGTCCACCTATGGTTATGACCCCACATATAGTCAAGAGGTGGGTGCACAGGCTACGTCTGTAGTTGACCAGTTGGTGATGATAGTTGCCATATTGAATGAGGCTTTCGGCCTTGATACTCAAGTAAATGTTAGAAATTTCATTGAATTTTATTTATTAAATTTTATTTTTGAAATTCAAGATTAACTAATTTAGTTTAATGATTGTAATGAAATTTCAAGGTCATGGTGTTCATATTATTTTCACCAACCCTCCACCTTTGTATTACTCCATGATATTTACTGCTGAGGTATGTAACTAGTAAACAATTATAAATATTACATGTGAATAGATATGAATGGTATTCTAATATCTTATTTTGGATGTTGAATAGGTTAATGTTGGAGATTTCACGACAACACCTTCTAGTGGTGGTGGAGTTCAAACCTTCACTCAGGTAATAGAATAAAGAGTTTAACTAATGAATTGTACTTAATGGATTTGTGTATTTTATATTCATATTTTTTATTACATTACATTGTACATATTTCAAACTCAAAGAATTACTTTGGATTGCATAACTAATAAGTAGATGTTGATAGATGATAAAATTTCAATTACAATATAGTTTTTTAGAAAGTCAACGTAAGCAGTGATGCAATTACTTCACATAGCATAACTAATGACAAGGAGCAACTGCCAATTACATTTTCTTGTCATGGCATTCCATGAGAGCACATTTTATTTAGGCATTTTTTTAAATAGTTCACTTCTTTTTCTATGCTATGGATGCTTGGAAAAAATCTATCAAAGCATAATAGTAAGCAATAGTATAGACAAGAAAAATGAGTTGTTTGAAAAAATGCCTCAAAGAAATGTGGTCTCATGGTAATTTCCATCACCATGAGACCACATTTCTTTAAGGAAATTTATTCATACAACACACTACTTTGTCCATGCTACCACATTTTCCATACATGTCTACCAAAGCATTTTATCAAATAGTTCACTTCCTTGTTGCTATGGCTAAAATCCTAAAATAGGTGCTTTCCAACAAACTATGGATGCTTAGAAAAAATATATCAAAGCATAATATTGTGCAATAGCATAGACAAGGCAGTGAGCTATTTAAAAAAATACCTCAAAGAAATGTGGTCTCATGGTGATGGAATGCCATTTCATCACCATGAGACCATATTTCCTTGAGGAATTTTTTCAAGCAGAGCACCGCCTTGTCTATGCTACCACATTTTCCATACATGTATACTAAAGAATTTTATTCAACAGTTCACTTCCTTGCTGCTATGGCTAAAAGCCTAAAATAGGCGCTTTCCAACAAACTATGGATGCTCAGAAAAAATCTATCAAATCAAAATAGTAAGCAATAGCATAGACAAGGAAGTGAGTTTTAAAAAAATCCTTGAAGAAATGTGGTGTCATGGTGATGGAATTCCATTCCATCACCATGAGACCACATTTCTTTGAGGAATTTTTTCAAGCAACTCACCACCTTGTCCATGCTACCACATTTTTCATACATGTCTACCAAAGCATTTTATCAAATGGTTCTCTTCCTTGTTGCTATGGCTAAAAGCCTAAAATAGGTGCTTTCCAACAAACTATGGATGCTTGGAAAAAATATATCAAATCATAATAGTAAGCAATAGCATAGACAAGGCAGTGAGTTGTTTGAAAAATAACTTTAAAAAATGTGTTATCACGGCCATTCCATCACCATGAGACCACATTCTTTGAGGCATTTTTTCAAATAGCTCACTTCCTTAAGAATAGATAATCCTCTTTAATCAAATCAAATCATTTTAAGGTCTTGGATTTGATCCCAAAATCTAATCCCATCCTCCATCTTCATCCCTAGATCCTATCCTTCCAATCCCCAAGTTCATTTCTAATCCATCATCCTAATTTCCATCGTCATCCAAAATCAATACCAATCTTTCTTCCAATCAATCCTCCACTGTGTCTAACCATCTAATCTATCCTCCATCCAACCTAATCTATTCTAATCCAACTTCATTCATTCCAACCAACCCAAACCATATCGATGATAATGAGGATATCCTTTTTGACCAAACCGAATATAATCCCAATGATGACAATGAGAACATTGTGGATCACCTTAAATCCATTTTCAATAGATAGAATACTCCAATTTTCCACAAATCCCCCATCCATATCATCCCCATCCACCACCACTAATTTTATCCTCACCTACTACTCCCATAATTATTAGGATGTCATGCTTAGATGTCTCCTTGGAATTGGTGCTAAGCTTCCATCCTCCCTATCTTCATCCAATCCCAATCCATTTCCTCTTGCTTATCCTTCCTCTTCCTTTGACAACAAAAACTAAGACTTTAGCAAAAAAATTCCTCCAAATCCTTTTCAAGGTCCTCATCCTCATCCTCAATTTACCAATGCATCAAAGCTTCCAACTCTTATTCCACTTGTTCATATCCCACATCCTTAAAATCCACACCATCCCACTATTACCAAGAAAATTCATCCCATGTCTCTCATAATAACTTCCTCCAAGGACTATTTTCAAATTTGGTTGTTTCCCCATGCAAAAATAAAGTGGTGCAATCTTCCCATATCATGCATCCACCTTCATCACCCCCACATCAAGATAAACCCTAATACCATAAATCTTAAATGAATTCCCTATCAATTCATCCATCCAAGTTGAAGAGTTTATAAAAAATTCCTCCCTCATCACACCATCCATATTAGATGAACTATGTCCATCTCCTAATCCAAAGCATGTTAACATATATTCCCCTCAATATAAAGATCAAGGCAAAACTTCTCCTCCATCATATGATCCCCTTCCATATCAAGATACCATTTCCAATCAAGAACACCATATCCATTCCATCTCATCTAATGATATATTTCCATCTCAAGAGAAATATATCCCTTCATCCCTCTCTCACAATCCCCTCTCCCCTACTTCATATAATGACATCCTTATGTGTCCAAATCAAAGTACCTCTTCCACTCCATTGTATGATCGCTCTCAAAATGTATCCTCAAAGTACACCTTCCACCCCATCTAATGATCCTCTTCCCCTTATGATCAAAACATCCCTCCCTATTCATTTCATGATCCCCCTCCATCTCATAACCAAGACCACACTATACCATCCACCCCATCCCAACATAATAACATAGAGAATGCAATGAACTATTTGAAAAAATTCCTCAATGAAATGCAGTCTCATGCTAATGGAATGCAATGAAAAATTTTGTTTTTCATGGCATTCCATCACCATGAGACTACATTTCATTGAGGAATTTTTTCAAATAGTTCATTTCCTTCTCTATGATACCACATTTTTCATACATGTCTACCGAAGCATTTTATCAAATAGTTCACTACCTTGCTGCTATAGATAAAAGCCTAAAATATGTGCTTTTGAACAAGATATGGATAGGGAAAATAGTAAGCATAATAGCAAGAAATATATAGTTCAATAAGTACTCAAAATTTTGTTGATTATCTCATACATTATAAGCCATGACCTGCATCACTATTCTAGTTTTCATGATTAAATAATTTGTTTTTATTTTCAGATGATGGAAGTAGAAACACCTCTCGATGTTGATAGGGAAATGGAGTGTGGTGTATCTTCTGCAATAGACAGCTCGATGGATCTCACAGGGGTATGCAACATATTAGTAAATTTCAAATTGCATTTGTTGTTATAGCTATTTATTATTGAAAAATCAAATGATTATTGATTTGTAGTTTAATTTCTATTTGGATGGTTTCTATAGGACTTTGGTATGCCAGAGCTTGAGCATGTGGATCTTCTGCTTGAGTAGAGAAATCATTTGGTGGTGGTAAGTGATTATTTTGTTAAATATATAATTTTTTATAATGTAATTTCTATATATTAATGTATTTATTTGTTATTGTAATAGTTGAAGCTTGATCAAGAACTAAATAGGAGGAGAAAACCTTGAATTTAAAGTAAACAAGTATCATAGCATCACCATCCACCCGACCAACAAAGGCCACATGTCTATTTCCTTTACCTGGAGGGAAATGACTTTTGATTGGGGTCCTTTGTTGTATGCTATATGGAATTCTTGTAATCATATATCGCTAGTTTTTATATATTTTATACTTATATTGACATATATTGATGCATTCATACATGGCTATTTGGTTAATACAAATCTATTTTATTGATGGTGTCCATATTTGCATTGTAAATCCATGCTTCAATAGATATTTGTAGATGGTTTACTTTAAATATTTAAAATCCAAGTGTTTTCCACACACTCTTCTTTTCTATAATTGTAAATATATAATTAAGTTTGAACAATATTCTCTTGTAAGATTATTTAACATTAAATCAATCATATGAATATAGTAATGCGTCATGCTTCATGTTCTTCACAGAGGAAATTCATGTGTATTCTTGATGCTTGATGTTTGATGCTTCATGATACCATGCTTCATACTTCATGTGTATGCTTCATGCTTCATGTATTACGTAGATAAAGAAAACATCATAAAGTTATTGGAAAAATAAAATAGAAAGTAACAACTAAGTATCACAAATAAAAAATCAAGGCATGCAAGTCTTATTAAAGATCATAAGGGCATTGGATCATTGGATATTAAGAGACCATGAATCAATCTTTCCAACAAAAAACTTTATAGATATTAATCTTATTTCTAAACATGAACTCGAACCCAATAATTAGAAGAATGCAACTTTAAAATTTAAAATTGCATGCTTACAATAGTCAATAAACAACTTCAAGAGACATGCACAGAAGAAAAAAAACCAATGGAAAGTTCAAGAATTTCGTTTTCCCCAATCACATCTGAAAATTTGCAAATAAATCAATTTAGGTTCTCACAAATAGTGATGATATGAATTTGGTTGTGACTTTTCAAAGGAAAAAAGTTGTGACCCTTCGAATAGGAAAGACTACAACCCTTTTATAATGAAACACAGTGACCATTCCTAGCATAGATGTGCCCACCTAGACGTGTTGGCGCTAACTACTTGGCCCCATGAAGAACAAAACAAAAAGTAGACTACCTTGCAACTTTACACTACATGCATTTGACAATTTTTGGGGCATAAGAAAAACTTTCACCATGGGTAAAGAACTTGGAGCTATCAAAAACTAAGAGAGGTTATTGTAGAGGGGCACTATGTGATCCTATAGCCTAAGAATTGTTTTTTCTAAGTGCCATGGTTTTTGAGCAATCACTTGTAAAATTGTTTTACCCCTTTGAACTTTGGTCTCTTTGGAGACTTTGCTAGTACAATGTAGTTTAGACCGTTCCAACATGTTTGGGTATGAAACAGGACCTTGCCTAGAAAAATCCCACCCAATTGGGCATGTTGAAATAGTTGGTTCGGTCGTACAATGAACAAAAAAAAAAGTTACACCACTTTGCAGCTTTACACTACATGCAACTGACTCATTTTCCATCAACTAAAAACTCTTCACCACAAGCAAATGACTTGGAACTATAAAAAATCAAGAGAGGTTATTGTCGATGGGCCCCACATGATCCCATAGCCTCAGATGGAATGTTTCTAAGTGCCATGATTTATGAGCAATTGCTCATTGAAGTTTGTTGCCCCTTTACACTTTGGTCTCTTTAGAGACTTTGTTGGTGCAATGTAGCTCAGACTATTTTAGAATGTTTGGGTGAAGAAAAGAGCCTTTCCTAGTACAAACCCACCCATCTGGATGTGTTGGAATAGTCAGTTTGGTCATACAATGAACATAACAAAAGTTACACCACTTTGCAACTTTACACTACATGCAACTGACCTATTTTCCATCAACTGAAAACTATTCACCACAAGAAAATGAATTGGAGCTATCAAAAAATTAATAGAGGTTTTTTTTATATGGGACCTACATGATCTTGTAACCTTAGATAAAAAAAATTTAAATGCCACATTTTTTGAGTAATCGTTTGTCAAAGTTTTCTGCCCCTTTGCTCTTTGGTCTCTTAAGAAACTTTACTAGTACAATATAGCTTGGACTATTCCAACATGTTTGGGTGTGAAACAAAACCTTTCCTAGCATTAAACCCCCCATATAGATGTGTTGGAATAGTCGGTTCAGTCATACGATAAAAGAGTAACTTTTGTAACTAACTCATTTTCCATCAACTGTAAACTCTTCACCATGAGAAAATGACTTGGAGCTATCAAAAACTAAAAGAGGTTATTGTAGAGGGGCCCTACATGATCATGTAGCCTCAGATGGAATGTTTCTAAGTGCCACAATTTCTGAGCAATCACTCGTCGAAGTTTTCTACCCCTTTGTACTTTGGTCTCTTAAGAGACTTCACTGGTACAATCTAACTTAGACTGTTCCAACATGTTTGGGTGTGAAACATGGCCTTTTATGGCATAAAAAAACCCATCTAGATGTAGTAAAATAGTCAGTTTGGTTGTACAATGAACATAACAAAAGTTACACTACTTTGCAACTTTACACTACATGCAACTAACCCGTTTTCCATCAACTGAAAAACTCTTCACCACAAGCATACAAATTGGAGCTATCAAAAACCAAGAGAGGTTATTGTAGATGGTCCCTACATGATCAAATGGCCTTAGATGAAAATTTTCTAAGTGCTATTGTTTTTTAGTAATTTCTTGGCCTTAGATGAAAATTTTCTAAGTGCTATTGTTTTTTAGTAATTTCTTGTCAAAGTTTGCTTCCCCTTTACACTTTGGTCTCTTAAGAGACTTCATCAGTACAATGTAGCTTAGATTGTTCAGACATGTTTAGGTGTGAAACAAGACCTTTCCTATCATAAACCTACTCATCCAAACATATTGGAACAATCATTTTGGTTATACGATGAATAGAATGAAAATTACACCACTTTGTAACTTTACACTACATGCAACTGACCCATTTTCCATCAACTGAAACCTCTTCACCATGGAAAAAAGACTTGGAGCTATCAAAAAATGAGAGAGGTTATTGTAGAGGGGCCCTACATGATAATGTAGCCTAAAAAAAATGTTTCTAAGTGCCACAATTTGCAAGTAATTTCTCATCAAAGTTTGTTTCTCCCTTTGCACTTTGGTCTGTTAAGAGACTTCGTTGATACAATGTAGCTCAGACTATTCCAGCATGTTTGGGTGCGAAATAAGACCTTTCCTAGCATAAAACCACCCATCTAGATGTGTTGGAAGAGTATGTTTGGTCAGACGATGAACAAAATGAAAGTTACACCACCTTGCAACTTTATACTACTTGTATTTGACCCATTTTCCATCAAATCAAAGTATTTTTAGAGAAAACTAACCTCCTTTTCATTGATGATAAAATATTCTTCTTATCTTTTAATTCCTTTTCTATGTTGTTAATTTTAGTCTTCAGTTGTTTTTCTCCAATTTCAACACTTCCAACTATTTCTTTTGCAGTTGCAACATGACTATCCACACATTTTTCATCATCTCTACTATTGTTACCTATTAACACCCCCTAGTATTCCTTTTCATGTTCTTCTAACTTCTTTTTCATATCTTTAACTTTGAGCTTTAGATCAGCTACTCTATCATCAATGCTTCTTCCATGGAGCACTTTGTTGCATTCAAGCCTCCATGAGCCAATATATAAAAGAATGTTTAAAGAATGCTTATGGGTAATTCAATAAGGCCTTTCAAGACCATATTAATCTATTTGAGTCATTTGATAGGTATTTGGATAAGTTATGTAGTTACTTTGTCTAATTTGCAAAAAAAGTGTCAAATGTTGTTAAATGGCACATGAAGAGTCAATTGTCAAATTTTTAATAAGATTAAATGGTTTTAGATGTTTTAGGGTCCATTGGAACTATCTAATAGCATTTGAATTTTTTGGAGTCTTTGGAGTTAAAAATGCAAAAATTGCATATTTTTTAAAAAGTTGTTATATTGTAAAAATGCAAAAAAATGCAAATGGTGGAGTCAAGTAGTTAGAAGGTTGGTTTGGGTTAGTTAGATGGGTTGTTTTTTATTTTAAATGCTCATAAACAATGTTTATGGTCGAATTCAGGGGTTAGTTGAGGAGTTTGGTGAAAGGAAGCAAATGAAAGTTCCATTTTTTGTGTTTTTCAGTGAAATATGTTGTTCCAGAGAGTTTTACAGACTTGTACGGTTTAGTACGGCCCTGAAACTTATATGGATGGAAATATAATTCAATTTATGAAGTTTTTTTTTCCTACCAAAAATTTTTAAAAGGTCGTTTAAGTGGTCTAATGGTCGAATCTTCCCAACAATCCTGTTCAGAAATTAAGGTTCCAATTTTGAAGAAAAAATCATATCTTAAGTTTCCACCATTGAAAACTCTTGAAAATTGGTTTTTAGGTCTTTTTTAACATGTTATTTGATATTCCAAAGTTTCAGGGGTGTATGTAAATGTTTGATATGGCTTCAAGGAAGCCCTAGGTTGGAAAAGAGTGATTTTGCATGAAAATGGTGGTTTAAAGCTAGGGTTTGTTAAAATAACATGAGAAAAGGTTGGGTGAAGCTTCCTAATGGTTGTGAAGACCTATTTATACTTTTTTGAAGTCATAAAAAAGAAAAATGGATTGGGAAATGTAAATTTTCTTGTTGAAGGGGTCTAAATAGGCCTAAATGCTGATTTGAACAATCTACTTTTAGAAGTTCACATTTTTGAGTTGTCAAAGTTGGGAAATGGTTTTGAATCAGTCATTTGCTATTGTTGAATGCGTTTTTATGATTCTACAAGAATTTTTGTGCCTTAACTCTATTTTGGTATCTTGAAATCAAGGAAATTGTCAAGAAAGTTGCCTTGTAGAATGGGTGAATGAGTTGAAACCCATTGTTGTGAAATATGTTCTAATAAGTTGAATTGTGAAATCCTCTTGCTCTACATAAAATTGGTATTAGATCCCAAAAAAAGGTTTGGGTTAGTGTTGGTTTTTGGTTTTGTGTGTTGGTTGTTTGCAAGTTAAAAAGAACCTGATTACTGCCAAGGAAAGGTAGTGAACAGTTGAATAGAAGCAAGGAGAGACTTGCTTATGAAGATGGATTTGGTGAGAAGATTGGGAATGCATTTTTTGGCAGAGGATGAGAGGAAAAAGAAGAAACAAGAGGAAAAAAGAGAAAGGAAGAGAAAAGAGGAAGAGATGAGGCAAAAGGAGATTACAAAATTAAAGCAAAGGATAGATCAATTACTCAAAAGAGTTACAAGTTGGCACTTGAAAATCAAGAAAGGGGTCACATGGCCTATTGAGAATATTATTCAAAGGAGAAAAAGATAAGCAAGGATGGCAGAAAATGAGGCAAAGGTAAATTTTGTTGAGAAAAGTAAGTTACAGGTTGAGATACATGATATTCAAATTATGTTTGAAGATGAACAAACTTCTTTGATTGCTAAAGAACACATTGATGTTGAGATGAATGATATGATTGTTGGTAATCAAGTAGTTGATGAAATTTTTGATGAACAAGTAGAGAAGGTTGTTGAGGTTGTTGATAAGGTTTGTAATGATCCTCAAGATGTTGTTGATAATAAGGTTGATAATGACAATGTTGCAGATTTGTTTGCTAATGAAATATATGCAAATTTTCAAGGATATGATGTAGGTTATATATGGTACTCTAATGATGAGAGTGAAGGTATAGATGATGTTGATGAGGTATATGCACAAGAAATGAACCTTTGGGACATGAAGACAACAAATGTAATAGAAGATTCAATGGTAAAGGTAGAAGGAGATGATGAAGAGTTGGTGCCTACACCTGTAGAAGAAGAGGACAAAGGTGAAATAGATTTATAGTTACAAATTGAGCCACCAAGGTATGAGAATGAGATATTTACTTCATTGTTTCATGATGAGACTAATGGAATTTTAAGTTTTCTCCAGGTAGAAGTTTGTGGTTATCTTGAGAGAACAGATGTAGAGACATTTTGGTTGATAGAGCAAAAGGAAAAACAAGGCATAGAGTGTATGGATGAGTGTGAAAATGCATAGGATGATATGATGATAGGAAGGCATAGTTCACTTCTTGCGCTTATGATTTCAAGGAAAACAAATCCATGGGTCAAAATGAAGATGCAAATTTTTATGATTGTAGGTGGTGAAGATTCATTTCTTTTTGTAGGTGCCTTACATTTTGCTCCCTCAAGGGACTTGAGTTTTTTCTTCAAGGGGAGAATGGTGCAGGATCACCTTGTTGCATTCAAGCCTCCATGGCCAATATATAAAATAATGTTTAAATAATGCTTAGGGGTAATTCAATAAGGTATTTCAAGACCATATTAATGTATTTGAGTCATTTGATAGGTATTTGGATAAGTTATGTAGTCATTTTGTCTAATTTGCAAAAAAAGTGTCAAATGTTGTTAAATGGCACATGAAGAGTCAATTGTCAAATTTTTAATAAGATTAAATGGTTTTATATGTTTTAGGGTACATTGGGACTATCTAATAGGATTTGAATTGTTTGGAGAGTCTTTGGAGTCAAAAATGCAAAAATTGCATATTTTGTAAAAAGTTGTTATATTGTAAAAATGCAAAAAAGTGCAAATGGTGGAGTCAAGTAGTTAGAAGGTTGGTTTGGATCAGTTATATGGGTTGGTTTTTATTTTCAAGGCTCATAAACAATGTTTATGGTCGAATTCATGGGTTAGTTGAATATTTTGGTGAAAGGAAGCAAATGAAAGTTCCATTTTTCTGTGTTTTTCAGTGAAATTTTCTGTTCCAAAGAGTTGTATGGACTTGCACAGTTTATTACAGGCCTAAAACTTATATGGATGGAAATATAATTCAATTTATGAAGTTTTTTTTTCTTACCAAATTTTTTTAAAAGGTTGTTTAAGTGGTCTAATGGTCGAATCTTTCCAATAGTCCTGTTCAGAAATTAAGGTTCCAATTTTGAAGAAAAAATCATATCTTAAGTTTCCACCATTGAAAACTCTTGAAAATTGGTTTTTAGGTCTGTTTTAACATGTTATTTGATATTCCAAAGTTTTAGGGGTGTATGTAAATTTTTGATATGGTTTCAAGGATGTGCTAGGTTGGAAAAGAGTGATTTTGCATGAAAATGGTGGTTTAAAGCTAGGGTTTGTTAAAATAACATGATACAAGGTTGTATGAAGGTTCCTAATGGTTTTGAAGACCTATTTATACTTTTTTGAAGTCATAACAAAGAAAAATGGATTGGGAAATGTAAATTTGCTTGTTAAAGGGGTCTAAATAGGCCTAAATGCTGATTTGAACAATATACTTTTAGAAGTTCACATTTTTGAGTTGTCAAAGTTGGGAAATGGTTTTTAATCAGTAATTTTCTATTGTTGAATGATTTTTTATGATTCTACAAGAATTTTTGTGCCTTAACTCTATTTTGGTATCTTGAAATCAAGGAAATTATCAAGAAAGTTGCCTTGTAGAATGGGTGAATGAGTTGAAACCCATTGTTGTGAAATATGTTCTAATAAGTTGAATTGTGAAATCCTCTTGCTCTACATCAGGGCCCTACATGATCATGTAGCCTTAGATGGAATGTTTCTAAGTGCCACAATTTCTGAGCAATCACTCATCGAAGTTTGCTACCCCTTTGTACTTTGGTCTCTTAAGAGACTTCACTGGTACAATCTAGCTTAGACCGTTTCGACATCTTTGGGTGTGAAAAATGACCTTTTATAGCATAAAACAACCCATCTAGATGTATTAAAATAGTCAGTTTGGTTGTACAATGAACATAACACAAGTTACACTACTTTGCAACTTTACACTACATGCAACTAACCCGTTTTCCATCAACTAAAAACTCTTCACCACAAGCATACAAATTGGAGCTATCAAAAACCAAGAGAGGTTATTATAGATGGTCCCTACATGATCAAACGGCCTTAGATGAAATTCTTCTAAGTGCTATGGTTTTTGAGTAATTTCTTGTCAAAGTTTGCTTCCCCTTTACACTTTGGTCTCTTAAGAGACTTCATTAGTACAATGTAGCTTAGATTGTTCTGACATGTTTGGGTGTGAAACAAGACCTTTCCTATCATAAACCCACCCATCCAAACATATTGGAACAATCATTTTGGTTGTACAATGAATAAAATGAAAATTACACCACTTTGTAACTTTACACTACATGCAACTAACCCATTTTCCATCAACTAAAAACTCTTCACCATGGAAAAAAAGACTTGGAGCTATCAAAAACCGAGAGAGGTTATTGTAGAGGGGCCCTACATGATAATGTAGCCTCAAAAAAATGTTTTTAAGTGCCACAATTTTCAAGTAATTGCTCATCAAATTTTGTTTCTCCCTTTGCACTTTGGTTTCTCCCTTTGCACTTTGGTCTCTTAAGAGACTTCATCGATACAATGTAGCTCAGACTATTCCAGCATGTTTGGGTGTGAAACAAGACCTTTCCTAGCATAAAACCACCCATCTAGATGTGTTGGAAGAGTCTGTTTGGTCAGACAATGAACAAAATGAAAGTTACACCACCTTGCAACTTTACACTACTTGCATTTGACCCATTTTCCATCAAATCAAAGTATTTTTAGAGCAAACTAACCTCCTTTTCATTGATGATAAAATATTCTTCTTATCTTTTAATTCCTTTTCTAAGTGGTTAATTTTAGTCTTTAGTCATTTTTTCTCCAATTTCAACACTTGCAACTATTTCTTTTGCAGTTGCAACATGACTATCGACACATTTTTCATCATCTCTACTATTGTTACCTATTAACACCCCCTAGTATTCATTTTCATGATCTTCTAACTTCTTTTTCATATCTTTTACTTTGAGTTTTAGATCAGCTACTCTGTCATCAATGCTTCTTCCTTATCATCTATTTCTAGTTGTATTTCCTCCATGGATGTCTTAAGTTCAATAATCTTTGACTTCATTTGTTCAAATCCACCATGTAATTCACAATTAGAAGACATTCATATGCATGTAACCTAATGCACCAAAGGTGCTATTGCTAGTATGTTCTATTTCCCTTAAATAAATATGAACCTAAGGGCTCTCTAAATAAAATTTAAGTTCTCCATGGAAGTCTTAATTTCAAGAATCTTTGACTTCATTTGTTCAAATCCACCTATAGCATCTCTCACTTTATTTTCATGCAAAATTATTACCAAATACAAAACCTCTTGATTCTACTTCTCCATTGCCATTTTACCATTCCACATATTGCATAGGCACCTTCCTTAAAACTTCTTGAGAGAAGGAATAATCTTTTTGTTAAAAACATTATCTATCTCATTTTCTTTAGTCTACTTCTTTTCAAGTGTTTTTAGAGAAAATTCCTTTTTCATTTCATATAGTCTAGTACTTGCTACCTACAGTTTTGCATTATCATTTTCCCATTACACATACTGCTCACGCACCTTCCTCAACTTCTCAAGAGAAGATTTCTTCTTTCATTTCATGCATTCTACTACTTGTACATCTAGTTATGCATTGTCATTTCCCCATTTCCTAGTTATGAAGGGTGGTTAAGGATATTTGGATATGAGGTGTTGAGATATGAGGAGAAGGGATATATTATTGAGGGATATGTAAAATTTACTCTCAATGGACCCATTTTAAGGTAAATAAGCCCAATCATAACAAGAAAGGTTGGATTATTTAATGTACTTGTATAAGGTTAGTGTTGCAATGTAGATTATTAAGAGACATAATAAAAGATTAAGTGTTGTGAAGCCAACAGATATATATTAAGCCTTAGTAAAGATCACACATACCTGGAGTCTGGCATATGTAACTTTAAAAATCTTTTTGGAATTAAATTCAACCCAATGATGCTTGTGGAATTCTTTATAAAATATCCAACTTTAGCTGATGTGAAATTCACAAATGCATAGCCCGAATTACATATATTTCTGCAAACCAAAATCAAGTTAATCTAGTTATTAGTTGAAAGCTTTTAAAACTCATTAATTTAACTATAATTATCAATGAAAAGTGATTATCTAATATTTTAACCTACTTGAAATCTATAGGAAAGTAAAAAAAATCATTTTCCAAGAGAGGCTCATCCCCCTCCATGATGTTCTAGTTGCACTACATGCAGTGACTGTCCAACATTTTTAGAATCATATCTAGATTGCAAACAAATAAAACATGATAACTATCATCATTAAATTTTGAAATGAAGTTTTCAAATTAGGTAAAGAGAAATAGCTAAAACACAGTATTTCCACTTTCTAGCATTCTACGTGATACGAAATGACATGATAAGACCAAGATAAGGGGCACTTACTCATATTTATTGGGACATTAGAGTTACCTATATTTTGGTTTTTTTCCATAGTATTACTATCATGGTGCACGTGCTAATGCTTGTTGCTGCAATTTGTAGCTTTCTAAAGACTGTGGATGACTTTTTTCACTATTAAATTTTTCCTAGTATAGGGAGGATCAAACACTAATGACAAATAGTTATTTGTATCACAATCAAGCCTGGCATACATGTATGAGAAATTGCAACTCCCTTGGAATAAATGTATGTGAAATGTGGAAGCATGGACAAGGCATGTGAATTTTTTGACAAAATGCATCAAAGAGATATGTCAAGGATTAGAATAATTGTAGGATATGCACAAAATCGAAAATGTATGGAAATGTGGTAGCATTGACAAGGTAGTGAGCTCACTACCTTGTCAATGCAATAGCAATGACAATGTAGTGAGCTCACTAGCTTGTATATACTACCGCCCAAACATATAATCTGCCCAATATTCATATGTAAAATTGGAACCAAAACATATGAAAACTTGAAATATAGAAACGAAAGGTCTTAGTATCAACTAATCTTGATATGCATACTTAGAAATTTTAATACAAATTAATGTGCATACTTACAAATTAATATGAACCAATATGCATACTTACAAATTAATCCATTGAACCATTTGGGTCTTCTCTACTCTTATTGTGTCAAATATTTCCTCATGGTCATACTTAGACACCTTCCACAAGGTCTTGTTCAAAAGTCTACCCCCATATTTGATCAAATGAACATTGGATATCATGACAAGGTTCAAGTAATTAAGAATATTTTGATGTGTGTCAAAGTCCAGAAACAACCAAACTTTACTCACTCTTATGTGGTTACCTTCTAAGCCTTGTTTTAGTAAGAATCACCAAGTCTATAGGGTATTCAATGTTTTCTCCATCTATAACTGGGCCCTCCAATTTCTTTTTGGCATCAACACAATGATATAAGTAATAATTTTTTCCCTCTTCATTGTCTTCATCTACAATAACTACATAAGCATGCCCTACATTGGTATGTGCAACAAATTAGATGAAATTAGTCAACATTACAAAAACACTACAAAGTAAGATAACATTATGAATTTTAAAAACTATGCAAGTAGATATATTACTTGGTTGAACTAGATCTAATATGTGGTCAAATTCAACCGATCATTCCATCTGTGTCAATTCCAGTGCCATTGAGGGCCGATACGTGTCATGTGGGATAAGATTACTTAACCACCATTCATCAACCCACTCCTTTGACTTGCACTCATTCCAGGCTCCCATTTTACATTAAGAACAAAAGCATGCCATCTTCTACATATGGATACTCCATGAACCTGCATTTGAGCTTCTGAAAGAGTGTAGCTCACTTGAACTTATCCATGTATAAATATCCTCATATGGTGCAATGTTAGTATCATATATCAACCAAAAAAATCTATGAATTGAAGACTTATCTTCATTACCTAGACCCATCAAAGCATTACACCACTCGATGATTGATTTTTCATCTATCAATTTTGTATTGTCTTTATACTTTAACTCTTCTCATGCTAATTCTCTTTTGATACATGCTCCTACACCATCATGCTCCCACTTTCCATGCCCAACCTCACAAAAGTTCCACATAAGTTGAACACCTGTAATAACATGCATCCTGCTCAACCAATAGAACATCTATGATTTCTTGAATTATGGTGCATAGTTATCCAACCATATTATATGTTGACTGTATGCTATGCCCCTCCTAGCCAAATCATTGTAGAACAATTGAAAGAAAACTTATATGAAATATGTAGAATGTTTGTGATCATCACTAATGTAAAAGTGGTACTTCCTCAATACCTTCATGTTATCCTTTGTGCTATTAGTTGTATTAATGAATGCTATGTGCATAAATATAGAAACTTGTGTGTAGTTGTAATATTGTGATTGCACATCACACTATGGTTGTGGGATGTAGTTATCTACAAAGTTGATGATTGAAACAATTCTACCAAGTGGAAGGTATCCTTTCATAACTTGAATTACAATTCCAACCATCAAGCTCTATGGGTATACCTTGCATACTCATACACTATGTTATCACGAAATGTAGACATAAACTAACACACTGGAATATTTTGAATAACCAAATCACACCTTTTTGCTTCTTTACCATCTTTTGTATTGTAGGCCACTATTTTATACTTGTTGAACTCTACTAGTTTCTTTCCAATCGCGTGTGTTATTTCCATAGACTCACATATTGGCATACGTTGCAAGCCACCATAATGTTGACATGTGCCATCCAAACATAATTTCCTTTAGAATATTTGACCTTCCTCTCTTTTACATAAAATTGTTGATATGAGGTGTCTTGAAGATTTGGTGGGGTATGTGTGCCACAATCTTGTAAAACATTGTTAGTATGCAAATCTAAATATATTATAGAATGATAAACATCAAAATGGTTAATGTGTCAACAAAAAGTGTATACTTTGCTTGATTTGGGAATAATTGATGACAAATTGGACTTAATGAGACCTTTATTTGGTGTTGTGAGGTGTCTACACATTCACATTAGGTCTTGGGCCCTTGTAAATTGAATAAAATACATTTATTGATGTCTTGTAAGAGTGTTGTAAGGTATTGTAACACATCTTTACACTTTTCTAGGACCATAATGTTATAATTCACCTAAATAACCTTACCAAGACCTATTTCAAAGTGTTGTAAAGTCTTATAACAAACTTTCACACTTTCCTAGGATTTTCATCAATATTTACACCTTTATTATCCTTTACATGGCCCCTTTATGCACTTGTAGGCCTTAATTAAGTGTCTTGTTGAAGAAGAACTCGGTAAACAACATTTAATAGATCTTAATCTCCAACATCCACTTAAAATTTCCTAGGTGGACTAAGTTGCCACCTTGGGGGACTTAGTCGTATGTGGCACAAAATCAAAATTAATTCAAATTTCTTTTGGGTTTTTATTCTTTAAGACCTAAGGTCAGCCTATGATGATGTATTTACGGGAATTAAGGAATTGATGAGCCTAGTTTTTGGTCTAATTTTGGGTAGAATCTATAGTTTATTTGCTGATAGATGTCATGGACTTTGATGTTAAATGTCAATATTTTCATAATATTTCCCTCAAACCATTGACATTAGACTCAATCCTATCTCTGCAAGCTTTAATGACATTTGGTATATTATGTGGACTATCTATATTGATTTCGCATGTGGTTAATGAATGTTCCTTAAGGTGGTTATAGATGTGCAGTTATTATGCTTACTGATTTTACCATGCAGATTTAATATACTAAGACACCGCCAGTTGGGCATGCACTATAACATCCAACAAAGGAATCACTCCAATTCAAAGGAGGCCAACGATAGAAGATTATTCATGCAACTAAACATAGCTACCTTGTAGTGGACTTTAATGATCGAGCATGCATGGGCATTACTACTAAGCTGAATTTGTGTTTGGACCTACATATTTGACTAGATTCCATGCACGTGTAACCGCCATCGCTCCATTTCCTCTGTTTTCCCTAAATGGCGTCCTCCTAGTCATGGAGTTTACTACCTCGTTTAGTTGTTGGTATAAATAATGATCTGCTGCTCCTTCTTCAGGGTTGCACTATTTGATATTGTACTTGAACTCTCCAGTTTTCAGTAATATAGATACATTACTCTTTTGTACTCATGATTCAAAGTGAATAAAATAAAGTTCTGAGTTCGAGCATATGAGTTTTCATTAGTTTTAGAGGATACTTATCCAAGGGGGTCCACTTCGTGAGTAATCCATCTTCTTAGTTTAACATTAGTTTAGTATTACTTGTTTAGTATTTGGAAATATGGTACTGATTGTTTCTACAACTACTAGAATTTCATTCTATGACTGTTCCTATAGCCAAAGCAGACAGAACAGTGTCCTGTTTGTTGCTATGATTTTTACTCTTGTTGTGCATTTCATCTTAGCATAGTCATTGATTGATGTTCAACATTTGTTTCATTTCTTTTCAAGCAATTTACTTCCAGTGTTGTGTGTTCCTTAGCTATAGAATGAAATGGCTACTTTGAGTTCCTAGTGTACATATTGTGCTAACCATTTCAAGTTCACATCCCTGGGTTGAGAAGTTAAATGCACCTTTATGATGGTTGAAATGGTTGTTCAGGTTAGATGTCCAATCTCTAAATCATGACTGTAAAGGCTTAGTTATTAAGATCATTGTAGGAGACCAACAAGAATAATTGTGTATAAATAAGGGTTTTTCCCCTCATTTTTCCATCTCCTAACTCATCTTAAGTCATAACTCTTTATCATTCATCAATCATCATGTTCTCAATTCAAGCAAACTAGGGTTTTATCATTGCAAGACATCAAGATAGCTTCATAAAACATTCAAGGGTAGATTCTTCAAATATTGTTGTAGAAATTCAAGATCTATCACCATGGAAAGGCACTAACTCCATTGTTGCATGCTTCATTATCTCATTTCTTCATTTTGGTTTAATTACCTAAAAAGGTGTTTGACCAAGGCAAACCCCCATGCCCTAACATGCAACGTTTCTCCTTCTTGTCTTGTGTGCTTGTAGATTTAGGAACTAGAAGGATTTGAAGATCATTGAAGATTAGGTTGAAGATTCATCGAAGACATATCCTTGTTGAAAAAATCAAATTATCAATAAAAAGTCACCTTCAGGCTCAAAAATCATAGTTTCAAAAGTGGACACCTATGGGAATCCAGAGTGCAAACCCAGGTCTTCCGTTTCCACTTCTGAATTTTTAGAAATTCAGAAGTGGAATAAGTCGCCGCCAGTGGTGACTTAGTCCCACTAAACTTTTTTTTGGAAATTTCTATAGATTTGGATACCCATTTGGCCGAAATAGGCTTCAAAGTAGTTTTCCAGAATTTTCCTGAAAGTGGACTAAGTCACCTAGATTAGCACAAGTGTCCCACCAGGCTTACAAAATAGAATTTCTAGAATTTCAAAGTTGCTTCAATTCTACAACACACTTCCAGGAGCACACCTTTTGTCTTACAATTTTCTATTTGGTTTTATTTGCATTTCTAGGCCATTTAGTTCATGTTTGCATATCACAATGCATTTTCCAACACTTTGTATTTCTTAGGTTTTACATTAATAATCATCTTTCTTTTTCAGTTTATTGCACTTAGGAAATTAAATTTATATAAATTTCATCCATCATTACATTAATCTTGAGTGTAGACATTAGCATTTTGGCCCATCTCTCTCCTTTTAGGTGAAAAATCCTAGAAGTGCAAGAGAGCATTTGGTTTGCAAAAATCATTGTTTACAGTTAGAAAATTCAATATGTAATCTACAACAAAAATTAGTGCGTTTGTGATTTATCTTAACATAATTTTTTTTTATCATTTCAAAATATCTTTGATAAATTTTAATATGAGGATACTCTAGAAATTTATGAAAAAGTTGTGTTTGAATTGTAACCAAAAAATGCTTTGGATGTGGCTCACGGTTTCGACTACTGAATCTCCTTCTTACCACATCCCTTTGATTTTGGATATATTATTGTTTAATTATTCCAAAATTCTTCAATTAGTGATCTTAATGCTTCAACAATTGGTTTATCTTTTTCGTGGTAGTCTCCCCGAGAATTCCTATAATCTAGTGGAATTGGTACCTCAATTCTTTGGTTCCTTTGAATGGCTCTTGATAATTTTTTTTATTAATTCTCAATTCTTGACTCATATTTATAATTATATGAGCTTTCCTCATTTGACTACTTACAATTTTCTATGTAATAATGCATTGTGTGACATTACTATCTTTTGAGTGTGAGGTCTTACCCACACTCTCATATGCACTCATTAGATTCTTCATAATAGTTTTTTCACTTGAAGCATCTGATGTTCTCAACCAAATAATCTTCATGATGGACCTCTACTTTATACTTTTCATCATTTCAATAATTAGTTGAAATCTTGTAGTCTCATTTAAATTTTCAAAGAACACTCTCCAAATCTTATAAGCATATCTTCTACAAGTGCATTTTGGAATATTACTTTGAATTGGCTGAAAAATATTCTCATCAATATTAATCAAATACTTTGGATTAATATGCAAAACTCTAGGTGGTTTTCTCAAAGGTAAATTCATCTCAACATAAGGAATTTCATCAATATTTGAATTAGATGGGCTAGATGGTGTACCATTGATCGAGGATGGAATAGATGATGTACCTTGAGGTTGAGATGGGATGATGGCATACCTCCTTCCTCACATGTGAGTGATGATGTAAGTGTGTGTCTCCAACTACAATATTCAAATTTCTCATATCACGAAGGTTTTTCATTCGTTCCCTTTATGCCGCAAATTCCATATCTCTTGTTGATGGTTGAGGTTCCTCTTCAATTGGTAGGTCTTTGACAATTGTTTCCAATTTCTTCTTCTCACGATTTTCCCTCATATATGCTACTTTCTTTGCATTCTTAACATCTATCTCTTCATGTGTTGGTTTCATCCTTGAACATTTACTCGGCATGACAGATAATTTTATCTATAGCCTGATAAAGAGAAAAATATTAGTTCCTAAAAAATGAATCCATACAAATAAATGAAATATTTCATTCAACCCTTCATACAAAATACTTACAATCATCTTGTAGAAGAGTAAATTTCGCTCAACCATAATGAATAAACGAGTGCAATAAGAACACAAGGAAAATGGAAACCTAATTTTTTTTTGAAGTATTTCTACCTTGTAAGAATTTATTGAATGTGACTTTTCTCTAGCCATTTTCTAGCCTATGACCTACCAATATAATGTCCATAAATATACATGTATGCAAAATGTGGTAGCATAGACAAAGCTCACATGAATTTTTTGATGGAATTCCTTAAAGAAATGTGGTCTCAGGGAATGTCATGATTACAAGATAGGCACAAAATAGATTTCTTAGAAGAAATTACAAAATTTTAAGAAAATACAATTGGCTTGACTATAAATCCAAATTCCACAACTTTTGACTACATCCTACCTTTGGAAAAAGGTATGAGAATAAATCAAAACATTAAAAGAAAGGGGTATTTTTGTCAAATTTTATAATTACATCTCACTTGGCAACAATGTATGAGAAATGTGGAAGCATGGACAAGGCATGTGAATTGTTTGACAAAATTTTTTGGTAGACATGTATGAAAAATGTGGTGGCATAGACAAGGTAGTCAGTTGTTTGAAAAAATTCCTCAAAAAAATGTGATCTCATGGCTCAAAGAAATGTGATCTCATGGTGATGTACATCACTATGAGACCACATTTCTTTGAGGCATTTTTTCAAACAACTCACTACCTGGTCAATATGGTAGCACAAATAAGGTAGTGAACTATTCAAAAAATTCCTCAAAGAAATGTGATCTCATGGTGATGTTGAGACCACATTTATTTGAGGCATTTTTTCAAACAACTCACTACCTTTTCAATGTGGTAGCATAGACAAGGTAGTGAGCTGTTTGAAAAAATTCCTCATAGAAATGTGGTCACATCACCACGAGACCCCATTTCTATGAGGAATTTTTTCAAACAACTCACTACCTTGCCTATGCTACCACATTGATAAGGTAGTGAGCTATTTGAAAAAATTCCTCAAAGAAATGAGGTCTCACGATGATGGACATCACCATGAGACCACATTTCTTTGAGGCATTTTTTCAAACAACTCACTACCTTGCATACACTTTTGCTTACTAGTATGAGACCTCATTTCTTTGAGGCATTTTTTCAAACAGCTCACTACCTTCTATACACTTTTTCTTACTACTATGCTTTGATATATTTTTTCCATGCATCCATATTTTGGTTGAAAGCACATGTTTTAGGCTTTTAACCATAGCAACAAGGGGACCTTGGAATGGGGTATGGAATCTATCAAAACATAAAAGGGGGGATTTTCATGAGTGTTATGGTTGCAATTTCCTTAGTAGACACATGCAAAATGTGGATGCATAGACAAGGCACATGAACTATTTGAAAAAATAACTCAATGAGATATGTCCTTGTGGACTACAATGATTACAGGATATGCAAAAAATGTAAAATGTATGGAAAATTTGGTAGCATAGACAAGGGAATGAATTGTTTGGAAAAAATCCTCAAAGAAATGTGATCTCATGGTGATGTCCATCACCATGAGACCACATTTCTTTGAGGCATTTTTTCAAACAAATCATTTCCTTGTCTAACATTCTTCATAAAATGCTTTGGTAGAAATGTATGGAAATGTGGTCTCATGGTGGTGTCCATAACCATGAGACCAAATTTCTTTGAGGTATTTTTTCAAATAGCTCATTTCCTTTTCTAACATGTTTGATAAAATGCTTTGGTAGACATGCATAGAGAAGGCACAAGAATTGTTTGATAAAATGCCTCAATGACATATGCCCTCATAGACTACAATGATTGTAGGATATGCACAAAATTATTTTTTTGAAAAGGCTCTATAAAATTTCAAGCAAATATAATTTCTAGGTGTAAAACCAAATTCCAAAGCATTTTCGAATATCCCTGATGCCTATACCAAAATGGAAGCTTTGGAAAGGGCTATGCAAATCCATAAAAAAGGAATGAGAAATGATGTATTATATTACATATTTATAACTAATCTTGTAATTGTGTATAAAAAATGTGGAAGCATACACAAGGTAGGTCAATTGTTTAACAAAATGCCTCAAATAGATGTGGTTTAAAATGTAATTGGCAAGTGTAAAGAATTGTGTAGTTTAAAATGTGTCAAGCGGGGTTAATTTTATAATGAGAAACAAACAATTTGGTGAACATGGAATATGCATAAAAGAAAAATCAAAGCATTATATTAAGCATGTATGATAAGGGATGAAAAAGAAACATAATAGAATTGAGGAAAATGTAAAGAAAATGTGTAAATACTTGGCATACCTAAAAAATTATAGAGATTTGAATGGAGGAACTACCCAACTATGTAGTCCTTTTTTCTTCTGAATCAAACTCCTCAAAAATTTGAGGTTTTCACAAGCTTGCTTCCTTTTCAACGTTTAATTATATATCACTCAAATACAATTACTAACAACAATACAAATAACCAATGTATAATGTTAAATTCCTACAACTCAATCACAATTAACATTGCAACAATACAAAATGTGAGACTTGAATTGATATCTATCAAATTTAATGGGAAAAATATGTTATTTCCTCCTTTGTAAGTTGGAAAACTAGAGAAAGGTGGTCAAAAGTTCATGCAAAGGTGGTAGAATGTGAAAAAAAATCATGTGCACTTCCCAACAACATCAAAAAGCTTTTTTTTGTCAAAACACACACATAACTAGAAAAATAATAGAACATGTGGGCTTGGATCATGGGTGTGATGACTTTTTTACCTTTTTTAGAGCAAGCAAAAATGCAAGCACATTTTTTCTTGTTATACAAAATGACTATATCTCAACTTCTTCAAAATGTGCTCGCATTATGAAAATGTTTATTTTCTAAAGGTTTCCTCTCTCTATCTCTCTCTCCTTAGTCATCTATCACTTCTTAGCCATCTATGTCTCTCACTTAACCCTAAAACCTATCCCTAAACCCCCAACCCTACACACTATGCCTTAAACCCTAATCCCTCAACCTTATACCCGTAAACCCTTAAACCCTAAACCCTAATCTCTCTCTATCTCTCTTTGTCTCACTCTCTATCTTTGTCTCTCTCCATCTCTCTTTATCTATCTCTCTATCTTTGTCTTTGTATGTCTCTCTATCTCTCTCTTCCTCTCTCTATCTATGTCTCTTTGTCTCTTTATGTCTATATATATCTCTCTATCTCTCTCTTTGTCTCTATCTCTCTATCTGTCTCTATCTCTATCTGTCTCTATCTCTATCTGTCTCTATCTCTATCTATCTCTATATCTATCTCTCTATCTCTGTCTTTTTCTCTGTCTCTCTCACTCACTCTCTCTCCCTATCTCTTAGGTCTCTCCCTCCCACCCCACCTCTCTCTCTTAGGTCTCTTGATCTAGCACCACACCTAGATAACTCTCTCTCTCTCACTCCCTCTATCTCTCCCACTCCCTCTCTCACTCTCTCTCCCTCCCACTCCCTCTCTCCCTCACACTCCTTCTATCTCTCTCATGCACACATACACACACACTCACTCTCTCTATCTCTCTCCCACTCCCTCTCTCTCCCTATCTCTCAAGTCTCTCTCTTTGTCTCTATCTCTGTCTCTGTCTCTATCTCTATCTGTCTCTATCTCTATCTGTCTCTATCTCTATCTTTCTATCTCTATCTCTCTATCTCTGTCTTTGTCTCTGTCCCTCTCACTCACTCTCTCTCCCTATCTCTTAGGTCTCTCCCTCCCACCCCACCTCTCTCTCTTAGGTCTCTTGATCTAGCACCACACCTAGATAACTCTCTCTCTCTCACTCCCTCTATCTCTCCCACTCCCTCTCTCACTCTCTCTCCCTCCCACTCCCTCTCTCCCTCACACTCCCTCTATCTCTCTCATGCACACATACACACACACTCACTCTCTCTATCTCTCTCCCTATCTCTCAAGTCTCTCGCTGTAGTACTGTACCTAGATAACTCTCTCTCTCTCCCTCCCTCCCTCCCTCCCCCCTCTCTCCACTACCTCTCTCTCACTCCCTCTCTGGCACTCCCTCTCTCTCAACTCCTCTATCTCTTCTCTCAAGTATCTACCTCCCATCTCTCTCCTCTCTAGTACCATACTTTCTCTCTCTCACTCCCTCTCTCTCACTCCCTCTCTCTCACTCCTCTCTCTCTCCCTCTCTCTCTCCCACTCCCTCTCTCTCTCCCTCTCTCTCCCATTCCCTCTCTCACACACACTCCTCCCTCTCTCTCCCCATTTCTTAGGTCTCTCCCACCCCCTCTCTCTCTGGTCTCTCACTCTAGCACCTTACCTGGATAACTCTCTCCCTCTCCCTCTCCCTCCATCACTCTCTCTCTATCCCTCCAACCCTACCTAGATAAGTCCCTCTCACACTAACCCCTTCTCTCCCACTCCCTCTCTCTCAGGTCTCTCCCTCCCATGCGCTCTCCCTCTCTCAGGTCTCACTCCCTCTAAATACATACATACATACATATAAGCAAACATGAATACATATAAGCATCCATACATACATACATACAAGCATACATACATATGTACATACAATCTTACATACATATACATGCATACATACATACAGCATGCATGCATGCATGCATACATACAATACATACATACATACATACATACATGTAATAGAAGCATACATACATAAAAATATATACATATATTTAATAGACTAGCATTTAACACAAAGCAAGAAATAATGTGATCACGTTATAATGTGTTTGTATTATAACATGCTCATGTTATGTCTTGCTTAGGCAACTCTTGAGCACAAACAAAAAAAAAAATGTCAAAACCATGAAATAATGTGAGCATGTTATAACATAGTCGTGTTATTTCTTTCTTTGGGAATCCCAAAGTATTAGGTTTGGTATATCCTTTGGATTACCAACCCAAAGGCTTAGATTTCCTTTCCAATGTCCAAAGACGTGTTTTTGCATATTCTATAAGATTTCACATAATCACATTTGAGCTAACTGTCGGGTTTGCATGTGTTTCAAGGTTAAATAAATCAAACACCTGGGTAATGTTAGGCTCTCTCTTAGCTATTTAACAATGCAATTTTTTTCACATTTTAACAATATTAAGCCTTTCACTTTTAATTCCTTTTGTTTGTGTGTCCATTTTTTTGGTAAAAACCAATGTTTGGTATTTTTTCATTATAAATTAACCGTTCATTGAAATTTTAATTAAATTACATTTTTAGAAAATATACTCCATTCTACACATTAAAAATAAAATTATTTTCAATTAGTTTTCAAAATTTATAGGGGTAGCACGATCAAAATTCTATTTTTAGGATGTGTCCACTTTGAAAATTAGTAAAAAATCAAATATTCATTAAAAATTATTGGAAAAATTGGGCATAAACTACACACTGTTAGCTAATTTCTCACTGAAGTGATTTTAAAAATACCAAAAAAAGGTTAACCTTTTGAGGGAACCATAAATGTTGCTATGTTATATTTTTTTGACAAAAACAACACCAATTTTTGTGGCTCCCTCTTTTGAACCCCTTATATTTGTTAAAAAAAATAGTAGTTTAGAAAGTAGACTTAGAGTAGTACTATCCTTGTTTTTTTTGCATCTAATTTTTTTGAGTGTAACTATCCTCAATTTCACATCCAAGGTTAGTATTTCCTAATTTCAGAAAAAAGTGGCCACTTAAGACCCCTTTTTGGCCCCCCATCTTTTTGCACTTACCCATGTAAGGAATAAATCTAATTCATTTAGAGCAATCTAGGAGAGAGAAATGAATCTATAGAGCACATCTACCACTCAATTTTAAAAGGATAAAAATAATACATCAACATCACATCATTATTAGTTGAATATTACAAGCTTTCTTGTTGTCTTCAACATTGGTTCATCATTTTTGGGTTAATATGATTAGGGATATGACAAATGAGAACACAACCTTTTTCAATTTAGTAGATTCCCATAAGGTGTTTGCAAATATTGCTAGTTCCTTGCTATGATTTAGATATCAGAAGATTGAGATGAACTATTTTATATCATCATATTTCTAATAGTTTAGTTTCATGGGATTAGGTCTAGGTATACATGTCAGTTCACTTTTGTAGGCACATGTTTGAACTTGAGTGAAACATATATAATTCACAAATCTTGATACACATTTAGAAAAAGCCTTAATTTTAGTGCATTCCTAATAACATTCTTGACATCAACAACTTTTTTCATCAATAAACCTTGAGCTAAGTATTTCACTTAATTCATTTAAATTTTACATTTGATTTAATATCGTAGACATTGAAAAATTTCCTGAATGATATCATACACTCGAATATGGTATACTAACATCATTTCCTCTCGAAACCCTACCTCTTTTCTCTTAATTAAATGAATTAGTCTAGCTAATTAATTAATTGCATCATTTTCATCTATTAACCTAATGCATTTAATCAGGTTAATTCACCCTATTTCATGCTAACACTTCATCTTATTAATTAAATAAATCAAATTATTTAATTAAATTTCATTTTCACTTTTCCCCCTTTCATTAAATCATTTAATTTAATGAAAATCACTTTATTCCTCTAATTCCCCTAATTTCATGATTAAACCCTTGTTAAATTAGAAATTATCTAACTAATCCAATTCCTCGCACTTGCAAAAGAATATTCCTCTGCACATTTTAATTAACTAAATATCATTTTTCCTCACCCATGAGAATATTCCAAAGGATATTCTCTCTCCTGCAATCATTTGAAAAAGGGATATTCTCACTTGGCTTCTTGAGCAAGGTAAACTTGAAACCTCTTGAGCAAGTTAACTTTTGACCTCTTAAACAGGTCAAATTTGGCTTATCTTGTATTCTCACCCATTGATTAGGATCCATGATCCATGCCTCTGCTTTCCTCCATCCTTGACCGTTGACTAGATTTTTCAATATCAACCCTTCATTTCTCATTTTCTTACCTATAAATAGAACACTATTTGGAGACAAATGGATCCATCTTTCAATTGCAAACTTATGCTATTGAATTCACTCACACTCACACTCATACTTTACTCGCATTTAGCATATTTTAGTTCATTTTTAGTTGCATATTAGTTTTAAGCTTCCATTAATGGCTTACATGCATGCATCTTAGCTTGTTTATAAATTAGGGTTTGAATATTTTAGCTTAAATATCACTTAGATTAGCTTATAAATTTCATACTTAGATCATTTTTAGCACAAAATCATGTTAATTTAGCTTGCATCATGTTTTCATCCACATATCACAACAGTTTCATCTTTCCTCTTCAATAGAATCGATTGGAATAAGCTCACTAATCATGGGATTGGGAAAGGGTCATTTTTCCACATCAACACGACACTAATCCCAAAATGCGATAAGTTTCAAATGGGTTAGAATAGAAATTTTAAATGCTTTCACAGTTCATAATTCTTAGTTTCAATAAATTTTTAGCTTAACTTTCTATTTGATGGATCTTGTTTAGATTGAGTACTGTTGGCTTTGTTATGCTTTGATTCATCATGGATCAAGTGTAATCGGACTACAGCAATAGTCCTTGGTTGACATTCTAGCACTAAAAGGAGGGAAAACCATTAATTTAATAAATTTCTATCTCAATTTCTGTTCGCTTTGACTTTTGTAGGAAAGAGTGACACCCAACTTAATTTTAGTGACACCTTTATAGAGCATTGCCATATAGTAGCATTATCATCATTTCAAACAATGACACCTATTTAATGCACCAATGTCAATTAAAAAAATAGTGACACTAATACTTTATTGGGGAATCGAATATTTGTAAACAACAATGCCCAACCAAATAGCGACACTATTGTGCTCTTTGGTTTTTTCTACAGAGTGACACCCTTATTCACTAGAGTGACACTATCTTGTATAGTGGTGCCCAACTTTGGTAAGAGGTTTATTGAACATTTTTCAGCATGTGTTTTTATTTTTTTGATTCATCACAGTACTAACATGCCTCTAACATTGTTCTAGTTGTTATACTAATAGGGTTTTTTAGGATTGGACAACAAGAAGTTAAAGTGAAGAAGCATTCTCTTATCAAGATTTTATGATTGTAACAAGTGTTTGACGCTTTGGGGCAATTATAACCTAATTTATTATTCTTTTTACTTTACACTCTAGGACCACACTATTTTTCAATTGGCTTTTAAAAAGAATGCTCAAATGAGACTAAAATTGAACCCTCATGTCATGATTGTCTCTTGGGTTTTAAAATTGAACAAGGTAACTTAACATTTCCTTTGGTGCATAAAATGAATTCATCTTAGCTTTAGTCAGTAAAATGAATCAATCTCTTCTTTGCTATGACACACTTGTAGTGTGTATCCAATCCCCTTGTGCTTCATGCATTCTTGGGTGAAGACAAACACTCAAAGTGTACTTCGTTGTTTATGTGCACTTATAGTATGTATCCAATCCCCTTGCACTTCGTGTGATCTTGGGTGAAGAGAAATACTTAAGTACACTTATGCTTTGTGTCACCCTTAAGAGAGGACTTACTATGAGACACACCCCGCAACGAGAAACTCATAGGCAAGTACTTGCAAGCACGTTTATCGATGGGCTATATTAAAGGTTGGGAAATCATGAGAAAGTACCTTATATCCTAGACTATATAATATACTACACCTAGTACCATGCCTTAAGTGGAACAAGAATGGTAGTAAGAGCCTTAAGTGGTAAATTGGGCATGTATATGTTGGGTGTTCTTGGTTTGTTACTAAGATCCAAATTGTTTTAGTTGCCAAAAATCCTTAATGCTTGTTGGTGCAAGAACGGTCATTCTGAAGATGCCCCACATCTAAACTATTTATTGTTGAAACTAAAAAATACTTAGGACCTTAGGATCTTCAAGATTTTAAGATTTGGTTGTCTTGAGAAGTGTGTGTTGTAGAGGGGAGCCAGTGTCACCAAATCCGTAACTATTCACAGTATCTTAGTGTTTGTAGAAATCTGAGTGGGGAATCAACAAGTATGGCCATTTAAACCTATTATTGTAAATGATTGTGAGTTAGTTTAATACATTTCTTGGTTCTAAAATGTTACAAAACACTCACTATCTTCTTCAAAATTTCAAACACTTTGGCTTAAATATGGATACCTTTTGAAATAGCCTTGATATTACTGCTTGTCCTAAGGGTTTTTATCTTTAGAGATTTCTAAATATCTTGACCTATATCTCAATCCATGTTTTCCAAAGACAACATAGGAAATTATGACTTCAACCTCATTATTCTTACAAAATGGACATTGTGAGAGTTATGATGTTTTTTGACATAAAAATTTAGTTTGAAAACATAATCAAGACAAATGTTTGTTGTAAAATAAATTCATTTAAGCAAGATAAATTGATAATTGAACAGACTAATTTCTCATGTTGAACAACCTAATTTTACAAGTGTTATCATTCAACCAAAATTTGAACTCATTAACAAAGAACAACCAATCTCATTAGTAATTTGAGAAGCTTCACTTTTGAAACAAAAGAAACACCTACCCAGTGGAGAAACACAACAACAATCTTAGACGAAGAAGAGGAACACACTAATATTGACGCTAGAAGGCCCACATTACCACCACCCGCGTAGTAATAAATATCTTCCTTTCTTCCATAAACTTGAACTTTTCCTAAATGATCTCACGTAAAGTCAAGATCCCTAAAAGAAGGTCTATAGGCCATCATTTCAAACTTAGGCATCTTAGTCCAAAAGATTTCAAGAAACACTTTTTGGCACTTCACGAAACCAAAACTAGGTTGGTATACAATTTCTACAAATGTGCTTCAAGGAACAATCCAAACTTGTATTCCTTCTATTGCTATCAGAATCTTGGTCTTTTCCATCACTTTCAATTTCTCACATAATCATTAAGTCTTTAGGAGTTGAAAGCTTTAGAGGTACACATTGTTTCTCACTACCTTTGAATGATCTATCACAAAAAAAATCTGTAGGGAAAGATCTACATGCTTCCATTACAGATGTAGGTATCGTAATTCAAATTTTGGTAGGAAGTGGGCCTTAATACTTTATCACAATTGTAACCTCTTGTTAAGAAACTATTACGCTTGATCTAGGAGGAACGAACCAAATTTACATACCCACATCCATAGTCTTTAGGATTTGAAAGTTTTAGAGGTCTAACATCATTCTCACTACCTTGGTCTTAGAAAACAAAGGTTCATTCTAATTCAACATTGGGTCAAGCACTTCATTCACCCCTCAATCAAATTTCATCCTTCACTTCACCTATCTTTGCAAAAAATTTGAATACACCAACATATTTTGACTTTGAACATTAATCAACCCAAAACCATAACTTGGCTATTTTGTATGTGAAATGAATCCTTTCCCATGCATTTAGGTAAGCTAGTTATGAATCTTGAACTAGTCTATCTTTAAGATCACAAGTCTACCCTAAATATTTGCAAGTTCATCGGCATCCCCTATCCAAACATCAAAACATTAAGTGTAAGTTAAAAGTGTTGTCCCAAAATGTTTGTAAACATCACTCTTCACATCACCCATCTTTTCATCCCCCACTATCATCATTGCTCCAAAAACACTTAGAGAATCCCTTTTACCTAGATTTGAGTCAACTAGAGAGTTCAAACATTACAAATCACAACACAACTCTCCTAAAGGTGACATAAAATTTATGGTAAAGATGAGATCACAACACAAGAGAATCATGGAGAAAACCAAAGTCACATTTACCTCAAGTGATCCAAATCCTTTAGAATTTGATTTGATAAGTCAAGTTACCCCATCAAAACAACCATCATCTCCATTAGGACCATATTAGATAGAGGACAACATGAAAAATCCCTTTGGACTTACTAGGGAGGAAATCATGGAATGAAAAGCCTTTGAAAATGTAGCTCCTATTTCCCCATCATTTTTTGCACAAAATTTGACACACAACTTCATGACTCCATCACTAGGGCTAACTCAAACATCCACTCTCATTCTTACAACTAGCGTTGTCAAAGATCTAACTCTTCCATTTGATAGCTGCACACTTGTGGGTACCCTCGATACCAATCCTCCATTCCAAACAACCACATGGACACCTACCTTTGGTGCTCCTCTTATTTCTAAAGATCCAAAGCAACCATATAAACCTCTTGAACTTCATTATTCCACCATGACCACATATCGAGGAGAACCCTCTTCATCCATATCCATGAATACCACAAGTGTTCCCACCATCATGTAAAGCAGTATAGACCAAATATCTCAAAACAACACATAAGGGCATGTCAATACTATACCATAGAGTCAATCCTTAACAAAATAGGGACATCTTTATCCAATCCTCCCATTGGTTCATCTATACTATTGGTTTCAAAAAACACATCCACCCCATCCATTATCAACTCATCTCAGAACAATCCCTTGGTCATGAATCCCACCAACCTAGATAATACCTTGTTTACATCTCTCACACAAGGGAATCTTCAAGACATGGGACAAGGAAATATTTTTAATCAATGGACTCAAGGTCCTAGTGTTTCATTTCCATCACACAATCTAATGACATCATCCTCATCTTTTCCCACAATCCCCTTACTATGCAAAATCAAATAGGATCTCAAACATACATTACTCCACCTCAATCCACTATCTTACAAGGAATATTGAACCAAGGGAATCCTAAACCTCTCATCACCAATCCATTACCCACTCAAAACATCAACACCCACAATCCTCCACCGATGTCTCAACAACCACCTGATCCCAAATTGCAAGCACATTCCTTAGCCATACAACAAGCACAACAAGCCTATCAACAAGCCCTAGCAGCACAACAATGACAATAGTAGCAAGAAACCTTAGCATAGGAACAACAACAACAATAAGAAGCCTTAGCACAACAACAACAGCAAGTCCATCAAGCAACCTTAGTAGCAAAAAAACAACAACAGGCTCAACAACAAGCCCTAGTGGTGCAACAACAACAAAAAGCTCAATAACAAGCTCAATAGCAAGCCTTACTAGCTCAAAATATGCCCAACATTAAGGTTCCTATTATAATCCTCAATTGCATATCGTCAATCCAAACAAGTTAGGAACATATACATCGATACCCCAATCACCTTCATAGAATCCTACACCACCATACACCCCATACAACATATCCTCATATCAAAATCCTACATACAACTCATTCATCCCACCATATATTCCTCCACCAAACCCGCAAGATGATCTAACATTGCAATTTAAGGTGATATCCAAGGAAATGCAGGACCTTTGCATGGGAAAGACCAAGAAGCCCCATACATGATGCATAGCAGGGAGGAAAACCACAAAAATTCACAATTCAAAGTGTTTCAAATAACTTTTCATTCTTCAAAACCCTATCTTGTCACATTTTCTCAATTCCTTCCAATTCTTCTTGTAGCCATGCAAATAGTGTTTTCTAAGCACAACTTTCAAAATACCCCTCAAACCTAGAAACCAAAAGATTTTTTAGACACCCTTTAATCCTTTTCAAAACATATCTCAAAATATCATATGGTTCCTTTGGAACATATTCTCCAAACTATTGTTCCTATGCTACCCCTAGAACCTAAATAGGTCATTTTTCCAAAGCAACACCCCTCCAAACACTCTACTAAACCTAAACCTCCATTTTATGACCTCTACTAGGTTACAAAACCTATGAATAGACAACCTTTGGTAATTGGAACACTCCCTAATGCATCAAAATACAAAACCTTTGCTTTAGGCCTTTTTATGCTTAAAACAAGGAGGGTTTATTTAAAATAAATACTCTAGGCTCTATCTCACCATACCAACACTTCAAACACCTTCTAATATGCACTCCTATTCTTCCTAATCCATTATCCACACTTTAACAATGCTCTTTCATCAAAATCTTACTTGAAAGCATCACTTTTCAAGATAAAACTCAAGAAAACACAAAGGTAGCATTCAAACCCATCCAAATGGTCTTCCCTACTCAAATAAGCTCCATGAATATCTAAAACCTACCCTAAGAATCCATTCCACCAAGTTATAAGAAAATATAATCGTGGAATGGGTGTTTATTTCATTTTATTCACTTACAAACCCTGAAATAGGGCTCACAGGCTTGCTTGTAGTAAAATGCCAATAAAATTCTCTAAACTTTGTGAAATCCTTCTAAAGCAAAGAAAAAATGGAGTTAACACATATATATACCAAGTACAATTCACTTTAGACTAAAATCAAACTTTATGGGGCCATACAGATCTTGGGAGCAACATATTTTACAGAAAATTACAGAGAAAGCAAAGTTTTATTGTTGTTTAACTTCAATACAAAATCTCCAGCCCTTTCTTCAACTTGTGTGAGGCCTTTTAAAAATAAAAACACAAAAAATAATTGAAAAAACTAACCAACCTACCTTTTGAACTCCATATGATTGTTGAACTTCTACATTTTGCATTTTTGCACTTTGCTTTTGACAACATTTACAAGATTTTGCAATATTTGCAAGTTTGAACCCAAATGACCCAACATGACTCCATACAATGTAAATGGTCTATTATGACCTTATTGAATGATTAAAAGACTCAAAGACCCTACAACCTACCATAAGACCTATTTGCAAAATAGACTATCATGGTGCCCCTACACCAATATACAAAACTTGTGTCCATATCCATTTGACTGAAACATAGCAATGGTATTGTTCCCTCCCAATTTTGAAATCCCAAAATTTGATAAATATAAAGGGAGAGGAATTCCTATCGACCATGACAAGGAGTTTAATGTAATGTGCATGGATGTGGATTACAACGATTCATATTTAATGTGCCTCTTCCCTCAAAGTTTAACAAGTCTTGCTATGGATTGGTTTTCTCATTTGCCTCCCAGTATAAAAACCTTTCAAGAAATTACTAATAAATTCATCGATCACTTCTCCTTTAACCTTGACATGGATGAAAATCTAGAGGAATTTTACACTCTTAGACAAAACAAAGGAGAAACTTTTGCTAATTTCTTGCAATAGTGTAGACAAAGAGCTAGTAAAAGCAAGTGGCCTCTTCCTAATGAACAATAAGTGGGAATCATCATAAAAAATCTAGATCCAGATCTATTATTCCACTTGAAAATTCAATGCATCACATCTTATGACAAGCTTGTCCCTAGAGCCCTTAACATTGAGAGAGCTCTAATCTCGTAGGGAAACACTTGAGATTACAAAGACTCTTGCCCATCCACAAGTTCTAATGACAAGCCCCGTGTTTGGGCCAAGGAAAAGAGCATCACAAATGATGGTGTAGTAGATGCTAAGGTGGTCCTAAGTGTCCCTAGTCCAAAAAACACTCAATTTTCTCACATTCAACCAATAGTGCAACAAACAATGCCCCCATAGAAAAATCAAATAAACAACGCTGAAATGCAAAGGAAAACCCTTAAAAACAACAACTATCATAAACACAAGTACACACAATTATCTGAACCCATAGATAATAGCATGAAAAATTTGTTAGATTCAAATATAATAACACTTCCCAACTTTGAAAACTACCAAGAACCACAAGATAAACTATCCTAGTACAATGAGAATGACCTTTGTGACTTTCACGAAATCAAAGGACACAAAATGACAAACTGCATGACACTCAAGAGTATCATCCAAGACCTCATAGAGAATGACACCATATCTATTGAAGTGCTAGCCAGGAATCAAGATCTTAAGATATACAAGAACCCTATACCAGACCATAACAAAGGAATGACATCAGGAAAGCTAAGGATTACACAAATGTGTAGCATACCTATTCTAATGTCATTGGTTCATGTGATAGCATCATCACTGTCATCACCATAAAAAGGGCATGGTGCAAAGTGTGGAGTCACCACATGACATGGAAAAATCACCATCCAAGGAGTCCCATCTCAATCTAGGGCATAGCCTACTTTTCCAACATCAAATCCTAGCAAGTATAATCTCTTGGACTAGCTTAAGAAGACCCCCACATAGATATCAATCTTAGAACTATTGAGACTATCCCCGCACATAGGAAAATCTTGGAAAAAGATTTATCAAAGTCATTCATTCCTAAGGATATTGATACCGATTAGTTTCAAGCTATGGTAGGCCATATCACTAATCATCTTCTCACTTTCTCAAAGCAATACCTACTGTCACAACCATCTCATAATTTTTATTTACACCTAGAGGTGGTTATCCATAAGAACAAGGTTAAGAGAGTATTAGTAGATGGAGGAGATGGTTTGAAAATTTGTACCCTTCAGTTGATCAAAACTCTGGGCTATTCAGAGGATACTACTGAGAAAGCAAAGAGTACCACCATCAGGGCATATGATGACCAAGAATGAGTATCACAAGGTATCATTGCACTACCCATCCAAGTGAGCCTGCTCATTGTAGAAACTACATGTCAAGTGTTGGACCTTGATCTTCCCTACAACATGCTACTTGGTCAACCCTGGATCCATGCTCTAAAATTTGTAGCCTCAACTTATCATCAATGTGTGAAGTTTCCTTTCGAGGGCAAAGAGATTGCTATCCATGGAGACTCTGAACCTTTTTACTACTGCAAAAATATTGAGGCCAATTTCTATAAAATCCCCCAAATACCCAAGAATGACGAGGGGCCTACACCTTCTACCTCATTTGTTGACCCATCATCCCTTGCATCTACCTCTCAAATAAAGACACCCATTGTGCAGAACATGCCTGATATCAAATTAGTGATCTAAGATGATGGTTGTGGGAACTACAAGCTAATGACTCAATCTTATGGGAAACCTAAAACTAATAGCAAAGAGCCTTAAACTATCAATATGGAAACTACTACCTTCACCAAGTGGGTGGATTTGAATCAAGAAGATATCAATGAGGACGATATCTCTAAACTTCTCTATCAAGATGAATGACCTATCCCCACTCTTCCTATCAAAGATGATAACAAAGGTTTGTAACTTATGAAGGGAATGGGAAATGACAACAATGAGAGCTAGGATAGAATGATAATGGTTTACTACAACTCATCGTTTCTAAGAAATGACTAAAGAATATCAGCCTAGGTTGTACTACTAGCAAGGTCACCCTTATTGGAAAAGTTACTTCCACTAAATGAGTTGAGGCCTCCTCTTGGTTACCCACATCATGTGATATGACCTTAGATGACTTCCCCCTTGATGTTTCTATCCTATTTGAAAACAACTCCCTCTTCATGATATCCATTACATCCTTTGCTCCAAGCAATCAACTAAAATATGCCTAGTGTACCCACAACTCATTGACATGGACCAACAAGGACCACCAATTCTTGAATTATTTGAAAATGATGAAGTGATCTCAAAACTCATGGGGCTATGTGATAACTTACCATGGGTAGATCACAAAGTAGGTTTTGACATAGAGATAGATACAAAGGTGTACTATGAGGAGATGATGAATCCTTCAGTCACAAAATGGATGAAATGCAACTAACATGTAGATCTTTAAGTGAAAACCACACTGTGGCACTTTTTGATCCTAAAAAAGTAAAAAAAGGATGCATCTAATGTTGAAAACCTCTCTGAGGAGCCCAAGGATGAGGGATTCAATCTTTCCCTTAGTGTAATACATCTGGAGAAGTCAATAGTACTAGTAGAAAAGGCCACACCAGTCAATGTGGGTACTGAAGAAGCACCTAAGATCACTTTCTATGTCAAACCCTTGTTAGAAGAAGAATAGAATAACTTGATAGCATTCCTAAAAGAGAACAAAGCTAACTTTGCATGGTCATACAAAGATATGCTAGGGGTTGATCCAAAAGTAGTTGTGCATCATCTCATAGTCTATCCTGAAGCCAAGCTATTCAAGCAAAAATTAAGGAAGATGCACCCTCAAATAGCACTCTTGGTCAAACTTGAGTTAAAAAAGCTTCTCGACGTTGGATTTACCTGACCGATAGATTATCCTGAGTGGGTTTCAAACGTACTAGTCTTAAAACCCACTGGGGGCATCAAAATATGCATTGATTTCATAGAATTAAAGAAAGCATGCCCGAACGATGATTTCCCTTTTCCTAACATCGACCTTATTGTAGAATTAATAGTTGGGCATGAAATGTTGTCACTCATGGATGGTTTTTTAGGCTACAATCAAATCATAATTTCCAAGGAGGATCAACACAAAACTGCATTCACTTGTCCATGGGGAACCTATTGCTGGAACATGAAACCATTTGGGTTAAAGACTGTAGGAGAAACCTATCAAAGAGAAATGACCCTCATATTCCATGACATGATCCACAAAAAAATTGAAGATTATGTGGATGACATTTTGGGAAAACCAAAGAAAAGAAGCGAGCACATAGGAGTCTTAGGACCCATCTTCAATAGACTTGAAGAGTATCAGATATGATTGAATCCAAAAAAGTGCGTCTTCAGGGTTACATCAGGGAAACTTATTGGCTTTATTGTCTCATAAAGAGGGATAGAAATGAATCCAGCAAAGGTAAAATCCATCCTAGACATGGAACCATTGGAAACACTAAAGCATATGAGAGGGTTAAAGGGAAGATTGCAGTCCATTAGAAGGTTCATGGTGCAACTATAAGATAAAATCCACCCCTTTTCATATATTCTCCATAAAGTAATAAATTACAAGTGGGATGAGAAGCATGATAAGTATTTTCATAAAATAAAAGAATATCCATTGATACCTCCAGTACTCATGTCACCAATATTGAGCAAACTACTGATCTTGTATATCTCAGCAACATCAACAACACTAGGAGATCTACTAGCGCAACATGATGAAAATGGAAAGGAAAGAGCTATCTACAACATCAATAGGACTATGGTAGGATATGAAATGAACTATTCACCCATCGAGAAAGCATACCTAGCAGTAGTTTTTGCTTCCCAAAATTTTAGAAATTACATGTTGTCCCATCAAATCAAGCTCATTGCAAAGATCGACCCACTAAAATACCTGTTATCCAAAGCAACTCTCATAGGTAAAATAGCCAAATGGGTGATGATCTTAACATAGTTTTCCATAGAGTATGTAAATAATATCTAAGTTCCTCGATGAATTAGTGATCCTTATATTTCTCACAACCCAATGAAAGATGTACTTTGATGGATCATTCACCCAACATGGATCAAGAGAAGGCATTCTTTTCATCACCCCTCAAGGTGATTGCATTCCAAAGTCATACCGACTATCATTCCCTTGTACTAACAACATTGTTGAGTACAAAGCCCTAATCGTAGGTCTTAGGATAGCAGTTCAATGGAAAATACAAGAGATGAAATTCTATGGAGACTCACAGCTGGTTATCAACCAAGTCAATGATGACTATCAAACTAAGGATGATAAGATCACTCCTTACAAGAAGATGATGGAGAATCTCAAGGGCCTTTTCATTGAAATAACTTTTGAGAAGATTTCTCGCATGAACAATAGAATAGTAGATGTAATGGAAACAATTGGATCATTGGTAGACATGCCAAACAATGTCCTGTAATGCAAATTCTTGGTAGAACAACTTCTCGTACCAAATTTCAAAATTCTTGAATCTGAATTCGTGTGTGTCATTGTTGGTCTTGGATTCTCATGGTATCATGACATATTTACCTACCTTAGTAGAGGAATCCTCCCATCCGATATCACCTTGAACCTTAAAAAGAACTTTGTCAAGAAGGCATCTTGATTTATGATCCTAGGTGATACCCTTTACTGCCGAAGTATCGAAGGGACATTACTACAATGTCTTAACCAAGAGGAAGCCTTAACTACTTTAACAAAATTTCATGATGGAATATGTAGTTCCCATTCTAGTGGTATGAATTTAGCTAAGAAACTGTTGAGGATGAGGTATTGTTGGCCAAACATGGAAAGGGAAGCTCACCAATATGTGCAGAAGTGTGTCCAGTTCCAAGATCATGGAGATTTGATTCATGCTCTAGCTCAATAATTGCAACCAATGATCACACCTTGGATTTTTTCATAGTGGGGACTTGACCTCATAGGAAAAATCACTCCAACCTCATCTAATGGCCATAAGTTTAGCATAACAGCCACATAGTACTTTACCAAGTGGGTTGAAGCCATTCTTATAGCTTACATAATAGGGAAGCAAATTGCCAAGTTCATCCTAAACTACCTAATCTACCATTATGGTGTTCCAAAAACCCTCATATTAGATAATGTAACTCCCTTTAAGAATCAGGTTGTGAAAGAGCTATGTCAAAGATTCAACATCCAGCACCAATTCTCTACCCCATATTATCCTCAAGGAAATGATCAAGCTAAGGCTACAAAAAAAACCATCTTGAAGATCTTGAAGAACATGGTCAATGAAATTGGCCATGACTAGCATCTACAACTAAATCCTACTCTCTCAGCTTATCGAACCAGTATCCACATGCCAATAGGTGCAACCCCTTTCTCCCTAGTCTATGGATCTGAAGCTATCCTTCCTATTGAGGTTGAGCTCCCACCATTGTGTGTGTCATTACAAAACCTAATTATCAATGAAGAATATTGAGTATCTCGGTTGAATGAGCTAGAATTCTTGGATGAGTTTTGTCTTGGCTCTCTTAATCACTTTCAAGTATATCAAAACCAACTAAAATGAAGCTATAACAAGAAGATCAATTGTCAGTCTTTCTAGGTAGGGGATCTTTTCCTAAAGTAGAATCAAAAGAACCTTCTAGATCAGGACAACAAAGGAAAGTTTGAACCTAATTTTTTGGGTCCCTTTGTCATCACAACAAGCAATGGATCAAAAGCATACCAATTTTCAACACCTAAAGGTGAACCCTTGTACGAACCAACTAATATCTTACATCTTAAGAAGTTTTATGCCTAGTCTTGAAAGGTGTAAATTTTGAAAATACAAAAAAATCAAAAAATGATCAAAAATCCAAAAAAATAAGAAAAAGGATTAAAAAAGTAAAGAAAAATAATCGTCCTCTAGTGAAAACCACTTTGGTGGCACTTTGGAAAAGTACCTTGGTGAAAACCTAGCAAACAGGCACCTCATGTAAATAAAAGAACCTCCATCTATTCTTTGGCTCTTTATCCTATCATTCTTTACATCTCTATCCATCACATCATTCATCCTATTTATTCATCCATCACCTATCTGCATCCTTATCATAGCTTGATGTTGTGAAGTATCATAATCCCTTTAGCACTACTTGGCATACTTCAAAGGTTAGTTTTTACTACCTATATCGAAGTAGTCTAACATGTCATGTTGGGGGAAATTCATTATGGATCGTATCAGGTTCTTGTATATCTTAAGGTTATCAAAAATCTCCTCGAAAACACCAAAAAAATTTGTAAAATGTTCATCAGAAAATCCAAAACATCTAAATCCTATATAGATAAAATCCAAAAATATTCAAAAGGAAAAATTCAAAACATCCAAAACACATCAAAACCCTAAAAAGGTCAAACATCAAAACTACAGAAATAGTGCCTTGTCAAACTACAAGTCTTTGAGCTTGAATGTAGGAAATTCCATCATTGATGTTCCCTTGAGACATCCTAGGTCAATCATTTAGGAGTCTATCATAATAAATTGGCAATCCATCAACTATTCATATCTCATCTTCAATAAGTCAAGTTAGTCGAACTACGCAGTCTCTGTGTGTATAACGTAGGAAAGGCTTATCTTTGATCAACTCCCAAGACCCCTAGGATAGGTCTTTAGGTTACGTTCTTGGTTGAAACATGGAAAATCACTAAACACTTGTAAAATCTTTGAAAATCCCAAAAACATTCAAATAATCAAAAAAATCACAAAACATCTGAAAATTGAAAACTCAAAAACACACTAGTAAAGAAACAACAATAAGCTACTGAAAAAACTACTAAAAAAAGTTGGTCATGTGACCACTAGTAGTTTATTTCCAGTCATATATACCATGACCAGATTGATGTCTAAACCATTTTTAGTCATTTATTGGTTGTTTTGATTGATCAATTTGGTATTATATTTAGTCATTGATTTAGTCATGCATTGCTACAATCTAGTCACTTATTTAGTCACTTTTTTCCACTGTTATATTTAGTCGTTGATTTAGTCATTGATTGTTGTAATCTAGTCACTTATTTAGTCATTTTTTATTCATTGATATATTTAACTGGTCACTTATTTAGTTGTTGATTTATTCATTGATTGTTGTAATCTGGTCACTTATTTAGTCATTTTTTATTCACTAATATATTTAGTCATTGTTTGTTGTTAACTAGTCACTTATTTAGTCATTTTTATTCATTGGTCACTAATTTCTATTAATTGGTAGTATATTTAGTCAATTTAATTATTAATTGATGTCAATTAGTAGTATAGCTAGTCATTTTAATTGACTAATATTTGAGGATTTAAGCATAAAACACAAAAATACACATCAATCATCAATTGCACACAATAAGATAGCCATTGAGAAGGAAAAATTAGTGAACTTTATTAATAAAAGAAAGGTGTTCTGATTATAGCTTAGAAATAGAGTATTACAATTGTTATTTTCAATCACAAGAATGAAAATTTGAGTTACAATATTGCATAGAAATTACTACAAGAAAGAAACTTATCCAAAAAACTTATGCAATGATGGAAACACATGTTTGAATCCCTTCAATGTGAGAACATTCCCCTTTCATCTCTCAAAACTTCTACAACAATGTGGGCAATCTTCCTGGAGCAAGTTGTAATGTGTAGAATCCAAGAATGAGATTTTTGATTGTGTCCCATATATGAAGCTCTCTCCTTCAACGCAATCAACAATAGCCCAACTAGAATCTTTCCTCCTTTATATACCACATGCCATCTGATATGAGCAATAGGGTGCTTCCTTTTTCATCATGAATGAAGTTGTGCCTCAATACAACCAAAAAAATTACTATTAGTCTCAATTTAGAAAGAATAAAAGTGCATTGTATATTGCAAGCTTACAAAAGTCCAAACATAGTAGAAAGATAAATCAATTAAAAAATTGTAGCCTTGTCAACAAATTCCTTAAATAGAGTGTTCAACATAGGCTTGAATTATGCATATTGAACCCTTGATTTTAGAACATTGTTCTAAGTTTAAGAAAGGTGATATGCTCACATTATAGAATGAAGGCTATCAACACTAACCAAATTGGAATAACATTATCAATAGAAATTTCCTAGAAACCAAGCCCAAGAATGCCATCAGACTTAATTAGACAACAAAAATGTCAACCTTGGTTTATGTGTTGTCTAAGTAAAGACCTGCACCATGGAAGAATCCATTTATACATAAATTCCAAATAAAGTTGATGAGAAAAGATCTTTGATATCCAAATGGGAAGCCTTAACATTGTAAGAGACCAGGAGTCTCTCAACCTTGACTTTTCACGATGAATGCGAATTTTTGTTTGTTTTTTTTTCCCAAATAAAGAGATAATGCGATTTTGCAAAGAAATACTTGGAAATTTAAAATAAAATACCAGAGCTCTAAATATAAAAGAATACATCTTAAAATCTGATGCCGGGTGATTTATTGATCTTTCAGAACAATTACAACTACGAGATTCAAACATTCAAGTAAAATGGCAAGCTATTTATTAAAGAACCTGAATGAGCTTGCAGTCACCTAAATAGAAGCATGAGATGGTATGGTTGAATGAAGTAATGCAATCTCCCACCTCGAAATTAGTGCAAAATCTCCAAAAACCCTAGGCATCCAAATTGATGAAGCCAAAAGACCAAAAGACAAGGCATCTTAGCTTATAGGAAAAGTATGACCCTTGCTGTTGTAAAAGTACAACCCAAACCAACAATAGAGAAATCCATACCACCTTGAAATTTATGCCAAATGTTGGATAAATCACTGCCAATGAAAAAGATTCACTACTAGAGATAAATCGGTCCAAACTTTGAAATAAAACTTCACAATAAGCTCTGTAGTGACCTTTGAATGAAGTCACTCAACTGACAAGCTTTAACTAGTATTTCATAGCCTTAGTATGTCTGATTTTGAAGAGGGACCATTCTCCAAAATCCAATGTTTGCAGAAACCTTTGTTTCACAAACCCCAATGCTCTCAGAGAGAAATAAAGACAAATTAGAATAGTCATGAATAATGAGTTTGATTTTCCTTCAAGTGAAATATATATCTTCTCTCAATAAGTTGACCCAAAAAAAGCAAGTAAATGAGCATTTAAAATATTAATTAAATCACCCCTCTTGACTTAGGCTAATTAATTAATAAAATGATGTCCCTTTTGAAATGAGTATTAAAACTCATTTAATATTAATTTCTCTCCTTTATTATAAAGTATTAAATACTTTATAATTTTCCATTAATAATTAATTCAATATTTCATTAAAGTGACTTTATATTATAAATTCAAATTAATAAATTTTAATAATTATCAAATGCTCCAATATCATTGTTTTCTCATCAAATCATCAAACTGGGTCGAAACCGAAATGACCAACTGAACCAAGTGCCCTGCCAAAAATAGAAACTCCTACCTACCTGATTTACTATAAATAGTAAGTGCCTGAAACTGACTCTATAAGACTCCACCAAGGCCCAAAACTTAAATCAACTGATGAAGTAGTGTCCCCAAACTCTGGATAACTACCAAAATAACCCTCTAAACACATCTGTCAACCTATGAGGGTCTATATGATAGGCTAACCCCTGAATCAACTATACTGCCTAGGAAGGGGACATTACAAACATCCAAAAATTACTAACCTAATATTTCACAACAAGTTTCCCAACGGTGACATCATCTTTACTTAAGAAACCAGATATTGATCCACTACCATATTGAATCTCATAGGATTCTCCTTCATAAACAAAAAATGATATATATTATTTTTTTACCAACTTCCTTAATATCCCCATGTAAGTAGACTAAAGTAAATGGGATTGATGGTTTGAAGTAGAGTACCATCTTCTTGGTATGTGCTTGACTTTGATGAGTTGTATCTTGAATTAAAATAGCAAGCTAGTTGCATTGTAAAATCATTGTTACAAAATAACCACAAAATCCCCTTTAATTAAAATAATCCTTCTAGATATTTCAGTTAATTTCTAAGAGAGCTAATTTCACTATCCAAACAACCATCAATATATTTAATGTATATAATTTCCCAGAATTCAGAATTTGAATGTAATGAAACTAACCATAATTACCAAAGATTTGACACCAAAATGTAGTACAAAATGAATTGTTTGATAGAATGCCTCAATGAGATGTCATATCATGGAATGAAATGATATGATTGTATAATGTGCACAAAATGGATTTTGCAAGGAAGCTCTCAAAACCTTTGAATTAATGAAGCACTCTAGAACACCAACATTGTAAGCTGCTTGTGTTGTAGAAGCATGCAGTCATGTAGGTTTAGTAAATGAGGGTTGTACATACTTCACACGTCAATAACCCTTATTATATTACATATATAGTTGATCATTAGGTGTGCATGGTTGACCTTCGTGCCCATGCTGGCTATCTTGAGGACACCCTAAACATTATTACTGAGATGCCAGTTAAACCTTTAGTTCATGCAGATCATATATGAATATAGGCTAAGTATTCTAGCAATACTGTTTTAGTTGGATCCTAAAAATGCTACAACTTATGTTCTCTATAACATCTATGCAGAAGTAGGTAGGTTTGGCAAGGTTCGAATAGTAAGGAGATTGATGAAAGATAGATGAATTAAAAAGTAACCTACATGTAGTTGGATTGAAGGGCATAAAATGGTACATGCTTTTTTGTGTAGGAGATAGATCACATCCACAAACATGGGAGATATATACAAAATTGGAGAAATTGGCTTGGGAAATGAAGGTAGTAGGGTATTGCCAGATTCAAGACTTTTACTCAATGTTGTGGAATAGAAGAAAAAACAATCATTTATCTGCCACCATAGTGAAAAGTTATCAATTGCATTTGGTTTGTTAAACATGGCCCCTAGTAAAACTATTAGAGTTGTTAAGAACCTTCAAGTATGTTCTAATTTTCACACTGCATCTAAATTCATCTCCAAGATTGTTGCAAGAGAAATTGTTATAAGAGATGTGAACCATTTCCATCATTTTAAATAGGTACAATGTTCTTGTGGAGAATATTGGTGATGCTAAATGAAATAATCTGAAAAATAGGCTTACACTATAATAATGTGCACTACATCAGATATCTAGTAATAACGAAGGGACATCCATCAAAGCATAACAATATGGATATTTTTTATCATGTGTTGTAGTTACAAGTTCCTTGCTAGACATACATGAAAATGTGGAAGCAATATATACAAGGTAAGAAAAATGTTTCAAAAAAATGCCTCAAAGAAATGTGATACTTCTTTTTATAGTTTAACAATGAACTGCACCATTTTGACATGATCCTTGCAGTGATGCGGGATGTTACTACTATATCGCACCCGTATTGCTTGTCCTTCACCATAATGCGAGATGTTAATGCTACACCACACTATTATTGCTCAACCTTCATGGTAATGCAAGATTTACCACTGCACTACACCGTTATTGCTCGACCTTTGCAGTAATTTAGGATGTTACCACTACACTACACCATTATTGCTCAGCCGTTGCGGTAATGCGGGATGTTACTGCTACACTGCACCTTGTCTTCTTGGCTATTGCAGGGATTTGGAAGAATTATTTGATTTATTTCCATACCTCACATTTATTGCTTGACCTTCGCGGTAATGCATGATGTTACCGCTACACCACACCGTGTCTTCTTGGCTCTTACGGTATGGCGGTATTATAAAACTTGTCACAACAATCTTATGAAACTTGTCACGACCATCTACTACCTTGACACAATAGTCTTATGGATTTTCAATGCATAATGGAGAATATACATAGTTAAGTCAGTGATTCAACATCCTTGGAGAATTGTCATCAAAAGTATGACAATCTAAGAGTCTATAGTAGAAAATCATATACCATCAAAAACATAATAGTCATAATAGACCTAGTGATAGCTTTCAGAGTCATAAGAATAAATTCATAAGAGAATAGATGCAAGAGCATGAAAATACATTGAGATGGAAGGGAAATTGGTAGAGTTGAAGAATCAAACCTATAGTGAGAAGGTAGGGAGAACAAAGTAATTTACAGTCAAGAGCATCATGGCAGTTTCTTAGATGACTATATTTGGGTAAGGAGAGAAATTAGTGACAACATTACCATCAAAACAATAAGGATACTCAAAACCCTACCAAACCCTAGGGTCCTTTTCATCACCTTGTAGAGATCTCAAACATGCATGAAAATATTTGATAGAGACTAAAATCATCTCTATTTTTTATGATCACAAAAAGTAACAAAAATTTAGATTTGCAAGTGATGAAAAGAAGTACATGGAAAGTATATTATGTTGAATTTATTTATTTTTTTAAAAAATAACCATTAACTATACAATACAATCTAACAAAATACAAATATACAATGAAATATTATGATTAACAAAATGATAATTTTAACGATTATCTTAATGTAGAAAAAAAAAAATTGTGCAAGTGAAAAATACTACTCTTAGATTATTCTGAACAAATAACATTGTCATTTACATCATTTTCAAGAAATAGTTTTTTAGATCCATCCAGCTGTACAAAAATCAAATCAAATCTGCAACGATCTCAAAGATCTGAAGGTTTAAAAATATGATATTTTTAGATCTATTTTTGGGTGTATCCTGCAAACTTCATCATAGAAGGATTGATCGTCACCTCATTTAGACCTAGATGTGGAACTGCCTTTGTTGTTTCCATAGAATCCAAAATAGGCCTAACAAATGTTGGAAGAAATAACCCTATAAACATGCAAAAGGAAAAGCTAAATCAATAGTAATTTACTAATTTTCATTCAACTTCTCTGTAATCATTTTAAGTACCTAATTCTTTTGTACTTTAAAGATTTATAATATGAAGTTTAGCTATTAAAATAGCTTAAATAATTTTAAGTAATAAAATTGATAAATAGGCTTTAGCAATTAAAAAAATCCACTTCTAAAATTTTAAATATCTTTACTGTATCTATTTACATTTGTTAGAGAGTTGCAAACTGTGAATAGTCCTCTATCCTATAGGACTAAGAAAGGAATAACATTTTCAAATAGTGATTGAATCATAACAAACCGTCCAAAATTAATGAAAGTTATTGTCAAATGGTGACAAAGATTTGTCCTCTAAGTCATTTGCACATGGTGATTGAGAACACAGTGAGTAAGAAGTAAAAGAGCACTAGATCATAGCATTGCAAAATGGTCATTAGTTATGCAATGAACTTCACTATTCTTTTGATCACAAAACATAGTGAGTAAGAAGTAAAAGAGCACTGGATCATAGTATTGCAAAATGGTCATGAGTTATGCAATGAACTTCACTATTCTTTTGATCACAAAGGAGATCAAGATAATAACCAACATACTGATGTGCATAGAGAATGTTCATGGAGTGCAAACTTCCTTACAAAGCAATTACCACGGTAAATTTTGAAGTGAATTAAACTTGCTATTTCATGTTGATATGGATATGTTCTAACATGTGGTTAATTTTTGTAGCATAATAGATAGGCTAAATAGTTTATCATATACCATTGTTTCAAATTCTAAATTGTTATACCTTATTCTAGGAGAAAAGCACAGGGGGATTCTATACATAAGGCACCATTGTTTCAAATTCAAAATTGCTAACTCTTTCATAATTTTTTGCTTCATTTATTTGATTTAAGACAGCCTGTTGTATAGAAGATGCTCTCAAAATCATAGTAAAATCCTTTATTCTAGGATGACTATTCAAAATATTTCCCATCATAACAATGAACAAAAGCATCAGTCATTAACTTGAACTTTGCAAGAGTTTCATCAAATTCTACTTTTCCACTCTCTTTTCCATTATGAATTTTATTCCCAATTTCATCCATGAAGAACTTCCTTGGCCTATAGATCTTGCTATTAGCCATAACTTTACCAAGAGTAAAAAATAGCTTCGATTTTTTACCCAAGCAACAATTGAAAAAAATCGGCCTTACCAGATCAAAGATATCAAAGATTTGGTAAGGCCAAATTTTGTTAATTGCTGCTTGGATAAAAACTCAAAGATGGTAAGGCCAATTTTTTTCAATTGCTGCTTAGATAAAAAACTCGAAGCTATCCTCCACACCTAGTAAAGTTATGGATAATAGAAGGATCTATATGCCAAGGAAGTTCTTCATGGATGAAATTGGGAATAAAATTCAGAATGGAAAAGAGAGTGAAAAAGTGGAATTTGATGAAACTCTTGCAAAGTTTAGGTTAATAACTAATGCTTTTGTTCATTGTTATGATGGGAAATATTTTGAATAGTCATATTAGAATAAAGGATTTTACTATGATTTTGAGAGCATCTTCTATACAATAGGTTGTCTTAGATCAAATAAATGAAGCAAAAAATTATGAAAGAGCCAAAAATTTTGAATTTGAAACAATGGTGTCTTATGTATAGAATTTGTCTATGATTTGCTCCTAGAATAAGGTATAGCAATTTAGAATTTGAAACAATGGTAAATGAGCAAATATTTAGCCTATTTTTTATGCTACAACAATTAACTATAGGCTAGAACATATCCATTTCAGCATAAAATACTAAGTGCAATTCACCTCAAACTCTATTGTACTTGAGTATGACAATACTTGAGCTTCTAGTGTTTCTAGACAAAACCTATAGTGGAAAAGTGTAGTCTCCATTTGAAGGAACCACCTTCGGAGATCTTCCTTGAAATGAGGGTTGAAAACATTAGAAGAAAATTAATACCATAATTCTAAAGTAACAATCTATATCAAGCCAAATGTCAGAAAGTATAATTAAAAAGACAAGTCCTTACAATTGGACCTCAAATTGGACAAAGCAGATTTATGATTTTATCTTTAGAATGTAGGAAAATTCTTTGTTAGAGCTTCACGACCTCAAATTGGATCTCAATTGGATCGATAAAATTTATGATTTTATCTTTAAAATGTAGGAACTTCCTATGTCAAAGCTTCACTACCTCAAATCGGATCTGAAATTAATCCAACAAATTTATTATTGTATCTTTACAATGTACAAACTTTCTCTATTGAATATTAAAGACCTTAGGTTGGATCTGCAGTTAGACCAGTAGATTTATATTTTTATCTTTAGAATAAAGGAACTTCCTCTATCGGATATTTAGAAATTCCTATAGTTAGGTTTTGCTTCCAACTGAAAACTCCTAGAAGTGTTTCACATTGGCTCAAGGTACTCTCCAACCTGGTTGACACTGATAGCAATCCAATTTTGTTGGAATCATCCATACCTAAACATTGCATCACAGTCTATTCTTCCTACACATAAAAATTCCACACATTAACCCCTTCTAAATAAAACTAAAAATCATCATGAAACCATAATTAATAAATCATTTCAGCTTTAGAAAGAGTACTATGTAATTTACTATAAAAAAAAAGTACAAATCACAAAAAATCCATGAAGCAATCCATCCAAAGAGAAAATAAGCAATGCAAGTATTTGAGCAATATAAGTGCAAAGGGTTATGTTGTAATGGTAATGGAATCACCATAATAGCACAACTGAGGAACAAATTCTTGTGACTATAATTATGTGATCCATAACTCTATTGGTCATGTGGCAGAATTGTGCTATAACAAATACAAGATGCATTCATGTGTGACCCAAGTTTAATGTGGCTATTTTTGTGATATAAATGGAGGCACTCATATGAGCACAATTCATGTACAAATCACTATCATCACAATTAGGTGTTAATCATCATTGGGTGCATTTAGTTTGACTCAAGTTTAACAGGTTATGATGTAATGATAGCATGATCCAAGGGCGATTACCTCTTGCTGAAATAAAGAGCCTATAACTCTAGTTGATATACAGAGTGGTTGTGTTATATCGATTATGTTGTGCATTCAAGCACAACCCATGTTTAATGGGATATTATAGAGAGTTATCAATATTTTCTAAACCTTATGAATGTTACTTAAAAGTGTACAACTTAAACTACAAACCAAGTTTGTTACATACTTGAATGCAATCTTGGGTTACCACAAACTATAATAATGTGATATGCTAATAACCATTATGGAAAGTATTAAAGAAAGACCCATGTTATATAGGATACATTTCCCTAATCAGGTTTACATACCTTAATGATCAAACACAAGCTTCCCACACACTCTAGGATACAATTCAAGATCATACCACAACCCTATCAAGATAGCTAATTTTATGACCCAAGATTTAAGGTTTTTTTTTTTAATACCAACAAAAGCATTGGTAAGATCGTGACTAGGGTAAAAACCCTAGATCTCAGTAGAAACATAAACAATAACTCTAGCAGATTAGTGAGGTTGCAATACTAGAAAGATTGAGACATTGTAGCCAATGACAAAATATTGTAATCTAAAGATTGTAGCTAATAACAAGCACACTATGTAGCTCAGTGACATTTTTAAATGAAAATTATGGTAAGAAGAATGATAGTCACTTGAGGTGTGACAGTCAAAAAGAGGTTGAGCAGTGACAAGATAATAAAGCTCAAACCTTGCATAGTAAAGTGGATATTTTAATAGTGAGTTTCCTTACCCCTGTGCTGACCTTAAGGGTTTTTCAAATGGATTTGGCAGTGTTAGACAAGGAAAATGCAGTCAGGGAATGATTGTCCAAATGAAGTAACAATGGTAATCATAGGTTCAATGTTTCTTCTTAGCCATTGTATAATGGAGGTAGTGGATTGCATGTTTGAGCAGTGTTTTGAGACTCATCAAAGATGGGAGAATAGTGAATAATACCTTGTGGAATGTGAAGTAGTGGCAATAAGGTTGAAGGATCTTAAGACCCAAAATACCATGAAACAATGAGTCCCCTATAGTAAGTAAGTAGGAAATCTATAGGGAATAGTTTGATTTTATAGAAGGATGCTCATGAAAGGAATCTTCAAGTGGCAGTGAGTGAGTTGTTTGAGATTGCAACTAAGGGTGCAATATCCAACCTTAAAGGAAGTTAGCAAAGTAGTAAATGTGAAAGAAAATTAAATCATACACAACAAACAATTCACAATGTTATCTTGCATAATGCCTTGAGTTTGAAGACAAAAATATCATTATATCTTGATGAAAGTAGTGACCTTAATGTTCAATCACTGGCAACCATGATTTTAAAGCATGCTATTGTGCTTATGGAGGCAACATTTTAAGCAAGGTAGTGAGTGGTTGTTTGGAACAATGGTAGGTATGAAGGACTCGCTTTATATGCATACTATGCAATCTACCTTAAGACAATGCTCTTAGAAGAGATTGACAGTGGATTATGGAACTCAAGGATTACCATAATAAGGATTAAAGTAAAGAATGAGATCTATTTAAAAGCCATGGTCATGAAGATATTGAAGATGTCACATGTAAAACCCTAGCAGCTGGAGGAATGAATACAATGCCAAAGAGGACAATGTGTTGGGGAAGATTTAGGAGATCTCCACATTATCTAATCACAAGAAAATACATGATTTATTTATTTTTTCAAAATAAAAGAAATCATTCTAAACCCCATATAGGATACATTGATACTTGAAAAGCATCTAATTTATTTTTTTAAATTAAAAGAAATCATTCTAAACCCTACATAGGATACATTGATATTTCAAAAGCATCTAAAGGAATTTGAGATTATGCAAATATATTTCAATTAAATACATGGATTACAAACAATAGCTTGAACAATGTAACCCTTGTTGAGTAGAGCAGGAATGAGATAAGCAACAATGAATCTTATGCCTCCTATCACACACATCTCCTTACTGTTCTTTTTCATTCTTTACTGAAACACTTCTCCATTTTGGGGGGCTATGCTTGAAAATAATGTTTCAAAAAAGGTTTTAGAGAATGCTTATTAAAATGAAAACTCCATTCTGGTAGGCTACGCCTAAAAATAAGATTTTGACAAAAGTTTAGGGTATGTTTATTAAAGTTTTAGAGTATTTTGATGGGCTATATTTTTTATTCCTTAAATGATTTATTGAAATGGATTGTGACTGAATAAATGACTAACTATTTAGTCATTTTTATTTGTGTGACTAAATATTTTTTAGTCAACAACCAAATTAGTCATTTATTTACTCATTATAGCTAAGTTGAAAAAACTGAGTAGAATTTAGTCATTTTTGGTTGTTGTGACTAAAAGTTTTAGTCACCTAGTCATTTATTTGCCAAATTCTCCTAGTGATAGTAGAAAACATTCAAAACACCTAAACAACCTCAAATATCTTTAGGAAACTCTAAAACAGCCTCAAATAACCAAAACCATAAACATTCACATAAACGTTCAAAAAAGACCAAAAATAGCCTCAAAACATTTTTTTTGAAATACCAAAACCACCCATCCCATTCCACTTTCACCCAGAATAAAATTTCACCCATAGTAAATTGATCATCACCTTCAACCTTTGGAAAAAAAAATTGAAAGCAAGTATACCAAGTCGTAAAGTGTGAACCTAATTGTCAAAATATAAAAGTCTAGATCATAGGTAAATGTGTTAGTGAATCTTATATCAAATATTAGAAATCACTTTAGCTAAGTTAAACTGGTAAGAGATATAGATAACACTAATTTTTTGTCTTTTCTCTTTTCTTATGATTTATCTTAATGACCCATTTTGAGGACCTCTTGATTATATCTATCTAAAATTATTTAGAGAGAAAGGAATGGGGAATCGATTATTATCTTTTTTTTATTGTGCTTGTGGATACTCTTGTAAAATAATCTTAGTGTATACTTGCTTAGTTATGTGTAGGGAAGTTGTTTGGAGTACTTTGTTGACTACTGTGTATTCTTTGGTCCAATATATTCTACGATCCTAACTTACATTCCAACGAGATTTATGTATGTTAAGGTGTGAACAAGAACTATCCTATATGTTTGCAAAGTAAAATTTCATTACACTAGATACAACGTCGTCTTGGTTATTAATACCTCAATGCATCATGTCTATGTGTTATATCAAACAATAAGGAATGATGAAAAATCCCAATCCCAAAAAATGAGCAAATCATCCTACATTCATCATCATCATGCATTTATCATCACCATCTCTAATAAATTCTTAGTGTATCATAGACTTGTTGGATCTTTTGAAGTAATCAACACAATCAATGGTCGATCCTTCTCGCTTCTTCTATCTTCTCTCCGCACTAACCTAGTATCATGAAAGACAACAAAAACACCATCAATGCATCCATCCCGCATCATCATTGTCATTTAATTTGTGATGAATAATATACATTTATTATTCTAAGAACATCTTAAATCATTGCATTAGATATCATAAACATGCTTTGCATTATCATATCATAAGCATTAACATCTACATTATCCATCCATACATCCATATGCATACATCACATCATAAAATTGCATAAGAAAGTACACAAAAACATAAATGCATCCATATCATTTGCATAAGCATACCATAAGCATAGCATATCATGAAAAGATAATGAAAAATAATATAACATTGCATCCATCCATACCATTACATCTCATGTATCATCGTATATTGTATATCGCATACATAAATAAAGTGCATCCATACATGATAAAATATAAGCATGTCACATCTTATATCAAATGCATCCATACATGTAAGCATGAAATAAGATGAACACGTCATATCAAATCCATATTTGTATCATATATATATCAAAAATGAATTTCATGGTACAATATTTGGATCATCATATGTATATCGATCATAAATACAATATCCATGAGGCTATAAAAAAGGAGCCCGTGAATGTATATCTATATCAAAGAATTGGGAAAAAAAGTTAAAAAGTGTCTATACACTCAAGCTAGCCTTGATGGCTACTCCCCTCTCTGGCTTGTCTCTCTAGCTGATCCTTAGCCCTGGGCCATGCATCACTCCTTTGTGAGTAATTAGGTTGTCTAAATGACACTATCACATCTCTGTGATAGTGCATCCTACAATATGCTGCCTCAATCACAGCCTCTCTGTACAACCTAGTGGATATGGTCCTACCCTGTGTGGCTACTGTCATCACCTCTAATTTCTAACAAAAATTGATCTCCTGATCTCTCTCAAAATTCATAGTTTGTATCTACTACCTCACATGGTCTCTCTCTATTGGCATAGCCACAACTTGTTTTTCTTGGTCCTGCTCAACAGTGATCACCAAAATTTGTTGGCGGGCTTGATACCACTCACCTGTTAGAACCTACATCTATTGAATTTGTACATCTTAGGGATCTGGCCCCGACGGTGGTGGTTGTACCACCTGTTGTTGTCCTACTTGTTGTTTCACTAGCTATTGTTGAACAAGAGGTTATAGTGGAGGTTGTTTTCCAACTGGTGGAGCCCCTAAAATCTGCCCATTTTGGCCATCTTGTCCATCCCATCCCCTACCTCTACCCCTACTTTCTCCCCTCCCTCTAGGTCTCCCTCATGGAGGAGCACCCATTGGATTTATCAGCCTATGAGGGAATGTAAACCAAGCATCATAAGCAGGCATCATTTTCACGACCGCCTAACCCTAGTTGTATGCCCATGGCTATGCCACCAATTGTAAAAAACCCTAGACCACCTCCAATGTTGGGATAGTGGGTCCCCATGTGGGAACCTCTCAAGCTAATCTTGCAAATATGGCTTTGTAGGCATCATATCACCTATCCTGCTACTCACCAAACTGCCATGCCACTTCTTCTAGAAAATATCTCTTTGTAATGGTGTACTCTCGACCTTGCATGTACAAGGTCTATCTAGTGAAGAAAAATTGTTGCCCATCACCAGACCATGCTAGCATTTGTAGCTAGGGTCACCATCTAAACACCGCCATATCATCAAGCAACCACTACCAATACGGAAGTCCAATTTTCCCAATATGTCGTAGGGTGGTGGTGCCTCTATATCACCAAACCACAGGATCATCTAGCTCAACATCAACCATCTACTTGATTGGTTAGAGCACAACAATATTCTCCCAAGCCCAAATGTGAAGCAAGGTCACCCTTGCACCAATAGCTTTGTCATCGCAATAGACAAAGTCATATATATTGTGATACAATGAGGCCAATGTCACTATTTCACATGCAAATAATGTCCTCCTATGGAGCATCATGTGCAATGCTAAGCCCCATCTTGAGCTAAACCCTCTACTCTATTGGTATGGAGTGACCAAACCTAAAATGATGGCTAGAATAATTAATCAAAATGTGGGTACATGACCTCTTTATGCCTCAAGGTCAATTTGCAAAGTGACTAGAACAATGGAATCCATCTCCATTTCCTTGTGAGAGGCATCATATCCTATGTTGACATTGTATATCACATGCTCACCATGTATCGATAACGTAGAATCCATCATACATCCTCTAATGTTACTATTGCCTCGCCAGTGGGAAGGTGAAATGATGAAGTATCACTATGCCATCTCTTGCATAGCACCATCATCATAGCTAGATATGTGTAGATGATGGGCGTGTATGCAACGTACCATAAGTCGATCTTCCCTAGGTTCTCCTAGCATAACTTGGATAAATCATCTAGTCTCTCCAAAACTATGGGTTGATGCTCATGAGACATCAAGGGTGGAATGACCTCCTACACCCACGAAGCACATGATGTGAAAAGTAAAAAAAAAATGACTCAATTTGGAATTTTCAGCTCCAAAATCACAATAACATTGCTATTTGCAATAACGTCACTATATTTCAAATTCCAAATTGACACCCAAAGGCATTCAAATTGCAAAGTACAAATGATGTTGCCATAAACATGTGTCGTGATTTAAACTTTGGAAACCATAACCTTAATTTTCAAATTGAAATGTGTCACTATATACATATGCATCACAATTTAAAATGGGAAACCCTAATTCTAAATTACAAACTATGTCACAATACCTATGTGCATCACTAAAAATCATTTTGGTGTTGTCAATTCTCAAATGGGTGTTGCTATATAGTGACGCCGCCAAAGTTTAAATTCTAAAGTGCAATAAATGCATTAAAAATTCAAATTTCAAATCAAGTTTTGAGTTACATATCAGTGGTCCTGAGCCTGGAATCTAATGGTACTCTAGAACTCGGTCGGGAATGTGTCATGGGAGCTCTCGTCGCGCTATTTCTTCAGAGGGTCAGATCTCAAATTGCAAGAATTCCTTAAGGTGTGAATGCACAAATGAATTGAAAGTGACCCTTCTTGGTTTATTTATGCTAAAATATTAGAGTTTTTTTCCCTAATTTAACCTTGAAGCTAGGGTTTATCATCATTTTCACCAACTTTTCCAATCAGAACTTTATTTTGCATATTTCTTGCATTCCAAAGCCTTTCTGGACCCCTTGGGTAGCTTTTCACCTTTATTGAGAAATCAACCCAAAATTTCTGCCTGATTTCTTGAGGGGGTGGAGAATCAACTTTATCCTTTAGCAATGGGGCATCTAATAAAATTAAAAAATATATATTTTTTGATTTAAGCAGTAATTTTTTATTCAAAAAGCATCAGTCTTTGAACCAAAGCAATGGGTACCTCGCTTCAAAGAGGGGAAAAATTTAAACACTAAAAAATGTCTTGAATGATATCATACACTTGAATTAGGTATACTAACATCATTTCCTCTCAGAACCCATTCTCATTTTTCTTTATTAATTGAATCAGTCTAGCTAATTAATTAATTACATCATTTTCGTGTATTAACCTAATGCATTTAATTGAGTTAATTCACCCCCTTTCATGCTAATGCTTCATCTCATTAAATTAAATAAATTAAATTATTTAATTTAATTCCGGAAGTCTTCTTATTTAATTAAATAACCCTAAGTTATTTAATTAAATTGCATTTTCACCTTTCCCCCTTTCATTAAATCATTTAATTTAATGAAAATCACTTTATTCGTCTAATTCCCCTTATTGCATGATTAATCCCTTGTTAAATTAGCAATTATCTAACTAATCGAATTCCTGTCACTTGCAAAGGAATATTCCAAAAGAATATTCCTCTTTTGCATATTTTAATTTAGTTTTAATTAATTAAATATCCTTTTTCCTCACCCATGAGAGTATTCCAAAGGATGTTCTCTCTCCTCTAATCATTTGAAAAAGGGATATTCTCACTTGGCTTCTTGAGCAAGCTAAACACAAAACCTCTTGAGAAAGTTAACTTTTGACCTCTTAAACAAGTCAAAAGTGTGCTTGTTTGGAAGGAATGAGAACCATTGATTAAATATCATCTTGAATTCTCACCCATTGATGAGAATCCATGATCCATGCCTCTTCTTTCCTCCATCCTTGACCGTTAATTATATTTTTCAATCTCAACCCTTCATTTCTCATTTGCTTTCCTATAATTAGAACACTATTTGGAGACAAATGGATCCATCTTTCAAGTGCAAACTTATGTTGTTGAATTTACTCACATTCACACTCATACTTTACTCAAATTTAGCACATTTTAGTTGCATATTAGTTTTAAGCTTCCATTAATGGCTTCCATGTATCCATCTTAGCTTGTTTATAAATTAGGGCTTGGATCTTTTAGCTTAAATAACACTTAGATTAGCTTAGAAATTGCATACTTAGATCATTTTTAGCATAAAATCATGTTAATTTAGCCTGCATCATGATTAATTTAGCATAAATCATGTTTTCATCCACATATCACAATAGTTTCATCGATCCTCTTCAATAGAATCGATTGGAATAAGCTCACTGATCACAAGATTGGGAAAGGGTCATTGTTCCACATCAACATGACACCAATTTCAAAATGTGATAAGTTTCAAATGGGCTAGAATAGAAATTTTAAATGTTTTCACAGTTCATAATGCTTAGTTTCAATAAATGTTTAGCTTAACTTTCAATTTGATTTATCTTGTTTAGATTGAGTATTAGTGGCTTCATTATGCTTTGATTCATCATGGATCAAGCATAATTGACCCACACTAATAATCAGTTGTCGACAAATATCAATCCCAACTCTTTAATCTAATTTTATTATGTAACATGCCCATTGTTCTACATAGTAATTTTTCCTATGTTTTACCTACAAGTGAATAGTTTATGCATCTAATCTTAAAGAGCAATACAAATTTTATTTTTCCTTTGAATAATAAATTCACATGTTTGAAATATATTTCAAACTTTTCCATTGCATACAAAAGAATTCCTTTCATTGATTCAAATAATGATGATACATGGATTTCATATGACATTTTATATTTTCAATTTCAATAGAGATGGATATTGTATACACCTAAAAATGGTCATCACCTTTAATTAATTAAATACTAGACATTTGATTAATATTCCAACTACACATAAATAAATTCTCAATTTATTTATATTGTTCACCCTTCTCTAATTCTCCAAATCTAAAAAATGTATTCTTCTAAATTAATTAAATAAACAAGGTTACCTAAACTTGTTTTATTTAATTAATCTTCACTAAATCCAATTAGGAATTAGAGCACATTTCTATAAATTTTTAGGCCACCTCACCAAGGTCACATCAAAATAAATAAGTCTAATTTTTAATTAGAATTATCTTCAACTCATTTCAAAAAGCACATGGCTCATTTCCTCCCACACTTCCACCAATTTTGGAGCACATGACTTATTCCTCCCACACTTACACCAACTTTGGAGCACATGACTTATTCCTCCCACACTTCCACCAATTTTGGAAACACATGGTCTTCTCTTCTCACACTTGAATCTTCCATCCAAATGGCATGTTGCCCATTTTTCAAGAGATTCTCCCATCCAAATGGCATGGTGTCTTTGGTCAAGGGGACAACATCTTGGTTCTCTTCATCTTCACCATTTATTTTTCTTATTCAAATCTGGACCGTTAATTATTGCCACCTCACTATATGCTTGGAAAAGGCTATAAATACAACCCTTGGGCCTTGTATTTTGCATCCACATTTGAAGTAAAGTTATCATCAAGTTTATCATTGGAGCTTGGAGCATTCTTGGAGTCTTATAGCTAGTTTTTGTATCATGTTTTTCTTGGAATTTACATCTTAGCTTTAAATCTTACATCATAGTTGCATTTTAGATTAGTTTATTTTAAGTTTGTATTTGAGCATATGTAGAATCATGCATAGAATCATATAGATCACTACCATAGTATCCACCTCCACTTGTTCATTTGTCATCAACATCATCCTTCACTCATCATAGCCTTCATCATCATTGTTTGCATATAGTTTCATGTAGGCATTAGTTTGGATTGCATGTTGAATGTTATCTCGTTTCCTAAGTAGTCATTTTAACAACCATTGTGCTCATAGAAATCTGAGGGATAAATGGCTTAATAAATCCGTAGGAATAGAGGACAATGAGTCATTCTTGAAAGATTTGTTAAGATGCAATTTAGAATAGTTTACTTTGCTTTGAATCTTTAATGTAAATTGTTTCATTAAGGTTTTTGTTGATACTAACTTTTCACATTTCCAACACACACACATAGAGATATAAATTACATACATAGCTTAAGCAAGCTTTCAATCAAGTATAAAGTAAAATGGTCTAAGAGTTCCCCCTCAAATCTTGGATGCCAACTAAAGAGGAGAAGCATCACTCAAGTGCTTTTCTTCCAACCTCATACTTACTACAATCCCCCACACATCTACCTAACTAGTAAGATGGCCCTACAATTCGATGAAGAGATTTCTTTGGTAATCTCATAGCAATAGCGAATTCTGAGCTTGGTGTTATGTCCTATACATTTCTAGATTGACATATAGTGGTTACAACTTACATGTATGAACTTCCCATGCCTATTACATAATCCCAAATCACATTGAAATTGATAGTGTAAATAGTGGCTACTTACACTACTTTGGCCAAAGTTTCCATTACCCTTAACTTAGAGTAGACGTCACACGTTCACTCACCTTCCTAGTTTAATTTGGTTTATAATGACGAGTATAATCTATATCTAGGTTACCCCCTTTCCCATGGATCTGACCAATCCCAGGAATAACCCCACATAATCATCCCATACCAATAAGACTATACTTCCAAAGTGTTTTAAACTACATCTTGCATAATGCTACATATGTCTATCATAGAGTTCCTATATATAGCAAAGATAACTACACATAGTATAACTATGTTGCACTCCCATATATAGGGTACATAAATACATAATAATTAGTATGGGTTCTACAACATATTGCATAACCTTGAAATAGACAATCTCAAACAAACTCCAAAACATATTAAAAAACACTCTTTTCTCAACATAGTAAATAACTAATTTATCATTTCCAACATAAATACAAAGGAATAGAAACTAGCATGCTTGCATAAGCTCCAAATGATTTAAATAATTCTTAGTATGAATCCTCAAATTGGTTGACACCTCCTCCAAGTTCCACTTGACCATCCTCTTCTTCTCACAAAATCTCACAATAACCACAAATACAAAATACCAAAATAACTCTCAACTCACAAGCTCTCAAACTCAAAACAAAATAACATCAAGATATTCAAAAAGATAAGTGTAGCTTTTGGTAGAATGGGAACCTCTATTTATACTAAATTGTGAGCATCTAAAGGCTACAAGCAAGCAAGTATCTTTGCCACATTTCTTCCTCATGCAACAAATCACTCCTAGGTTTGCAACACATGAAATTTTTTTGGTTGAGTCAACTAAGTATTTGGGACAACAAGCTAAAAGAAGGTTTCCTAATTTTAATTTTATTTCAAAGCAATTCGATTTTTTCACTTGAATAATTCAAAACACTTATTTGTAGGCTTATTTAAATTCATAGGCTTTTTCATTACAACTTCTTCTATATATGGTTCGACCTCAAAGCTTTGGCACCACCTTCATAGGCGTGGCTTGTAGACTTTTTTATTTGTTGCACACAACATTTACTTTCTTCTTACGTGCTTAACACAGCTGCAATTTTTTATATGTGCTTTGTTTTAATGTTTTAATTGGTCATGTTTCACTTTATGTGTCAGATTATTCACCACATAAAGCTGCACTTTATGCTTCATGTTCCCATGCAATGTATAATATGTATAGCTGCATATTACTAATAATATGATCAACACTATCTTATGCACTTTATGATTTATATTAATAACTTCAAATCTCATTTATATATGTATGTATGTATGTATGTATGTGTAATATAGTGGGGTTCGCTACTCACGAGTTCTTTGCACTCAAAGAGCCTCACGGGGTAAACTTCCCTATACTACCTCAATGGAACAATGGCGAGAGTTTCAAAATCTGAAAGAGTAGGTTACAAAGATTTTCTGGATAGACTATCAAGCTCTCAACCAAAGGACAATAACATGATGTGCTGGTGTCCTAGAGACACGCTGGCATCTCATAGGGACTAGAAAGTGAGAATGCCTCATAAAATGGCCAAGTGACGACTTACACTCCGATTAAGAACATCTAAAATGCAAGGAAGCAACAGGAAGTAATAAGATTGAAATGCAATAGAGACAATAAGGAGAAGAAAGGAAATGCTTACGACCTTGTGAGTGATGAAGCTTCTAGCTTGTGAGTGTCTTCAATACCTACACATAAGAAGGAGAGAGAAATTGTTGGATGGTTGTATAGGGGCCTACCTCAGTCAGACCCCATTTTGGTGTTTCCACCTCCACAGATAGCCAAATAGATGGAGAGAAAAGTAGAAATGAAGTAAAGATCACTTAAATCACTACAAAACAGTGTTATGCTACTCAACCAAGTAATAGAGGAGAGGAGTGAAAGCTTACCATCTCCACCAAGAGCACTCAAGGCTAATGGGGGAGAAAATGAGAGGAACTAAAGCCTTTGCTACCATGGTGTTTATTCCACACTTGCTCTATTGAAGTGGTGGAGTGTTGGTGTTACAACTATGAAGTGTAAGGTGTTTGGAGATTGAAGAGATGGTGAAGAAGCTGCTTAGAGCTTATGAATGAAATGAAGAAGTTCATAGAGAGATGTGTGAAGGGAGAGAGGAGAGGTGTAGAAGATCAAATGCATATGGATGGAGTGAATTTGAAGGAGAGATGAAGAAAATGGCCATATTTGGGTCGATCGGCTAAGGAGGGCATCACAAATTGACCCCCAATGGGAAGTGTAATGCCTCTACAGGCTCCAGATGAGAGAATTTGTCAGGGACGTAAGCGCGTTGTGCAAACATCTACATGTTGTGTGGGAATCCCTGATAGAAACATCTTCATTGATGCTCAAAATAGGCACCAAGTGTGATGCAGACAGTGGGCTTAGGTGGAATTAAGCCTCCAAACTTGGTTTTTGAAAGTGGATAAAGGAAAAAAGGGGATTTTTACATGGGGTGCAAATTCTCTCTTATACATTTTTCCCCCACTTTAGCGAGCACTAACACTGATGTGTGCTTGGTAAAGTAGATCAAGAAAGAGTAGGGTTAGAAACGTATACCTGGACCATAGAGGAAGTAGACCATGATCTGGCGAACCAAAGAGTGCAGGGTCAAAAGAGGACTTTGTAGTTCTGGAAAACTATGAAGCTAATGAAACAGAATATACTCAGGATGAAGATGTAGATCTATGATCCAATATATAAAAGAGAGAAGAGAAAGATAGAAATGAACAAAGCGTGTGGTGAACGAAAAACCCACTCAGGAGTAGAACCTACACCACAAAGTAGGAGTGATAAAATAAAACCTTGCTCGAAGAGGAGAACCTGTATCACAAAAGAGGTGATAAAAGCAAACCCTGCTCAAGGAAGCGAACCCGTATCATCAAGAAGTGTGTGGTGAAAGAAAGACCCACTCAGGAGTAGAACCCACACCAGAGGTGATAAAAGAAAACCCCGCTCGAGGAGGAGAACTCGTATCACCAAAAAGTGTTTGGTGAAAGAAAAACTTGCTCAGGAGTAGAACCCACACCACAAAAGAGGTGATAAAAGAAAACTCTACTTGAGGAGAACCCGTATCACCAAAAAGTGAATGGTGAAAGAAAAAATAGCTTAGGAGTAGACCTCGCACCATAAAAGAGGTGATAAAAGAAAGCCATGCTTGAGGAGGAGAACCCGTATCGCCAAAAAGCGAGTGGTGAAAGCAAAACCCACTTAGGAGTAGAATTTGTACCACAAAAGAGGTGATAAAAGAAAACCCTACTTGAGGAGGAGAACTCGTATCACCAAGTAAGTATGTAAAGGAGCTTTGTAGGTTCTTGTTCTCGGTCCTGCAAAGCGAGTAAGCAGACAGTCATGTAGACCATCATCATGTTGAAAGGATTTCAAAGGGCTCCCTTGGGAACCCTTCAAAAGAAGAGGGGTCCACTCAAGGGATGCATTGTTTGGAAGGTGAGGTCTAGTTAGGTTGCCCCCAAGCTAGACGCAAAGATACAAAATAGGTCTAGTTAGGCTACCCCCAAGCTAGATGCCAATGAATTCATTCGAGAGAAAAGGTTTCAAAGAGGTCCCTCAAGAACCCTTCAAAAGAGAAAATGGATCCACTCAAGGGACACTTCATTTTAAATATATAGTGAAGAGATGGGTCCTTAAGAAGGATGCACATCTTCGAATGAGTCATCACTACCCCCAACATGTAGGAGAGTAGAACCATGCAAGATTCTTGGAACATACAGGATAGAGGTAAACCTTGATATCACTTGTCATGCAAAGAAAAGGGTAGGTGCATTAATCAAATGGGAGTTCGATGGCACCTGAGTCACAAAGTTTTTATATTTTTTCTTTCAATGCCTTACATTCTCTAGTGGAATGACCAAGCACTCGATGGTATGCACAGAAAGGATGTTTTGTTTCATCATGTTTATGAATTTTATTATGTGTGGGAGAAGGAAGAATGATTAAGTGAGCTTTTAGAAGCTGCAACAAAATACACTCTTGCTTAGATAAAGGATGAGGAGCAGGAATCAATCCTTTCTCTCGCAAAGATATATTTGACTACCCACAAGAAGAAGTGGAGATAGGAGATAAAGGAGGAGGATCTCCATAGAGATAGTTATTTGAGCAAGGGGGATCACACTCTTCTATGGGATCACCATCAACCTTCTTGATAGGACTACCAGAGTTAACCTCTTTAACAAAAGTGTGATCATCTTCCTTAGAAGGAGGATCAACACCAAGAACATTACAATCTGCATTCTCCTTACCCCACGATGCAAAAGAGTAATCATCTTTGATAGAAAGTGTGGATGATGTTATCACAAGGTCTAGACAGATCGATTCAACTTTATATTCCTGAATGAATGAGTCTGTAAAGTCTAAGGAACCCAATTCATCACCAAGACATGCATTCCTTTGAGGAGAGGTAGGAGTAGATTGAAGCAAGTCCCACAATGAGACCTTATCTAGAGTAACCTGAGGTTGTTCGACAAGATCATATCCACTAGATGCTTTAGTCATAGGTTTGGGAGCTAGAGGAAGAATAGATTTTTTATTCATTATATTCTCATAAGTATAGGCAACTGCTCTATCAGAGGGAGCCATAGAGAGACCAGGAGAGTCGCTATCCAATGGAACACCATTAATAGAACAACCCCTTTTAGAAGAAGGACTAGTTGGAGTCACATAAATAATCGCTCTTAGGCCTTTGAGAGGCAAAGAAGACACAAAATGCATTTACAGAATCATTAGATCTAGTAGAACAATTCCTTGAATACATATTCTCAACATCAATCCAAACAAGATCAAATGTGGAATAGGTATTTGAAGGGACATTCTCAACATTCATCCAACACAAATTAGATGTGGAAGGAGGTTTATCATTTGCTAATGCAACCTCTCTAAGAGAGAGTGCATTAGAATAGATAAGAAGTTCATCATTCAAGAATGCAATGTCTCTAGAAGAGAGTGCATTGGGAGGTATAAGAGATTCATCATTCTTGAACACATCATCTTTGAAAGAGAGTGCATTGGAAGGAAAAGTAGATTCATCATTCACATATGCAACGTCTCTAGAAGAGAGAGCATTGGAACAAAGATAGGACTCATCATTCACAAATTCAATGTCTCTAGAAAAGATTGCATTGAAATGAACGGTAGATTCATCATTCACAAATGCATCATCTCTAGGAGGGAGTGCATTGGAATGAAGGGTAGATAAATCATTCACAAATGCATCTTCTCCAAAAGAGAGTGCATTAGAATGAGTAGAAGGTAGAGTAATATTAAGGAAAGCATCAATGATTTCATCTTCTTACAACAAAATATCCTCAGCAGCAAGAGGACATTCATGAGAAGGATCAAAAATACTGAGTGACATGGGTAAATACAACTCACTATCACATGCATTAAATGGAATATCATTAAAATTTTGAACAAAATTAGATACAAAACTAATGAAAGAAGATATAAATCCATTACAATATTTTTAGTATTTTCTATATTTTAGTAATTTATGTTTTCAGAGGTCTCCAAGATGGAATTTGAGGTAAGAACTTGTGTCGGTCCCTATAATTTGACTACTGAAGGCACTTGTATTTTAGGGACTAAACAAGTTCTCTAGGAGACCATTCCAATGGTGCAAATGGTTTTGAATCTCTAGCACTAATTCAAAAGTTATGACCCTACCAAGTAGGGGTAAATAACTTCCTAGTTTTTTGAAGAACACTGTTCTTCACGTTAGGCTCACCAAAATGTAATATAGGGGGATTTGCTACTCACGAGTTCTCTTCACTCAAAGAGCCTCACGAGGTGAACTTCCCTATACTACCTCAATGGAATAGCAGTGAGAGTTTTAGAATCTAAAAGAGCATGTGACAGAGATTTTCTAGATAGACTATCAAGCTCTTGGCCAAAGGACAACAACACATAATATAGATGACAGTTCAGCGAGCTAGCATCCCATAGGCATGGTGATGTCTCATAGGGACTAGAAAGTGAGAATTCCTCAAAAAATGGCTAAGTGATGACTTACACTTCGATTACTGAGAACCTCTAAAATGCAAGGAAGTAACAAGAAGTAATAAGATTGAAATGGAATAGAGACAATAAGGAGAAGAAAGGAAATACTTACAACCTTGTGAGTGATGAAGCTTCTAGATCGTGAGTGTCTTCAATACTTGCACACAAGAGGGAGAGAGAAATTGTTGGGTGGTTGTATAGGGGCCTGACTCAATCAAACCCTTTTTTGGTGTTCCCACCTCCACGGACAACCAGAAAGATGGAGGAAAAAGTAGAAATGAAGTAAAGAGCAATTAAAGCACTACAAAACATTGTTATGCTACTCAACCAAGTAATATATTAGAGGAGTGAAAGCTTACCACCTCCAACAAGAGCGCTCAAGGCTAATGGGGGAGAAAATGAGAGGAACTCAAGCCTCTGCTGCCATGGTGTTTGTTCCACACTTGCTCTACTAAAGTAGTGGAGTGTTAATGTTACTGTTGTAAAGTGTAAGGTCTTTGGAGATTGAAGAGATGGTGAAGAAGTTGCTTAAAGCTTGTGAATGGAGTGAAGAAGTTCTTAAAGAGATATGTGAAGGGAGAGAGGAGAGGTGTAGAATATCAAATACATATGGAAGGAGTGAATTTGAAGGGGAGATGAAGAAAATGACCATATTCGGGTCGGTTGGCCGAGGAGGGCATTACAAATCGACCCCTAATGGGAAGTGTAACACCTCTATAGGCTCCAGATGCAGAAATCTATCAAGGATGTAAGCAAGCCACACAAGCATCCCTGATAGAAATTCCTCCATTGATGCTCAAAATAGGCACCAAGTGTGATGCAAGCAGCAGGCTTAGGTGGAATTAAGCCACCAAACTTGGTTTTCTAAAGTGGATAAAGGAAAAAAGGGGATTTTCACATGGGGTGCAAATTCACTCTTATATAGTATGTATGTATGTATGTATGTATGCATATGGATATGTATATATATGTATGTATGTATGTATGTATACATATATATATATATATGTATACATTCCATAGTATATATATACATATATGTTCTTATAATATCACACACACACACATATATTAATATATATACCACACACACACACACACACACACACACACACATATATATATAGATATATATACATAATCCTATTTTATAATCTTTATAAAATACTCATGCATACAATCCCTTCTATTGACAAACATACATGGGATGCATATATATATAATTTCAATTTAGTCCAATTGGTATCCCCATGCATAAGGGTGATCTATCCATGAGCATGCATAGGTACTTCTACCTACATATACTTATGTATGTATTCACTCACCTATATGAGTCTACTGTTGACATGTACACATATACATATATATACATCTTATGCATATATCTCACTGATACCACAATAATCATACAAGGAAATACTGACACAAGACATCAAGACTTAATCACAATTCTTAATCACAACATTCACAACAAAGATCACTTACCTTTCCTAAAATCAACTTGAATCTCTATATGAACAATTAGGACGTGAGTGTGTGATTTCTTAATTAGGCTCATTAAGGGTTACTAGACCAAGTTCTTCTGTTGAGTGATATTTCCTCTCTATTCTAGAGGATTTAACCTATTCCTGCACTCAACTTGGCATATCATAATTGTAGTTATTCGAACACAACATAATCATATGCATCATACATTTCATAGTCAGAAAAATTATAAAATATAAAAGTGCATCAATCATTCTTTCATCATATTTTCATTCAAGATTCATTAAATATATTCATATAAAGATTAATAAAACACATTCATTCATTCAATCAATTTAACCAAACAAGGTAATAGTAATTAGGTAATATTGTTTGGGGTGTAACAAATTACTTATTAAACTAACCTAAATTATATATGAGTGTGATATGTTCCCTTATAAATACCATTTTCAATATGTTTGTCTATCTAAAAGTTATTGATCAAATATCCTAGTTATACAAATGCTTGATGTATTTCCTTAAGGATGGAGATTTATAATTTCCGTAAGTAATTTAAATATTATTGAATTTACATTCTAAATGCTAAACTCCTAAGTTATCTTTAAGAATTTTGTCAAGCTTATTAATTTTTTGGCTTAAAGTTACAAGTGTACATATTGACCACTTCAATCATGTGCTTAAATCTTCATGATACATTAATAAAAAAATGATTTTTCTATGTGAAATTATTTATAATTGATCATTGACATGAGTTGAAAACCAATGATTTGCATGATACATATAAACTTGATTTTTCTATATCAAATTGTTTATAATTGTATTGAAATGAGTTAAAAAGTAATAGTAATAATGTAGGGTACAATGTCCATAATCATGCCACTACACAAGAGGTGAATGAGGTAATATAGTAAGTTGGTGATATTATGGCCCTAAAAAGTTGTATATGACACTTGTTGACGATGCCATAAAAAATAAGTGCATGATCAAAGAAGATGAGAGAAAATAAAAATACCAAATAAATAATTACTTCAAGAAATATATTTAAACTATGCCTTTTATAAATATAACAAGTTTATTGAGAACATACAATTCATAGTGACTAATTTCTTTTTATAGGGCATATACATTGTTCATTTTTTACCACCTTAGTCACCATCCTTTCATCAATCATGATTTTAATAAAAAAGATAAAACACATACATAGCACACCTCAATGGGAGAAGATAATTGTTAAAAGGGGTTGGAATTGTGATAGGTCGAATGTGAGCGTTAGAAAACGAGCAGCAAGTAAAAGAGTGCAAATAAACACCAAAACAAGCTACAACCTCAAGATTAGCCTAAGTTGGAAACAACACAAGATAAAAGCAACAAATGGAACCTTATACCTTGTCTTGAATCGATCCTTTGGTTGGCCCTTCAATCTTTGATGTGTATGCTCCTTGGATGGCACAAGATGCAAGCTAAAAAATGTTGTGAGCATGAGTGCAAGTGGATAAAAACAAGAAAATGGCTAAGTGTAGATTGAGAAACAAAACTGCAAGAGTTTGGCTAGCAAAATGATCTCTCCCAAAATGAGAGAAAAGAGGGGGTATTTATAGGAATTTTTGAGGGAATTCCTAGGGGAAATGGATGGCCAAGATTGAGCCACCAAATATCAAGATGTGGGGCTAAGGTGGGTTGAGAACTCACAAGCCCTCACATCTTGACATGTGGCATGTGATGTAGCCCTAAAAGGTGAAGTGGACATGAGGTGGAAGGAAAAGTACATGACATGGAGGGGGGTACAAAGTACCTTGGGATTGGACAAGATCTCCTCATAAAGGAGGTACTTGTCCCCATGTGGGTGAGAGGACATGTGAGGAATTAAAAATTCCTCAAATATTCTCATGGAGAAGAGGGAAGGAATTTAAAATTCCTTAAATGCATTGGGGGATTAAAAGGTGAATTAAAAATTCACATGGGGAAGTGGAGTGCCTTGTCCAAAAGGGGAAGGCCTTTAATAGGGTTGACTCAATTAAGTGATTAGGATTGTGCAAGCACTTGATTAGATTGATTAATGAAGATTAGAAGAGAGTTAGATTTTACATGTGACTTGATGTGACAAGTCAAAGATCACATGGGGAAGAGTAATGAAGGATTAGAGGAGGGTTAGGTGGTTAAGAGAGATTAGAGGCCAACTTGCAAAAGTTGGAGGATGTGACAGATCCTAATCAAGGATTAGGCATGTGCACATCCTAATGATGGGATTAGAAGAAGGATTAAAATAAGATAAAAATGATAGAGGATGTGACATGAGGGGAATTAAATAAATGAAATATTTATTTAATTCAATTGATGGAAGGAGGATTAAAGAGATAATATATTATTGATTAAATACCTTAGGGATTTGGCAGAATTAAAGATATTAATTAAATAATAGCAGTATTACTTAATTAATGAAAATAAGATGAAAGATGATGAATTTGGATAAATTAAGTGTCCAAATTTGGACGTCTACAGGAATAAAGGTGAATATACCTTAGCATGCTAGGTGAATGATTTTGGATTGATTGTGTTCAAATGAAGTACTTATAATATTATAAATTGTAAACTATTTATGGATTGTGATCTAGTTGCAATGATTAGATAGGGAGGAAAGGAGTTAAATAAGGTAAAAGAATATGACACTTTCACAAGTTGGAAAATACTGTAGCATGGTATGTGAATGATTCTATTTAGTTTGTTTCCACTTACTTGTAATAATAACATATAAATTCCCCCAAAAATGAAGACAACGAGTTAGTTGTAATAATTAGATTGAGAGAGAATGAATTAAAAATAAATAAAAAATGGTAAAAATGTACGGTAATATACACATAATCACGTTGCTACATAATAGACAAATGATATAGAATGATACTTGTTAGTGATTACGACCTTAATAAGATGGAGATAACACTTGTTGAGGGTGATGGGTTAATGATGAATTAGAGAATGGTTGAATGGACAAATAATATGAGAAGATCTTTTTTTATGAATAGATTCCCTTAGAGATAAAAAATTATATATTCTTTACATAGAACAAGTTTCTTAAGCACATGAAATTTATAATGATCAATCACCCTTTATAGGGCATATATAACATTTGTTGGCCTCCACCTTAGTTTTTATCATTTCATCAATCAAACCTTCAATAAAGAAAATATAAAACATATTCTCAACACACCTTCATGGATAGTATAACTCAATCTTTAACATGAAAGGTAAACAATTTTATATTAGCTATGTTCATACTTAAGTGTTCATCAACCTACAAGAAGATTATGATTTAGTTATAATTATTAGATAAAGAGGTATATAATTAAAATTCCTACTTCATGAGAGAGTGCATTGAAATATTTTTTAGGATTTATTTTCATTTCTCATAACTTACATTTCTATAAAGCCACATGGTCACCAAAATTAACAAGTGCTAGTCATACCAAGCCTTCTAATTACTATTTAACTAGGGTTAAGAATGGGTCTTCAAGTAGGGTGCTAAAAGGACCAAGCTTCCCAACCTCCTCTATATGGTGGAGTATTCTTATCTAAGTGGATAAATGACCTCTTTCTCTCAACAAATAGTTATGAGGAAAAGCTCATTTCAAAAAAGGAATCCAAATTTTCAAAGGTAGGTGTGACCTTCCTAATCTAATATTGAAATAACCAAGAAAAATAAAAGTTGAATTTCAATACATGAATGTTGTTAAAATATTTATCTATTAAATTTCCTTTTCAATCTAACTAACACTCCCACTCAAAAAATATATCTTTTGCACTTGCACTTTCTCAATTTTTGGAGGTGGTTGAATAGTTGTAGAATCTCAAATTTTCCACTCAAGGTTGTTTATGCCTTACTCCCTATGTTGGTAGATGATTAGAGAATCAAATTTAAATGGAAACATTCCTTTACTATTTTTAAATGGCTCAAATCAAGTTCCTTCCTCTAGAAGGCCAAAAAAGACTCAAATTCAACTCACAACCTAGAATCTTCTACATTCTAGACTCCCCATTTGTACTTGCATCAATTTCATTCTCTCAATTGATTCTCTCTCAATTTTGCAAGAAGCAAGAGACTCTTAAACATGACCTTTGGTTCTACCCCTTTGCTAAGCACGCCTCACGCACATAATCCTCTCCTTGATACTTTATTTTCCCATCGGCTTTCTTGGAAAGTAACTGAATCATTGGAGTTAATTTGTAGGAATAAATTATTTTTAAAACTTGCAAACAAATCACAATTATGACTATTTAAAGATCAATATGTATAGATATTTTCCTAATCTAATATATCCTCAAGAGGTTGACATTGTGTTGTTGTACTCTAGAATTATAAGTTTTTAAATGGTGGATCTCACTTGCATTTTGTAGGATACACCTCAAGCTATTTTAGATTGTTCATCAAGCCTTCACTATTCAATCATGGTTGAAATTTTTGAAAAGAATTAATAGGATTGTCAAAGAAGCTAGAAGAGATAACTATTGGGAAAAAAAATCTATCTACTAGTAGAGCCTCTTAGCATAATAAGAGCCAAATCAACATGAAAAACTATCAATATATCAAAAATGTTTCATCTATGACAATATTAATTAAATTGATATTTCATGCTTTGAATTAAATACAATCCATTTTTTTGTAATTGTTCAAAAATTTGTAATCCATTTGTTGTTTTAGTTTTAATTATTTATCTAGTTCAAAAAATTAAGTCTTAAACTTTGATTATAATTTTATAAATTTTATTTTATTAAAAAACTTAGAAATATATGTAGTGAAGAATTATTTTTGAAAGCTTAATATAATTTTAATTCATTTTTTTAATCATTTTTTAAAACACCAATTTGATAACATCATACATTTAGAAGATAATTGATTTAAATGACTTCGATCCTATTACATATGATAATAAATCTTATTAAAGATTTACCCAACATAATTGTTTCCAAACTATATGATATATTAGTATATAAACTTTGAAAAATATTTTAAGGATAGGGATATCTATTCCTCACCTAAAAGGTACAAAGAGAGGTAATCCAATAACAAATGATCAAGTAGATAATTAGATGAAAATAGATGCTAGATAAAGTTTGATTTTTTAACTTATCTATTAAAAATAAAAATAAAAATATATTAATAATAGTAATAGTAAAGAAAAGGTAGAATCTTTGGTCATTCATTCATTTTGATCCCTCCACAAAAATATATTTTCCCCCAATTATCTTAAATGAATACAAAATAATGAATAAGACATTAAAAAATAGCAATCACACCTTGGTGTGCAATGGGTGCATGGAAGATGTGTGGAAGGTCAACTACCAAAGAATTTTTTTTTTATACATTTGTGTAATACATGGGTTCAATTGGTAGGTCATTTAGCAAATGATTTGTTTGTGCAACAAAGGTCTCAATCGAGAAGTAATAGATTCAAATCAACTATGTACCCACTTAAAGGGATCCAAACATAACTAAAACAAAACCTCTAAATCAAGAAGATAATGAGGCTACATTACAAATAGGCTCATGTTATGTTTGAAATAGGGAGAGAGGGAGATAGAGAGAAAGATATGGATAGAATGAGGGAGGGGTGAAGAGATAGAGATGAAGATAGTAATGGAGATGGAGATAGAGAGGGACATGTAAGGTTGGAGAGAGAGAGAAAGGAAAAGATGATTAGATATAGAGGTCTAGGAAGAGGGAAAGGGAGAGAGAGGAGAGATAGAGATAAAAAGATAACTAGATATAGAGTTCTAAAAAGAGAGAGAGGGAGAGAGATGGATGGATAGAGAGAGGGAGACATGCTTAGAGATTAAGGGGGAGAGAGGAAGAGAGAGAGAGAGAGATAGAAAGAGATAAAGGAAGAGATAACGATAGAGAGATAGGGAGATAGAGAGGGAGAGACAAAGAGGAAGAGATAGAGAGATATAGGGGAATAAGGATATGGAGAGATAGAGAGAGATGTATATGGTGAGGTAGAATGATAGATAGAGAGATATATAAGGAGATATCCTTGTAAAATTGACATAAAATGACAAGTAAAAAGTTAGTTTCTCTCTCTGTGTCTCTTTTATCTAATTGACCTTCCACACCTCTTCAATGTACCCATTGTAGAAAGAGGGAGTGGTAGGGAGAGATGGAGAGATAGGGATAAAAAGAAGTAGAGATAGACATATAGAAATAACTTGGGAAAGATAGAGGGGGTGAGAGAGAGGGAGTGAGAGAAAGAGAGATAGGAGCAATAGATAGATCCAACTTGTTCTTTTAAAGAGAAGATGTCTTTTTAGTCAATATTTTACATTTTTTCCTTTGGTGTGTTATTAAAATCCATAAAACATAGAGAGGAGAATCCACTTAATTCACTTTTGGGAATCCAAGATCCGTTTGAGTATCATATAGCATTATTATTTCAAACACCATATTATTCAATGTATCATCAACTTAGACCAAAATATGCACTTATAGACAAAATATAACATCTTTCTTTGTTCCTCTTTGTCTTTGATTCTTGTTCAAAATTGTTAAATCATACTCCAAGGGTTTGACCACATGGGAAGATCATTGCCTAGCAAACTTTCAAAGGTTTTTATCAACAATATTTATTTCTTAGATACAAATTCTATGCAAGAGGTGAATAGATTCTAGGTATTTAGATAGGCACAATTTATTTCAACACGAATAGTTCATTTTCATAGATAGAGTGCATTTATGCAATTATGGAGATCTCGGTTCCACAAAAATAGATATGACCTAAAATGTAGTTCAATAAACTATTTATTTGATCTTCTTACTTTTAGATATGATTTCATATTTATAGTTTTTTATCACAAATATAATATGCAACAAAAAAATATTAAAATGACTCATAAAACTAGTAACCCTTTTATTATTAAAAATACTTATATATCAATTATTAGTTTTAACTAGGGAGAGGGGCCCACAGTAGGGCACCCTACCTCTGGGTTTTTAAATTTCATCATATGATTTCAAATCACTCCCAATTTTATACAAAAACTTATTTGGAAACTCACCTACTTAAAAAAATCAATTTTAGGGTCACATCATCAAATATGATGCCACATCAGCATGCTTTTTGTTGAGGTATCCAAAAAAATTCAAAACCACATCAGACCCAATAGTGGGGCACTAAGTCATGTGAATATGTTTTGTTGATGTGGCATCACATGATTTGTTAGATTGAGTAGTATATTTTAAAAAGTGTTTTGTAATTAAATATTAAGATGCTCCACTGTGGGACCCACTCAAGACTACTTATATCCCCACTATTGATCTTTGCCCCACTATGAACCCCTATCCCTAATTAAGAGGGCATTCATACCCATAATTAAAAAAATAGCATGCTCTAACCCAATTTTTGCATGGACTTGGGGATTCCATTAGAACAAGAGCTGCAGTAGTGTCAGGTTCCTACCAATGGCTAGTTTTGTTTGGTTGTTTGAGAGAGTTAGTTAGTAGAAATAGAGACATTTAGAAGCATCCTCTTAAAGGAGTTGGTGATAATTGGACCATTAATGCTTACAAGACATGGATTGTAATGAATGAGTAATGTGAACATCATCAAATATATGTTAACAAATAATGTGAATGTCATCTATATATAGTAATTAAAATTAATAATCTCTAATATTCATAAAATATTAATCTATAAATTTAATAAACTTTGGTATAGAATGTTATAAAACATGACATAATAAAACTTTAGAGTTGAATCCCATTAATTAGGACATAATGTGATTTGAAATTGAAATATATATTTATAAAGTTTGCATTTAATCATAGGGATCATATGACTAGAAATTTTTGAGAGATACATGTGTCTATAGCAATTGACATGTAATAACATAAATAAATATGGAAAGTAACTTTATAGCTGTTGCGATGACTAATTTTTTAAAACAATTAATAGATGTGTGGTATACATGTTTGAGCATAGAAGACAGTGGTTTTCTAGACAGTGGAAGTGCAATTTTCTCCCCTTTTGTATCTCAGTTGTTGCTTGCAAATAGTGGATCAAGATAGTTGTTAGAAAATGATTATTTTTTTATATAAGAATATTGAATGAATAGAAATATGCATATAGTAAAAAAAAAGTGGAAAATATTTTTCTTACCTTTTAGGATTTGTTGATTATTGTTGAAGATGAGTGGCATTGATGATGATGTTGTTATGGTTTAGCATGAAGTGGCCTTTTGTTGAGAAATATCGTAACATGAAGATTATGCTTGATTTATCTTCAATGTAGTCTTCATATGTGGTGTTGTGTAAATCTGGTAGTATCATTTGAATAATGGATTTATCCACAAAGCAATGTATTGTTTGTTTTTTCTAGTTATAAGGATGGTTTTTAAATAAGGGGAGAATATATAATTGACATCATCATTACATCTTGCACAAAGAGAAACTTGGTCTTCTAGTGTTCCATAATTTTCAAACTTGTAGTTGCACTTTGCACAAAATGCATGGAAGGGATTTGACAAGGGGTTGGCTACTTGTACAATTCCATTTATCTAAAACATATATGAAAACAACATTGTTATGTAGGGGAATTTTTTTTTGTAAATATGGGGAGAACAATTTTGAAGTGATTACCTAAAATGTTGATTGAAGGAATCTCCGTAGCCTATCCACTATCCTTTTGTTATTTAGTTTGCAAATATATGTAGATTTGCAAGTTTTGAATGTGTTGGCTAGTTCTTTTTGCCTTACAATATTTTTGAATAGCAATGGTGGGAACTCATTTTCTCGCACTTGGTTTTCTATTTGCAAGAAAAGCTTTGTGAAGCTCTCATGCAACAATATTTGTTTGTTAATGGTGATTAAATTAAATTAAATTTTTCTATTCTATTGATAAAGAGAGGAAAGCAATGGATTTAATTTTTTTTAGGAGAAGAGTTTAAAAAATATTTGTACCTATGCTTTGTCCATGTCTGAATCACCATCTTTGATGTAAATCAAAAACTGTGAAGGTATTCTTGTTCCAATGGGATAGTTGAGTGTAGTCATAAGTAATTGTTTAATTGTCATTTCTGGTATGAACTTATATTCTTCACATAGGCATGGTATGACCTCAATTGTGCTTATCTCATACAAAATGTTAATGCAATCACAATCACCACAATCATAATATGTTTTGTGTACAAGTTGGAAATTTGAGACATGTATTGTTGATCCTAGTATTATTTTGTCTTCATGTTGTTTAAGAGGATGCCAAGTAACATTTAAAGTAATTGTCATTTCAGCTTTAGCATCTATCAAATCTGCATGTAGCACTTCATGTGATTGGTTTGCTTTATCCAGGTTGACTTTGTACACAACAATTATGTCTCCTTCAAAAGTGTTTCTAGCTTTTCAAGCATTCAAATCCTCAATGGATATGGAATTAGGAGTTCTTGTTTTTGATTTGTAGAGAATATAGTACAATTTCTTGAGCATTGGAAAAATTGAATTATCATAGTGGAAATTTAATTATTGTTTTGTAAATACATTTTGGGTGTATCTAGTTGTTTTGGTGCTTCTTTTTTGTTTGTTCTCTTGCTATTTTCCATTGTTTTGTTGCAGTAAAATTTTATGGTGTTGAATTGAATTCAATGAAATTGTAGTAATTTTGAACATGAAATGAGTTAGAAAAATATGTCAGAGAAATTAGAAAAGTAATTGTTTTTGCATGAAAATAAAATAATTTTATTTTGTTTGTGTAAAGATGCATTACTATATTTGGAAAAACTATTTAAACAAGGATAGGAGATTAGATAGGTAGCATATTACAAATATTGATAGCAATGTAATAATTATTTGGAACATGACAAATATTTTAATATGGTAACTGGGATTCACAAGTGAAGTATTTTTTCTTGATTAGGATGAAACTTTATAAAAGTGGCAAGGTGATCAATCCAATACACTTCTAATTTGAAAATGGAAGATGCATGTGTATTTGAATTACACCAGAAATGGTCAATTAGTGGTTTGTTTATAGTGTGTGTTTGGTTTAACATGGATTCTATTTTTTTCTTTTGCATATGATTTGAGAGTAATTGTTTTTTGGGTTTCTATATTCATGTCAATATTGAAATCTCCTATAATATACAAAATATTTTGTGTGTTTATGTTGGAAGTGGATTCACTCTGAGAGGGGGGGTGAATCAAAGTGATATAATTTTTTAACTTTTGACTTTGAAAGCACAATGAAACTTTTTACTAATTCAAACCCAATGTGGTAGATTTGTTTATGCAAGTGAACATTAACACTTTAAATCAAATTGACATGAGACTTGACTAACATTTACAACTCATATTAAAAGAATCATATGATATTGTTCAATTGATGTGTGAACAATCTTGTTTATGCTTTTGAAACATAACTACAGCTTTGCCCAATGCAGATTTAACTTGCTTAATGGAAGGCTTTTTAAAATCAGATTTGAACAATTTCAACTTTGCATGACAAACTTGAACATTTTGAAATATGAACCATAAAAGAATCAGAGCATTGACTAAATGAGCACATTAACATGAAACTAAATGAGAGACAAATAGCATCACATAACACAAATATTTCCTAAGTGGAAAAACCCTCATGGGGTATAAAAAACCACTCGCTAAAAATTCCTTTTCATTAATCAAAGAGCACCAACTCTATAACAAGTTTCTGAAGCACCAACTCCTTTACAAAGTCACTGTCTAAATTGTGTATATATAAATGATCTTACAACTGCATTTACATTTGCAGTCCTAAAATCACAACTGAATACAAAAACATAAAATATTTTCAAAGATTCCATCTACAATATGTACTATTCATAACAGTATCACAATAATTTCTCATAATTTTGAATGATATCTCTGTTATAAGAACCAAAGATTTCACACAATAAAACCCTCTTTCCTCCTCTCACATATTGCAGATATAACAATGATATGACCAACCCCGCTGGTTGAATGGTTGGCATGGTTGGGCTAAGGCTTTGGGTTCGTCCCATGTAGGTCCAAGGTTCGATTCACGCCGGCTGATTTCAAGTAGTGGCAGTTTAGTGTGGCCCTAGGCTGTCACCTCCAGTGGACTAGTCTCGCCATAGCTCGCCTCCTTCATCCCCCAAAACCTGGCAACAAGTAAGACTAGGGCAAGGGAGGTGGAGCTCGCTGGGCTGAGTCACGAGGATACTACTGGGCTACCAAAAAAAAAAACAATGATATGACCAACAAATGCTTTGTATTTTTCTCATACATCCCCAATTTGAACAATGGCTTAAAGCCATATTTATATAGAGCACAAAAAAAATGAAATCCTTGTAACTGAAATGAAAAACCCTTGAATTGAACTCGGGTTCAAAAGTAGTTTCATATTAATTATCATTAATGAAAAACTTCAAGATCCTTTTTTTTTAAATAGAACCAGAAATGAAGCCAACTGTTCAAAACTGAAACAATACCAACTTTTTTTCATTCACCAGATTTACCTTTGAATGAACAAAGCAAAGAAAAGATATTACCTTTGTCATGGTGGGTGTAACCTACAAAGAAAATCCCTGAAGATCTTTATAAAAACTATCCAAACCTCTGCTTCCAGCTCAAGTGAAGACCACAATCTTTCTTTCCACTCATCAAAGACCATCATAACTGAAAAAAAGATCAAGATACCATAGAAAGCTTGCTTAATATGCAACTGTAATTTCAACACGGTGGCACTAGGGTTCGAGCTTGTTATGCAGAAATGAAACTATCATTTGTTTACCCTAGTCTTCTTTTCATTGAGTGCCAAATTATAACCAATAAACTTTTCAAATCCATTTACCACCGACAAAATAATGAATTAGAGAAAGTCAATTTACTGCCAACTCACATCCATGAGTTATCATATTTGTCCAAGATATCATAGTGTCATTGCCAAGGGATTTTCTAAAACTCGATAAGCCTTCTTTAGAATGCAATGACAAACCAAATAAACTCTAATGAGTATGTCAATTGTCAATGAAATGTGAAAGCCGACAACGTGATCAACTACCAATAGTCACTAAATGGATTTTATCTTAGTCACAAATAAAGGTAGATGAAAAAAACATTATAACCATTGAAATATGGTATGTTCGGCTAGGACTTGAGGAATATTAAATGTAGACCATATCGCTTGTGAGGAGCCCAAATATTCCAAAACAATGCCATGAAGGGATAAAGTCATCAAATAATGGAGCTAAAAATACCTTTCCCACTTGAAGCCCAAACTATGTCAAATGATGTTACAAACAATCAATGCCTTTCAATTGTATGCCTCAAAACATGAAAACATATAAGCCTGATAATAAACACTATAGTCAGCAGAGGCAATAAATATATGTATTATTTTGAGTAAAAAATGAACTCCATGAAATATATATATATATATATGAAGCTATATACAATATCCAACTCATGAATACAGATCTGACCATGTATCAATACTAGGTATGGCATGAAATATAGCTTGAAAGAGCCCTTCCCACTGCAATATCATAACCTATATGTGCTAAATTCACCATAGACTGCATGAAACTACTGTCTACACATGAAGCTCCAAACATCAGTACCACAAGATATCAAATCTGAATGTAAACAAACATCACAATGCTGCAACTTTGATTATGAAACTGAATGCCAAAACCAACAATGCCAAGCCATCTGAATGTAAACAATGCCATATCAATCACCAAGATAACCAAAACATCTGAATGTAAACAATAATGCTAATGGCAACCAAACACAAAGATGCCCAACCAAAGCACAGTTTTGACATCAAGGAAAAATAACAAAAGAGAATTTCAACAATTTATATATGTAAGTATTTTATTGATAGTTGTTATAACTGCTGAAATCGATGTGTTGGATCTTGCATAGATGTTACACACATTCAACTCCATGTTAGTTACATGTATTTTTATTGTGAGGGATTCAATGTTTGTTGTTGTATATCACTTGTGAGGAGCCAAAATATTCCAAAACAATGCCATGAAGGGATAAAGTCATCAAATAATGGAGCTAAAAATACCTTTCCCACTTGAAGCCCGAACTATGTCAAATGATGTTACAAACAATCAATGCCTTTCAATTGTATGCCTCAAAACATGAAAACATATAAGCCTGATAATAAACACTATAGTCGGCAGAGGCAATAAATATATGTATTATTTTGAGTAAAAAATGAACTCCATGATATATATATATATGAAGCTATATACAATAGCCAACTCATGAATACAGATCTGACTATGTATCAATACTAGGTATGGCATGAAATATATCTTGAAAGAGCCCTTCCCACTGCAATTTCATAACCTATATGTGCTAAATTCACCATAGACGGCATGAAACTACTGTCTACACATGAAACTCCAAACATCAGTACCACAAGATATCAAATCTGAATGTAAACAAACATCACAATGCTACAACTTTGAGTGTGAAACTGAATGCCAAAACCAACAATGCCAAGCCATCTGAATGTAAACAATGCCATATCAATCACCAAGATAACCAGAACATCTGAATGTAAACAATAATGCCAATGGAAACCAAACACAAAGATGCCAAACCAAAGCACAATTTTGACATCAAGGACAAATAACAAAATAAAATTTCAACAATTTATATATGTAAGTATTTTATTGATAGTTGTTATAACTTCTAAAATCGATGTGTTGGATCTTGCATAGATGTTACACACATTCAACTCCATGTTAGTTACATGTATTTTTATTGTGAGGGATTCAATGTTTGTTGTTGTATGTTGTGTTGTTTTTGATATAATGAGAATTTTGTTAGTTAAAGTCAATATGCCATGTATGTTGTTTAGAAGAAAGGAATTGAAGTCTTCAAATATATTATTGGTTTCAGATGGATGCATGTGTGTTTCTTGCAAGCATAAGATATCAGATCACATTATGTCATGGTAGTTGAGAATGTCATTTATATGTGCACATAAGCTACAAGTATTCAATGTGAACATCAAAATTTGTGGGATGTTATTAGGAAGAGTGATGTCATTTTCAAATATCCATTGTGCATTTGATTGAAGTCATTGCATTTCGAGGTCTATTTTTTTCTTCACTTTGAAATTTTTTTCATTCAAAGGTTTGAGAAAGATTAATGATTGAATTGATTTTGTTCGTGACAGTGCTATGTATATTATTCCATGTTGTTTAATGCCAGTTGGATCAAATGCTACTAAGTCCATTGTAAGTCCTTGGGATTGATGTATAGTTCTTACACATGCTAATTGTATTGGAAATTGTTTTCTAATAGTAATTATTTTTTTGGTGAGTGTTGTGTGGACTAGCCTGGATATGCGGAGTATAGGCACCCTTCATTACTAATGTTTTTGGTATAATAGTGCACCATTTTTTTGATTTGTTGTTGGCCAATTTTTGAGTCATTAAATTTGATCCAAACATTATCAAAATAATTTTATTTTGTATATGCTTTGAATATTCCATCAGACCCATTCACTAAGCCATCTTGTGTATTGTAGTTACCAGCATACATTTCTACAAGTATATTTGGTTTCAAGAATATTTGAGTTGGTAGAGTAGTTGTATGAGTGTATGATCATATACCACTATTGTATCTTCATGTTCATCATTTGCATCTAATACAATGATATCTCTAGGAATGGTTGATAGAATTTTGTTATTGTGTTCATCAACATCCTTTCTTCTATAGAAGAGAAAAGGGAATGTTGGGTCCATTGGTGGTAGACGTAAGCAATGTTGGTTAAGATAATATAAATCATCTTTTGTCTATGAACCTACATGAATTCTATTTATAATTGCAATGAATGTCTCATCCTTTTTTCGCATGGTAGAGTTCAAAGAATAACACTTTATATTATCTTTCCAAAAATGAAAAGGCATTAGTTCTGACAATGTTGGTTTATTTTCAAATACAATAGGTCAAGTATAGGTTGTGCTTGATAAAGATCACCACAAAAAATTGTATCAATGTTTGCAAAGTATGCAATTGGCATTTGTATTATATCTCGTATTCGCTTATCAATATAGCGTAGAAATGTTGATTCTACTAATGAAATTTCATCTATTAGGACACATAGTTGTTGATAATGCTTTGACATTGTATCCAATGTTTATATACTCAATGGAATGAACTCTAATTTGTTGAAAGGTATGTGAAATGTTGAGTGTAGTGTTACTCCACCTATGTTGTATGAGGCTTTTCCTATATAAGTAGTTATTAGTCCTTTTGTCTTGTTAGGGTCATTGTCAATAAAATTGTTATAGATGCAGAGAAGAGCTTGGTATATGGATTTTGTAATGAAAGTCTTGCTTGTTCCAGCTCCACCTGTTAAGAATAGGTGTAGTGGAGTTTTAATATCTTTCATTTTTTTTAATACAATGTCCTTTACAATTGCTTGTTGCTCCTTGTTTAACATTTGTCATAATTTGTAGTACTCATTGTTGTCCATTATTTGTGGATGTTGAATAATTTCAATTGTATTTTGAGTTGTACTATTTAAGTTGTTGTGGTTAACAATTTGAAGATCTACTTGTATATCTTATTGTTCTTGGTCTTTCTTATTTTTTGTTAGCAAATTTTCATTGGTAGTGCTATCATCTTTAGCATTTATCTCATGTATAGCCTTTTCAATGTCACCCCATGCACAATGAACATTGTAATTGAACTTTACATGATTAATCTTAATTGCTTTTTCATGATGTATATAAGCATTCAACCATGAATTGAAATTGTGTTTCAATGTATTCTCATGTATTGTAAAGGGCACAAAGAGTAGTAATTGCTCTCTACAGTGATTTTCTACATTTGTATGTTTATTGAAATTGATAAATCTTATAACATTTGGTTTTCTCTTTGACTCGATTCATTTGCCATTTTTGTTGTACTATGCAACAAATTCAAAAAGGCATATGCCTAATATAGTTTGGGGATGTTTTATATAGTAGTCTATTAAATAATGACAAATTACATTTTCTGATTCTTCTGGCTCTTTCTTTATGTGTTTTATTTATTTCAAAACAAAAGTACGATCATTTTCGGGACTTGTATCAATGAATATACATTTCCTTGAGCTATAATTGAGTGGAAGGGGTAAGGCAATGCGAGCAACTTGTTGTGAGGACATCTATTTTAAATTAAGTAAAGCATTTTTGAGTTTTCTTATCATCTTTATGGCATCAATATTTTTATGTTGGTAGTCTTTATGTATTATATTAAATGCGTACATCATTGACTTGTCAACCTTAGACATGTAAGAGCTATAGTACATTGTTGTTGCATAAGCATTAAGAACAAATTGTGCATCTTTTTTTCTTTCCATAGTTGGGGAATTCCCTTTGCAAAACTATTGTTCCATATTTGTGAAGGTTTTCTCTATAATAGTAGTGTAGGTCTATGTAGTGTTGATCTTATAGCCATGAGATACCTATCCTTATTGATATCTATTTCATCTAGGAACATTTGAAAAGAGAAGATCGCATCTTATGGTGCTTTTTGTGAGTTGGAGAAGATATTGTTTGCAGTTGAAATTATATCTCCATTCTTGTCTAGTAGTGGTTCAAGTATAGTAGTTTTGAGAATTGGTGGGAATGGAAAATTATATTTTCAAGTGGATTTTCTTGTTTTTCTACATTGCTTTGTATGATGATGCTTGTGTAGTATAGCTATATCAGGTTCTAGATGCTCAGTGCTACAAGTTATGTACTTGTCTATACAAAGTCTATAATATTTGCATTGCTATCTTTGCCATAAATAGGTGCATTTTTTATCCATAGAAGAAAGTGATCATGTTCATTTCCATGATTTTAGAATTCAGTTACAGAGAAATAGTCTAAGACATTTCCAAAGAAAGAATCATCTGCAAATATTAATCTTTTCATTGCATTTATTCTATGTTTGTAGTAACATGCACAAGTAATTGGATCTTTTTTTATAAGATTGTCATGCCCCCAACATTGCAAACCCTAACATAGAAATACGATTGGATAAATAAAATGAATACATTATAAATATCAAAAATATAAATATTAAAAAAAAAATGTCATAAATAAATAAATAAAATGATATTAAACAATACTATCATTTTAATGCCATTAAAATATAATATATATATATATAAATTATATAATTATAAATAAATATTGGAAATTTTTATATGATATAAATATTTTGAAATATTATCTTTTATCATAATTATATATTTTATAAACTAAATATTGTTTAACTTAAGGAGATGACTCCCCTTATTAAATAGTTAAAGATCCTTAAGAAACCATCCTTGATAATATAATACCAACTTTGTATTTTGGAAAGACATAAGCTTTTGACAAGATGTAGCCCTTTAGAAGATATATATTTTGACCGACTTGAATGGGAGACAGATGGAAGGATTATAATCAGGCATGTTTGGAAGGAATCATAAAAGATCTTAAGCACATAGTAAGCATCAAGTCCATCGGGTCTTACTGCTAATGCAAAGAACTAAGGGAGACCTACACTTGTTCCAATAAAGATTGGGAATTGGGAAGGACGAGTTTTAGAGTTGAATGACAAGCTTGGGGTTGTTAGTTTGGTTAGGAATTGAAAGCTACAAACCTTATATTCCTACACAACCATTACATAGAAATATCATTCATAATCTACTCATTAATGTTGTTCAATCTAATTATGAGGGATATTCAATTATGTGGAATTATTAATATTTTGGGTTGTGCATGACATAGTTTACATATTGACAGTTCAATGCATATTTCGGTGTTCATATAAATTGGTAATATATGTTTATGAGGGACAAGTAGCCAATAAGCTTGCAGTGTACCTTTATCCACATCCCTGCTACCTGGGTACCTCTACCCAGTCAACCGTAGGCCCTCCACAGGGATGAGTAGGAAATATTAGAGGCATGAAACTCCTACATAGTAGTTCAAAATATTTTTTTTGAATAAAAGGAGGGGTTAAAATTTATTCAAAAAATAAGAAATACAATTGATGAGAAAAATCTATAGGTAATTGATCCTTCTCCCTAATATTCCAGTTTTGCATTTGATCAAAAGCCCATCTGGCTAGCCAATCCGCAACACCATTCCACTCCCTAGGGATATGAGTAAAAGTAACAGACTCCAAAGAGTCACACAAATGAAGAATTTGATTAACCACCAACATCAATCTCCAACTAACATCCTCAGAATACTGTCGAGTCAACAAATATACCACCACCTGTGAGTCTAACTTATAGATCAAATGTCTCCAACCAAGAGCACAAGCACGCTTCACAACATGCAAAATAGCTAACGCCTCTATCAAATTATTGGTATGATGACCTTTAAAAATAGAAAAAATGAACTAAATAGTCCCCATGCTATCTCTGCCCACTCCACCAATGCCAGTAGAACTAGGGTTTCCCCACGAAGACTCGTCCATGTTGATTTTCAAACTTCTTTGTGGAGGAGGGCTCCACCTCACCACTCTGTTGATCTTCCGGAGAGGGTTTCTACATCTCTTCCTCATAATCTAGCTGTGTAGAGAAGGAAGATGGAGATGGATATAGCAACTAACATCAACAGGATCCATAGCCTCTGAAATGTCACACTTTGCCTAAACAATTTCCCCCAAAGAGTGGAGAATCTTCCACCACAAATGTTGGGCCTCCAACAACTTGTCTTGAAAGATTCATCGATTCCTTTCTAACTAGATATGTCAAAGAATAAAGGAAGGGCAAAGAGTCCAAGTAACCTAAAGAAAAGAGGTTTTTACTGGGGCCTTGCCCCACCGATTGAAGAACTCAGCCAAAGACATGGCATGCCAACAAGCTTGGTTCCACACCTCCCACCACAAATGCCATATGTCTAGAAAAGGAGCATTGGAAGAAGAGATGAGAGAAACTCTCTTCATTAGCATGACATAACACACACAATGAGGGGGCCTAAAAACAACGCTTGCATAAATTATCCCACGTAAGACACCGATTGTGGACCACCAACCATAAGAAAAAATTGCAATTGGGGCAAGAGAACTTGTACCAAACGTACTTCGACCAGGATACCTAAATGTCCCCAAAAGTCTGTCGCACCAGCTCACCATACCCAGCAGAGACAATACTTTCTAGACACATCACTACTAGCCCAAGCCAGAACATCATTCCCAACCAAAGTAGTGCATTCACGAGACTCCAAAATATGAGCCAACTCAGCTCTTTCCTCTACAAAACCTTGAGGAGGCCATTCAAAATGAAGTTTCCAATGATACTAAACAACCAGGCCACAATCATGAGCAATCTTATAATGACCAATAGTGAACCAACTAGCAGCGGTAAAATTATCACAAAGGGGCTAAAGGTGAGGATTAGTAGAAAGGATAGAAGGATGATCATCCCACAAGTCAAGCCAAAAAAGAGCTTGTGATCCTAAATGACATATTCAGAAGATACCCTTCTTAACCAACCAATCCCCAAGTTTCAGAGTATTCTAGATCATTGAACCCCTTCCAACCAAAGGAAAGCGAGGAACATCAAACACATTAACATCCTTAAGATACTTATGGGTGAGGATACATGCCCAAAGCTAATCCTGGCTAGAGCACCAATGCCAATATAACTTAGCAACAAGAGCCTTCCCATTCAAGATAGTAGATCGCAAGCCAAGGCTTCCCTCTTCCTTAGGCCGGCACACAATTTCCCACTTAACTAAGCTTCATTTTGTAGTCGATAAATTACCACTCCAGAGAAATTGATGAGAGAGGGCATCAAATTCCTGAAGAAAGTACATGGGAGCAACTTGAACAAAGCACCTGTAGATAGGAAGGGCTTGAATAATAGACTTTAGAAGAGTCAAGCAAGTAGCAGAAGATAACCAATGATTAGTCCAATGATTCACCTTCTACCATAACTTATCAAGCGAAATCTACCAAGAAGACTTGGGATGTCTACCAACTATAAGAGGAATTCCCAAATAAACAAAGGGAAGAGTCTCGATCTAAAACCACTGAATGTTAGAAATACGCCTCTGAATACCTGGTGGAGTGTTAAAGAAGAAAATAGAAAATTTATGCTCATTAACTTTCTGACTTGAAGCAACAAGATAAATATCCAAGGATTTTCTAAAGGATTTAGCTTCCCGAAGATGAGCCAAACCCATAAGAGAAGTTCCATCCACAAACTAGAGATGTGAGAGTTGTGGTAAACCATTACCCCATTGCCACCCATGAATCAATCCCTGAGAGGCTCAAAACTTAAGAAAATAGCCCAGACCCTTAGCCATAATAATAAACTCATAAGGGGAGAGAGGATTCCCTTGGTGAAGGCCCCAGCATGCACCAAAATGCTTCGAAGGTTCTCCGTTCATAATAACAAAGAATGAAGAATAAGTAACACAACTCCTAGTCCAACTCACCTAATCTGGACTTAAACCAAAAGCTAAGAGAATTTTTTGAAGAAAACTCCATTTGACTTTGTCATAAGCCTTGGCCATGTCTAACTTAATGAAGATAGATCTATCTTTAGAAGTTTCCATAGAGTGAATAACTTCAGAATCCACCACCACCCCATCGAGAATTTGTTTCCCAACCACAAAACCTCCTTGTTCATCAAAGATCAACACATAAAGACAAGTTTTGAGCCTCTCTGCAATCAACTTAGTGATAATCTTATACACCACATTACAAAGAGCAATAGGTTGAAACTACTCAAGCTTATTAGTTCCTTCCTTCTTGGGAATGAGAACCAAGAAATTAGAATTCATGGCCCAAAGCATCTTCTTACTATAAAGAGATTCCCAAACAACTCCAACAAATCAAGATTGATGATATCCCAAAACTCTTGAAAAAACTCAATAGGGAAGCCATCTGGACTTGGTGTTTTACCTTTGTTCATCCCAAACATGACCTCTTCTAACTCTAGCATCAAAATTGAATGAATGAGAGAATTATTCATCACATTGGCGATCAAATAAGGAATGCAAGAAAGGACCAAAGTTTCCTCTTCAATAGTAGGAGGGGAATCTTCGGTAAAGAGAGCAGAGTAAAAATGATGAGCCTCCTAAGACATAGCCACCAAAGAAGAAATCTGAAGATCATTTGAAGTCACCAGAGAAGAAATATGCCCCTTATTACGATGACCCTACATAGAATGATGAAAAAAGGTAGTATTCCTATCCTCTTCCTAGAGCCAATCAATCTGAGCCTTTTGTTTCTAATAAATCTCTTCATGAAGCTCCCACTCTTCCACATTTCATATTTTGTAGGACTCCACTCTTCCAAGACCATCTATGAAACCACTATCCAAAATTTGGCAAGTAATCATAGCAAGACGGTCCAGAGCATCCCTCTTCTTGGACTGAAGGTGACCAAAATAGAGCTTGTTCCATCTCTTAAGTTGATGTTTGACATATTGGAGTTTCTTAACAAAGAAGTACATAGATATCCTAAAATTTGGGCCTCCCTCTCCCCACCACTTGGCCACTAAATCATATAGCAAAGAATCCTGAAGCCACATAAGATAAAATTTAAAGGGAGGATTCTTAGGAACAACTAGAGAAGACGAAGAAAATTTAATCGGCCAATGATTAGAACCTCTCCAGTCAAGGATTTCTGAACAAGTAGTCAAACCCCCACCAACCCAAAAACAAGAGACAAGAAACCTATCCAGTCATTCAAAGATTGCTTCCTATCCACTCCATCTATTTTTCCAAGTAAAAATCCCATTAAAGGGCTTAACATCCACCAAAGCAAGAGAATCCACCTGAGCACGAAAGAGATCAGAAGTAGGACCTAACCTAGGCACACCCCCTCTTTTCTCCTCCAAACTCAACATAGAATTGAAATCACCACCTAAGATCCAAGAAAAGTAAGGAGTGCAAGAGCAAAAATACCTTATATGTGTCCAATGTTGGATTTTACTAAGGATTTCAATGGGAGAATATACACTAGAAATGAGAATATTCTCACTAGAATCATATTAGATGCAACCATGGAGATAGAAGATTGACAAATCCATCAAAGAGGAGAAATATTTTGCGGATTCCAAAAAAGGTCCAAACCTCCAAAATTTCCTTGGGATTCAATGCATTGACACTGACCAAACTTCCAAATACGAGAAGCAAACTAAAGCATAACATCAACATAAACCTTAGTCTCCTGAATACAAAAGATGTCCAACGAATGAACTGAAACCAAATCATGAATAGCTTGTTGAAGAGAGGTGTTATTCAACCCACACACATTCCAAGAGAGAACAATCATGGAGGGGATTGAGAGAAATGAACATTAATGGGTTTAATAAACCCTAATTCCACCAATAAATCCCCAACAACCTTCATCTTCTCTAAATCTATCTTGTGCCCTCTTGAAGAGTTGTCAGAAGGACCTTTCTTAAGGATGCACTGGTGCAACACCAAGCCTTGAGAAGACCCCTTACTTGTATGAGAAGCTAATAACTCCTTATCCAAATCTTCCATCACAATATCATCTTGCATATGTTCATTCAAAGCATCTTGTGGAGCTGACACTCCAAATACATCTTGACCTGACTCAGGAACCGACACAACTACCATACCCACATCAATAGCCACAAGAGTGATAGATGGTGGAATCCCATCTTCCAAGGAAATAGTCTCTAACACTTCAAATCAGTTAAAACCCTCATCAACCTGGTGATCCTTCAAAGTTCACTTCAGGCCTAGTCCCTTAGCCCTTGATTGAACTAGTATAAAACCATCCTTATCCTTGCCTACAATACCTCTCATGGGAGCTTTCCCCTTGTCCACATTTCCCACCAGCAGATCTGAAGAAGAGGTGGAATTAGTAAAGTGAGAATCTTTATGAACCTTAGGGAAATGTCGATGAAGATGGCCATACTCATGATAAAGCTGACAATGGAAAGGGAGAGATTCATAATATAACTACTAAATCCAAGACGAAGAGCCAAGAAAAATCTCCAATGAATCTGGTAGTGGATTATTTAGATCCACTCCCAGACAAATGTGAGCAAAAGTAATTACCTTTCTGTCAAAGGTTTATTGGGAAACCGCTACAGGCTTACACAATAAAGTAGCAATTTGTTGCAAAATATCTTCTCTCCAAAACTCTAGAGGAAGTTGTAGTAGCCGAAACCAAACAGGAACCTGAGAAGGAAAATCCTCAGCCAAATTAAAACCCATGTGCCAGGGTTTAATAAAAAGTCCAACATGATTATAAAAATTCAGCCCTCCTTCAAAAACCCAATTCCAATCAGCCATATTGGAGAAGATAACTATAAAATAATTATTAGCAGCAAGCATAATCTCCATATCCCCTTCAATCTACCATGAACGTCTGATCCAAGCTTCCAAAGTAGACAAGGGAATCTAAATCCCAAGGAAATTGTAAATGAGATTGTCTTGGCTCTAGTACGAAACATCCTTAACAACTGATTCAGGGGAGAGGACCAAAACCAGCTGATCCTGGCTTTGAGGCCAACAACCATTGATTTTCTTCAACTTTGAACCCTCACTAGTGTAGAATGTCTTCATCCGTTGTGCATGTAAACCTAAGGAAGAGTCATTTGAATCCTTAGCAGCATCAACCACTACCAGACTAGAATATAAATATTTCCCTGCCATGAAAAAACAACCAAAAAAATAACCTCATCCCAGATAGCAAAAAAAATCCACCCCCGAAAGCAAAAAACCCACCCCCAAAAGAAAAAAACCTCACCCTTAACATTAAAAATAACCACCCCCAAGTGCAGCCCACACCACACTCACTACACAGACCCTCACCACCGACAAAAGGAAGGAACGACCACATGCAAGTCGTGTCCATACTAGATGCGGGCCTACACAGCTGCAATGCCATCATAAACTATCACCATTTTTGTCGATGTCAAAAGTGAATTATTTTCCTTTTAAATTCTAAATTCTCATATCACCATTCCAACCTATCTTTTCAAAAACAAAAAGAAAATAAAACACTTAGTAGTTCAAACTAATCAAAGGGATAATCATGACATATTTTGGAAGTATATCAACATTTCTCTTGTAATCCATGGGAATCATATACAGGTTGTGGCTTTATTGAAGGAAACATCAAATAGGAGAAGACATGCATTTTTTGACAGCATATCATTGGTTGGAAAGGTCCTCCTTTAATCATTGTTGGGAAGAGAGAGGGTAAGAGCTTATGCAAATGGACTGAGGCATCAGGTAAGCTAGATGCCTATAAATTATGTTGAAAACTCTATTGGATGTTGTGGTTGTATTGTTGATATGTGGTTGTCATTGATTTCAACACTATTAGCACTATTGTATTGAAGGTTGTATATGTTGAGGATATTGAGAAAATTGTTAAAATAAGAGAGTTGCAAGTTGACAGTGGAACAGTGAAGGTCATGAAGGTGTCTTGCTCAGTACGCTGAAGATTAGTTATTGTGGACTAAAGGGTTTATTGTTGAGAGTATCTAGTCTATCCACCAAAAGTTTTAGAGGTCTACATGAAGATTTTATCATGTTATGGACAATTGTGTTATGACAGTGTTTTTGTGGTTTCTGTCAATGCTCCTGATTGAAGTTTATGTGATTCTAGTAATTTATGTTGTTGTGGATGCTTCTTTGTTAGTTCTTTTTTCTTGTGGATGCTTCTAGATCATTCTCTATCCTTGTTGTACGTCTACATTGATCGGTGTGATCATGGTCAAAGATTTTTGTTGTGTGTGTTCAGGTTTTCATGTTCTAGGCTGACATGATGGTTGTAACATGTTGTGGATCCTTGGAGATTTACATTTGAATGTTTTCCATACTTGAGGATATTGTTTTGGGTTGCATCATAATATTAGCTTATGGTGTTTGATTCACATTGAAAATTTATTTGTAAATTTGGGGCTGACATTGTAAATATGTTTATATTTTTTCCAACAAAGTTGTTGATGTAAATCTAGGTTACAGATATATAAGAGTGGTTGTTTGTGCAAATTTAGTGTGTGTGTGAAGTGAGGAAGAGCTAGAGAAAGTGCAAGTGTGAAAATAGAGATCTATTCATTTGATTGCAGAGAACAGTGTGAAGAGGTATTTTTGTGCTTAATTGGAACTATAATCAAGCTTTTGCAGAAGCTATTTTATGAGTTCATACCCTATGGATATAATCTGAATTATTGTGTATTTCTTGGGTAGTTAACCCTCTTGTATTTGAGTAGTGAGTTGTAGGTAGTGTACTTGAATGCATGTGCATTCCCATTATTTTTCATTATACTTTTAATAGGGTATAATATTGTGGACTAACATCCACCATGGTTTTTCCCCATAATAGGGTTTCCACGTAAAAAAAATCTTGGTGTTCTTTGTGGTTATGATGTGTTGATTGTTTATGGTTTATTGTTCTTTCATCAGATCTAAGATAAAGTTAAGTTAAGTTTGAAAAGTTTAAGTATTTTGTGACAACTAATTCACCCCCCCTCTCAGTTGTCTATCCTTATTTTTCCAACAATTGGTATCAAAGTAGGTTCCTCTGAAGAAGTTTAAAAGCTTGAGGTGATCCAAGATGGCATCATACAAGAAAGACAATTCTAGATTTGATGGAACAAACTACTCACTGTGGAAAACCAAAATGGAATGCCATTTGAGATGTTTAGGTGAACACTTCTGGAAGATTACAAAGAATAGATTTGTCATTCCTCGGAATGGTCCTTCCACTCCTGATGAAATTAAAGAGGCTAAGAATAACATCAGGGTTATTGAAGCTTTGTTGAGTGCTCTAACAGATTAGGAAATGAAAAATGTGATGGGTCTAAAGACAACTCATGATATTTGGATGAAGTTGGAAACTTTGTATGAAGGAGATGCACATGTGAATATGGATAAGCTACATAGTTTGAAAGGAAAGTATGAAAATTTGAAGATGGGTGAAGATGAAAATATTTCTTCTTTTATGCAAAAAGTAAATGAACTAGTGATGAGTATTAGATGTGCCAGTGGTACCTTGGAAGAGGAAGAAATTGTAGCTAAAGTGCTCAGATCATTTCCTCCCTCTTACAAAGCAAAGGCTCATGCTATTGAAGAAATCAAATCAATGATGAATGTGACAAGAGATACACTGATTGGTAAATTTGTTGCATTTGAGTTGAGTGAATTTGGTGAATCTATTCCCAAGACTAAATATGCATTTAAGGCTACTATATCTAGAAGAAACAAGCAAATATATGATCCAAGAGAGTGTTCTAGGAATTCATTCAAGTATGAGGAAGAAATGAAACAACCTGAAGATGAAGAAAGAGAAGTAGAAGAGTTGGAAGCACTGATTGTGAAGAAAGAAGGTAGAGGACAAGGTAAGTATAAAGGGATGTTTCCTATTAAATGTTTCTTTTGCAATAAAATAGGTCATTTTGCATCAAGGTGTCCTAAAAGAGTTCCTAGGTCTAAGCCTAACAAGTCTAGATTTCAAAAGAAATGTTACTATGTTGAAGGAGTGACTGATGAAGATTCTGATAAATAAAATGGAAATGAAGATGAATGGGTGTTCCTTGCTATCAAGGAAAATGGTCTGGTAGCTACTTAATCTACTAAAGTTGAGAAAGCTCTTGTAGCATAAATTGAAGAAAAGGATGAGTGGGTTATTGACAGTGGATGCTCACATCATATGACTAGTGACAAAAGAAAATTTGTAAGCCTAGAGAAATATGGCAGTGGGGTTGTAAGATTCAGATATAACAATGTTGGTGTGATTCATGGTAGAGGATCTATTTGTCTTGGTGGTAAGCATAACACTGATGATTTCCTTTATGTTGAAGGCTTGAAGCACAACTTGCTAAGTGTTGGACAGATGATGGACAAGGGCTATGATCTTCACTTCAAAGGTGGAAGATGCAGGATACTTGGAAGTTCTAGAAATGTTATTGCTTCAGGTAAAAAGACAAGAGGTAATATTTTTTCACTTGAATGCTACTAGTGAAAGTTGTTTAATTGCTCAAGTAGATGAAAGCTAGTTATGGCATAGGAGGCTATGTCATGTAAATTTTGATAACATTTTCAAGGTAAGCTCCACTCAAGCAGTAAGAGATCTACCTAACATAGTAAATCCTACTAACAAAATTTGCAAGGAATTTCAAATGGGAAAAGAAACTAGAGTTTATTTTTAGAGCAAACAACATCATTCTAATGGAATACTGGAGCTAGTGCATACTGATCTATGCGATCCCTTCGGAGTCAGAAGTCTTCATGGAGAAGGGTACTTTATGCTACTTATTGATGATTACTCTAGGATGATATGGGTTGGTTTCTTAAGAGAAAAATGTGAAGAAATAGAGAAGTTCAATAGTTTCAAAGCTACAAAAAAGAATGAGAAGGGTTTGAAAATCAAATGCCTAAGGTCAAATAGAGGTTGTGAGTTCACCTCCAGGGAGTTCAATTCTTTCTATGAAGAAAATGGAATTAGAAGACAGTTATCTGCTCTCTGAACTCCTCAAAAGAATGAAGTTGCAAAGAGAAAGAATAGAACAATTTTGGATATTGCTAGAACAATGATGATTGAAGGAAATGTGCCTCACATCTATTGGAGTGAAGTTGTAAGCACTGTTGTATACACTTTAAACTGGGTAAATGTCAATGGTAATTTTGGTAAGACTCCTTTTGAACTGTGGTTTGGTTATAAGCCTATTTTTAAATATTTCAAGATCCTTGGAAGCAAGTGTTATATTAAGAGAGATGAGGACATAGGAAAGTTTGATGCAAGAAGTGATGAAGGAATATTTCTAGGTTACTCTACTAAAAGAAAGGCCTACTAATGCTATAATAGAAGATTGAGAAAGATGGTTGAAATTGCAAATGTCAGAGTTGATGAGGACTCTGCTAGATTATACAAATACTATGGATATGATTTAGATGATCAGGAAGTCAGTACAAATAAAGGGAAGAATGCTCAGACACATATTCAACTTCAAATTGTTTCGTTAAATAAAGAAAGTTAGGAAGGAGAGACAAGTGCAAGTGTAAAAGAAAGAATGAAAGAACTAGAAGTTTGAGAGAATCCTAAAGTTTTGAGGTATGTAAAGCTAAATCATTCTGAAAATAAAATTATAGGAGACAAGAATAAAGGTGTGCAAACTAGAAGAAAGATTGTAGAAGAGTATTGCCTGATTTCCAAGATTGAGCCTAAAGATGTCAATGAAGCTTGTAATGATGAACATTGGATGGAAGCTATGAAGGAAGAACTGATGCAGATTGAAAAGAATGATACATGGATTCTTGTTCCCAGACCTAAAAATAAAAATGTGAGTGGTACTAAATGGGTCTTTCAGAATAAGCTAAATGAAAAAGGTGAAGTAGTCTAGAATAAAGAAAGATTAGTATGTAAAGGGTATTCACAAATGGAAGGTATTATTTTGAAGAAACCTTTTCCCTTATTGGGAGAATTGAAGCTATTAGATTATTTCTTTCTTATGCTGCATATAAGAACTATAAAGTCTATCAAATGGATGTGAAGTCAAAATTTTTGAATGGTGAGCTAGAAGAAGATGTATATGTTGAATAACCAGATGGATTTCAACTAACTAACAAGGAAGACATGGTTTTTCAATTAAAGAAAGCTCTATATGGAATCAAGAAATTCCCTAGAGCCTAGTATGCTAGAATGGATAAATACTTATTGAAGCTTGGATTCAATAAAGGTACTGCTGACAACAACTTGTATTTCAAATTGGATCATGACAAAGAGTTGATTATTGAGGTCTTTGTTGATGACATTATTTTTGGAGGAGATGACAATCTATGTATGAAATTTGCTAATGAAATGAAAAGTGAATTTGAAATGAGTATGATTGGAGAGATGAATTTCTTTCCAGGATTTCAAGTTACTCAGTTAGACAAAGGGATTTTCATATCTCAATAAAGAGTTGTTGAAGAAGTTTGGCATGGAAGACTCAAATCCTGTTGGTACTCCCATGGTAACCAAATGCAATTTAACATAGAATGATGATTCTCCTAAGGAAAATCAAACAAGATATAGGCCAATGATTGGTGGATTTCTCTATTTAACTCAGACTAGAGTAGAGATCATGAATGTTTTATGTATGGTTGCTAGATTTCAAGCTGATCCAAAAGAATCTCATGTGACCGTTGTAAAGAAAATCTTCAGATATCTAAAAGGAATAATTGGTTTTGGTCTTTGGTACCCTAAAGATGATGATCTTACTCTGAGTGCATATACTGATGCGGATTGGGTAGGAGATGTAGATGACAGGAAAATTAGTAGTGGTGGTGCTTTCTTCCTAGGGAAGAAGTTGGTGTCTTGGTTGAGTAAAAAGAAAAATTCTATTTCCCTATCTATTGCTAAGGTAGAGTATATTGTTGCTACAAATAATTATACTCAAGTGATGTGGATGAAATAGATGCTGAAAGATATTAGAGTAGTATATGATGAGCCTATTTCCATATACTATGAAACTTCAAGTGCAATTAACATATCAAAGAATATGGTGCTACACTCTAAGACCAAGCATATATCAATCAAGTTTCACTTCTTAAGGGAGAAAGTGAGTGAGAAAGAAGTCAGACTGGAGTATGTGCCTACCAAATAATAGATTGCAGACATTTTCACTAAACTATTGCTAAAGGATAATTTTTAGTATTTCAGAGGGATACTAGGGGTGATTACCCCTCTTGATATGAACTAAAGATGCATTTTCTTCCATCAATTTGTATGCTTCAAAGATATATTCTAATTCGGATTGATGTTTTTATGGCTGCTACTCAGGGGGAGTAGTTAGATGTACAGATATGTGGTTTAGATCTTGTATGTGGGAAGTTAATTCTTAGCTTTTCCATTAATTTCAAAGGGGGAGAAGAGCAATGTGAAAAATATTTTTGGGGAGAAGAGAAATTAAGGAAAAGAGTCACAATCTAATGGGGAGTAAGTGTAGTTGTGTTGATGTTATTTTTCACAGCATGTGTTGCCATCAATTCCAAAGGGGAGATTGTTGGACGTTGTGCTTGTATTGCTGATGTGTGGTTGTAATTGATGTCAACACTATTAACACTATTGTATTGAAGGTTGTATATGTTGAGGATATTGAGAAAATTGTTAAAATAAGAGAGTTGTTGTTTGACAGTGGAACAGTGAAGATCATGAAGGTGTCTTGCTCAGTACTTTGAAGATTAGTTATTTTGGACTAAAGGGTTTATTTTTGAGAGTATCTAGTCTATCCACCAGAATTTTTAGAGATCTACATGAAGATTTGATCGTGTTATGGATAGTTGTGTTCTGACAGTGTTTCTGTGGTTTTTGTCAGTGCTCCTGATTGAATTTTATGTGATTCTGGTAATTTCTATTGTTGTGGATGCTTCTTTGTTATTTCTTGTTGCTTGTGGATGCTTCTATATCATTCTCTATCCTTGTTGTATGTCCTCGTTGATCGGTGTGCTCGTGGTTGAATATTTTTCTCATGTGTGTTTGGGTTTTCATGTTCTTGGTCAACATGATGGTTGTAACGTGTTGTGGATCCTTGGAGATTTAAATTTGAATGTTTGGCACACTCAAGTATATTGCTTTGGGTCGCATCATAATATTAGCTTATGGTATTTGATTCACATTGAAAATTTATTTGTAAATTTAGGGGCGACACTGTAAATATGTTTATATTTTGGCTGATGAAGTTGATGTAAATCTAGGTTCTGGATATATAAGATTGGTTTTTTGTGCAAATTATGTGTGTGCGTGAAGTGAGGAAGAGCCAGAGAAATTGAAAGTGTTTGAATAGTGATCTATTCATTCAATTATAGAGCGGAGTGTGAAGAAGTTTGAGAAAAGTGTGAAGAAGTATTTTTGTGCTTAACTAGAACTATAATCAAGCTTTTGCATAAGCTATTTTCTTAGTTCATACCCTATGGATCTAATATGAATTGTTGTATATTCCATGGGAAGTGATCCCTCTTTTATCTGAGCAGTGAGCTCTAAGCAATGTGCCTGAATGCATGTGCATTCCCATTATTTTTCATTATACTTTTAACAGGGTATAATATTGTAGACTAACATCCACCATGGTTTTTCCCCTAATAGGGTTTCCACGTAAAAAAAATCTTGGTGTTATCTGTGGTTCTGATGTGTTGATTGTTTATGGTTTATTGTTCTTTCATTAGATTTGAGATAAAGGTAAGTTAATTTTGAAAAGTTTAAGTATTTTGTGACAATTGATTCACCCCCCCTCTCAGTTGTTTGTCCTTGTTTTTCCAAGAGACTCATCAAGGGTCAAATCAATGGTAATAAGTAAGTGAATATGATCATGAATATATAGATGTGTATGTATATAACTAAATATGTACCTACATATGTATATATTCAAGCAAGTGTATTTATTGTAAATCAACCAGGAATAATCATATACATATAGATTTTTATATGGATGTAATAATGATGATTGTAGCAATTATTGAGCCTTATAAGTAGTTATGATGCTTAGTATAATTATGGATAATAGATTCCTATCTATGAGTTACACTAATGATATCTTTGAGTGCAAGAAACAAGAACAATTGAATCTTAGGAAGATATACCATCGCATCAAAGGAAGAAGACAGATCAGGCTCAGGGAAATAAGTTTGGAATAAGTCCAATTAGCACGATGATTAGAGGTAAGTACCCTCAACCCATTGATATAACATTGGGGTTTATATAATGGAATTCCAGTTCCTAGGGTAGTGGGTTACAGTGTAACGCCTAACTTATATCTTATTAGAATCAATATCAAGAATGTTCTAATCTATGATGGTTTGTGAATTCACTAGGATAAGTGAATGCATAGCGAGATTAAATGACATGTTTGCAATCAGTAGATTTATTTATCTATAATATATTGAGTTCAACTCTACAGTGTAAGTGAATAATAAATTCCACATATAGAAATAAATGGATATTATTTGTCAAAATCACAATAATATTGCTTACAACAGTTAGTGCGCCTTCTTGTTGAGCTACTATGACTATTACCTTGAAGAATAGTCTTCAGACCCTAATCCCCTTTCATTAATGCTTGATGAGGATATGGAGTGTGTGGAGGGAAAGGCGGGTAAATCAATCCAATGTTCGACAGAGCCCAAGATGGGTAATAAACCTTGAGGGTGTCCAACTCAAGATTGTGCACATGCCCTTGGCACAGTAAATCGTCCATCCAACAAGGTTAGGAAGAGGAATGAGGTGAAGATCTATTCCTCTAGGGAGTAATAGGTCATATCTAGATTCAAGTTAGTTTATGCCCTAGGTGATAATGCACTTCATTTATGTCCTTGGCACAATAAATCTTCCATCCAACAAGGTTAGGAAGAGGAATGAGGTGAAGATCTATTCCTCTAGGTAGTAATAGGTCATATCTATTCAAGTTAGTTTATGCCCTAGGTGATAATGCACTTCATTTGTCTTATTCTTAAAATGTGCAATCTGAAATAATCTAATTTAACCATGAAGAAGGAACTTTGTGTGTGCATTTTTTAAGGGGACATTCCAAAGATTGAATTTATCATTTTGATTTTTGGTATAAGTTTCTTGTTTTTCTGATCTTGATTGATGTGAACTATATAATTCTTCAAGTGTATTTGATAGAGGATCCCAATTTTGTTTGACACTAGTAAATGTATAACAAAAAAAGTAGGTGGTCCTAGTTGTTGTATCATTGCAAATACACTATTTTTAAGTTGTCAATAATCAGGAGTTGTTCTTATCCTTTTGAAATCAATATAGCCAATATATGATTTTAGTATCTTCTCTAGGTTATGTTTTTCTTTGACATCTTTAGCTAGTAGCTTTCTTCCTTTTAGCTGACCTTCATGAATTCTTATCCACATTGTGGATATAACTTGTTTTATGAGTATTTTAATGGTCTTGAAAAATAATTTTGTTATGTGGTAAGAAAATTGTCTATTTGAATGTAGCAACTCCCATTGTGCAATTTTTTGGTATCTAATTTTTTTAACAATGTCGCCATCATGTGGATTGCCAAAAAACAATGTAGGAAAATTCATCTCCTTAGAATATTTATCTTTAAAGATTCCAATTGGAGAATTTCCTTGTGTGGGTGTTATTTCTATAATTTTATCTTGCATTTTATGGATAGATCTAGATTCAATGAAACCATGTATTAAAGATTTAGAGGGATATTGATGTTTTGTGTCACTTTTTGAGTCACTTTCACTTGTACTTTGCTCATTGTTGGTTTCATTTTGATTGTTGATTTGAAATGCTTCTTCCTAGTCTTTTTTTATTTCAACCTTTTCCATTTTGTAAAGTAGTGTATTTCTTAATTGACTCAAAGCATGCATTATAGTATTTGGCCGCACCATGCCTTTTTGGAATGCATTTTTATATTCCATTCGTCTCTTAAGAGAAACAACGATTGTTGATGTGTCATTAATAGATTGTGGTAGTGCTTTTTCTATAATGTTCATGTTAACTGGAACATTGATGATAGGACCAATTAATCCAATTTGAGATCTTTTTTATCCTAGTTCCCAAATTTGTGCAAATGCAATTCTAAGTGAGACAAGTCATTCTTCTAATTGTAATAGAGTTTGTACATATTTCAATGGTTTGTTTGTTTGAATATTATGTGGTGTTGCATATGTAGGAAGCATGGATTGTTTCAATGATGTAATACATTTTCGAAAGAAGGAATTTGTGAATATTGGATTATTATATTGTATTAATTTGTAATAGACTTGTTTGTATTTGTCTTTGAAAATCCTAATGTCTTTGCTGAAATATAACATTTGACAAGTTGCACATGCATATTTTGGTGTGTCTTGAATTGTTTTTGTAAATATTGTTATTGGTGATGTTGAATTGTTTTGTTTTGATGTTATAGATATCATTGTTTGGCTGTTGCATATTTGTTACTTTATTTAACAGAGTGAATTATTGTTCATATTTGCTAGACTTTTCCTTTTGTTAGATTGTACAATTTAATTTTGACTATTATTTGTAATGAACTGTTTAGTTTTTGGGAATGTTGTTGGTGCTTGGTAGATAAGATTTTATGTTAGGGAATATAGAAGCAATTTGAAATGTACATTATGAGGATTTTCATCATGGAAAAGAATGGAGTATGAATCTACATTCATTGATTCTTTGAAGTGCAAGTAATTTCTCCCTGTTGTTGCTGACCAAATACTTATTTGTATTTTTAGCCATTTGGATATCTAGAAAATACAAAATATATCTCCCCATAGTTCAATTTATTTTTCTACTTTGTGTAAATAATATAGGGCGTGAGGATCCAAATCATGATTGTATGATTGAATTTCTTCTTTTTCACCTTTATTAAGGTAGGATAACAAGTAATCAATGGTTCCATTTTGTAGTTGGATAGAAGTGTACTATTTTTTGAGTAAGAATTATAATGAGTCAAATAAGCAATCTCCAATATTGTAGGTAAATGTTTTCATTCTAAATTGTCCCTCATTTCGTAGCGCAATATCAATGTTGGAAACGTGAGTTTGGCCTATCAATTGATAATTTTCTACATCTATCATTTGTCTTTTTTCTATGTCTACTAGTTGTTTTGATATTTTAATTTGTTTGAAACATTTGAACTACTTTGATTTTGATTATTATTTCTAATCACTTGTTTGAGTTGATGAAATGTTTTTGTTGCTTGGTAGTTTAGAGATTGTGTTTAAGTACTTAGAAATGGCTCAAATTTTCCATTGGAAGCATCTGCATCATGAAAGATAATGGAGTGTGACTCTCCATGCTCTGATTTGTTGAAGTGCAAATACTTTTTCCCTATTGTCATTGAACAAAGACATATTTGTATTTTTAGCCATTTGGATAGCCATTAAATACAAAATAGATCTCCCCATAGTCCAATTTCTTTGTTAGGTGTAGTTGGTTTTGTAGATAATCACATTCTACGTAAATACGATGTACGATATTCCACTTCATGCATTTGATGTAGGAACTGTTGATCCAAATCGTAGTTATATGACTTTATCAAATCTTCATCATCTTTTGCAAGATAACCTAGGAAATAATCAATAGTTCTATTTCGTAGTTCAATTGATGTGTAATGATATTTGAGTAGCAGTTCTAGCGAGTCAAATAGACAATCTCCTACATTGTATTTAAATGTTTTTAGTTTACATAGCCCTTTGTGTTTTAATGCAAGATCGATATTGAAAGGTTTCCTTTGACTACTGAATTGGTAGTTGTCTACATCTATGACTTGGTTTTTTTCCATGTCTAGTAGTAGGTTTGATTTGTTTATTTGTTTGGCTTTTGATGATTTTATATATTGTTTTGTTAGTTTTTTAACTCCTTCTGCAACAAACAAGTCCTACTATCATCATAATATATTTGAATTTATACTTATATTTACAAACTAATATAATCCTGTTAATTTTCAAACACATGACAAATGTACAAATATTTGCATAAATCTAATTTGCAAAAGACTTCAACGTAATTACAATAATTTTACTTGAGAGTATCAAGGAAGCAAACTTTTCAAAAAGCTAGAAATTATTGACTGATGTGATATTTGTTTGTTAATTCATAGGAACGAAAACATTGCATATTAGAACTAAAAATGAAGAAGAAAATTTTACATTAGGTTTGCAATCCTAACTTTTGTAGACAACATGCATATACAATAAAGTTCAAGCACAAAAAAATAGAAAGTTATGATAATCAAATAAAAATAAAAATTTGTAGCAAGTCTTTTTGGTAGACTGAATCTTGGTCTTTGAATTGTAATTTAAAATAGAAAATAATTTCTGGGGAAATTGTACACATTTCCAAAGTTTTCAAAATTAAATGGATTTTCTCTTGCACCTACAAATCAAAACTCTAAAAAGAGGAGTCCATGGCTACAAATTTTTGCATCATTGTAGCATTAGACTCCATCAATAACTTTATGCTTTACTCCATATTATACAATCTGGACTTTATTTTCTGCACTTCCATTGTAGTTTTTGAACAAATCTTATAGTGGAGTTGTTCTATGGCCATGGAATTATCATATTGCTTAGGGGCACAACAATGGCCATTGTTAATGTTTTTGTTCATATTCTTAGTGTCGAACTAGGGATGTTGAAGGACATCTTGAATGTTTGATTTCAAATCAACCTTGTTGTTCTCATTCGAGACACTAGTAGATTCCAACTACATCTAGGATATTACTTCACATAACCCTAGACACTTTTTGCATCATCTACATAAATAGTGAGAAAGAAAATTAATAAATAGGGAATAAATGCTACAACAATACCACAAAATCTCAATATCCAATGACCCAAGCTATTGTTTAATAGTATTACTATACTAAATTGCTATGAATGGGGATTGAAAAATAAAACTTGGTGTTGAGGAACATACCACTAATCTGGTTCATGTCAAGACACTCAGAATTTGTGTCTATCAAGTTGTCAACTTTTGCAATTGACACTTGAGATGTACTAATATGAATATTGAATGGAGAAATAGTTGCAATAGGAATATACAAAGTTCTAATATGACCTACAACATTCTTTTGATTGGCTTCAATAACACTATTGTAATTTGAATTTGGAAAGTATTTACAAATTACTTCATGCAATAAACCTGTAGTTGAGTCAACATCATTTGTTGCTTCTTCTACTATAAAATATTGGATTATATCTGTTGGATTCATGGACATATAATTAGATGGTCGATATTGCATCATATTGGTAGATTGAACCAAGGGTTGCTTTACTTTTTTAGTGGAGTTGGCTTCGTAAGATAACAACAAACCATGTTTAGACAAATTGCATGGTTTTGAATTGATGAAGCTAGAATTTTTAGTTGCATTAGTTCCTTTCATGGACCTAGCAGTTGTTTCATAGGCATTTGAGCTTCTTCAAAGGTATCAAATGTTCCCAGCCATCTGTGTGTCTTAGTTACATAACCCTAATTTCAGTAGCAAAGCACCCCCATGGCTGCCTCCTAACACGTCTATATTTGTTTTGCTTTCTAAAATATTTGATGCTCTTCTATTTTAATTTTACTTGCTCAGTTGCTTGATTTTCTTTTATAGATTTCTCAGAACTTGACTGTCTTGGCAATGTGTCCATTTCTTCTTTGCATAGTGTACTTCTAGATTGAAGAATTTGTTGAGGACATATTAAGCTTAACTTTTCATGTCTCCAGTTTCTTTGGTTTTGAATTGGAAGTTGGCTACTTATATTTTGGATAGAAAGGATTTCACAATATTTTATGGAAAAAGTTAGAAGAAGACCACCACATTGCATAACAATAGTATAAGAAATTGAGGAGTATCTTTGACCAGGATGGGCAACAATATTAGTAGGCACATTTTGAGTAAGACAACAATAGTTGGAAATAGAATATTAATGTGATACAAAGGAGCAACCATTGTTTGCTAAGGTAGGCTATTATACAATTTATACAGGTTTCAGTATTGAAGAACCATCTATAGATTTTTTTTATGGTCCACATTGTGATGCACAATTTGTGCATTAGCTTCTTTGATCTCTTGTACAAGATGTATTGTAACATATTAAGTAGTGTAGCATTTGGATAGAAAACGATCAATTTAGGATAAATAATATCTATAAAACAATAATGTTGATGACTATTATTAAATTTTCATTATGGACTATATGAATCAATAATTTTCAATCACTTACTATTAATATCTAAGCATATCATTTGATAATTTCTGTTGTGGAATATAGGTTACTATGACATTTAACTATAGAATGGTTAAACATGAAAGTAGTAATAAAAATAATGTTATTAATTAGGATCCTCAAGACACACATTACATAAAGGAAAGCAAACTTTTGTTACAAGAATATTTTTAGAAGTAAATTACATAACTCCAATTTTGTTGTTAAGTGTTACAATATTTAAAAAATGCAAGAAATATTTACAAAAAGCAAGCTACTCCATATAGTTTGTTTTTAGTTGACGTTGTAAGAGTTTATTTTGGGTCCACATTGTGATGCAGAATTTGTACATCAATTACGTTGATCTCTTGTAGAAAATGTATTGTAACCTATTAAGTAGTGTAGAATTTGGATAGGAAATAGTCAGTTTAATATAAACAATAACTGTAAACCATTAATAATGATGATTATTGTTAAATTTGTATTATGTCAGAGCAACGTCTTCACATAGTTGATAAATAGGCTTAAGGAAATCTATGGCTTCAATTGCAATTGGGGGAGAGTGCTTGAAAAGCATTCATAGTCTATAAAAGGAGCATCTCGCCTTATTTAGGACATGAAAATATCTATGGTGACTATGCCAATTGAGTACATGTTTGAAATCCACAACATAGTTTTCTAACAAGCCCTTGGAGATTGATGAGTGGGTACATTAGATACCATAAGGAGAGAAAATTAAATCATTGTAGAAGATGCCACCACTAGGAATAATGGCCTCACTAATATTGTAATGACTTATGACTTGTTGAAGCGCATAGCTATAAAAGACAAAAAGTAAGTGTACTTGAAAGTAGAGAATCTTGGTTTTATTATAGCATTTGTTGCACTCACTATGAATATTTGAAAAGAGAAAAATAGGTACATTTATAAGAGAGGATCATTTTTTACAAACATACTTCACTTTGTATCTTTTGGTAAGTATTTTACAAAGATTAATTGTTAATTTTTAATTAGTAATGATTTAGACAATAGTTACTAACCCTAATGCACAAGATGCCTCACTTTATATGCAAGGGTAAATATTTTATACCTATTAATTTTTAATTTGTATGTAGAAATTGTTAACACACAAATGCCCAACCCTAATGCATAAGCATGTAGAAGTTTCTATAAGCTAATTTTGTGGAAATGAACAAAGCCATTCCATAGCTTGCTGCCACAAAGGTACTTGGAAGTCAACATGTCTATTGGCAGGGAAGATGCTAAATTATGAGGGCTTATATTTAGGGCTTTAAGGGTTTGTATCTGGGGTTTTCAAGAGGATTGTTGGAGGAATAATGGAAATATGTTCATTCCCTACTTAGATAATTTTTTTATGGAGAAATTGGTTACCCCAAGGAAGATTGGTAGGGCGATTTTGCTTCTTGAAAGCATTGTGAGGTATGTGTACATTTGTTTTTAATTAAAAAATGAAGCATTCCTATCTATTTTTCAAAACATCTTTTGGGTTTGCGATCGTTCTTTGTTTATGCTTAACACATCTCTAGGATGTCCATAGGGTTGACGTTCTTAATGCAATCATTCACCTCACTAATCTATGTTAACCCATTTGCAAGATTTGTATAGGGTTGAAAGTGGTCATGGTGCTCTAGCTTGTGCGGGTGGGCATGATTTTTGTGGATTTGACTTGTTTTGAGTTTTCAAGCTACAGGTGAACATGATTAGCACATTGGTTTTTCATACTCTAGTCCATTTCCTCATTTTTGTAGGGTTTGACCCAAGTGAGTTTTTCAGGTATATGATGAAAGTAATCACTACATTGGGCCTTTCACCTTGTACCTTCTTTACTTATTAACTATAGGGTAAAAGGCCCAAAGTGATGATTGCATTCACCATATGGCTGAAAAATTCTCATGGTTCAAATCTCACAAAAACCATAATTTTAGTTGAGAGGCTACAATATTCAACACATCGTATAATTTAGTCATTTAACAAGTAGACATTGTTTTAGAGTTCTGCATGGAGCATATGTTTGTGGTTCCACTGATTAATGAAGAATGATTTAAATTGAAGCTAACAACTGCTTGATCTTTCCAAACCTTTAAGGTCTCAGAAAATCTTAATGTGGCAAATACATTGTAGTTTCTTTCTATGACTAGAATATTGAATACACTTTACACAAATGGGGCTTTTGATTGGAGCTTGTATTTATAATTTTTATATATTTTACTCACAACATGAGGCAAGTTCAATACCTAAAGGAATTGTCTTATCTTTTTAGTTGTCCTAGTTAAGGCTTTTGTAAGAACTTGTTATGTATCTTTTTTGTATTGAAATGTCCAATTTGAGTGCTAGTTAGAATTGTTTACAAAACTTAGTTATAATTTGAGTTTATGGTTGTCGTCATATAGATGGATAAGGTTGTACTTTTCAAGGGATAATAAATCACATTTTTTTCTTTCTTGTTAATCTGCTAGGCCTCATAATATAGAGCTTATTGAGCTAGTATATTTGCTTATTGCATACCCTATGAAGTAGATGCAATTTCAATTTGTCTAGAACAACTTCTTAGGTGGCCATATCTTTTCTCACTTTTGGTACAACCTTTTTAATTTCCTTCATTTTGAGGATTTTTGGCTATTTTAGTTTGTAAAAATTAATGAGTTCTTAGGAAATTGTAGAGTAGTGAGTACTTCTTCTTTATGTGACATTCACAACTCTTAAAACTATGCACAAGTACTTTGTTTCTATTCAAGAAGGTCTCATATTTGCAAAATTATTGAGGGACTTTAAAATCTCTATTTGCTTTATGAATGGATCATACAAACTAAAAATTGTAGGTCCCTGATTAAGGTACATTGTACTTTTTCCCTTTATGCAATAGGGATTGCTTATTCACTACCTCTTTGCACTATTAACATTCAATGTGTAAGAAATATTACTTCTAGCTAAAAGATGCATACAGGCTATGATAAATACACTAATAAATTAACATGAATAAGGTTGCATTCATGTTAATTTATTAATGTATGTATCAAAGCGTGTATGCATCTTTTAGCTAGAAGTAATATTTCTTACACATTGAAATCTATGATTGAGTGGCATTATTGTGATTGGTCTTCTACTTTGTACAAGGCACTATTATGCACCTAGATTGGAGATTGAGAAACCACAAGTTGTTTAATCACATGAAGGGTAGCTTGACATATGCATGCTTAATATCAAGTGAGGAAATTGAGGAATATTTATAGCAATGTCTTATAAAATTCAATGCTTATAATTTCTATAATTTTCTTATGGCCATTTATCTTTTTCTATATGTAACTACTAATTAATTATGGATTTTTTGCACTAAATTCTTGAATTGCTCACATGTATGGAAGGCTTGTAAGTTCTCCATTTATAGGTATCAAAGCACATGGACTTCCAGTTGGAATCCATAGAGAAGATGACATGAGCAATAGTGAAGCAGGGCACAATGGTCTTGGAGCTAGGAGGACATTTTCTCTAGGGTAAGTTATAAAGATAGTTACAGGAAAAATGTAAAGATGGCCTTAAATGAAAATATTTAAGATGCTATCAGGAAATATACTTTGATGATCTCTTTACATTATAATAGCTCTTTCCTCTTCTCCTTGCTTACTTGAATTTATTATAAAGATGCAAGATAAGTTTTTGGGATTTAAATGCCCTCTAATGCTATTCATAAGATCCGAGGACTACTAGTAACAAATATTTTTCATGTGATATAGATTCACATGTATGTGATACATTCAAGCTTATCAAGTCACTAAGATGCTATTAAATAACTTCAATTGATACAATATATTTTCCCAACATGGTGTCTCATTATAGAATGCATTAGGTTGTAGATATTGTCGGTTTAGGTTTTTGTTTATATAATTTTTACTATTTAATGATGTGGCCATGACTCTATTGTTGAGTCTCCCTAGGTCTAGGAAGAAAACGTTGCTAGTAAATTGGACCCCAATTTGAAGGTTAGAGCTTGTTGGTATCTTTGTATTGTATTTTGAACTCCTTCATAAATCGAAGTTGACATGTTTATTCTTGATCAGCCTTCAGTGACCAGGTGAAGGCTACTGTCAGTTACAATGGTCATAGGTTGTAGGAGTTTTTCCCTAGGAAAACATCTACTTACATTATAAGTCAACATGACTTACATGTTGGAGAGATGAGAGTCAGAGAAACAATAGATTTCTCTGCTAGGTGCCAAGGTGTTCGACATAGATATGGTAAGTATTCTAAACCTTTCTTCCCCCATGGTAGCATAATTTTTCATCTACAAGTTGTATTAGACTCTTGTAGCAAATGACTTGTATATCCAATGATTGGAAAATCTATAACAAACATTTGTTTTTGTAAAGAAATTTCATTTTGTTGATGCAACAAATATAGAATGTGTTTGTAGTATATATATTTCTATATAAATATTTATATAAATGGATATAAAATGTGTTTCTAATTTTATATATATATATATATACATATACATATACATATATATATATATAATTTATAAACTTAAATTAACATTTATCAAAAGATAATAGAGATAGTAACAAAAAATTAAAAGAAAGAATGTTGTTATTTATTCATGTTTAGCATGGAGATGAAACATAATTGAATAAGTTATACATACCTATTTATGAATGAATCAAAAATTTATAATACGTATGCCCAATGTTTGCACAACTGTCAAGCTTAACTGGTCCTCGAAATTGCACAAACTATAAATTATCTACACAACTCTTATTCAACAAGTTAATCACAAGTTAGAATATATCTATGATTTTTTTTTTCAAGCTGAGTAAAACATCTTGCACATAGAATCCAAAGCTCAAACACTACCACTAGTAGGAAAATTAATGAATGTAGTATAGGCAAACCAAGCAACCCTTAGCAATGAAGATTTTTGGAACAGTTGACTAGACTCTTGTTCATCCAGTTTATAATCAATAAAGTTTATGTATTGTCACCTTTCGTAATAGTTTTGGTAAGTATGCTAAAACTTTTACTATGGGGTGTAATTGCATTTTAAAACTCATTTCATAGAAAGTTTGTCTTTTCAACTCTAAGTTGGCTTCAAATCCCCTCAACAAGTATGACAACTTCATAAACAGGCTTGACTGATGCGTGTAGCCAAGAGAAATGGTATGTCAAGCTAATCATGAAGTGAGTGCTCTCAAGGATCAAAGAGCTTCAAGCTTGTGGAAATCAAGACACAAATTTGTTCATGCTCATAAGGTGATTCAACACAGGAAAATGATGTATGCAAATCCCTTCCAATTGTTTGTTCGTTAATGGCATTCTTTTTTTAATTTGGAACTATTGAAAAGTAATTCAAGTTATATGTTTTTTTGGGTTTTTTACTGTCTATTTTAATTTATTTGTTTTTAATGAAGTCTTTGATTCACAAAATGTAGGTGCAACATTTGGAAAAGATATAATCAACATGCAACTTTTTAGACATACATAGTTGGCCACTAACAAGTCACATCATCACTAGAATTGAAATTTAGTCGTAATGGAAGATAGTATAAGACAAAACATCGTGTTAACATCTGTTGTCTATACCCAACAACATTATTAATTCATATCAAATACTATTTTGTAAATTATACGATCTTCAACATGCTACTTTATATAGAGAATAGCCACTACCCACCAAGTCTACCCCTCACATATTTTATAGTACATAGCTAGAATGAACTGCTCTTAAATCACTAATCTCTAATAACTTGGGATACAATGGAATTTTTGAACTAGTCAATAGTCACTATAGACATGGTCTTCATCATAGTTGTCATGGTTGTATGAATTGTACTCTAGTTCAGATGTGATAGTTGTAGGAACATCCATATGTACTACTGGCCGATTAATTTGGTTGAACCAATACAAGCGTTCCATGATTCTTCATAGATATTTAATGCCACCATTTTGATTAGTTACATCATGGCATGATTCTAAATAGTGTACACATTGGATCCATGTGGGAATTTGTTCCCTAACAACTAGAACCATTCTTTCATAAAGAGGTATAGTTAAGAAGACCCCTTGTGGTCCATACCAATCAATAAGCTATTGATTGGCTTCTGTGAAGGAGGTTGACACAAATATGATTCTATAGAACTAACCATGGTACTTTGTTTCGGAATAGTCTCCATGTGTCTTTGGAACTCTCAAAAAGGTGTTAAGCTAGACCTTGCTATTTTCATTGATCCAGGAACGATAACTAGCTTTAGTGGGAAAACTTAGAGGTTGGAAAATGATATCCCAAGGTTGTTCATTGTCATAATCAACAAACTCAGATGGATAGGGATCCTGATAAAAACTGTGAATTAATGGTCCTGGTGGCTTGACATTGATGATACGAGTTTCTAACAATGCTCTTTTAACCCCCAAATAAGTTGTTTGGTCTCTTTGCCTAATTGGATTTAGAGAATTGTCTTCTATATTTTCATACCACACAGTGGTTTGATGGGTCATCATATTGGTTTGATTAAACTCTTACACAAGTAAATCTTCTAGATAATTTTTAGAGTGCCTTAAAATGTCCTATTTCTAAATGAAAGAAAGTTTCAAATACTGTCCATCAGAGCAACTTGTTTCTCTTTAGTTTGTTAATGGATTTAGCATTCAAAAACCTTTGTACATGGCAGGCTTTCGACCTGACCAAATATAAAGCAACGATATATGAGAAGATTTGCACTATCCTCATTTATAAGGAGAAAGTTTAACAAATAATTGTTTGTGCAAAAATGACAATGTACTCCTCATGACCCAAGTATGTGATGCAAATGAGAAGGAAATACTACCTAATGTTGTCTAATACACTGCTAACGTTGTCAATATTATTATTGAAACAATATTAATCAGAAATGTTGTAAACTTCACTACAAAGTTCTCACAAACAAAAAGTTCAATTTGCAAAGTTGTAGGGTTAGTTGTAATAAAGCATAACAAAAATGCAGTTTGGAACTTTGAACTGTGTATTGTTCATATGCATTAAATATAGGATTTCCACCAAGCTAGGTGAAAGCATTTAAAAATTTACATGTCTTTATGTAAACAACAGAAATTTCAAGTGACTTGTTGCAAACATGCACACGTATGATAACAAAAGTGTGGCAGTAACCTATTGTTGCATGGAATTTGATTAAAGAATGAGACAAGAAGTAGAAGGATAGAGTTCACCTAGCACTCAAGGAAAAAGTACACTAAATTCCATTTCAAACAATCCTACTATAAACAATTAGCTTTGAATAGACTGAAAACCATTGGCAATCTCAATTTGTTTGCCCAGCTAATTGTAGATAGAAGAGTTACGTTGAAATGTTAATATGCAACCACTATCAATTCAAATTTATTTACCACAATTTATTGAATTCAGTCAACAAAGTCCATAGATTCTCAATGTTTGTCTTCTTTCATTCTTTTTGAACAAAAGCTTGGGGTGAAAGGAAACAATCTTCATCTTATTCGCATGCTTAAGTGACATTACTATTTGTAGCATGCAGGTTGAACAGTAGAACTCTATGTCTAAAAAAATGATTAGAAATATATTCAATTGAATGCCTGTTTATAGAGACTAAAGGTGGAAATAGGTTAATAAATCCTTTCTTTGTTTGGATCAAGGAAAATCTGGTAGAGATATTGCAGGTTTCTGTTTATATGGCGCAGCTGAGAAGAACAACAAAAGCCAATGGTTGGCAAAATGATTTAAAAATATGCAACTTAACATTTGTACAGAAACTAAAGGAAAACATAGTTGAAGAAGTCCTTTCCCTATTTAAATGAAAGAAAACTTGCTAGAGACATGTGGCAGTTTTATTTACCAACACTCTGGATCTAGCTTAAGAACTCATCAATATGGAATTTGTAGTGGTTAGATTTATTACTTGCGTATAAATATAACCATAAAATAGCTTAGATGGTCTGCAGTTGCACTTATACAGCTAATCGGTAAACACTAACTAATATTTATAGTGATTGAAATAGCCACATACAAAGTATACACACAAGCACATGTATATAAGCGGAGTGTGATGTGTATGTATATATTAGGATGAAGCAGACACAAAGTTGAAGCATTCAAACAACTTGGTAATATTTCATGAAGGAGCATTTACCTCATGTAATTAAAATAAAGACCTTTTAGGTAGGATTGAATATAATTTCATTTTGTTCATGAGAGTCTATTTCTTAGTTTTATTTTCCATTTGATTAATTTTTTTCCATCATATGACAGTAATATATTGCTTTGAATTTGACAGTTTCTTGTAGGAGCCAAATGTGTAAGTATCATCATTTTACACCTCTCAAAATAAAATGTAAAACATAATACAATAGAGTGGTAGATAGTAATCTACTAATAGAAAGGAGCATATTCACTTTGAATACTAATTTACAGCCAACACAACCATTTCCATTTTTCTTCAAATATCATTGCCACACAATGCTTTACCCACATAGCCTTGCACACATACCTTTTTATGAACACATCACAGATGTATAGTATGTATGCCAAATGTGTGCATAGGCTTCTAGTCTAAGTGCTCCTCCCAACTAGAAAGCCTGTAAAATAGGCAGAAAATTATGAGACTTAGCAAATTACTAAGAATTCAAAATATATGAATGAAATATTTTGGCCAAACAAACAAAAAATACAATAGAGTGGTATATAGTAATTTACTGATAGAAAGGAGCATATTCACTTTGAATACTAATTTACAACCATCACAACCATTTCCATTTTTCTTCAAATATCATTGTCACACAATGCTTTACCCATATAGCCTTGCACACATACCTTTTTATGAACACAACATAGATGTATAGTACATATGTTAAAAATGTGTGCACAGGCTTCTAGTCTAAGTGCTCCTCCCAATTAGAAAGCCTGTAAAATAGGCAGAAAATTATAAGACTTAGTAAATTACTAAGAATTCAAAATATATGAATGAAATATTTTGGCCAAATAAACAAAATAAAGCTTCAAATAACAACTTTACCTATGTTTGCAAATATGTCCTATGATTGCAAACAAAGTGCAGAGGCTTCAAAATGCTCCTCCCAACTGCAAAATCTCTTTAGCGCAAAATTCTCTAACTAGCAACTTACTTAGCCAATGACAATTTAGAAGACATCAATGAAATGTTTTGCCAAAACAACCAAAATAAAGCTTCATATAATAGCCTGACCTAATCTCTCCAACTGTCTTATATCTACACAAGCTACGAGGCTAATTGATCCTCCCAACTACAAATGCAACTATGTCCTATGATTGCACACACTTTGTCTGTAGAGGCTTCAAGCTGCTCGTCCCAACTACAAGAATTGTAAATTAGGGAAAAAATTCTCAAGTTACAAATTAGAAGATATCAATGAAATGTTTTGCCAAAAAAAACAAAATAAAGCTTCAAATAATACATTTACCTAATGGCTGCAACTTTTTGCTATAATTGTTGTCTACTTGCACATTCAACTTACCTTTGATAATGGTTGGAAATTAGCAAAAACTTTCATATAACAGATTTACCTAATGCATCCAACTTTTTGCTATACTTGCTTTATTTTCATATTCAGCTTCCCCTAATACTGATATAATTTTGTCTTTTTAATGCAGGTAAAACAACAGTTCGTAGATGAAGAAAAGATAGAAAAAAGAGAACACAAAGTTGCAGATGGCACACAAAGAAAAGTTGCAACAATTATCATCTAACAGTCACAAATTTCAATATTTATTTCATTGAGCAAAGACTAGATAAGATCTCCCTAGATTTGTTTAGATATTGAAAGATTTTTCAATCCCCATGTCTTGTTGGCTGCAACTACTGATCTTTTGTTGATTTTTGTAATCTAACATTGCAAAAAGAGCACCGTAGAATGATACAAATAAAGGTTTTTTTTTTTTCAACTTTTTTCATTTAGCTTTTTCGATATTAAATGCACACAACTATTGTTTATGTGGATCGTATTATAGTGTGAGAGATTTCCCTGGTAACATTTATTGCTTAGTAAATAAAGTTTGAAATCTCTAATCCAAATTTATTTATTGATAACTATTTGCTCATTTAATAGCCTTTGAAAATGTGACCATTATAACTTTTCCATTTATTTGTTTTTAATAACATTAAATGCACATAGCTCAAGTTTAATGTGGACTTAATTGTAGATAGAAAAATTTAACTATTACCAATTACCACACAGTTGTAAAAAATAATAAAGAATATGCAAATCACTATTATATGTACTCAAATTTATTTATTGAGGTTTGAACACAACTCTTAAAATTAATATAAAATATGTATTTTACTATTATATGTATCGAATTTATTTAATGAGCTTTGAAATATTACTATTGTTAATAAACTTTGAAATGTGACCTCTTATTTAATGGAATGTGGTCAATCCCAACAATGAAATATAAAATATACTAAAAATGAAATGTAAAAACAATTCTTTTGTCAAATAAGTCAATAAGAAAAAAGAAAATTATATTTTCAAATCAAATAAATAAAATTTATAACTTCCAAACTATAACATTTTACTTTCAAAATGATTGGTTTGTAAGTCATTGTCGACTGCCAAAATTACATTTAACAGATGCAAGAGTATTGTGCCTTCGATAGGAACTAGGGGAAAGGACCCAATAGTTGTGCACCCTAACTTTGTGCTTCTAATTATCCTACGCGTAAATTTCAAATCACTCCCAATTTTTTACAGCAGCTTACTTGGCAAGTCCCCTGCTTATAACTAAGGTTTCAGTGCCACATCAGCATGCTTTTTGTGAAGGTGTCCAAAAAGGCCCAAAAAAAAGTGAGAACAATACTAGTGAATTCACAACATGTTTTATTGAGCGCTGATGTGGAATCACATGATTGATTGCTTTTTAGATCAAAGGAATACATTTTGCTTAATTATGGGTAGTCACCATCAACACTAACAACTTTAAAGTCACAACTATTAGTCCAATATTGATAAAAATATTGAGCATTATATAAACAACTACGATCACAACTATTGAAACATGCTCAGTACCCTCCCCTAATAAGGCGATCATATACCATCACATGTCTGGCTCTATAAAAAAATAAAATGAAAATGAGCTTTAGCTTTGTCTCATGTGCATTCCAAATCATTACCTCCGCCAAAATCTCACGAGATTCAAGCCGTGGTTATTAAACTATTTTCAGGTCCGGCTGTTCTAGATGCAGTACTTCTAATCCACGTTATTTTCGCTGTATTTGCGTGTGATTGGACAAAGCAGTCTGCAGTTTGTCAGAACGTACAAAGGCTTTCACAATATAGAAGCATTTTCCATTGCAACATTTCAAACGTGAAATTTGAACGAACGACTGATGAGGCGGAGCTGGGACATGCCTGATAACCACAAAACTGCAATAAACGGACAAGATCTTTGCAATCGTCCTGCATTGATGTACCTAGATATCATAGAGGGAACAGGACAAAGACATGAACAGGACAGTATCGGTAAAATTGAGATTATAAACATTTGTTGTCTCCTTCATGGCCGTCGGAAACAAATGTTAGATCCTAGTTCTGGTCACAATGCTTTTGGATCCATTTCGACGGTAAAAATTAAATGTTAGCCAACCAATCTGATATGAAGTTTTATGAAAACTTGAAATAATTGGATAAGTGGTTTCATTCTTGGTGGAACAGTTGGGGGGAAACGACAGTTTTTGGAACGTTATTAGGTGATTTGAATGGTGGGGAAGGTTCCACAGTGATGAAAATTAAGTGGGCATTGATTTTATATTCAGGAAAAGAGTGAAGACTGTAATATTTGACAATCCCAAGACTTCACGACATTAGAAGCAGTTCTTTTATGTAGGTGCATCTGAAGTGTGAAAAGTCAGAAGTTTATCAGCTGCATTGTTGTTATCTGAAGTAGAGTTATAGCGAAAATGGCTGTTGCATTGGTCTGGATGGCAACTGGTTCAAAGGAACTGTGTTGCTCTGAGCGTTTTCAGCACTACAACCATGGTGGGTATGCGGTATCTAGGATTGGAGGAGAAAAAGTAATGACCAAACTTGTATCACAGACAAAATTTAAGAAGTATAGAGAGACATGGTCTGTAAAAGCTGACATGGACATCTCCAGTTCAAATCTCACATCAGAAAATGTGAGCAGGATCACCAGGTTCCCTGACCTGGCTGGTTTGGTGACAGATGGTTCAGGAAGGCATATGTTGTCATCAGAGCAGAAAGTGTATGATGTTGTGCTGAAACAGGTCGCCATGGTGAAGAAAGAAGGAAAGAGTCGGTTGCTGGATGTGAAGTCAGACTTGGTGCCTACTGGGACCTTGATCCTTGACGAAGCTTATGAGCGCTGCCGAGAAGTCTGTGCTGAGACTGCGAATAATTACTACTTGGGTACTATTTCTTCTTCTAATGTATAGTTTTCTTTTCTTGGTAAATTGTAAACGAGTCTTCATCATCATTTCAATTGCTCTGCCCTGTTACTAGACCACGGTTTGCGAACCAATTTATTGAGTTGATTTTTCTAGTTTAGAATGATGATTTTTTTCTGATGTAGAACCCACTTAAAGAATTTTCGTGTACTTGCAAACATTAGGGATGCCTATCTGGGTAGAAAAAGGTTGCTTTAGCCCCTCCGTTGGTAAGCCTTGCAGATCAGGATATAAAATACATCCTTGGTTTTATGTGTACAAGCTTACTGCCCTTTTTGTTGGTTCTTTGTGCTTATTTGGTTGAGGCTTCATATCCAATATTCTGTAACGTGCTAGACCCGATCTTAAGTAAAATGCATTAAATTTCCCAAAATCAGATGCAGGTTGCCAGTCCCAAACTTAAACAGAAGGCATAATAATAATAATAGTTTCATTCAGAAGCAGATTGTAGTTACACAGGGAAATTATGCCAGAATAACAACGTTACAACAGCACCGATGATCCTTACATTCAATAGCATACATTGATGAATATAGACTGGCGGGGATATGAGCAAGTTCAATAGGCTCGCTGAGCTTACATGTACAGTCCCCGCAAATGATAACCGTGAAAAGGCTGCCCACGGGAATCTCAAATAGTGACGCTTGAAATGGTATCAACTTGACTGCTGATTGCTTCAGGAAACTCGTATGCCAAATAGCTGAGATCACACGATGAGATGAAAATACTCCGGTGCGAAAGACTCCCGATGGTGGTGCTCGGATAATATTGCTCGATCCAATAGTCCCCTGATATTGAGATGGGGTCTCTCGATTGTCAAATCAGAGAGACGGATCTTTATATCGCTGTCACGGCAATACGAACCGGAATTCTCCCTCCAAGAATGTAAGCTCTTCTAAATTAAGATCAGAGTATTCGGGTGTTGTTCGACGGGCAAGGCTCTCTCATTCGACCCCCGCTGAAGCAAGGAATTGCCAGTGGCATGGACGCGGGTGTGAGAAGGGGTCTCCCGATGCTTGACGCAGCGCTGCAAATGCCCCAACGCTGTGAGCTCAGCTAAACAACGCCAATCCAACTCGATCCGATTCTCTCACCTGGCCTGGTGCAAGGAGTTTTTCGTTAACAATGCCACTGAAGAGATGCCTGTCCGATTCATGCTACTCCAAAGTGAACTCGACCCCATATAAATATGAAGCAATGGCGCCGACCAAAGAGGTCGGCCAGAGCAATATGGCACTGGCTATCCAGCCTACAAAAGGTATGGAGGAAGCCATGCCCATGGCATGCTGCATCCGGCAGAGGGCCCGTGCAGGCTGCAGCAGTTGTCACACTGCGTACTTCATGTCAGAAGTGATTTTTTTATATTTTGTCTCAATATTTTACTTGTTAAGTAAATAATACATATTATTTAAATTTATATTATATACAATATTTATTATTATATTATATTATTTAAATTTATATTGTTATTTATAATATAATACTAGTATAAATATATTTAATAATACATATAAAATATGTTGAAAGATATCCTTCTCAAATGCCTATTTTTTAAATCAATATATTTTAATATCTTAAATAAATTATTTTTAAATTTATATATTTTATATTAAAATATTATAATAATTAATATATTATAATATGATAGTATAATATTTGTAATATTATTTTAAAAAATAATATATATAATTTAATATTTAATTTTTAAGTTAAAATACATCAGTATATTTTAGGTCTATTTATAATATTATAATAAAAAATATTATATCATCAATATTTGGTTAGAATTATTAAAAAACGATTACAGTTAGGGTTAAGTCTAGAGATATAGTTAGAGTTAATATATAAATAGGGTTAGGGTGAGGGCTATTATTAGGATGAGAGAGAGGGTTTGCATCAAAATTAGGGTTAGGGTTATCATTATGATGAGGGTTAGGGTTAGCATTAGGTTTGCTGTTACATTTAGGTTTATAGTCAAGTTTAGGATTAATAGATATAGTTAGGGTTAAGGTTATTAGGATTAGGGTGATAGTTATGTTATTGATGTAGTTTAGGTTTAAGATTATGGTTAGGTTGGGTTAAGAGATAATTAGGTTTGGGGTTTAGTTTAGGAGTAGGGCTAGAAATATAGTTAATCTTATGGTTTGGGTTAAGATTATATACAATATTTATTAATATATTATATTATTATATTATATAATAAATGAATATATTATATTATTTAAATTTATATTGTTATTTATAATATAATATAATATATAGTAATAGTATAAATATATTATATAATAAAATATATGTACAAATTTTTTATTATTATTATTTATATATTTATAATAAAAATGAATATATTATATATTATCTATATTACTCTTTCTCTATAATGTTATCTATATTTCTAACCCTAATTATATCTCTTAACCCAACCAGACCATAATCTTAACCCTAAACTTGACTACAAACCTAAATGTAACCACAAACCTAATTGTAACCCTAACCCTTATTTTGATGTGAACCCCAACCCTTATCATAATGATATCCCTAACCCTAATTTTGATGCAAACCCTGTCTCTCATCCTAATAATAGCCCTCACCTTAACCCTATCTATATATTAACTCCAACCCTAACCCTAACTATATCTCTAGACCTAACCCTAACCTTAACTATATCTCTTAACCTTAACCCTAACCCTAATCGTAACTAAATATTAATGATATAATATTTTTTTATTATAATATTATATATAAATTTAAATAATATGTATTATATAATATATACCTATTTACTTAAAAAGTAAAATATTAAGACAATACAAAAAAATCACCTTCTAGAGGAAATTAAATTTATTTTGACTTGATATAAAGTACGCAATGTGACAACTGTTGCAGTAGCCTACACGGGCCCTCTGTGGGATGCAGCATGCCATGGGCATGGCTTCCTCCATGCCTTTTGTAGGCTAGATAGCCAGTGCCGAGCTATCTCAAATTTAAATATTATTTTCAATAATTTAAATTTTATATTATTTATTTATTATTATTATTTAAAATTATTTTATTATTAAATTCAAAAGGAGTGTTAAAAAATACTATTTTGCTGCCTTGATTTGTAATAGGGCTTCATTAATAAGCGGGAATATGACAGTCCTCGTTCAAATGTTACTTGCCCTCAAGCAACTTCAAATCCAAATCCTTGAATGTCTTTGTTTCTGTCAGCATCTTCTCCGTCGTCTTGGTTGAGACTTCCTTAGGGCCTGCCTTGGAGAATTCTTAAAGGATGACCTCTTTTCCATTAGCTTTGAACTTCAACTCTAGAGTTTGATAGTTTGTTGTGTACTCCTCAAGCGAGTGTAGCCATTGCACTTTCAATACCACATTTGTCTCTCTAATGCCAACTATGTAGAAATCATCTCGCATTTTGTGTCCTCCTAAGGTTAGCTCTATTTGTTGAATTTGGCGATTGCATGGAATAATGTAACCATTTGCCATTGTCACACTAAATCCTTCAAAATCTTCCGCTCTTAAACCCATCTTAGCCACTAACCCTTTATTGATGAAATTATGGGTGGCTCCACTATCTATTAATACTGTTACCCTTTGTCCTTCTAAGTCTCCCATAATGTGGAGGGAGTGATACTTAGGTGCTCTTGACAATGTTGCAAGAGTGCCTTCTAATGTCTCAATGTGCACCTCTTTATCCATAAGGTATGCGAATTCACCTTCCCCTTCTTTAGCCTCATCATCAAAAATTACCTCAATATAGTGGATTTGTTCTTTTCCCTCACCCCTGTGACGTTGTGCCCAAGGTTCCTTGCAATGGTAGCACAATCCCTTTTTTGTAGCTCGTTCCTAGACATGCCCATCTTGTGAGATCGTGGCGGTGGGTTTGTCGGTTGAGGAGTAATCTTGTGGGGTGGCTTCTTTGGCTGTCCTATCGGCGCATTCTTCGTGGTGGAGTCCTCAAGGTTGAAGGCCCTTCAAATAGCTTCTTCTAATGATGTCGGCTCTAAAGTTCTCACCAATCCTCGAAAGGATTTCAATAGCCCCTCAATGAACAATAACATGAGCCTTTTATTGACACATCTAGAACCATAACACCAAGCCCCTGAAATTTTGCCACATAATCATCCATAGTCCCTTGTTGCCTTAGACGTGTTAATTCTTGGAAGTATGTTTCAGGATCCCTTAAATCGAAAAGTATGTTTTTGAATCCCTTCAATCAAACTTCTCTATGAGTCTTTGTGTGAAGTCAGCATATGTTGTGACGAGGTTAAACCTTTGTGTCACGACTCCGTGATGCCACCACTCATTTGCTATCCCCTCCAAATGCAGAATGGAAAACTTGACTGCTTCATCTTCAGGCATGGGGCTGAGTGAGAAGTACGTGTCTAGCTTGAGTACCCATGCCCGTGTCGTCACCTTTCTCGAGCAATCAAAAAATGAGGAGAGTCAATTTACTCACCCTATGTTGTAGATCTCCATTGGAATATAATATTGATTGTCCTCCTTTTGCTCCATTTCTCACATTGTGGAACTGAATGAATGGAATTTGGCTTCTCACATAATGATCAATCTGTGCATAGGCATCTACACTTGCATTGACATCACCTTCAACAAGTTTCTGCTCTTCTCCTCTATTGTTAGGTTCATTCTTGGGCAAAAATGAGGGTTGTGTGGGGTGCGTGGCCATATTGCTCTGAGTTTCAGATCCATGTGTGATTGGAGTGGCTACCTTCTGGGTCATTATTTGATTCTGATCTGAAGGTGTTGGTCATGGTGTTCATGGTTTGCATCATCATGTTCATCATTTGGGATGTTTGTTCTTGTTGTTTGGCCATTTGCTTCTACATATGAGCCATTTGCCTCAAGTAGGTCTCCAATTGTTCATCCCTATTTGCCACCTTCTTACCTTTGCCTCCTATTCCGGAAGATTCAGTTGTTGCCTTCCTTCTTTCCCTTTCAATTGCTAGCCAATCTCTTTGGCTTGCTTGCACAAAATACCCTCGGGCTGACAGGTCTGAGGCTCTGAAACCACTGTAATGTGCTAGACCCGATTTTAAGTAAAATGCATTAAATTTCTCAAAATCAGATGTAGGTTGCCAGTTCCGAACTTAAACATAATGCATAATAATAATAGTTTCACTCAGAAACAGATTGTAGTTACACAAGGAAATTATGCCAGAATAACAATGTTACAACAGCACCGATGATCTCTACATTCAATAGCATACATTGATGAATATAGACTGGTAGGGATATGACCAAGTTTAGTATTAAGGCTCGCTGAGCTTATATGAATAATCCCTGCAAATAATAACCAATGATAACCGTGAAGAGGCTGCCCACGGGAATCTCAAATAGTGACGCTTGAAATGGTATCGACTCGACTGATGATTGCTTCAGGAAACTCGTATGCCAAATAGCTGGGATTCACACGATGAGATGAGAATAATATGGTGCGAAAGACTCCAGATGGTGGTGCTCCAATAATATTGCCGACCCTGCTGGACCCTATATTCCTGTGATATTGAGATGGGGTCTCTCGATTGTCAAAAGAGAGAGACAGATCTTTATATCGCTGTCACGACAATACGAACCGAAATTCTCCCTCCAAGAATGTGCGCTCTTCTAAATCACGATCAGAGTATTCAAGTGTTGTTCGACGGGCAAGCCTCTTTCATTCGACCCCCGCTAAAGCAAGGAATTGCTAGTGGCATGGACGCAGGTGTGAGAAGGGGTCTCCCGATGCTCGATGCAACGCTGCAAGTGCCCCAACGCTGCGAGCTCAGCTAAACAACGCCAATCCAACTTGATCTGATTCTCCCACCGGCTTGGTGCAGTGAGCTTTTCGTCTCAAATACCACCGAAAGATGCTTGTCCGATTCATGTTCCTCCAATGTGAACTCGACCCCATATAAATATGAAGTAATGACGCCGTCCAAAAAGGGCGGCCAGAGCAATCTCAAATTTAAATATTATTTCCATTAATTTAAATTTAATATTATTATTTAATATTATTTTATTATTAACTTCAGGAAGAGTGTTAAAAATCACCATTTTGCCGCTTGATTTGAAATAGGGCTTCGTCGATAAGCGGGGACATTTGAATGCCTTCAGCAAGTATATTGCAAGTCCCCTGTTTGACCTTTGAGTTAAGGATCCATATCGGCAATTATGAAGTTATGAGTTTTGTTCTAGATTCTGAATCTAACTGCCAAGCCCATGAGCAAATAGTTTTGTTTGATCCGCTGGTTGGTCTAGAAGTCTGTGTATGCCAGTGTGAATAAATAACAAGCAAACTGGGAGCCTTGCAGAGGAACCTAGGCCGCGGGCCGGCCTTTTACTTAAGGGTCCATATTCTCAAGTACAAAGTTATGAGTATCGGTTGAGTTAGTAAGTCTAATTTGCTAAGTCCTTATAACTAACAATTTTGTGTGGTCTGTAGCTTTATATTGAGAAAATTTTGAGAAGGAAAATGAAGTGGCTAATAGGAAGTTTAGAAACTTAGGCGTCTTAGCAAGTAGGGGATATATTTCTGGCATTCATGCTTGTCAGGTAGTGAAAGCTGATTTCAAGATACTAATCCATTGCTTTGTTCATTTTTTCAGGAACGTTGCTTATGACACCAGAGCGGCAAAGGGCAATATGGGCAATATATGGTAAGTGCTAGAATTAAAAGAAAATTGTGTAGATTTGTACTAATCCCTTTGATCAGGAAAATTCGGAATGCTTTTGTATAAAACGGTACTGAGTTGATCCAAGGGTAGGAAAGACATAGCCCAATTTATCACCAAATACAAGTCGTATTATGTGAATATAGCAGAACATGTTCCAGCTATGCAAACTCTTATGCCCTTGCCAGTTCCAGTTAACAAAAAGGAAAGCATTTCTATGAGATTTAGAATGTTTCATAGAAAAGTAAAATAGAATGACCAGATCTTGTTACTACTAGCTTGACTAACTTAGATGGCCAATTCATTCCGTGCATAACGACTCAAAGTGCAGAAAACATAGGAAACCGTCAGACTGTTAATGTGTTAACTATTTTTGGTCTCCCAAAAAGTTTTGTGAGTAATAGGGATTCAGAATTTAAGTCATTTGTGGAAGGGCTTATTTAAAACTTTGGGCACGCAGTTAGAGTTTCAGTAATTGGATCCACTCAGAAATTACTGAGCAGACAGATAAGATCAACAATGTATGAAAGACATGCATATAACCTTTATCACTGCCAAGCAAACTTAATGGGAAGAAGATCTTCTTTTTGTGGAGTTTCTTTACTGTAAGAGTAAGGATTTGGCTATAGGTCTGACTCCATTTGGGAGAATAGATGGCTATGATCCACTTGTTCCAACAGAACTAGTATCACAAAATTTCAAGAGCAAACAGTCCATTAGATGTAGGAGTGAATTAATGTAACAAGAATATGGATTCACCCCTAGATGTAGGTTACTCTCTATGAGAAGGTGTGTAATTCCATCACATGGGTAATATGGACCGCATTTTTAAAAATGGGCCTCATGTTTCATGTCAATTTTATTGAAAAAGACATCCCCTCATTTTCATAATAAGTTACCATCATCAGATATAATGCTAAAATTAGGGCTTCCGTGCATAATTTCATTGGCAAGTATTTAAACTTTATATAGCACATTTGGTGTGCATGGCTTTGGCATGTGTTGGAAGCTCTATGGAATTTTGCATGGGCAGTGTTAAATCCCATTTATATGTACTAGGGATGAACCACCTTCTTTTTTGTAAGGAAACCTGTAATGAACCGGACCAAATTTTTTTTTGATTTTTTACAAATTGATTACAATGCAACATGCACCCGTTAAGGTTAGCCTAAACCAAAATGATGCGGAAAGTAACTCTAACCAGAATGTACACCAGGATCCCGATGCGGGCAAGGTGTGAGCATTGGTCAGAGGATCTCAAAGGAAATTGCTGAATAAGAACTCTAACCACGAGATGCGCCGGAGAACGACGAGCATTCGGTCAGAGGATCCCTATCTAATGCAATATAGAAAATAGCTCAACACCAAGTATGTGCTACTCAATCCGTGATGGATACGAGGCGACCATATGGCGGAGACTTTAGGAAATTACAATGCAAAACAGAAATAGGCGGCAAGCCAGCCTCTTCCACTTATTCAGTGGGCAGTACAAACATTGAATTTGCAATAATATTAAAGTTGCTGACAGTACTACTGTTCAGCTTACAAAATGTATAATATGCCTGCAATATCAGAGAATTAGAAGTCTTTAAACCAAGCAATGTTGATTGAATCTTCCACAGTGTTTCCCAATGCTTTTAACACCCACACAGCAGCTCAAACCATCCAAATTACAGACTGTTATGACAGTAACCAGGTCTGAAATGAACAATCAGCAACATAGAAGACCCATTGAAATGAACATAGCTCACCCAATTCTTAACCAATTGACTTCAAACGAAATGCAAAGGCTCCCTATACTCAGTGCGCCCAAGAAAGACACAAGAAACAGACCCAAACTGCAGTATTTATTTTTCCACGAATTCCAATGCAAGGTACAATGGTACGGCCCAAGAGAAAGGGCGATTTTCTTCTAATAAATTCCACACTTGTTTAAAAAATCTGAAACTTGGCAAAACATGGCGCCTTGACTAGACAATTGATAATATGAAACACCCAGAATGCAATCTTTTTGTATTTTTGAGTTTTGAATGAAAACTTGCTACAGCTATGCAACATCAGCTACACTAAAACATGACAAGATGCTTGAACATCAACACTAAATGCAAGAGAACTCAACTACAATGCAAAACTACCAATAACCAGCTAACCTCTCAACTAGTTGCTGTCTTTCAAGCAAGAAGATGAGCCAATGCTAGGAGGTGTGCTTTCCTCGAAGCGAGTGCCTGAATCCAATCCAGCAGCATAACGGTGTAGTAGACAGAAGATGCCAAATGAAGAGTTGAGGCCTGATTAAATAGAAGTGAGAGAAACATCTAGAAGCTTCCAGAGGGCGCCCCAAAACCCTAATTTCGAATTCCACTTTTCCCTCCAAAAGAAGGCGTCCTTTTTCCTCCACAAAATATTTCACTTTTTTTAAAATAAACTTCATTTCTCAAAAGGGGCGTCCATTTCAAGGTCTCAAAAATTTGACATTAAAAAATATAATTTATCACCTTATGACGCCTAGACCCTCAAAGTCCCCTTTTTAAAAACAACTTAAAGTTGCACTGCTAGGCAAAAGGGGTATAATATTAAAATAATAATATTATAATAAAATACTTATCTCTCCACTGAAAATTGCGCCCAAGGCCAAGAATTGAAGTGCTAGCTGAAACAACTGCAGAAGAAGCCCAACTGAACTGAACCCAAACTGTCCACTGCCAAAAATAGAATTTACTAAAAATAGTAAATTCGCGAAGTTGCCCGGAATGCCAAAATGAACACACCACTGTGAAGCTCTCTGAAAACCCAGAAAGAATCCGCAAACAGAATCCCCGAACTCCAAGCAAGACCCCTCCAAATTAGGAAACCTAATTTCACCATCCGCACAGCCTCTCGCCCGGAGGCCAACGGTCAACAGAATCATCACAGAAGGAGAAGGGGACATTACAGTCCGCCCTCCCCAAGATTGCTTGCCCTCAAGCAATCGCAAGTCTGGATGCTGTAGAATCTCCTCATCCTCCCAAGTAGCATCCTCCAATGGTAAATTCTTCCACTTTACCAAATACTCTTTGATTGTTCTCCTCCTCAAGGAACGCTCTCTGAAATCAATAATCTGTTCTGGAACCAAAGTCAACTGCCCTTCTTCATCCAAAGGAGGTAACTGTGATGAAGCCAAACGTTGTCCAAGTGCTCTTTTTGAGGCGAGACTATAGCTATTTCGACTCTGACTGCTCGACCTGGTGATCTACACTCGCTAATTGACTCGACTCGCTAGATCGCAAATGAAAAGTTGAAAACCTTAGAAAATTAGAGATTTTTAAAGATTTAAAACTTGTTTCAAGCACCCTTTATTGAATACAACACAAATAAAAGCAAATTTGATCACATACACAAATATACAATGATCACATAAGTATAAAGTACACAAATTGTAGTTGCGCTGCTGAAGGAAATAACATACTTTGATATATAAAATTAGTCAAATGTATACAAAACTCATGGAAAATGAAATCCATGACATCAAATGTTCCATACAAATATGAAATATCAAAAGATTCAAAACAATAGCTATAAGTCTATCACTCTATGCCTATGGCACAGTGGAGCCAGCATCCTTCCTACGAAGGCGTCTAAAGGTCCTGGATGATGTTGCAGTTGCAGCCATAGTCTCTGCCTGTGTCTGAGTCCCCATACCACTCTCACCACCAGTAGCTATGTCTCCTCGTGCTCTAGCCTCCTCCTCAGCCATGGCTACAACCTCAACCTCTCTCTCTGCCTGGTCCACCCAATCAAGGTCCTCGTCACTAAAGACTGCGTCTGTAGCCTCAGTGATCCACTCAGACTGTGGATCAACCTCCTCTAAACAGATCGGGGTGTTGTCGTGGTCAAAAGCCTTCCTGTATCTGAGCCGAAGGTTGTAATGAACATATACCAGGTCATTCATCCTCTCCACTGTCAATCTATTGCGCTTCTTGGAGTGTATGTGCTCAAACATACTCCAATTGCGCTCACAACCGGATGAACTGCATGGCTGGCTCAATATTCGTATGGCAACATTTTGCAGTTCGGTGTATCAGAACCAAACATCTCCCACCATCCATCTGAGATGAGAAAAAGAAACAAAATCAATCTCATTTCAAGTTTCAAGTTCAAGTTCAACATTTAATAATAAATTATAATATAAAAAGATGAAAATTATGGCCTTAAATATATTTTTACCTGGCATTAATGTTGTCCTACTATCTTTGCACATTTGACGTGCAAAGAAGTCTCCTCGTGCCTTAGTGAAGGCATCTATCTCCTGCACTATCTGTGTAGTAACAGCGGGCAACATTCTCTCTATCGTCGAGTAGAGCCCACTAAGAATTTCTCTATCTGCACGGAGATCACGGCGGAAGTGGAAGGCCGGATTTAGGAAACATGCGGCTGCATGGATGGGCCTATGGAGTTGGTTTTGCCATCTCCTATCAATGATCTCCCAAATGGGACGATACTTATCATCAACTCCACCATAGACTGATCTAATGGCCTCTTTGGCCCTATCCATGCCCTCATATATGTAGCCCATTGCGGGCTTCTCCCCATCTGCAACTCGTAGGAGAACTAGCAAGGGCTCAATAAACTGCAAAGTGCAAACATGTTTCACAAATAAGTAAGTGTGACTGTCAATGAAAATGAACAAATAAAAGTAAGATATGATTAAAAATTAAAACATAATAAAGAATTAAATGTTACCTTCACAATCTCATCTGCTGGTGTCCAAAACCCTGCCTCATCAAATATGCAATCAGCCACAGCAATCCCTGCAGTGCTTGTAGAAAAGGATGAGGAAGACCACTCCTCACTAGCAAACATGCGCCTCAAAGGTGCCCTTGACCGAATCAAGGATTGCAACATGATAAAATTTGATGCAAACCGAGTGATGCCAGGACGAGACAACTCCCTCAACCCCGTGTATTGCCTCATAAGGTTAAGCACCCATGCATGATTGTAAACAAATTTGCAAATGTTTCTTGCTGATTCCATACATGTTTTTATCCATGGGAGCTTGCCAAGATCCTCCATCATGAGGTCAATGCAATGGGCGGCACATGGAGTCCAAAATATAGTTGGGTGCCTCTCCATCAATAATCTACCAGCAGCAACATAATTTGCTGCATTATCTGTCACCACTTGAACTACATTTTCTTCCCCCACATCGGCTATCACCTCCTCTATAGCCTCACATAAGTATGTGGCATTTTTGAATTGGGCGGAAGCATCAATGGACTTTATGAAGACAGTGTCACCTGAAAAAATAAGCAAAACCAAATTACCAATTATTCAATAAATTAAAAACATAAATCAGCCTTATTAAATTATTAATCACTAAATCAAATTCAAATATCAATGTATTAAGGTAAGTACAATTACCTCCAGAGGAAACTAGAAAGTTCAACAGCGTCCTATTTCTCCTATCGGTCCAACCATCAGTCATGATGGTGCAACCAATCCTCCTCCATTGCACACGCTGCTCCTCTAATTGTGCTTTCACATCCGCCACCTTTTGAGTCAAAAGTGGGCCCTTTAATTCATCTTCGCTGGGGGCTTTGAACCCCGCCCCACATATGGTTATTGCATCAACCATGTTTTGCCAAAAAGGAGACCTAAAACATGTCATAAAATGAAAAGATTTAAGTTTTTAACTTTAAATTTGAATTCGATAGTGAGATACATCTAAATTCTAAAACAATAAAATTTAAATATAAATTTTAAAACAATTAAACGAAAAAAGAATTACCTGGCTACATGGAAGGGAATGGTGCAGTAGTACCAAAAGTCTGCAATTGTTTTTTTTGCTGCATCGTGTGCATCCTTGTTCCAACCCATGCTCTCAAGCGACGGTTGGGAACCAGGAGTAGTGCGTGGTACAAAATATGAGTCCACCCTAGATTTACGAACTCTAGGGCCAATACTAATACTGCCACTACCACTAGCAGTAGCAGCGCCACCAGCACTAGGAGTACGCATAGGAATAGATGGTGCAGAAGCAGAAGCACTAGCAGAAGCACTAGCACTAGGACGGTATGGAGGCATGGAAGAAGCATCTCCAACAGCACCAAGTCCCTGTCCAACTCCAACACCTGCCAACTCCTCCCTCTGTCTCTTTCTAATTTCTTTTTGCCTTTCAAAATTTTCTAATTGCACCTGCACTTCACGAACAGCCTCAATAGGTGCTAGGGTGCAGCCCACTGCATCATGGATGGGTATGCGTGCAAGGTGGTATTTCAATCTATTTATGCCTCCATGATATATTGTTTTGCAGTATTTACATTTTGCTTCTCCTCTTTTCATTCCGGGAAAGATTTCAGCATGTTTCCAAGCAGGGTCTTTTCTGACTGGGGTTTGAGACATTGTGAAAATAATAATATGGTTTGATTTGCAAATGAATGTGGCTGCAATAACAAGTAGGGTTTGTAAAATTATTTAAGTTGCAAGTAGGGTTTGTAAATAAAAATGCAAACTATAATAATTTAAAAACAATGATTTTACAAATTACAATGAATTATTTGTTAAAAAAACACAAAAAAAACCATTAAAATCAAACTTACCTCTTAGATTTGGCTTGGAATGCAATGCAAACTCCTCCCAATCACTAGCAATGAACTTTCAATGCACCTCCTTAGCAGTATGAAGCTTCCCAAATGATATATGACCTTGCTTTTGTTTTAAACAATTTGCTGGTTGCCCTCTCTTCTCCTCCTATTTTTCTTCACAACTCTCTCTTCTCCTCCTATTTTGCCAAAAGAGTGAAATGAAGTTGCTTTTAGGGTTGGAGAGAACATATAGAACAAAAAAAAACTAACTTTAACTTTTAGTTTTATGTTTTTTTAGTGTTTTAACTTCTTGCTGCCGCGGCCGGGTCACAGGGTCGGGACTCTCCGAGTCTGGGCGAGTCCGGCGAGTCCGGCTCTGGACTCGGCGTGTCCGAGTCCGAGCTCCCCAGACTCGGCCAGGCTGGCTCGGCCTGGGACTCGCCGAGTCATGGCGAGTCTGGGCGAGTCTCGTTACAATGGGCGAGACACATGGAAGACATTGTGGACCTTACTACTCGAAGGTAGTTCCAACTCATAGGCCACCGCTCCAACCTTCCTAACAACCTTGAATGGTCCATAGAAGCGTGGTTTCAGCTTCTCAGCTCCACTCTTCTTAAGTGTAGACTGTCTGTAGGGCTGAAGCCGAAGATATACCATGTCACCAACATCAAATGAGCGCTCAACACGCTGCTGATCAGCGTACATCTTTTGCTGATTTTGTGCCATTTGAAGGTTGTCTTTCAAAGATTTCAAAACATCTTGGCTCTGCTGCAACCAATCCTTGGCTTGAGGAGCCTTGCTATCGCCAAACACCAAATCAGCAAAGCTTGGAGCCTCGTAACCATAGAGGGCCATGAATGGAGACATCTTTATTGACATGTGGAAAGATGAATTGTAGCAATATTCTCCCAAGTGGAGCCATTTTACCCATGCTCTTTGCTGTTCCGAGACATAATTTCTGAGATAGCCCTCCAACCACTTGTTCACAATCTCCGTTTGACCATCCGTTTGTGGGTGATAGCTAGTGCTTGGAGTAAGCACTGTACCACTCATTCTAAAAATTTCCTGCCAAAAGGTGCTTAGGAACTTGCTGTCCCTATCACTCACAATATTTTTAGGCAACCCATGCAGTCTAAACACTTCATGGAAGAACAAATCTGCAACTTGAGCTGCTGTAAATGTGCTTGTGATGGCAAAGAAATGAGAGAATTTGGTCAATCTGTCCACTACAACATAAATACAGTCTTTGCCTTGAGCCCTAGGCAACCCGGTGATGAAATCCATAGAAATACTCTCCCATTTTTGATTTGGAATGGGAAGTGGCTGCAGTAGACCAGCTGGAAGAGAGTGCTCATTTTTATTCATTTGACAAGTACTACACTCCTTGATGTGACGCTGAACATCATCTTTCAACCCCTTCCAAGAGAATCTCTCTCGAATCTGCTTGTATGTCTTGAAGTACCCTTGGTGACCAGCAAGTGGACTGTCATGGAAAGTCACCAAAATCTTCTTAAGTTTAGAATCAGCCACTAAGAAGATTCTTCCCTTGTAGTGGATCAATCCATCAACTACCTTGTACCTTTCATCATGAAAAGTACCTTCAATAACGCTGGTTGCAAACTGATTTTTGGCATAATTAGCAAGCAACAACTCCTTCCAATCAGCATTAAGCTCACACAATGAGCTCAAGTGAGGCCTTCTGGACAAAGCATCAGCCACAATGTTATTCTTCCCTTTGACATACTCAATGTCAAAATCGTAAGCTTGTAGCTTACTCGCCCACTTCTGCTGTCTCTCATTCAAGTCCTTCTGATGCATAAAGTGCTTGAGACTGTTGTGATCAGTTTTGACCACAAATTTACTCCCCACCAGATACTGTCTGAACTTGGCTAATGCGTGCATGATTGCAAGCATTTCTTTATCATAGATAGAATAGGTCCTTTCAACCCCTCTTAATTTTCTGCTTTCAAATACAATTGGATGCTTCTCTTGCATCAAAACAGCCCCAATACCTTCTCCTGATGCATCACACTGTAACTCAAAGGGTTTGGAGAAATCTGGTATGGCCAATACAGGACAAGAACTCATGATTCTCTTGAACTTATCAAACACACTCTGAGCTTTTTCTGACCACATGAAAGCCCCCTTTTTAGTGAGGTCAGTAAGAGGAGCAGCACTTTGAGAATACCCCTTTACGAACCTTCTATAGAAGCCACAAAGACCCAAGAATCCCTTCAAATGAGTCAGATTTTCTGGAGGTGGCCAATCTACTATAGCCTTGATCTTTTCTGGATCAACCTTCACCCCTTCAGCGCTGATTATGTGGCCAAGGTAGAGCAGCTCCTTCATTCCAAATTCACATTTGGACTCTTTTGCAAACAAACTTTCTGATTCAAGAATGCTAAGCACTTCCTCCAAGTGCTTGAGATGTTCCTCCCACGTCTTGCTGAAGATGAGAATATCATCAAAGAAAATTAACACAAATTTCCTCAACTGCTTCTGGAAGACTCTGTTCATGCAAGACTGGAAAGTGGCTGGAGCATTAGTCAAGCCAAAGGGCATGACTAGGAACTCAAAATGACCATAGTGGCATCTGAATGCCGTCTTCTCAACATCTGAGCCCCTCATCCGGATTTGATAGTAACCCGATCTCAAATCAATTTTGGAGAAGAATTTAGCACCATGTAGCTCATCAATGAGCTCATCGATCCGAGGAATAGGATACCGATTTTTTATTGTGCTTTGATTCAAGGCACGATAATCCACACACATGCGGATGGTGCCGTCCTTCTTCACAAGAACTACAGCTGAAGCAAAAGGACTCTTGCTAGGGCGAATGAAGCCCATCTCCAGGAGTTCTCTTATGTTCTTCTCAATTTCATCCTTCTGCTTCTTAGGATATCTATACGGTGTTGTGATGACTGGTTTGGCCCCTTCCTTAAGTTCAATAACATGCTCAGCACCCCTTTCTGGTGGTGGCCCAGGTGGTAGATCAGCAAACACCTTACTCCTTTTGGTGAGTATAGATTGAATATCAGGAGGATATTCCCTCTTGGTCTCAACTGGACTAGCAGGAAGAACCATGCATTCCGCAGCCCACTCCACTTGGTCATGTCTAATCAGCCTTTCCATCCTTTTGAAAGAAACTATACGAGGACCACCATTAGACATTCCTCTCAAAACAACTCTCTTGCCATCAGATTGGAACTTGAGCTCCATTGTTTGTAGGTTGAGAGAGATTTCACCAAGTGAACGTAACCATTGTATGCCCAAAACTGCATCTGTGTCACCAATAGTAACCACATAGAAGTCATCTTTGACTTCATAGTTTCCCAACTGCAAGGACATGTTAGGAACTCTTCGTGTGCAGGAAATGTGAAACCCATCAGCCACCATGACTTTGAAGCCTTCAAATTCTTCAGTTTTGAGACCTCTCTTGGCAACCACACCTTCATCAATGAAGTTATGCGTTGCACCAGTATCAATCAATGCAACAATACGATGACCTCCAACTCCACCACGAACCTTGAAAGATTCGTTCTTTTGGAAACTAGAGAGTTGGGCAATAGGGCCCCCAACTCCTTGCTCATGATCGGACTCTTCTGTGGCTCTTTCATCCTCGCTGTCCCCAAAATAAGACTGCTGATCAGACATATCAGATGCTGATTCATAATCAGAATAGGTCCCCATTTGATTATAACGCCCTCTTCCAGGACATCTATGGCCTTTAGTCCAAGGCTCTAGACATGTGTAACACTTGCCCTCCTTTCTGAGCTGTTCACGTTGCTCTTCAGTCAACTTAGGTGGGAACTTCTTGTGCTGATTAGAAGAATGTCTCTTATCCTTATCCCTCTTATGGCCAAAAGGCTTAGGCGGAAATTTAGGCCTAGGGGCTGATAACTCCATACTACGAGCCTTCTTGATTGCCTCATCAAGACTTGGTGGATCGAAAGCTTTAACCCACCCTTTCAAGGGTTCAACCAAACCTTCAGAAAACAACACAACCAATCTTCTTTCGGTGATGTTGGGCACCATCACAGAAAGTCTCTGGAAATCAGCAATGTAAGAATCCAAGGAGCCATGCTGTTTGAGTTGTGCAAGCTCGCGAAATCTTACTTCAGGATCCTTAGTGTCGAACCTTTCGATCAGCTTGTTGGTGAATTCTCCATAGGTTCGAATAAGGTTATGGCCAAGAGTGACCAAACCATGGTACCACCACTCATGGGCAGCTCCCTCCAAATGAAGTGTTGCGAACTTGATGGCATCTTCTTCTGGCATGGGACGAAGTGATAGGTAGTTGTCTAACTTCTGAACCCACGATCTTGCTGAACACTTATCACTTCCATCGAAGTGAGCCAATGTTACCTTCCCTAAGGCTTGATGAAAATCTGTTCTAGGAGCCATATAGGCTCGGTTATCAACTCTTCCTCCGTGTCTTCTGTTTCTCTGATTCAAGAATTGATCAAAGGACCATTGGTCCCTAAGATCAGGTGGGAGGGTGGAGTACTCCATGTAGGCTTGCCTAGCATCGTCTACCAAAGGAACGGTAGCTTCAACTTGATGTTCGTCCCTTGGAGTGAATGTAGGGAAAAGCGGTCTAGAGGCTGATCCGCTAGAGATAGTATCATGTTGTCCAATAGTTCTGCTGCCTCCATTACCATTGTTCCCATTGTTCCCATTGCTTCCATTGTTTCCATTATTCCCATTGTGTCCATTGACACCACTGCTTTCTCCAGTAGCATGGTTTTGATTCGGAGTATGGTTCTGAGAAGCTTGCTGATCCATTTTAGCAAGTAATCGAGACATCATCTCAATCATCCCATCAAACTTCTTTTCCATCCTTGCATCCTTCTCTTCCATGGCTGTCCTAAGATTGTCTGACATGTTCTCAACTGTTTTACCCGTATCCACAGCTAACCCTGTTTCTCTCAAAGCTTCTGACAAAGTATCTGCTTCTGGCACTGGCGGAAGCTGTATCTGTTGTCTTCTGGCCTGACCTCTGGTGAAGTATCTGCAATCACTGTCACTCATCTGACCACTGAATCACTGTTGGGCACAGGTTGGCAGAATCATGGCTCTGATACCACTGTAATGAACCGGACCAAATTTTTTTTTGATTTTTCACAAATTGATTACAATGCAACATGCACCCGTTAAGGTTAGCCTAAACCAAAACGATGCGGAAAGTAACTCTAACCAGAATGTACACCAGGATCCCGATGCGGGCAAGGTGTGAGCATTGGTCAGAGGATCTCAAAGGAAATTGCTGAATAAGAACTCTAACCACGAGATGCGCCGGAGAACGACGAGCATTCGGTCAGAGGATCCCTATCTAATGCAATATAGAAAATAGCTCAACACCAAGTATGTGCTACTCAATCCGTGATGGATACGAGGCGACCATATGGCGGAGACTTTAGGAAATTACAATGCAAAACAGAAATAGGCGGCAAGCCAGCCTCTTCCACTTATTCAGTGGGCAGTACAAACATTGAATTTGCAATAATATTAAAGTTGCTGACAGTACTACTGTTCAGCTTACAAAATGTATAATATGCCTGCAATATCAGAGAATTAGAAGTCTTTAAACCAAGCAATGTTGATTGAATCTTCCACAGTGTTTCCCAATGCTTTTAACACCCACACAGCAGCTCAAACCATCCAAATTACAGACTGTTATGACAGTAACCAGGTCTGAAATGAACAATCAGCAACATAGAAGACCCATTGAAATGAACATAGCTCACCCAATTCTTAACCAATTGACTTCAAACGAAATGCAAAGGCTCCCTATACTCAGTGCGCCCAAGAAAGACACAAGAAACAGACCCAAACTGCAGTATTTATTTTTCCACGAATTCCAATGCAAGGTACAATGGTACGGCCCAAGAGAAAGGGCGATTTTCTTCTAATAAATTCCACACTTGTTTAAAAAATCTGAAACTTGGCAAAACATGGCGCCTTGACTAGACAATTGATAATATGAAACACCCAGAATGCAATCTTTTTGTATTTTTGAGTTTTGAATGAAAACTTGCTACAGCTATGCAACATCAGCTACACTAAAACATGACAAGATGCTTGAACATCAACACTAAATGCAAGAGAACTCAACTACAATGCAAAACTACCAATAACCAGCTAACCTCTCAACTAGTTGCTGTCTTTCAAGCAAGAAGATGAGCCAATGCTAGTAGGTGGTGTGCTTTCCTCGAAGCGAGTGCCTGAATCCAATCCAGCAGCATAACGGTGTAGTAGACAGAAGATGCCAAATGAAGAGTTGAGGCTTGATTAAATAGAAGTGAGAGAAACATCTAGAAGCTTCCAGAGGGCGCCCCAAAACCCTAATTTCGAATTCCACTTTTCCCTCCAAAAGAAGGCGTCCTTTTTCCTCCACAAAATATTTCACTTTTTTTAAAATAAACTTCATTTCTCAAAAGGGGCGTCCATTTCAAGGTCTCAAAAATTTGACATTAAAAAATATAATTTATCACCTTATGACGCCTAGACCCTCAAAGTCCCCTTTTTAAAAACAACTTAAAGTTGCACTGCTAGGCAAAAGGGGTATAATATTAAAATAATAATATTATAATAAAATACTTATCTCTCCACTGAAAATTGCGCCCAAGGCCAAGAATTGAAGTGCCAGCTGAAACAACTGCAGAAGAAGCCCAACTGAACTGAACCCAAACTGTCCACTGCCAAAAATAGAATTTACTAAAAATAGTAAATTCGCGAAGTTGCCCGGAATGCCAAACTGAACACACCACTGCGAAGCTCTCTGAAAACCCAGAAAGAATCCGCAAACAAAATCCCCGAACTCCAAGCAAGACCCCTCCAAATTAGGAAACCCTAATTTCACCATCCGCACAGCCTACGGGTCGCCGGAATAGGCCAACGGTCAACAGAAATGATCACTGCTGAGAAGGGGACATTACAAAACCCTTTTTTGTTGTACTAATAATATAGTTCGTTACAAGGGCTTGAAGGTACCATGAGTATTCTTCATATGCTTGTATGATTGTGGCATATGGTGGAGCCGTTTGTGTGCCACTATTGGCCAATGGGAGTCAACAGACTAAAATGGCACTGACCTTGAAGGAGGAGTCTGATAGGAAGCTTTAGTGGTCATATGATTCTTTCCCTAATAGGATAATGTAGTCCACATATCAACTAAACAATTGCATTAAACTTAGGTTTGCATTTAAGTGTTGCGTTTGTATGAGTACTTTCTGATGGTGTTTAAGGTTGGAACTTGGAAGACAAGTTCTATAAGTTCTTTATCTAGTTGCGACTTTAAATTGTCTTTACATTCCAGACTTCTGACACTTTTTGGTCTGGGGCAATGAAGTGCTCTAAAACTCCACTGTTGTCAGCAGATGGTACCTACAAAGATTATTTATGTGAATTCTCTGAGAAACTACGTTGATTTATTAGAGTTCCAACAGCCAAGTGCATGCAGATAACCTTCCTTGGATGAAGATAACCATCCTTATATTAGTGTTCTTTGATAAGCATTGCCTTCAACCACATTGACCCCCGACAGTTTTTGTATATAGAAAGCATCTCTATTGATGATTTGATTCTCCTTAGGCCCTTAATAAGGGTGAGACAAATGCTACCACTAGGGAAAATGTTTATAAAGTTTATGTCTGCAGTTAGACTACATGGATCACCCCTTCTAGAGACTCAAACATACAAGACATGCCTTATTTTGTAGTCATTTCCTGGATCATAAATGTTATTTCTAGATGTCAGCACCTTAAGATCTCATAAAATATGATCCTTCCAATTTGGTACTTTGATCTGCTCGCAAGAGCTTAGGATGTGGATAATGCCCGATAACACAAATTTTGTAGACTCTAGTGCATTGAAGTCAAGCTGACATAGCATTTGATGCTTACTTGTCCTATATATAATAGGAATCGGGTAGATAGTTTGCTGTTCAGAGAGTTTTGAAGCTCACACTCTTTATCAGTTATTAGTAGTATTACAGTCAACACTATGGTCCTTCATTCAAGCGATCTTCCTTTGGAAGAAGATCATGCAAATTGGCATAAAACTTATTTTGGATACTAATGATCTGTAGGTCAGATGATTAGTATCACAATGGAATAACAGTTGCTTATTTATTTAGATTTGTGTGTTCCTATGTTCAAGGAAAGCACAAGTATGAACTACTACATGGTTACCGACTGACATTTATTGGTAACTTTACTAAATGCATATGAGTTTATTTTTTGAAGAATAAGTGTGATGCTTTTGAAGCATTCATAATGTTTAAAGTTGTGGTAGAAAAAGAAAGTGGAAGATTAATAAAGTGTTTAAGAATAGATAGAGGGGGTGAATTTTGTTTAGAAGAGTTTAACAAAACCTTATACGCCACAACCGTACACCACAACAAAATGGAGTGGCAGGAAAAAACAAAATGATAACAGAATCAGCAAGAAGCATGCTGGAAGCAAGTAGTATGGACAAAATGTTTTGGGTGGAAGCAATTAACACTGATGTTTACATCATGAATAAAATAATAACTATTGCGGTAAGAAATATGACATTATATGCAGTTTGGTGTAGGATAAAGCCTACAGTGGCACAATATTTGGTTGGTTAGCTTATGTTCACATAAATGATGAGGAAAAAATAGATATTGGATGCAAAGATTGAAGCATACATATTTACAGGTTATAGTGTAGAAAACAAAGCCTACATGTTTTATCCCCCTCAAGGTCCAAAGAGCATAATTTAAAAAGATGCTATATTTGTTGAAGGAGGAGTCTATGAAGATCATTTGAAAAATGAAGAAGAAACAGTATGTCAAATAATGGTTTAGAATCAAGAAGAAAAAAATAAAAGTTGAAGTTTTACATCAAGTTCAAGCATTGTTACACAAAGAAGGTAATTCAAATTCATCCTCCAAATCTAATGTTAGATCAAAACAAGAAGTCAAGCTAGAGAAAGCAATGAAGATGACGAAGTGGTTAATTATCCATTTTATTCAAATATTAAGATGGAACCTACTAAGTTTGAAGAAGCAGTTGAAAAGAAATAATGGATTAAAGCAATGAAAGAAAAGATTAATGTTATTGAAAGAAACAAGACTTGGGAGCTTGTAAAGCCACCGAAAGACAAAAAATGAGGAACTAAATTTAAAAGACGAAGTACGCCAATGATGGAACTGTTGAAGGATACAAAGCTACATTGTTTGTAAAAGGATATGCTCAAAAGTATGGTATAGATTATGAAGAGACCTATGCATTTGTTGCAAGGCATTACACTATAAGATTGATATTATCATTAGCAGCACAGCAAGGATGGAAAATACACCAATGAGATGTGAAGAGTGCATTTTGAATGGATACATTGAAGAGGAAGTATTTGTGGATCAGCCACAAGGATTTGAAGAAAAGACAAAGAAAGTATATGTTTATAGGTTGAAGAAAGTTATCTATCATTTGAAGCAAGCATGAAGCGCATGGTATTCAAATCAATACATATTTTTTAGAAAATGGATAATTTGAGAAGCAAGAACGAACCTACATTGTATTTTATGAAGGTGTTGAAACAATTTATGTATGTCTGTATGTTGATGACTTGATCTAGCATATTAAACTACAAAGAGACAATGATGAAAGAGTTTGAAATGACTGATTTGGGATTGATGCAATATTTTCTTGGTATGGAGGTATGCCAATCTCATCGTAAGATCTTTATTTGTCAAGCTAAGTATGTGCTAGATACGTTGAAGAAGTTTACTATGGTAGATTGTAAAGGAGTTGATGCATCAATTGCTCATGGAGAAAATTGATGAAAGATGGATCACCCACAGTAGATGAAAGGAAATATAGAAGTATGGTTGAAGTTTAATGTACTTGACAACTATATGGACAAATATTATGTTTGCAGTGTCATTGATTTTGAGGTATACGAGTGAAGCTTGATTTCAAGGTATATGAGTGAACCTATAGTAAGAGATTTATGAGTAGGAAAAATAATATTAGGGTATGTGAAAGGAACAAAGGATTGTGGAATCCATTATTATTCAATTAAAGATTTGAAGCTATTTGGTTATTTAGATGCAGAGTGGTTAGGGTCATAAAATGATAGAAAGAGTACATTAGGACATTGTTTCCAATTAGGAAGTGGCTTGATTACATGGAGTTCAAAGAAGCAGAATGCAATTGCATTATCTAGTACAGAAGCAGAGTATGTAGCATGTACAACATGTGCACAAGCAATTTGGTTAAGAATTTTCGAAGATCTAGGAGAAGAACAAAGAAATCCTCCTGTAATATTTTGTGACAATGATGGAGCACTACAATTAAATAAGAATCCAATATTTTATTCTAAGGAAAATCAAAAAACATATAGAATTAAAACAACATTACGTGAGAGTGGGTACAAGACAAGAAAGTTGAATTCAGTCTTGTAGGTTAGAAGAATAGTTGGCAAACATCATGACTAAAGGATCTGGGAATATAATCAAGATTGAAGACAAAATTGCAGATACAGGGATTTAACATCAAGGGGGAGATTGCTGGAAAACCTGTTGTCAAAAATACATAACTGCAATAGAATGCAATAGGAAAATATCAATCAGAACAACAAAACACAAAAAAGTAGGATGCCGAAAGAAGCAGTTAGAAATAGGACCAGCAGTTAAATATAAAACTAGGAAGATAAAAATAAGACTCTTTTTTGTTTTTTAAAAGTAAAGTTATGTTAAGAGTGTTCTCTTTTATTGTTTAAACTAGATGTTTAAACTTTAGATCATTGTTATGATAGTCGACAGCAGGCAGAGAGAAAATAATTTGTGACAGTGTAGAAGAAGAGAATTCAAAGTTTTGATTGTAAGCTCAGAATGATGCTGAAGTGGAGTAGGCGATTGGTTTGATTTAATATAAAGAGAAAATTGTTCCAATAAGTCTTGAAAGGATTCAATATCTTGTCGATAGAATCTATGATTTTACATTTCTGATATCTCGAGGTTTTAATACCGCCCTTGTTCCATACAAGTTTTCCCAACAAAACTGGCAATGGAACTATAGTGCATAGCCTGTTTAGAACACCCAAGAAAGGGGGCAGCTTGTCAATAAAAGTCCAAAATCATTCTCAAAAGTAAAGAAGAGGTGAAGGTTGCACCAAATGGCTGTTGGTGGTATAGACACGTTCCCAAGGTTAGCCAATGTAGAAGTCATATAGGAGTAGTCCGAACATCTGAGGTGTAGTTAACTTTTAGGGTGCAATCTTTTGATCTGTTTTCAAGGTGTGTTGCAGGAGAATCCACAATGGTAAAGAATTCTTGCAACTTGTCTACAAATTGGTGCAGAACAATTTTGTTGGCTATTTGTTAAGCTGGAATCTGGACAGTCAAAAATGATATGAGAATCTGCAAACTTGGAAGTGGAGACTGTTCAGCTTACTCAAATTGATCGTTATGTAAACAAATATCTCACATGCCAATGGAAATGAAATTATAGTTAGTTTATAAAGATGAGAAGGAAATAGTAGCATTGCCATCTATGCAAGCTTATGAATGGATGTGCAAATGTGAAGTGGTGGACCATCACTATATTTATCAAATTTTGAAATTTGGAAGTTCAGGATTTCAGATTTCTGCCATAGTGAAAATTTAGACATTTTGAAGATCAGAAATTTGGATTTGGGAATTTGTGAAGGAAGAACAAGCTGAATTGAGGGCCTGAAGCCATGAATGCCTGAAATTTGAAATCAAAGTTGTGTAAGTGCCATGACATCTCAGAAAGATCAAGGTATTTCCTAGGTTGCAAGCACCCAATAAACCTGATGTACCCCTGCACATAAAAATTCGAAGGTCCACGTCTTTGGAAATTGGGGATCAAGAATCCCATAATTTGAAATGCTGAAGATGCCAGAGGAACCAAAATACATGAAAATTTAAGAAAGGACCAAGTCCATAAGCCCTTTTTTATTTTGGAGCATTCCCTCATTGTTGACAAGATCTCAAAGGTATCAAGAGGTCTAAAGAGCCCAAAGACCCAAACAACCAAGTCCAAGATTTTGGAATGTTTGGGAACTCGGAAGGATAAAGGGGTATGAGAGACAAATAAATCATCCTAAAATGCAAAAGCCCAAAATCCTAAAGTGGAAAAAATTACTTCTTCCACTACCTACTTCAGGAGTACAGAACTCAGAAGATTAACAAGAAGCAGAAAGGAGAAACCTAGAGGCCTCAAGCCTAAAATCCTAAATAGGAAATTATTTAATTAATTTACTTGTCATAGGTGAAGCTCCGGAGGAGCTATATCAGAAGTCAAACAATCCCCTCCTAATGAAAAGACGGCAGCAGATCAGCAAACTAAAGAATACACCAGCAAGTTTAGGAGCATGTGAATCATTGTTATATAAGTGATAATAAAATACTATTATCTGAGCAACTGCATGCCCAAAAATATTCTCTATCTCTTTTTCTACCTTTTGTAACTTTGGGTCCTAGAAGCCGATATAGACATGGTAACTTATAAATATGTCGAAATGAAATGGAAAAAAGGGCTTTAGCGGAGACTTCTTCTGTTATGTTCTTTTAGTGCATTTTCTTTTTGTTTCTATGAGGTTGTACTTCTACAACACACCCATATAAGTGAAATTTAAAGAGGATTCTTGTCCCTGGAGTTGCTAGGGAGTCTACATCATCTTCAGGGGATGTTTGCAGGTATGGCAATCTAGATATCTGTGGATGCTATAGTAGGATGTTGCAAAGTGACTATAAAATCATAGTTTCTGCAGTTTCTAACACTCTGAAAAGAATCGTGTGAAGAGTCATATACTGTTGTGCATTTGGGCAAGAAAATGAAGACTGAGAAATCATTTCAATAATTTTATGTTCATTTGGCAATTGGCTCAATAATTAAATGGATCTCATTAAAGTTTTAAACAAACATTTGAATATGTGTTGATTAGTTATTTTCAGTTTCTGACATACAATTTGTGAAAAATTTCATATGCTGTTGGTTAAATGAAAATTGACGATAAAGCTGAACATATTGAATGGTCATATCACATATGTCAAGTCTAATTGTTAGTATGTTAAAGATGTTTATTAATATGTTAAATATCATAATCATAGTGATTATGTTACATTCATTACATTATAGCTCACATAATCATTATGTGATACAATCACTGTACAGCAACATAATATTATTTGCCAACACAGGCATAACCTTTGGAAGATGCAATGGGTGGTGGGAAAATTGATTAGGGTTCAAATGAGTTTATACATTTTAAGGTATTGGAATCTTAGGTTGTATAGCTTGTATGGTGAAGTTAAATTACAGTTATGGTTAAGGTCAGGCAAGTAAACACAACCAAGTTAAGGTTGGTAGCAACACTCAATTTTGGCCTCTGTATCTAACAACACAGGTCTCTCTGGGAGTACTATCTAACAAGTCTACACTCATCCACGCTGATATTTGGACTATCAGTTAGGTGCATGATACTACTGCTAATCAAAATGGGTTTGAGCAATGTCAATTGCATAACATTAACTGCCTGAATGCCATTGTTTCTTTGAGAAACATGTGAATATTTAAGTCCAATTCAGGAGAACAAAAGGAAAGATGAAATTAATATTCACAAATGGCCACATTGGGACAGTGAAACCCAAAATTATATTCAGCAAGAATAGCACGATAGGGAGTGCCTATGGCATATCAACAAGAAACAAAATACAATTACAAACTACAGGTGTAAAAATTAGTAGACATGAAAGCTCTCTCCTTAGTGTGCTACAACATATTCACATGGCTTAGAATTTAGCAAAAGAGAGTTGCTGGACAATGGGGTGAAAAAAAAATTCACTGTTAGTCCAAAACTAATAGTTACCAAAACCATCAAGATAGAATATAACCAGAAAATGTAAAACAAATAGTGGTGTGTGAGAAAAATCTCATGAGAAATCTTTAGCTAAGAAATGTAAAACAAATAATGGTATGTCTGAGAAAAATCTCATGTGAAAATTTTATATGAAGTTGGAAGAAGGAAAAAGACCAGATGAATGGCAGGAAAGAATTAAACAACTTCAATGGGAGAAAGAAAGAGAAACTCTAAGCATATTCAATGTTTAAATACACTTCCTTAGACAATATAAGAAAAAGATACAACCTTATCATCTATGTCAGTATTAAGTAAATGAGGCAGCTCATTGAACAACAAAAAAATAAAATTCATATTGTAACAGCTTGGTGCATGCAAATACTGCAAGGGGGATTATTCTCCAGTAATTCCAGGCTTTGGAAATATAGATGAAATTTATGTAATACAGTTTGATATGGTTGTAAAATGTTGACATGGGTTTTGCATGCTTCTTGATCTTCAGGTTTGCACATGTACTATTAGTTCAAAGTTTCAAGTCCAGTCTACAGTAAAGAGGAGAGCGTCTGCTGCAGGTTTATGATATCCTTCAGTAACATTTTCACAGTCATGTGGATGTAGCTACAATGCATCTCTTCTTAGGTTATTAGATTTGTAAAAACTTATTGGTGATTTTGATCTTTACACCCTCAGACTTACGAGTTCTACTTTTCAGGCCTGTAGCACACTCGTCATTCATTTTGATAACCCTTATCAGGCTTTATAGCTGCTATACTATGCAAAGTATATCAAATCAATATCACCTATATTATTCAAGGGCTACTTTTTTCTTTGTTAAGTGCCTTCTAATTGCTTCTGATACTTATAAGTCTATAATGGTTTGTATCCTAATCTGACATGCACTTATATTATTTGAGGACTACTTTTTTGTTTGTTAAGTGCCTTCCAATTCCTTCTGATACTTATAAATCTATAATGGTTTGTATCCTAATCTAACATGCTTAACTTTTATATACAGTATGGGGCAGAAGGACCGATGAACTTGTAGATGGCCCTACTGCTTCACTCATCACACCAAAGGCACTTGATCAATGGGAACAAAGGCTGGAGGACCTTTTTAATGGTAGTCCATATGACATGCTTGATGCAGCTTTATCAGATACAGTTGCGAAATATCCTGTTGACATCCAGGTTATTACATAGCCTATATGGAACCCATATTAATGTGACTTGGAATTTCTTATGGTACTCTGAAAGTGTTTCCTGGTGATTTGTATTGAAGTACATTAGATGCAGACTTCAAGGTCAAAAGCTTGCCTTGAGTGGAGTAAAATATTGAAATTTGGCTCTGCTGGCATCCTTGGGCATTGTTTATCTTGCATTTTACAAGATGTCTTTGCCTTTTATTTAATCCATTGATGTGTTTATTATTCTTAAAATGGTAGTTCTATGGGATGACCTAATTCAGAATGTTTATTCTGATCTTCTTCTTGCATTTCTTTGCTGGTTCTTGCTGGTTGATAAGAAGGCTGAATGGATTTTATTGATTTCTGTCTCTTTCAGCCATTTAGGGATATGATTGAGGGGATGAGAATGGATCTGACGAAATCTCGTTACAAGAATTTTGATGAACTCTATCTTTACTGCTATTATGTTGCGGGCACATTTGGATTGATGAGTGTTCCTGTAATGGGTATTGCACCAGAATCACAAGCAACAACAGAAAGTGTATACAGTTCTGCATTTGCTTTGGGAATTGCAAATCAGCTTACCAACATTTTGCGTGATGTCGGGGAAGAGTAAGTATACTCTCTTTGTTGTGAACTAGATAGAAGTTCTATTGGATCATCTTTTGAATAGACTTTCTTTGACTGAATCAACATATATGTTTGTCTTACTGTACAGTGCTCGTCGTGGCCGGATATACCTACCTCAAGATGAGCTTGCACAAAGTGGACTATCTGATGAAGATATATTTTCTGGGAAGGTCACTGACAAATGGAGGTCATTTATGAAAGATCAGATCAGAAGGGCAAGAATGTTTTTTGATGATGCGGAAAAAGGTGTCAACGAGCTTGAAAAAGCAAGTAGATGGCCGGTATATGAGTGTTTTTATGGATTAACTGGAATGGAGTTTCATATGGCTTATCTTGTATGTTTGCTTTGATTTATTGGGCAAAATAAGTACTCCATTTTTGTGCTTGCAGGTATGGGCTTCATTGATCCTTTATCGCCAGATATTAGATGCAATTGAAGCTAATGACTATGATAACTTCACAAAGCGGGCATTTGTTAGTAAAGCGACAAAGTTCATGACATTACCTGTTGCTTACACCCGATCCCTTGTTCGTCCACCAACTACAAGATTGGCTTCAATGTTATGAACACACTAGCCTAGGGGGCTTAAGCATATTATGGGCATGTGTGGATGTACATTGCAGCCAATCGCCATAACTATGGGGTAATTCACCCATGTAGCCTATGCAGAGGCTCACAAGAATATCCTAGACAAAAGGGTTTCCTTGTTGTACAAGCTCTTCTTTCTTTCTTTTAAGCTAATAAAATTAAAAAAAATCACAAATTCCAGAATAGGAATGCTAGGCAAGTATGCATATCCAGGTTCTTTGTTTATCTATGTTCTTCTTTGCCATGACAACATCAGAGCATCTTGCTGAATATTTGGAAATTCTAAGTATGGAGTCATATACTTGTAGCAGTTATTAGATATAGTCTGGACTCCGTATACTAAAACCTACTTAATACAATGAGATTATTGGTTACAAGGAGAATATTTTCCAACAATGTAACATCTCAACCGGGGAATATGATACAAATAGATTGGATGCTTAAATAGGCATGAATAGGAGTATATTGGTAATTTCTTAGCTATTAGGTGGTAAATGAAGCAAATTACAGCGGTATGCATTGTGGGCAACTTTATAGATCTGTAGACATGTAAAATTCACTTAACACTTATCACACACCCTAAACGATATTCTCACTGTATTTTACATAAAAACATCAAAAATCTTAATTTCCCCTATTAATTGAATAATACAACATTATTTAATTAATTCACTGTTCCATCATTTTTTGATTAATTAAATGAATTTCATTAATTTAATAGTCTTAAAATCGTATTTTTGCTATTAACTTGAATAAAGCAATATTATATAATTAATTCACGTTTTCATTATTTTGACCAATTAAATAAATTACATTTATTTAATAAAATTTTAATTTCACGTTATTTTGTCTTGATTAGTTAAATAACACCAATTATTTATTTATATCAACAAAACATGTTATTCTCATAAGTCAATTGAATTATTAAATCATAATAATTTAATTAACTCGTTTTCCCTCCAAATTTGAATAATTTGAAATAAATTATTCAAAACATCATGAAAAATCAAATCAAATTAATGCAACTTTGTTTGCAAAAGTCAAACTTGATTTGCACGTTCAACTCCAAAAATGAATGAATTAATTAAATCAGTTAATCAATTATACTCACCCACTTGTTGATTGGGCCATCTAATTTGTTGACTAAACCATTTAAATATTAGCTAAGCCATCTAAATCTTGATTGATCAATCTAAATCTTAATCACACAAATTGTGCAATCTACTTTGCACAATCTATTCGTGTTTATTTTCTCTTAACAACTTTCAACCGTCAATTTTGATGCACCATTGTTTAATCCTGATTATCCATTTTGAATCACACTTTCTATATAACAAACCTCTTTCCTCACAAAAAATGATTGAAGAGTCAACATCATTTGCACAACAAAGTACTGCCAACATTTACAACCACCATTGATAGAGCTTCAACATTTTTTTGATCAACCAACACGCAATGCATCGTTCTTCAAATTTTTGTACATGAACTATGGAAGCTTTGTAGTGATATGAGCAATCCAACATTAGAAAAAAACACTCTAATACGAGATGGATGACAGTTTCATTATTAAAGTCAATTGTTTATGTATATCATTTTCATGTTCTTGAATTCTATAATAGCTTAGTTTCATTTTGTAAGTGTAGGAATAGATCTTAGATTAGATTATGATTTCAATTACATTTCTCTTGTTTATGTCTATGATTTTGTCCCTCACACATTTTGGCACGCCTGGTGGGACCACGGTCCTAACTACTAACATTTTCATGAGTTTAAATTGAAGTTGTAGGTTTCCGGAGTGCAGCTGAAATTTTTTCATGCATTGTCCCAAATTTTTTTGCAATTGTCTGTCAAGAAAACCTATGCACTTGCTCTTTTTCCATGCATCTGATTAATGATAGAGGGCGCACTTGCTCTTTTTCAGCGCATTTGACTGATGACAGAGGGTGCACTTGTTGAGATTTTTGTATTTTTGCTTTGACATTTTTGTGTCTGAGATTTACAAATTTTTAATTGATTTTTTTTTGCTAACAGATGTCTGTTTTTGAATGCATGACAGCTGTTAATGTGTTTGTATGTAGGGTTTGAGAAACACTAACACATTTTCTATAGGGAAGACAAACGGTCAAAGAACTCTAGATTTACTGATAGTTTTTTTAAAGTTAGGAATATTTTGTTTTGGAGCATAAAAAAAACAAAACACATTTGTTTTTAAGGTGCTCTTAAAATGAGCCATTTCAAACTTTCTTAAAATAGGAATCTTTTGTTTTGGTGCTTAAAAGGAACCTACAAAGAAACACATTTGTCTTTCGATGCTCTAAAAATGAACAATTTGAAAGCTTTCTTAAATAAGAATTTTTATTTGGTGCTTTAAAAAGAACACAAATAAATATTTCATTGTCGGTGCTCTTAAAAATGAACCATTTCAAAGTTTTTCTAAATTAGGAATTGTCATTTGGTGCATAAAAAGAACAACAAACATTTCAATTTGGATCTTTGATAGAACGAGGGTTGGATTGAATCACTCACTGACTCAATGCTCTGGGTCACAATTTGATAACCCCTTTGGTGATATCTCATCCACCACTCAACCTGTAGGTCACCTGCTATTTAGGAACCCCTGGTTAGATTGCCAACCCTGCTATCATTTTCCAATTTGCTGCTACCAAGAATTTCCTGGTGTTTTCCCTCGCCTTCACCGCCTAGCCCTTAATCCACTTAAAGACTAGTGAATCACTAATACCTCCAAATCTTGTTGCAGGGGTGTAAGTAGCTTCCATAGCTTCAAATCAATCTTCTAAAAGTTCTTGAACAGCCTTCATAACCCAATCCTCCATCGCTTTCACTAAATCACCAATTGAGGGTTTGGAAGGGCTACAATGCTAGAAGCCCAGTTAGGCCTCTTGACAGAGAAAAATGCAATTTTCTCCTAAACTCCCCAAATGACCTGAGTTTTTCTGTTGGGGTTGGTGATTCCCATGCCACCAACTTAAATATTCTTGAGGTTTTGAGCCTCTACAGGCTGTACACTGCCCAAATGCGAAAGGAGCCAAGAACACTAGGGTTTCAAAACTGTTCAGAACCAGTTTAGGACTGGTGAAAAGTTCTTCATGAAAACGGACTGTTACGGGCTCTTCCTTGTCACCATGCAGAGCCAAGACACTCCCCTAAATCCTTAAAAAATAATTTCTTAAAAAACTTCAATCCCCTGCAAGTTATTCACGCTGTCCTCAAACCTTTCCTAGCCGGGTTCTCACTGTCTCGCCTAGGAAAAGTCCTTCAACCTGTTTGCATGACTCACAAAGACTATTATATTTACAATATATACAAAGATGGAGTTTTTTCTTGCTTCCACCACGCCCATACTACCTGGTACGGACAGGAAACAATCTCAAAACTCCATTTTCTGGTTTTGTTTACCAGTCCAAAACAGAGTTAAAGAAAAAAAATAGATTTTATAGAAAACAAAAAGCGATAGAAAATCAGTTTAAAAATACCAAAACAGGGCTACAAAAGGATGCTGTACATGCTCTTGAACCAATAAAATTTCTATTCCATTATTCTATTTGCTGTCACGCAGAAAGCACAAGAAAACAGATTTCTTTTTCAACAAAAACACTGTCTCTTGTTTATTTTCATCAAAACGCCTTTTTCCAGAGCTTTCCACCGTTCAAAAAGCATTCATTCCTCTAACATGGTCGAGGCTTTCCTTTTCCATCATCAAGAAACCGTTAGGTTTCCAAATTCGGGCTTAAAAATGGAGAAAAAACATTTTTTCGAAAACACACTGTGTTTTGCGATTTTCCCAAAATCTAAGGAAACGCCTACCAAATGATTCCCAATTTATTCCAAATTAAAACTAAGCTTTAAGAGGGTCCCCTTACACCTTATCAATGGTGTATTAGACCGTACACAACAAAACAAAAAGATTAAAAACATCATATTAAAATTTATGCTTGTATTTTGATACTTGTATTTTGAGTGCTCCTGCACCATTCTCCCCCTCTCAGCTCGAAGACGAAGAACTGGAAGGTGTCAGCAATGATGGATCAATTCCGTGCTTCTTGAAATCTGCTTCTTCAACCCAAGTAGCCTCAGACTCAGGTTTTCCTTTCCATTTGACAAGGTGTTCCATATATGCCTTGTGTCTCGTTGCTTTCTTCACCCTGGACTCCAAGACCTTCTCTGCCTGAGCTTTCTCTTGACTTGGAAGGGGTATATTAGTGATATCCTGAAAGATTTCTTGACTGTTCTGAACTTCGTCATTGACTGTACCCTTGTACCGGATCAGATCAGCAATGTTGAACACTGGAGATATGCCCAAATCGGATGGTAACTCCACCTTGTAAGCGTTCTTGCCATACTTGGCTATCACCTTGCATGGTCCTACCCATTTCATTTGCAATTTGGTGGACATCCCCTTCTGCAATCTGGATTTGTTGAGGTGAACCATCACATAATCACCCACCTGGAACTGCACATCTCTTCTTGTCTCATCAACTTTGTTCTTCAACTTTTGTGTTGCTGCTGTGATTGTTTTCTTAACTTGCTCATGAATCTCCTTCATGGTTTGAGTGAAGTCTTCTGCATGTCCACTCCTATTCTCCATTGTTCCAAGGTCTCTGAGCTCACAAACTCCTCTTGGATGCATCCCATACACAACTTCAAATGGGCTTTTTCCTGTAGTTCTGTTCACACTATCATTGTATGCATATTCAGCTTGGGAAATCACCATATCCCAGGTCTGTCCATATTCCTTTGTCAAGCACCTCAATAGGTTACCTAACACTCTGTTAACCACCTCGGTTTGACCATCGGTCTGAGGATGGTAAGCTGATCCAAATGATAAATTAGTTCCCAATCTACTCCATAGTGTTTTCCAGAAATGACTCATGAATTTTACATCCCTATCGGAGACAATGCTCAATGGCAATCCATGGATTCTCACAACTTCCCTAAAAAATAGATGGGCAATATAGCTTGCATCGTGTGTGGTCTTGCAAGGAATAAAGTGACTCATCTTGCTAAATCTGTCCACAACTACAAAAACACTGTCAAAACCAGATTTAGTCTTGGGAAGACCCACCACAAAATCCATACTCACACACTCCCATGGTCTGTTCGGAATAGGCAAAGGCTGATATAACCCAGCATTGCTAGCTCCCCCTTTTGCTTTCATGCAAACAACACATTGTTCAACATACTTTCTGACATCTCGTGCTAACTTAGGCCAATAGTAAAACCTTTGTACCAGCTCTAAAGTTTTGTTAATACCAAAATGCCCACTAAGACTGCCATTGTGTTTCTCTTGGATCAGATTTTCTCTCATTGATCCTCTTGGGACACATAACAGATTGCCCTTGAATAACAACCCATTTTGCAATGTATACTCAGCATATTGACTGTGAAAATGATTTGCAAAGTCTGAACATACCTTGTAGGCTTCGGAAAAGTCTTCGTCATCACCATAGAGATCCTTAAAACTTTCCAATCCTATGCTTTTCAGCTGTATCTCTTGGACTGTCAACATCCTCCTGCTTAATGCATCTGCCACTTTGTTTTGCTTGTCCCTTCTTGTGCTTAATGGTAAATGTGAAAGCTTGAATGTACTCCATCCATTTCAAGTGCCTATTGCTTAACTTCTCCTGGGTATTGATATAACTGAGTGCCTGGTTATCCGTGAAGACCACAAACTCTTTGGGTAGCAAATAATGCCTCCATTTCCTAAGGGACTGCACTAAAGCATAAAGTTCCAGATCATAGGTGGAGTATTTTTGCTTAGCTTCATTGAGTTTTTCACTAAAGAAGGCTACAGGTCTACCTTCTTGACTAAGGACTCCTCCTACTGCTACTCCACTTGCATCACACTCAACTGTAAACAATTTATCAAAACTAGGCAATAACAAGATAGGTTGTGTTGCCACTTCTTTTTTCAACTTTTCAAACCCTTTATCAGCCTCTAAAGTCCACTTAAACTTTGTTTTCTGACCACCCTTGATTGTATCTAACACTGGTGCACATATACCACTAAAATTCCTTATAAACTTCCTATAAAACTGAGCCAAACCATGAAAACTCCTTACCTCAGTTGCTGTGGTTGGTGTAGGCCAGTTTAGGATAGCTTCCACCTTACTTGGATCCATCTTCAGCATTCCTTGAGATACCACAAAGCCTAGATACACAAGCTCTTGTTTGAAGAACTCACACTTCTCAAGGTTGATTGCCAACTGTTCTTCTTGCAACCTTTTGAGTACCATCTCTACATGCTTCAAATGTTCTTCTGCTGTCTTACTGAAAATTAGTATGTCATCCAAGTAAACTACCACAAAAATCCCTGTGAAATCTTTAAGCACCTCATTCATTAGTCTCATGAACGTGCTAGGGGCATTCGAGAGGCCAAATGGCATCACTTTCCACTCATATAAACCATCATTTTTCTTAAAAGTTGTCTTCCATTCATCACCTTCCTTAATTCTGATTTGGTGATACCCGCTCTTAAGATCTAGCTTAGTGTAAAATTTTGCACCTCCAAGGCAATCCAATAAATCTTCAATCCTAGGTATTGGAAATCTGTACCTAATTGTGATTCTATTTATTGCTCTAGAATCAGTACAAAGTCTCCATTTACCTCCTTTTTTTGTTGCCAAAACAACTGGGACTGCACATGGACTAATACTCTTTTGAATCAGACCTTGATTCAGCAACTCTTCCACTTGTCTTGCCACCTCTTTGTTCTGCTCAGGGGTCAGTTTGTATGCTGCTTTGTTAGGCAATGAGGCTCCAGGTATGAAGTCAATTTGATGACTTATTGCTCTCTTGGGTGGTAGAGTGGATGGTGTTCCATCACTCACAATGCTCTTATATTTTTCTAGCAGCCTTTGAACTGTTTTAGGTATGACTGTCTTCTCAGCCTTTTCTTCCTCTTTGGACTGCATTAGGACCACATAACCCTCATTCCCTTGGTGTAGATCCTTGATGAATTCTTTACCACTGCTCAACATAATGTTTTGAACCTTGGAATGCCCCTCATCTTCCTCAACCAATGATTGCAGCTTGAATGTTTTTCCATCTTTCGTGAACTCAATGGTGTTCTCCTTTCCATGATATACAACACCTCTATCATATTGCCACGGCCTTCCAAGAAGAAGATGGCATGCATCCATGGGTAGTACATCACAAATCAGCTTGTCTTTGTAGCCTCCAATTGAAAATTCCACTGTAACCTGCTCATTCACTAAGACACTTTGCCCTTTATTCAGCCATGTGACTTTGTAGGGATTGGCATGAGGTACCTTCTGCAATTTTAACTTATTTACTGCCTCCTCAGATATTATATTGTCCGTAGAACCAGAATCTACAATAACCTTGCATACCTTTCCCAATATCTTGCACCTTGCTCGAAACAAAGCTCTCCTTTGCTTGGGTTCTTCCTTGACCGGTTGTCTGATCAGCACTCTATTAAACATCAGACTTTCACCTACTTCTGATTCTATGTGACTGATCTTAGGTGTCTTTACACTCATGGTGTCCTCTTGTGCATAAGCTACTCTTTTCTCATTGCTAGATGAAGCTTTCTCCGGGCATCTATAAGCTGGATGGCCTAGCTGATTGCAGTTATAACACTTCATGGTGGCAAAGTAGGAGTTACTTCTGCCTGCTCCTCTACCTCTGTTTGAACCCCCTTGAGGTCCTCTTCCTCTATTAAATCCTCCTCTTGATGAGGTTTCACCTCCATGCTCAGTAAGCTTTGATTCTCCTTGGCTTCTTTGGTCACCACCTCTTCCTTGGTAACCTCCACGCTGTCCTCTTTGATCTCTGCCTCTTCCTCTGCCCTTTGAGGACTGATCATGCTTCCTTTTATTCCTCTCTTCAATCTTGATAGCTAGCTGATAGCATTGGTGGACTGTCTTGGGGCTGAGCAAAGCCATCTCTTCTTGTATATTCCACTTCAATCCGTTGAGGTATCTAGCCACTTTCAGGCTCTCATCTTCTGCCACATTTGATCTCAAACAAAGTTTCTGGAACTCTTCCGTGTAGGTGTTTACATCTTGGTCTTTTTGTCTTAAACTCTGCCTCTTCTTGTGGAGCTGAATTTCATAATCATCTGGCATATAAGCTTCTTTCACTTTAGCAACCATTCCTTTCCAGGTTGATATGGGCTGCTTACCTTGTTTCTCCCTTTCAGTCTGGACAAACTTCCACCAAGTTAACGCTGATCCTCTCAACCTTGACTTTGCAACCTTCACCTTCTGTGCTTCTGTAACTCCATCACATTCGAAGTGGTTCTCCATTCCTTCTATCCAGTCCATGACTAAGTCAGGTTCCATCTTTCCACTAAATAGTGGCACTCCTTCAAGTGATTTTCCACTCAAAGCTTTTAATGCCTTCAAGAAAGGCTCCTCCTTCAAGACGGGGTCAGGTTCAGGGGTCTTATCTTCCTCTGCAACCTCTTCTTCTTTCGGAATTCTTCCTTCAAACTGTGCACTCCTCACTGCTGCCTCAAGTTGAGCTATTCTTTCCCTCAACTGCTTATTGTCTTCTTCTTGCTCTTCAACCATCTTTGCCAGTTCTGCGTTGGTCACCATGGTGGAAGTATCACTTGACTCTATGTCTGACATGCAAGATTCCTTTCCCAAATCTTTAGCTGGGCTCTGATACCAATCTGATAGAACGAGGGTTGGATTGAATCACTCACTGACTCAATGCTCTGGGTCACAATTTGATAACCCCTTTGGTGATATCTCATCCACCACTCAACCTGTAGGTCACCTGCTATTTAGGAACCCCTGGTTAGATTGCCAACCCTGCTATCATTTTCCAATTTGCTGCTACCAAGAATTTCCTGGTGTTTTCCCTCGCCTTCACCGCCTAGCCCTTAATCCACTTAAAGACTAGTGAATCACTAATACCTCCAAATCTTGTTGCAGGGGTGTAAGTAGCTTCCATAGCTTCAAATCAATCTTCTAAAAGTTCTTGAACAGCCTTCATAACCCAATCCTCCATCGCTTTCACTAAATCACCAATTGAGGGTTTGGAAGGGCTACAATGCTAGAAGCCCAGTTAGGCCTCTTGACAGAGAAAAATGCAATTTTCTCCTAAACTCCCCAAATGACCTGAGTTTTTCTGTTGGGGTTGGTGATTCCCATGCCACCAACTTAAATATTCTTGAGGTTTTGAGCCTCTACAGGCTGTACACTGCCCAAATGCGAAAGGAGCCAAGAACACTAGGGTTTCAAAACTGTTCAGAACCAGTTTAGGACTGGTGAAAAGTTCTTCATGAAAACGGACTGTTACGGGCTCTTCCTTGTCACCATGCAGAGCCAAGACACTCCCCTAAATCCTTAAAAAAGAATTTCTTAAAAAACTTCAATCCCCTGCAAGTTATTCACGCTGTCCTCAAACCTTTCCTAGCCGGGTTCTCACTGTCTCGCCTAGGAAAAGTCCTTCAACCTGTTTGCATGACTCACAAAGACTATTATATTTACAATATATACAAAGATGGAGTTTTTTCTTGCTTCCACCATGCCCATACTACCTGGTACGGACAGGAAACAATCTCAAAACTCCATTTTCTGGTTTTGTTTACCAGTCCAAAACAGAGTTAAAGAAAAAAAATAGATTTTATAGAAAACAAAAAGCGATAGAAAATCAGTTTAAAAATACCAAAACAGAGCTACAAAAGGATGTTGTACATGCTCTTGAACCAATAAAATTTCTATTCCATTATTCTATTTGCTGTCACGCAGAAAGCACAAGAAAACAGATTTCTTTTTCAACAAAAACACTGTCTCTTGTTTATTTTCATCAAAACGCCTTTTTCCAGAGCTTTCCACCGTTCAAAAATCATTCATTAACCTCTAACATGGTCGAGGCTTTCCTTTTCCATCATCAAGAAACCGTTAGGTTTCCAAATTCGGGCTTAAAAATGGAGAAAAAACATTTTTTCGAAAACACACTATGTTTTGTGATTTTCCCAAAATCTAAGGAAACGCCTACCAAATGATTCCCAATTTATTCCAAATTAAAACTAAGCTTTAAGAGGGTCCCCTTACACCTTATCAATGGTGTATTAGACCGTACACAACAAAACAAAAAGATTAAAAACATTATATTAAAATTTATGCTTGTATTTTGGGTGCTCCTGCTTTTGAGGATGTTATAAACGTGAACTCTTTCCAAGTTTTCATAATTAGGAATCTTGATTTTGGTGCATAAAAAGAACAAAAACAAATGACCAAAACGATTTATTTTTGTTGACGCACCCTCGTATTTGCTTTTGTTGACCAAGTAAGATTGGAATCACTTTAGAAACACTCATATTTGGGCTTAAAAATGGACAAACTATTCTTTTTGTCTTGCACCTTTGTTATCTTAAGTGATTGATATCCAAAATATTTCATATTGGTGCAATTAAAAAGAACAATTGTTATGCTTTATTCACATAGTTTTGGGGATAACACTGCTCGAGGTGCTTAAAAAGAATCAAATTGCTATGAATTGTCTATTGTGCATTCAGTGTTTGGCAAGCTAGATGGTTGTCTTCTCCCCTCACACCTTTTGGAAATCTTGGGTGAGCGACAATATTTTGAGTTTCACATCTTTATTTTCAAAGCAAACCTTTAGAAGCCCTACCTATTGAGATACATCCCGCATGGGAGAATACATAGGTTACCCATGCGATATTCTCATTTTGGACTGCTATAGAAATAATTGTGGGTGTGAAGAAAGTTCTCACATTCGTCGCTTGGGACTATTTTATACCAGCATCTATCTCCCTTCGTATCCGTGTGATACGTAAGAACCCACAAGGGCTGGGAGGCCTCTTAATTGAGAAAAATGCCACATGTATAGACAACCGAAACTCAATCCCAAACCATTACTAAGAGCCAAACTATTTTAGAAGCCACCCCTTTATCCAAAAACATTCTTTGAAAGTGGTGCATCAAAATTTACTTCTAAGAAGTTACTTGCTAAGTACGACTACAGGCCCGTGCCATAAGTTGTATGTAAAATTGTCTCTTCAGAGCATGAGGCAGGCCTACCTAAAAGAATGGTTTCTATCCCTAGGGTTGTAAATGTTTGTTTATGTTAAACATGCCAAAAACATTCAAAACAAACTTGACATCAAAATTTGTGTTTGATCTAAAAAGAATACATCCAAACAAACATTGAATATAATGGTTGACTCACAAACTCTTTGACTTAGTGTATGCTTTAAAAAAAAACCCTATATTTGCACTCCTTGAAAGGATTTTTCCTTAAAGGTTTATGAATATTTAAGCGTTAATTTCAGGCTACATTGGATCAAAGTAAACATTTAGGAACTATGGCTTGGGTGTCATGATTTTACAACTTGAGGCCATAAATATGAAGGTCACACAAATCCATGTTTTTTGAGTCAGTCCAAAGCTGAGGTGTCACTTATCATACTCCAAACACAGAGAAATTGAGGAAAAAAAACTTAAACTTGCAAAAATCCAAAGAAAGATTCTCAAACTAGAAACAAAACACACAAAGACTACCTTTGCACAAAATTCCTGCATAGTTACCCCATTTTCTGCTGCAGTTGCTAAAATTTCATTGCATTTGCTCTCGTCCCAAAAAAACCACTAATGAAAATCAGTTGCATTTGACAAAAATTGTGCACTTGATATGGAACCCACACACTTGCTTCCTAGAAACCAATGTACTTGCCACTAATATGCTCGCACTTGTCAGAACAACTCGCCTTTTCCTAAGTAATCATTAAACTTGACGAAAACACACAGAACCAGTGCACTTGTTATTCCAGCTCACACTTGTTTCATAAAAAACCCATGCACTTGACACATTTTAGCCCGCAATTGATAAATCTAGCCTCTCTTGCTCCTAGATTGGCGCTTTTTCTTAGAAACCAGCACTATTGCTCTATCTTGCTGATAATTGGGAAAATGAACCAAACTGCTTATAGGATCCTTGTTAGAATGAAACAATTGAAAAACCAAATAAGTCATACAACCCTTCATCCAATTTCACCATTCCATCCTATTTTTGGAAATCAGAATCAAAGCACACAAACCTAGATTATTCCCTCACTCAAACTTCTAAGATATCAACAACTACTTGGAACTCGTAGATAGTTCAGGTAAGCTTTCCTGCAACATATCCTTTAGAAGGAGAAGTGAGATATCAATCTAGGCCCCTCAACATTTTGAGTTCCAAAGGTAGTATCACCCCAAAGAACACTCAAACGCTAAGGTCTTGAGCTTCATAACAAACCATATCAAAACATCCACAATTTCACCATATGACCATTTGGCAACCAGTTGCTTTAGTTCAACAACCAAACCTTGTAGCACTAATCCTACAACCTAGTTTCACACACATTGAAGGTGACCAGACTGATATCATTAGTAGTTTAAGAACCTTCATATTTGAGAAAAATGAAACACCCAACCAGTGGAGAAACACAACACAAATCTTAGAGGAAGAGGAAGAGAAAGCGAACATAGCAGTCAAAAGACCCATGTTACCACCTCCTGCATGGCAATAGATATACATCCCTCATGCTCTACGCCAAGAGAAAGATCCTTAGATATGGCAAGAGAAAAATCCTTAAGTGGAAATCCATACTTTGCCTTCCAAAGAATCACCTTAGAAAAAAGTTTGCCAAAGGGTGCATCTTGAGAAGATATCGCATCCACCAAAATGTCCTAGAACTTTTCTATCTATGCTTTGCACCAATAGGCCAAATATTTTCAAAAGGATAGGAGTTAGAAAAACATTCACAAAAGCTTGGAAGTTGTTTATGATAACTACAAGATCACTATTAACACGTAGGATTGCACCTGAATGCAAAGTTGACAAGCTCAACAATCCTGTGTAACATGGAAACACCTTCGAGCCTGTGGGTTGCTCATAATGAAGATGAATCTCCAAATTATGGGATGGTTACCCTTTTTATTTTTTCTATGAAATTAATGACCTATGCAAGAAAAGGGATAGAAGGATTAAAATGAATGGTAAAAATTGAAACTATTAAGATGGTGATGCACCTAAATGATAATGAATATGCAATTTGATTCACAAGGATCTTTCAATATTCCTATTTGCACAACTTAATTCGAACAACTAAACCACATAAATGATTCACACAAAGACTTGATAAATTTACCCTCTTTGAAGGAAAAATAATGTTTTTCACAACTAGAATGATAGAACAAATCATTTGCACAATGTATGACTTGTGAAATTGAGCTAAATTGTGTACATACACTTATGAATGACACAAAAAATAGAGGTTTTTAGATTTAAAAACAATAAATTTCTATCAAATCAAACATAAAAGATGGCACCTGATATCTGGGAAGGAAAACACTTGATTTTTATTGAAAGGCCAAAAGGAATCCTTCAACAAAACTAAAAAAATTATTGGAAATAAAATTATTATATATAAACTCTAAAGTTGAGCTATAAAACTTTCTAACTCTCTTGAATGCACTAAAAAGTAGGAAGCAGGAACTAAGGAAAAAAGACCAAGTATTTTCCTCTATATACAAAAATAGAGTCAAAGTGCTAAGAGGTGACACTTTTAGTGAACTGCACTAAAAAAAACCCTCCGAAGTGATTCCCGAGCAAAATGGAAAAGACCCAAAAACATGGATCAAAACTGATGCAAATTGAGCTAAAATAACTTCAAACTCTCCCTGTCAATCACTTTGACCAAAGTTGACCCAAACCCACTCCTGTTGGCTGAAAATCAAGGTCAAATACTCCAGTTTCACTCCTCTCTTGATTTTGCATGATTTAAGAACTTCAAAGGCACTCCAGTTATCCCCACCTCTTCATTTTTGCATGATCTTGAAATGAAGGTAATCAATCTAAATAATTATTAAAGTAATCAATTAAGAATTACTTTAACAAGTGTTGTAGATTTGCCTATTTTTTGCATTTGCATGACATTTATTAAAGCAATTTATAATTGATAGCTTCAATAATGTTTACATTTTAAACTTTGATTTCAACTTCATGCATGATTTGAGGGGGGGTGACTTGACTTGTTTTTTTATTTTGCAATCCTTGTAAAATATTCAAAGGCACTTAAACACATTACAAGGGAGTATTAATACCTATGTAAAATTGTTTAAAATAAAGTGGAAAACACCCATGAAGGGGTCGGTCAATACTTCGAGAAAAAAAGAACCCTAAATACAAAACACTTGTGGCCTTTTTTCACTTCATTCATTTCACACTTAGCATTTTATAGAAACTTCCTTACACTCTACCGCCAAGGGTTTCAATGGATATTCTCTAGAGTTTGAAGCTCTATGGAGGTTTTCCTATAGATATCATGCAAAAATCACTTGAATCCACACGTGGGTAAGCTCTTATTTGCATTAATTATATTTTTCCATTCAATGCTTATGAAAGAAAAAGCTATTCAAGCTCCATAGTGAGAGAAAATGATGGGAACATCTTGCTTTTCTTGTATTTTCTCAACATTTATGAAGTTTTGCATTTTTTTTTCTATTCCTAAGAGGAAAAATTGTTTAAAATCCCTTTTATCTATGTTCTTTCCTCACACCTCACCACAGTGGGAGGTCGACCTTTCATTTTCCTGGAAATGATTGAGGCTTCTAAAGAAAACATGATGAAGTTAGTTTCCTTTTTGTGGATTTCTCCAACATCCTACATAGGTTTTCACTTGATGAGCACTTCTTGTTTTTATATTACATGTGGCTCTATTGGTTGTCATGTGCATTGTAGTATGTGGTTTTTCATACTTTGCTTTCTAAAGAAGATTACAAACCCTCCTTTCTTGGTTCGTCCCTTGCATAGCTTTTAATACTTTACTCTAAGTTTTCCTCATAATCATTGTAGCTTTCTCCTCAACATCTGGATGCATTGTACTCAGTCAGTCTTCTAAAATTATGCTCTGGACTGGTAAAAACATATCACAAACTACGAACTAGGTTGGTGAGAAATTTATTAGGTTTTTTCACCTTCTTGTTTCCTAATTTTTGTCCAAAAATCTCAATAAAATAGATCATAATTTTAAAGATATGATGAAATCTCAACTGCTCCAACTAAAAATCCCTTTGTCCAAAATGTCTCCAACATGATACATCTCATAATTACCACTCCCCTGTACTTCATGAATGTCCTCCTTTATGGTATAATGATCCTTTTATTGCTCTTGTGGAGGGCTATCACTAGCTTCTATGGTAGTCATTGATGCTCTTGTATTAATTTGTCTCAATGAGCACCATGTTTTCCTTTATGAATGTATTCATATGGGTGCTCTTGAAGCATGTCATGTCTCTCTATGTACACAAACTCTATTACTACAAACTTCTGCAAAGTAGAACATTTCATGATCTACCATTGAGAACTATTAGAATGTGGCCATGCACATGACAAAGAATGAAAACAAACATGACTGTTTTATTGTATTGTTCATTGAATATTGTAGCTCTGTTTTCTAAAACATTGCACTGTAACTTGATAATGGTTGATTTCTTGCATCCTTCACATTATCAACCAATGTGACAATATTTTGTGGTTCAAAAGAGCTTCTCATGCATTGTTGTTTTTTATTGTTTCTATGGACCATCTGTGTCATTTGCAATCGTGCATTTGTTATGATTTGTTTTGATACATGTGATGTTGTCCTTATCCTTATCAAAGTTTTCCCATACTTGATATTGAACTTCTAATAGCTTTAGGGTGATTGTCCTATTTACACACTTCCCTCTTCATCTTATAATGTTGTGCCTTTGTCAATGAATATTCAAAAACTATGGATCCTATCAAATTGCATAAGAAGCTTGAATGAACCTATCATGTAATTGTGACCCTAAATTGTGATATCTATGTCTTTTAATTAGGCTATTCCAAGGCATCTACAAGCCTTTGTAATGCTTCTTGTTGCTAAATAGTGTTTCTTTTTTATCAATAAAAATTCCTTTGCATTGTAAATATGTCTAAATTATACTTGAAGTGATGAGCAATCTCTTGTGATTTCTATGGTGAATACACACCTCTTATCCCTCTCAAACATCAAGAGGGAAACATGCTAGGCTCAACCCTTGTGGGAGCCCATTTTCTCCATATGATGTGATATTGGGGTATGTGCAGGATCATCATGGAAAAAATAGGCCCTTAAGTGGTGATAAAATTCATATAATTTAGAGTTAGGAAACTTGATGTAAAAAAATGAATAAGTTATCTATATTATTTCAAAAATATGTAAGAATAGAATCTGTATCAAATTGAATGTAGTTTCTAAACTACTAGGTTTATTTAAAAAATAAATAAATCTATTTGGTGAAAATTTGAAATTTCAATGCAGCAGTACTTAAATTTCAAGGAAAAAATAAGTAGGTGTTTGTCTGACCACCCTAACCACAATAATTATTATTTATTAAATTCAAATTAAAGCATCATTTATATTGGTTGAAAGATGAGAATCTCCTTTAAAAACCCTTTTCATTTCATCAGTTTTTGGTAGAAAAAATGTCGTCAGCCACATACCCATCATATCGCCACTTTTTGGCCCATCATGATCCTGCACATACCCATTGAACAAAGTGATCCAGCAATGAAAAATTTACCTATACCTACACAACAAACAAACATGTTAGTTAAAAAAAAGAAGTTCAAAATTTGATGGATATTGATGATGATCTTCTGATTTTCCTTGATATTTGTGATAACTGCAAAATTGATTTTAATGCCTTATGAGAGTAAATTATATGTTTGTTGATATTGTGTATGAAGAGAATATGAATCTTGAGCTTTAACACCATTTCTAGAGTAGCAGAGAAAATTCTGGAGCAACCAAGTGAAAGGAGCTAAAGATGCAGCAATTCAACTTTGGGATTTGTCATTCAGGAAATGACGGATCCCTATTCCTTTCATATGTACTTTCCTTTTTTTCTTCAAATGTATAGTTTGATTTTATATTGCATTGAATCAGTTACTCCCACGACTTGTGTGGGACACCATACATTTGCAATTATCAATAAAAAACAACATTTATGCAAAATTTGTGCAATCTTTTCTCTTGTATACACTTGCATAATAAAACTGAAAGTTAATTTGATTGCATGTTTTGTATAATGATGAAAACTTTAGGAGAAATTTCATGTGTACCTTTTATCTCTAGTTGCAAATGTTGTTCCAGCTCTACCTGATTGAGCCAAAAGCAAAATTAGGTAACATTTTGGTGACCTCTACTATATGCTTTCTTGTTAGGAATATTAGATCAGTAACTTCAACTTATCCATTGGGCATAGAGTCATTTTTTGTCTTTTTACTTAGAAAACCTTCAATAAATTTGTTGTTTGAGACATGAACAATAGCAAAACAAAAAACAAAAAATAAATACCATAGCTTTGTTTAAGGCAGGGCCAACAAA